>JAKSZT010054304.1:22491663-22863741 GCA_026826555.1 Tolypeutes matacus
CCCCCCCCCCTCGGGGGGGGGGGAGGGCAGACCACAGGGAAGTGGGGTCACAAAGAGTAGTGGTTAAAAGTACCAGCTTCTAGACTGCTTGAGATCAAATTCCAACTCAACCATTCACTGGCTCTATGGCCTTTGTAAAGTTACTTAAGGTCTTTAAGCCTCTGTTTCTTATCTGTAAAATAGGAATTATCTTTTACCTGTAAAATATGAATAAAAATAAGTACCCACCACTAGGATTGTTTTATGAATTAAATGTTAAACAGCTAGAACGGTGTATGCAGAGTTAAGCACTCAACACTTATTATGAGCTATTTTTCTGGTGATGTGTGCAATGAAAGAACTACATGATGTATTTCAAAAGTACTTAGTAAACTAGAAAGCCCTTTGGAAAATGTATTTCCTCTAAATGAAATAATAAGCATCAGCCCAACCATCTTTTCTGGAAAACTGAAGTTTTCATTCACGCCAGCAAGAAAAAAGCAGAGGAATTTTTTATGTCAGTGTTCCTGATTTAAGAATATAGTGCACGATATTTTTAAAAAATAGGTTTTTGACATTCCTGCAAGTAGAGAGCTTTTTGGTTAAAAAAGAATTTTCCCTTTCAAAACTCTTCCAACTGTTTTCCAGAATACGTCAGAAAAGCTCCTGTGTTAATAATAGCGAGTTCACTTTTAAGACCCGCTCATCTCTATTTCAACAGTGAGAGTGTGAGGGATTAGGGTAGCAGCCTCAGCCTGAAGAGGTCAAAACCCTGAAGGATAGTCAGGGTTCTCAGCACGCGTTGAAACAAATCTAAAAATCCCAAACCACGAAATACCCACTATATTGCAGGACCATGAGCACAAGAAGGAAGGTTTTCCGCAAGCGGGAGAGGCTCACACTGCAAAGAGGACTGCATGAGGTGTGTATACTGCGGAGGCGAGGCGCCTAAGCCTCGCCCTCTCAGAGACTAGTTCTGCATTTCCAGTTCAAGTTCAGATGCTTCCAACTACCGGGGAGCAGGGGCGGTGCATCGCTACTTCAGCCCTCATCGCTTGGGCAACATAGAAGGAACAATAAACTCCACGTGCGCATAATACCTTGCTGGTGTCAGGACCCGGCCGCTCCGCAGAGTCCGCGCGGCAGTGCCAGGGCGCGCTCCGTGGAGAGCGGCGCAGAACTACAATCCCCAGGCTCCCCGGGAGCGGCGGGCACGTGATCCCCGCCCGGCGGCGGCGATAAAGACCCGGCCTAGGGCAGCGCCGAGCGGAGGTCCGGGGCTACGCAGAGCGGCGGTTGCGGCTACCACGGCAACAGAGGCGGCCCCGCGGCGTCTCGGGTGAGCGCGGATGGGCTGATGGAAACTGACGGATCACCCGGGGATTCCGGCATACTGACGCGAGGGTCGTGAATCCGGGGTGGGTGAGACCGTGACAGTCCCAGAGGAAAAAGGGAAGACAGATAACGCTTGGGGAGCGTGTGATGGGACAGCCTCTCGGCCTGGAGCAAGCACCGGGACCGACGGAGTTGGAGGGACCCAGCACATCCCCGGATTCTTTCCAAGACCACATGGCTGGGGTTGTAGAGTCTTTTTCTCAAAGTCATGAGAGAGTTAGCCATTAATCTGGTCCAAACGCCTTCGTTTTGTGGGAAATTAATTGCATTTTTGCTTTTTTTTTTTTTTTTTTTGGTTTTTGGTTTTTGGTTTTGTGTGTGTGTGTGTGTGTGTTTTCTCAGTTTCTCTATTTCATTTCTTCAAGTATTGCTCTCTCAAGTCATTCATCTTGCCCAGAGCTACATCCTCGGCCTTCCCCAGAGATTCTTTATTTTTCTTGAAACTTTGTCCTTTTAAAGAGAATTAGACTTGGGCAACTTGAATTCCTTGTACTAACTGTTCTTGTCTGTGATAAAGGTATAAGATTTCAAGAGTAATAATATCCCCTCCCCAGAATTTCAGTTATAACATTCTAAATTCACAATAAGACTTAGGCTGTAGAACATTTCAACCTTTTGCTTTTGATACAAGTTATGAAGAATTTCAAAGCACAATACTCCCATGCTTACTTAAAAGCTGAATTTACAAAATATCTATCATTCTCCATTTAAGTTATTGAGATCTTTTATCCCATATCTTTGTCTAGGGCTTCGCAGTTCACAAAGTCAGTAAACTTTATTTAGTGTGTTTCTCAGTGCAAAGATAAATTTGAAGCTGTCCCTGTCCCCAGATGGCTTACAGTTTAGAAATGGAGCCCAATCTGCCCAACTAATAACTCCCATATAAGGTTTAAAATAAATAAAATAATCAAGTGTTTGGGGGAATTCTGAGAGTTAAGAAATTCCTTTCAAAGAGAATCAGGGAATGTTCTCTGGCTTTTAAAGTGAGTTTTAAAAATTGGCTAGACTGAGGGGGCTGCAGTGAGACAACGGCACCCAGGTGGGAGAGCCATGGGGGCCAAGGCAGAAGGGTCCAGACAGTAAAGGTGGTGCCCATAGTTAGTTGAGCTGGGCCAGTATAAGCATGAAGAGATTTGTACAGAGACTCATGCTATAAGCCAGGAGAAGTTAGTATTTTCTGAGCAGGGCAAGAAACAAGATAAAAAATGTCTGGAAGACTCATCTGGCAGCCTGTGTGGGATGAAGGAGAGGAGTGGAGGAGTGATTTCCAACTCCCCTCCCACAGCCCCAAAGCCCCGTGCTTTTATTTTTCTTAACCAAATAAGCTGCATTTCAGTGGCAATTAATTTTATTTCTTTCAATCAAAGACATAGAAAACTGCCAATCAGAACTTCTGACCATTCATTAGTGTTACTGCCGAAATTGTTATAAATTCAAGAATTTGCAAGTCTGTTTACTGTAAACAACCTGGTAGTGTTTGATTAGGAGACTTTTTAAAGTGCTGAATCTAGCTCTTGGGACTCGTATCACTTAAACCTTCTTGGGCCTCTCTGGGTCCCTTGGACCTGGGATTGTCCCATTGGACTGGATAAGAGATGACAAATGGGTAGGTTTTGAGAGAGGCAACCAGTTGGGGGAAGGAAGGATTGCTGGGAAACAAGATAACAGATAGAAGTGAAATGACTTATTCCCAGAATAGACAAGAGTCACAAGGGCTGGGAAGGAGGCACCAACAGAAGCAGGATGACAGGGAAGATGATGAGGAAATGATAATAATAATGGCTAATGTCCTATAGCCATCAGACAAAACTTCATGGGGGAGGCTGAACTTGTACTAAATATGTACCTGACACTATTGTCAATCACTTTGAATTCATTTAATTCTCTCAACAACCCTATGAAATACTATTACTATTATTCCCATTTAGAATTGGGGAAACTGAAGCACAGAGAGGTTAAGTAACGGGCCCAAGGTCACCTAGCTGGTAAGTCATGGAGCCAGATTGTATACCCATGAAGTCTGGCTGTAGAGCTGGCCCTCTAGCCATTCTATTGCAAGGAAGAGAGGAAGAAATCATCTAGAGGACTAGAAGGCAGGTCCGCTGTTGGGCATCTTGAGTTGAGATGCCTGCAGGAGTGGCAGCAGGGCCTATGTTATTGGCCTCTGAGCCTCAAAGGCTGTGACCTACCTATTGTAATAAAAGTGGTCACATGTAACCCAAATATTAGAGCCATGTCTTATGACTTCCACATGGGCCAGGTGATTATGTTTATCTTTCAAAACCTCCAACATGTTAGTCACATGTTCAAGCTAGGAAATTCCAGAGAAATTCCTAGTATCCTATATATTTGGAAAGGTCTCCCTTTATGGCCCTCCAATACAGAGCAAAGCTCTAGGTGAGATTTGAGCTTGATTTCAAGAGCATGTCTTGTTAGAAACGTAGCTGTTTGCGAGGGGTGTATCATGTTGGCTTTCTTCAAAAGCAACAAGGTCTCACCTGAGCCAGAACTCTTGGGAGACAGGAAAATGAGAAGATATGCTCTCTGTACTCCAGAAGTTTATACTCCCATTTGAAGATATAAATAGATAGATAGGTAATTATAAATGAGCAAACAAAAGAAGACAGTGCATAAGTAATACATTATGTGGGTCAGATTGTAAGTACAGTGGGCATTGGCTTTTTAAATGTGCCAGTGACCTCAGAATTATAACATATCCCCTCTTGTTGATCACCTGTGGACATCGCTGAATTTGCTATCAGTCTGCTGTCTTTTGTATAATTTTCAGCAAATAGTACCTGGTTCTATTTTCTTTTCTTCTTAGATTCTTAGACTTTACCTTTGTGGCTTTGAATTTGTGTGTCTTACAGCTCAAAAAATAATAATGCTTCTATAACTAGAAAGTGGCAGAGCTGGAAGTTGAACTAAGCAGTCTGACTGTGGAGGTTTTCATGCCATTAACCACTGGGTGCTGTCACCTCTCATTATCTGTGTTTTGTGCACCTTCTGCCAGATGGTGAGGGATCCTTTTGCCCCAAGTGAGTTGTGTCAGGTTGACTCTGAGCAGCGGGCTCCATCAGTGAATGCCTTCATCCATCCACCTTCTGAACACCTCATTCAATCATCAGCATCTTCATGCTTTTTGAGGACTATGCGTTACGCAGCGCACTGGGTACAGGAAAAACAAAGGCAAACAAAACCCATTTCCTGTCCTCCTAAAGCCTGGTCTAGTGGGGAAGAGAGGCGAATAAAGAATTGTCATGCAGTTTAGGTGATTTACTAGAGCTAGGAAAACAAGGCAAAGCTGGTCAGAATTAGAATACGAAAGGATAGTTATATAAATCATGCTGAAGCCAAGGCTTTTAAGTACTAATCTTAGGTAAGAATCTAGTTTAAAGAATTAAGATACAGAAAGAGAAAGGAATGTCCCTGTTTTTCTAATCATATTTCCATTTAAGTAATATAATTCCGTGTGTATTTGGCCTCCCTGAGTTACGTTCCAGTTCTTCCTTGGGTCTCCTGTTATTTACCTTACTCTTTTAATTCGGACTGCCTCACATTCATCTGCCTTTCTAATAGTATTTCCCAGAACATTGCTCTCCTATCTGTACTCTCTCCTGTCAAAAAAATAAAATAAAATTTTTCTCCCCAGTAGAATTAAGCTCTAAAAGTTTACATTCTTTTCACTTGCTCTGTGTGTTTGTGTACTTGTAAGCATATTTTACAGTTCTGAACTGGGAATGGACTTTGCCTGGGAGTTTTATCATTAACTGGCATTCCTTGAAGGAGAGGAATTACATTTTATGTTTTCCCAACTTTTTCCCAGCAGCACAATGGCCTCCCCTAAGAAGAAACTTCAAGGTCTTGTTGCTGCAACCATCACGCCAATGACGGAGAATGGGTAACTATCATTTGGAGCCATAAAGGGATCTGTTCTCACTCAACTGAAATGGACAGAAGTTCTCTCTAGAAGCCATCACATAGACTCTGCCCCTCTCTGATACTGTTGCCAAATGGCAGCTTCTGGTGGTGGTTCCCCCGCGTTGTCTCTGACCCCCAAGACAGAGAAGAAATCTCTCTATCACAATCAGTGCAGGAGGAGAGAAGGTAGAATATGGCAGCTTGCCTTTCTCCCAGTGTCTGTAGCTCCACAAAGCAAATTCTCCTGGAATTTCACCACTGCCCTGGCTTTCCCAAATACAGCCAGTGGAGTTGGAGGAGGAAAATCCTATTTCGGCTTGAGTTGATATCAGTCACTGACCTGGCTTCTCTAGAGAGCCTGTCTTGAGGTCTGCGTGATTTTACTCCAGGTTGTTCATGTTGACGGAAAAAGTTCCTACCCTGAGGAAAGTGGGAAGGGTAGCTGTAACCATGTTTACAGTCTCATCTCAGTATTGGTTAATTGTTGGGGTGAGAGCAGGGGTGGTAACTACAGATGATTGCTGAGTGATCATTGCCCAAGCAAGTCTTTTGGCTTCCAGCAGATTACTGTCACAGCCCCTTGGCTTGCACAACCAGATGGCACTCACATGTCATGGGCGCCCACGCTCTGTGTGTAACTCCTCCGAGCACATTGCCCCTAACAAAAGGGTGTACATCCGCATCCTGCATCTGAACTTTTTTGACCTATCGGAGAAGTCAGACTGCCAGACCCGTTGGAATCCTGGCTTTTTTAAGCTTCTCCTTTCTTCCTTCATAAAATGTAATAGTAGTCCCAACATCATAGAATTATGAGCATTAAATGAGATCATCCATCCAACAATGCTTGGCACAGGGTCATTGTTCAAATAGGTCAAGAAGTTTGAATTGTTAATATGACAAAAGGCAGGAGTAAAAGGAAGAGGAGGTGTTTGATACTTCTTTTTTTTTTTTTTTTAACATTTTTTTAACTTTATTTTGTACATTTAATAGTTAAAAATATAAACAATTAAAAACTAAAAAGTAAACACAGATGGATATATACATTTCTCAATTAAATGTAATGGATACAAATAAAAAAATTTTTTTAAATCAAACAATATATTACACAATATTTTTGGTTCATAGTAACGCATTTATACAGTATTTGTCCTTTTGTGTCTGGCTTGCTTCACTCAACATAATGTCCTCCAGGTTCATCCATGTTGCCATATGCTTTATGACTTCATTTCTTCTTACAGCTGCATAATATTCCATCGTGTGAATAGACCACAATTTGTTTATCCATTCATCTGTTGATGGACACCTGGGTTATTTCCAACTTTTGGCAATGGTGAATAATGTTGCTATGAACATCGGTGTGCAGATGTCTGTTCGTGTCACTGCTCTCAGTTCTTCTGGGTATATACCCAATAGTGGTATTGCAGGGTCACATGGCAAGTCTATATTCAACTTCTTTAGGAACTGCCAAACAGTCCTCCATATTGGTTGTCCCATCCTGCATTCCCACCAACAGTGAAGAAGTGTTCCTATCTCTCCACATCCTCTCCAACACTTGTAGTTCTCTGTCTTTTTAATAGTGGCCATTCTGATAGGTGTGAAATGATATCTCATTGTAGTTTTGATTTGCATTTCCCTAATCATGAGTGATGTTGAGCATTTCTTCTTGTGTTTTTTTGCCATTTGTATTTCTTCTTCGGAGAAATGTCTATTCAAGTCTTTGGCCCATTTTTTAATTGGGTCCTTTGTCTTTTTATTGTTGAGTTGTAACATCTCTTTATATATCCTGGATATTAAACCCTTATCAGATAGGTGATTTCCAAATATTCTTTCCCATTGAATTGGCTGCCTTTTCACCCTTCTGACAAAGTCCTGTGAGGTGCAATAGTGTTTAATTTTGAGGAGGTCCCATTTATCTACTTGTTTGATACTTTTTAATAAGACCTTTCTTTGTGGTCTTACGTTGCTTAATTTGTAAACCTTAATCCTACCCCTCTGAAGTAGATGAAATTTCTTACCACGTTTAAGTATTTTCATTCAGAGTTGGCCACATCACATTTTTCCCTTAGATCATGGAGCTCAAAATTTCCAGCTTTTGCATTTCATAGAAAATCACATCCTTACTAGGTCCAAGTGAAATTCTAAGTGAGATGGCATTTAAACTACTCAGCTGGTTAATAGCAAAAAAAAAAAAAAAAAAAAAAAAAGTGTTTCTGTTGCTTCTCCTTTACCACAGGATCTGAGAAAGACTGAAGTCAGCTGTTTTTCAGTGTGTCGGCAACACGTTGGGCAGATAAAAAGACGTGAGATTGCATGAGCCGGCAGATTTTACTTCCCGTTACAGAGTGTAGATCCCCTTTGTAAGCGCAAAGGACTGCATCTGGTGGATACGCTTTTAACCTTTTTAATCAGAGCCATTTTAGCCTGGAAGTGGCCTCTCAAAACAGTCTTGTTCATTTTGGGGACCCATTGAGAGTGTCAACGTGTTCTCCCTCCCCATTCTGCTCTTTCATTGGGACACTGAGCCCCACGTATAAGAGATAACTAAAATGACTCTGCTTTTTTAATCCTCCTCCATTTCCCTGCTGCCTCCATCTGACTATTTCCTCTTCTTTTTTTTTTTTAATTCCCCTTTTCTCTTCTATGAATTTCACTTTTGTGGGCTATAAAATCAAAATAAGAATGTATTCTTTGTAGGAGCCTTGTAAGGATTAAGTTAAATAGGGCATGTCCGTGTATAGCACATAGTAGGCATGTGAGCTGTGTTAATTCCCTTCTTCCCCCACCATCTAAGCATTCCTATAGGTACAGAGCAGCCTTGGCGTACCCACAAGAGCAAGCAGGCATTAATCTGATGCCCCACAAGGGAATCTGCACTTCTTACATGTTTCGGAGAGGCAGGATGGAAAGAAGGGGCACATGGAATCTTAAAGCTTGAAATTCATGGGAGTTTGCCTAACTGGGCATGCACAGTATACCATGGCTCCATCATTCAGAAAGACTGGACAAGGACTATTCCTCTGCATCCTTTTTCTTCTTAATTCCCGTGAATACTCACTCACTGTGCAACTCTCTGAATGCAAGTTGATACCCTGGAGTGGGGAAGTTGACAGAAAGAGCACAGCATTTAGTTAGAGTATCTGTGTTTTTGACCCCAACTTCGCCTTCAGCTAGCTCTCTGACCCTGGGGAAGTCACATCACCTTTTAAGAGTCCTCTTTTCTATTCTGTGAAGAGAGAAAGTTCAACAGCATAATCTCTAAGGCCCATTCCAGTTCTAAGAGTCTCCCATCCTCTGGTATTCAGTCATTAGGGAAATAGTGGGGACCATCACTGAGTAAGAATGTATAAGATACCTGCAACTCCATTCCATCCTCACACATAGCCCAGTCAGCTTCCTAGTAAATAAACCTGATCATGTCACTCTCCCCATGAAGAATCTCTATTGACTCCCTTTTGTCTAAGCTTTGCTCCTCATTATATGGTCCATGGACTAGTTGTTCCAGCATCACATGGAAACTTGCTGGAAATGCAGAATCTCTGACACTGCCACATACCACTGAATTAGAATCTGCATTTTAACAAAATCCCTAAGTGATTCTTAAACACATTAAAGTCTGAGATGAACTGGTCCGAAGAATAAAGCCCAGACTCCTTGCAATGGCTTAGGAAGTCCTTCATGACCTACTTTTCCTGTTTCATTTCTTTTCCCCAAATACATCGTACCCTTTCTTCCCTCCATGCCTTTACACCTCTACCTTTTTCCACCTCTCCTTCCTCTACTACACATAAATACATCTACTCATCCATCAAAACCCATCCTCTGGTAATTCTTCCCCAGTTCCCCAAAGCAGAGTTAGAGGGTCCTTCCCAGCCTGCCTCATTGTAATTTATCAGTCCCACTTCTGAACTCCTGTACACTTTATTTTGACTCAGTTGTTGCCTTCACATTTTCCCTTTATATTTTAGTTATTTATGTACACTTTCCCCTTAATTAATGCAATAGTGACATTTAGCAGCATATGCATGTGTGGGAATAAGCTGCTTTTAAGGGCAGAGATCATGGTGATTTTGTCATCATTGTACATTCCCACATCACCACTCCTTTACCTGACATTTGTTGGCACCTGTGCTATGCCAAGTACCATCTAGAGATTGCAAAATACAAAAGGCATAATTCCTGCCTTCAGAAAGTCTTCTCTCTCTAGCCTGAATGGTGGGTATAAACAATTTACAAAATGATGTTCATAATAATAGAGATGTGAACTTCTTTGCGAAAGGTGTGAAGTATTTCCTGTTTTGTGACTAAGGAATCATAATTATTGAGCATTTATTCTGAGCCAAATGTAACGCTGAGCACTTGGGCTAGACTTGGAAGTGGGAAGTGGTGTTTCTTGTTGAGTTTAGTTACACACACACACACACCATAACTGACTGGGTAAGTCAGTTTCTCTCCTTAATGATTTCTGAAAATGAGAACAAGCTCCCCAGCTTCCTTTTCCAAATGAGAGAGAGTTTATTAGATTAAACCAAAAGATAAAAATCAAAGTGAGAACAGTGCTTCTCAGTCCTCTGCCATCCAAAGCTCTGCAGGCTCCTCTCTTGTGAGCCAGCCCTGCTTTCTGAGTCTCGAGTTTGTGCAGGGGGAGGAGGGGATGGGTGTCAAGATTACAGTTAAACGTGTGCAGGGACCACTACATTTGACCCTGCAGCTCCCACACAGGCTACTGCCCCATCTAGTTTTATCTGCAGCTTCCCATTTGTACTTCAGAAGTCCCCTGTGTCTGCCCCAACTGTTTCCTGCTTGCTTTGCATGAGCAACAGCATTGATCCGAGCCAGAGTTGCTATCACACAAACAAAGCCCTTGTGCTTGGAAGCTGGTGTACTATAAAGATATGCCTCTGAGTGGTCAGAAAACCTCTGAGGCAAAGAGATTTTAAGAAGGTTAAACTGACCTAAAATGTCCTGAGAGGGATGGGCTAGGCAGCTGACATCCCCCCTATCTTATCTTTAGGTAAGAACGACCTGAATTCATTCCTGTCCTGCATCAGGGAGCCAGGATTTGGCATTTGAGCAAGTGGGGCAGGGAGGAGGCAACTTTACAATACTAGGGTATAAGGCCTTATGGAGGAAGTTTGCTCCCCTTGGAGTCCTTATAACTGCGTAAAACACACCTTTTCCCGAGTGGCTAGCTTGTGACTAGCTAGAAACTAGCTGTCTTGTTTTTCTGTGCATGCTGCAGGCAGTGATTGCCGTGCATCCTTTGCTTTTAGTCCCTATCCCTTTAATCTTAGAATCTGCTGCTTTCTGTTCTCTCTCTGATTGCTCCTATTCCTTTGACACATTCTTTTTGATGTCTTTGTTACTAGATGCAGCAGATTTTGTTTCTGTTTTTTAAGGAACACAAAAAGTAGAGATGAAAAAAAACGTTAATAAGGCTAAAAAGAAATTCAAATTCTCTGACCCCGGACAAAAGTGCAAGCAACAGCGAACTGGTACTTTGTATTCTTGGCAACATAACTGTGGGTTCCCTCCACATTTTACCCAGACTTGTCATGCAGCTTTCCTTTGGATTTTCCCTCTCCATCCTCCCCACCAGCATTTTGATTCAGAACAGGTCACTTTATACTATTTGTGTACATGTCCATTTCTAGATCTTAAAATCACTGTGATTTTAAGGAAAAGGATTATTACCTTAACTAGTAAGGCCCTCAGACTGCAGTGTGCATGCAAATCACACGAGGGTCCCATGGAAATGAATATTCCTATTATGTAGGATGGTGTGGGGCCTAAGAGTCTGCTTTTCTAACAAACTCCAAGAAATACTGCTGCTGCTGCTGCTCTGGGTCATCACAGTGATGGCAAAGTTCCTTTCCAACTGTTAATCTTCAGTTTAAAACTAGCAAATACAGCTGGGTTGTGCCTTCATTCGTTGTCACAGGCATTAAGTGCTAAAATTTGTAAATTATGAAGATTGGATTTTCATATGGTATAAGCTTAAGAAATACTTGCCTCTCCTCAAGGGGAAAATGTTAAGTTTTCATTTAACCATCCCCCCTATAGTCACTCTCCCTGAAAAGAGCAAAAGATGAGTAGGTAACTATGTTTTAAATATTACTCGTGTTGAGGTTTATTGGTGAGCTTTGTGATAACTAATTGGGTTCTTCTCGCGTAAGTGGAGCACAAGTGGCTGAGTGGAGAAATCACCAGTCTCAGAGAAAATAAAACCATTATTCAGAGCAGGTTAAGAGTTTCACAGGCTGACTGGATGGATTTTTAATAACTATTAACAAGGGAGAGCAGTATATAGACCTAGGGATTCATTAAATAGAAGGCTAAGAAATACCCTAAATATGAATTCTTTTCATTTTTTCCCCTTTAGAGAAATCAACTTTTCAGTAATTGGTCAGTATGTGGATTATCTTGTGGAAGAACAGGGAGTGAAGAGCATTTTTGGTAAGTCATCTTAGGGATCTCCCCACATACCTCAAGCTCAGTCCCCAGAAGGTAGCACTCACCTGGTTACTAGGCAGGAGATCACAGTGTCACTGGCGGTTAGGCCCGACCAAGCTAACTAAATTTGTGAATTTGTACACTCACCAGTTTTAGGCCTGCAAAGCGCCTCAACAGATGATCTCATTTGGTGGTGCTTTCAGAACAGTGAAAGTATTAATTCTCTCTTAGAGATGAAAATCTATGGCTCAGATATATTATATAGCTTACCCAAGGCCATTCAAGCAGTGATGGAGTAACAACAAAACCCAGGCTTTAAATCCCTTAAAAAATGGACTTTATTGAATTCAGCCAGCAGTGCCTGCTTTGAATCTCCTATCTGGAGATTCAGTGCAGGAACACAGGAAAGCAGAGACTTAAACACCTCCATGGAATGGTGCGTTGAGTAACGCCATCTGCTGGCCAGTATGGAAACTGCATGGACAAAAGCTGTTGGCGCTCTCTGTGTCCGACCCCTGGGAAAAATCTGCACTCGGTTAGTGGTTAGTGAGTCCCTGGCCCAATTTTGAAAACTTAAGCTGGATACTTTTTTTTAAACTTTAAAAAAATATATTTATTTATTTATTTATTTATTTATTCCTCCCAGTTGTTGTTGTTGTTTGTGTTTGCTGTCTGCTCTCTGTGTCCATTCGCTGTGTGTTCTTCTGTGTCTGCTTGTCTTCTCTTTAGGCGGCACTGGGATCCTGGGACCTTCTGGAGTGGGAGAGAGTTGCTCAATCTCTTGTCCCACCTCAGCTCCCTGGTCTGCTGCATCTCTTATTGTCTTTCCTCTGTATCTCTTTTTGTTGTGTCATCTTGCTGCTCCAGCTCTCCGTGCAGGCTAGCACTCCTGCACGGGCCAGCTCTCCACTTGGGCCAGCTCGCCACGCAGACCAGCTTGCCTTCACCAGGAGGCCCCAGGAATCGAACCCCGGACCTCCTATATGGTATACGGGAGCCCAATCGCCACTTCTGCTTCCCTGGACAATTTTAAAGACTGAGAATAAGTTGAACTAAATATCAAAGAAGAGCTGTGGAGGAAAAAAAAAAACAACTATAGGCAAGGGAGAGAAATTAGCCAGCAGTGTAAATACACCAATATATTCAGATTCCTAGACATCAGCAAAAAATTACAAGCCATACTAGGAAACAGGAAGAGATGGCCCAACCAAAAGAACAAACCAAATATCCTGCAGAGACACAAAATTTAATACAATTTATCAGTAATAATCACACAACTCTCCTAAATCCCTTCGAAGAATTTAAAGAAAATGTGATTAAAGAAATAAAGGATATTAAGAAGACACTGGGAGAGCATAAAGAACAATTTGAAAGCCTACAAAGAAAAGTAACATCTAATGGGAATGAAAGACATGATGGACGAGATTAAAAATACATTAGAGGCACATAAGAGCAGATTTGAATTTCTTGAAGACGGAATTAGTGATTTCGAAGACAGAACATCTGAACTGGAAAAGACAGGAAAACAGAAAGAGAAGAGAATGGGAAAAAATGGAACAGGGTCTCGGGGAATTGAATGACAATGCGAAACACACAAACATTCACATTATTGGTGTCCCAGAAAGAGAAGAGAATGGAAAAGGGGCAGAAAGCATATATGAGGAAATAATGAACAAAAACTTCCCAACCCTTATGAAGGACATGAATATCAATATCCAAGAAGGACAACACACCCCAAACAGTATAAATACAAATAGACCTACCCTGAGACACCTACAATTCAGAATGACGAATATCAGAGATAAAAAGAGGATTCTGAAAGCAGCAAGAGAAAAGCAAATCATCACATACAAGGGAAACTTGATAAGATTAAGTGCTGACCTCTCATC
This sequence comes from Tolypeutes matacus, assembly GCA_026826555.1. Classification (NCBI taxonomy): domain Eukaryota; kingdom Metazoa; phylum Chordata; class Mammalia; order Cingulata; family Chlamyphoridae; genus Tolypeutes; species Tolypeutes matacus. The sequence goes on from JAKSZT010054304.1 coordinate 22,505,298, forward strand.
AGAAACCACGGAGATGAGAAGAAAGTAGTATGATGTATTTAAGGTACTGAAAGAGAAAAACTGCCAGCCAAGAATTATGTATCTGGCAAAGCTGTCCTTCAAAAATGAGGGTGAGTTCAAAGTCTTCACAAACAAAAACTGATAGAATATGTTACCAAAAGACCAGATTTGCAAGAGATACTAAAAGGAGTGCTGCAGCCTGAAAGGAAAAAACAAGAGTGAGAGATTTGAAGAAGAGTTTAGAAATGAAGATTATTAGGAAGGGTAAACTAAAGGATAAGAAGACAGACAATAGAACAATATGACAACAGAGAGCCGAAGAACAAAATGGATGAATTTGAAGTTTTCAAGTGCCCTTCACATCTATCCAATGAACCCTGAAATATGGAAAGAAGACCTTTCTTGGGCAAGATCACTCCAGGAGCAGCAGAAAGTGGCACAGAGGATTAAGAAGAGTGAATCATCAGCAGAAGGAACAGATATCTCACCAAAGTCAATTCCTGACTATGACTTTGAAAGTGATGAAATTGTTGCTGTTTGTGCAGTTATTGCTGAGAAACAGAAGACAGACTCAACAAATAAAACAATGGTTATTGTGTCTGCTTCTGAGACTGTAGAGACTGTAACTGAGAAGGAAGATGGTGCTCCAACACCAGATGATCCTGTTTTAATCAAAGCCGATGAAGGAAAATGCATTGCATGAATTATTTGAATCTCTTTTTTGATTATCATTTAAAGTTTTAGACATAGGAATATTTATTATAGAGAAAGAGGGTAAAACTCCTGTTTGTAAGATAAGTTTTACAGATGAAGCATATAAATCTAAACAGTAGCATTATTGTATAGTATTTGGACTATGCTTTGATAAGTTATGGTTTATACTTAAGATTAGAATTCTGAGCAAAATGTTTTTGATGTAAAAATTTAATTTAATCCAAATATATGGATGGATACATTTTAAAGACACAACTTGAAAAACAAATTCTTGAATAGTAAATAATTTGGTCAGTGTTATCAAAATGTTGACTCATCGACTTTTGTTTTATGTTAAAAGGAATAAGTGATTACTTTCTCTCTTACACTGCTGTTACTATTCACTCTGTTTTCCTTGCTTCTGTAGAGTAAGTTTGTCACAAGATTTAAATGTTTTTAATATTCGTTTTGTTTCAAAGTTGTGGTTTTGTTATATGTGGAATCTGTGAAAGTTCAGCCAAAAATGCATGCAAATGTGAACATTCTGAAGTTTCTTTTAATTCTAATTTGTGCTTAAGTTTTTGGATTTAAAGAAGTTATATTAATAACAATGGTAGTTGCTTCCTTCAGTATTTGTTAGATGTGTGAAGTACTGATGAATGTCACAATGATGATTTTATTTTTCAGATTATTACTGTAGGTAGGTTAATACTTACCACAAATTAGTCAGTTTTTAAATGCGCATTTTTTAATGAGTAGATTTTACAGATACATCATAATAAATTGTACTGCTACATTTTTTTTAAAAAATAGGGGATGATGTGGGAGAGGGAGGGGGGTTCATGGGAATCCCTCATACTTTTGGTATAACTTTTCTGTAGTCTATAACCTCTTTAAAAATAAAATATATTATATATATTTTTTTAAACGGACTTTATTCCATCTTCACCCGACCTTTCAGTATATGAATGTAAGTACTAAATGCAGCCCACAAAAGAATCACAGGTCCAGCGGTTACCCCCATAAATTTCATAGACAGTGGAAAGGAAAACTCAGACCTTGAAAATTTTTAAGCCTGAGAGCTGTACTTGCCCATGGTTGAGATACCCCTTGGACTGGTTGTCATTCGAGGACACCTTGGTCCTGAGCTACTGCTCTACCAGCAGGAGTCCTTCCAGAGCTGAAGGCACCGTAGTCATAATAATGGCAAGTAAAACTGTGAAAAGGTGTCCCTCCCACAGCTCCAAGCCATAGTGGGGAAACCTGATTCTTACTCCTCAAAGAACCACGGATCTTCCCTGGCTATAGGAAGAAGCAGGAATAGTCCTTTCTATTTGAGCATACATGAAATGTCTCAAGACCCCAGAGGGGTGATAAAAGCATTCTTCCCCACTCTCCATCCCCCCATCACCACTACCTATCATGAACTCAGTGCTTAGGGATCCAAAGTACCTCCATATGCAGTCATAAAAGCCCCAATAATGTATCCTAGTGCTATTGACTTCCTCTCTGTGATCCATTAGGAGATGATTGTAGGAGAGGGGAAAAGGGTGGGTTTGGGAATTCTATAGATCTGGATTCAAACCTAGGTTATTTAGGGTTTTAGAACTTCATATTTTTACCTGTAAATGAGGATGATAATTTATACTTTGAGTTGTTGTGGGAATAAAAGAATATATAACACAGTGCTTAGCACAAGAAATACTCATTTCTTTTGTGATTTTTTTAATGAATTATTGTTTAAAAAATTTAAAAAGTTGTCCTAGAGCATTACCACAGCTGACCATGTCAAACTGTAACAGAGGCACTTTTAGATCATGGCGTTTGAGGAACAAAGGTATTCATTGGCCCACTTACTGACTTTGTTTGGAACAGTGAACGGCACAACTGGAGAAGGCCTGTCCCTGAGCATCTCAGAGCGCCGCCGCGTCGCAGAGGAATGGGTGGCAAAAGGGAGAAACAAGTGAGTAGCTCCGCCAGGACAAAAGCACCCAATGGCAAAAGTTATGGGGCTCTTCCTGCGATGACACAACCTCCTTGCCTTCCGGAAAGGGCCCAGGTTCAAGGTCAGCTTGTGGGAAGAAGAGCAGGGACCCAGGGCATCCTGGCCATTCTGCAAGGTATGAAAGCAGAGGAGAGCCCTTCCTTTTCTGTATGGAAGGGCAGCCAGACTGCAGGGCACATCTGGCTCCCAGAGGTTCCACCTGGAAAACTGCCTTTATCCATCTACAGGGTCATTCCCCTCGGGGTATCTGTCCTTGCTGAAGCCATAAGAGAGGAAGGAAAGGAAGGGAGGCCTGCTTGATGCTGGTGTGTGACTCTGCTGTATGTGTGGCTCTCCTGCTGATCGCACTCCTGGGATCGCCCACACAAGAATCCCCAAAATTCCCTTCTCAGGATAGGTACCTGATGTATATTGGCCCGTTTCATCCTCCGGTAGTATTGGGGGGCTTTTTACATTCTCTAAACTTCAGTGTAGTGATGTATTTTTGTTGAGACACTCAGTTCATGCCATGGTAAAACAGGCAGGACAGAATCACTTCAGTAAGTACATTCAATTAACCAAGTTTCATTTATTGCCTATTGCATTATGTGCTGTGCTAGGCATTGGGGATACAAAGTAGAATAAAACAGGGGCTCTGTCCTTGGGTTGCTTATCATCCAATGGGAAAGTCACATTGTGAAAGCTAATCCTCTGATTCCACTCATAAAGAGTAAAACCACTGATCAGGGAAGGGAGTGTTTGAAGGAGAGGTTGTAAAAGACTGTGGGTAAGTTCAAGGTGAACCTGGAGCAGAGGTAGTCAGTGTGAAGCCCATGAACCTCGGGAATCCTTAAATGGCCCCAGAGTATCCCTGAGTACTCTGAAATTATATGCCAATTTTGAGTGCATGACCACATAAGTGTTTTCTAGTGATCCATCAGCTTTCAGTTAATTTTCAGCCAGATCCTGGTCCCACAAAGATCAAAGACCATGTACAGAGTGAGAAAAGAGGGAAGCTAAGGATAAACAGAAGAAGCATCAGAAACTGGGGGGGGGGGGGGGGGAGTAGGGAAGTAAGCAGAGAAAGAAAGCCCTCAGAAGGGTAGGAGGGAGTTCAGAAGAGAATCTTGTCTCTGAAACCAGGGAGGAGAATGGTTCTGGGGAGCATTGCTGGTCATTCAGAGCAGGGACAGTGGAGCCAGACTGCCTGGGTGAGTCTTGGCTCTGTCTTTTACTAGCTCCGTGACCTCAGCAAGCCACTTAACATCTCTGTTTCTCATCTGTAAAATAGGAATAATAATAGGACCCATCTTCTAAGGTTGTGGTGAAGATTAGAACAGTGCCTGGCACATAGTACTAAGTACTCTATAAGAATGTGTGTAATTTTTGCAGTAGACTTCGCGTTCATTATTTGTCATAATAATTACTAGATGCTGTGAAGATCAGTAGATGAAGGTCTGAGAAGATTTCAGCTAGCCACATAGGAAGTCCCTGCTGACCTCAAAGAGAGCAGGGCCACTTAGGTTATTGTAGCAGAAGCCACACTGCAGTGAGCTGTAGAATTAAGCAGGCATGTGGACTGGGAGTGGTGAGGTTAGCTTATTCTCACAAAAAGTTTTCTGGTGAAGGGAATGAGAGATAGGGTGATAGATTAAGCAGAAGGAGGCAAGATTGAAAGAAGGGTAGCTCAAGGTGGAGAAGTCTTGAACACGTTTCTGTGCTGAAAGGATGCTGCCATGGGAGAAGAGATTAAAGATACAGAAAGGAGAGTGGAAAACTGATGCCTTTGATGGAATGTCTGAAGTGGGGTTTAAACTAAAACCAAAAGTAGACAGAGTAGCTTTAGAAGACAGCTAAGAAGCTGGGAGGAAAGCATGGATGTGATACTGGTATGTTTAGAGGCCGAGAGAAGGAAAAGAGAGGAGTCCTGTCTTTTTCTGTAAAAAGAAATAATGCACAATAGAGTTACTAGGGCAAAGAGGTTTAAAATGGAGTTGGGAGGTCATTCTGGAGGTTACTTTTATGCAAATCTCAGCCAGATATCCCAAATTGCCAAAGTATGCAAAGCCTCAAGCCACAGTATTCCTCAAATCCCTAAGGAGATCTGGAAACCATAAACTCCAAGATAAAGAACTCAGTGAACTATCTAACCTGAAGGACAATTGGAGTACCCCAAATATCTACCAACCACAAACAACTTAGCTATTTCTTTAAAAACCCTTGCCTGAAAGTGCCAAGACATGACCCTGTTTGGGTTACTACCTGAATCTGTGCTCCCTGAATTGCAATTCTTAGACCCCAAATATTTGGCTTTGTTGCCTTGTAGCTCAGTTTGTTATTTCTCCATAGACAGTATCTAGGAAGCTAGAGCATCTACCAAGAACGAGGACTTGGGGTGGAATTTAGAACTTGAGGACATTTAAGATTTGGAATAGTCACTCGGGGGGAATAGGAATTGAGTTGTGATGGACAGAAGGCTTTTTGGAGCCTCATTCTCCTGAAATGGAAAATTACAAGCTTGTATTAAAGCTTCATGGTGGTTTTCACTAGCAGTGTCTAAGCCCAGGGGACATTGAAGAGGGAAATGGATGGATGGGCTAACCTAACCCAGGAGATTGTCAGGCAGGAGTGGGGAAAGGTTAAGGAGGCCATGCAGTAAAGCTGGTGCTAGTAAAACAGGTCAGTCAGCCTCCCTTCCTCTATTCAGAAGTCTTCTATTACCCTTTAAAAATGCAAATCAAATTTTGTCACTGCTCGACTAGGCCCCATTTTACCCAAAACATAGCAAACCAGGAACCATTAGAGGACTCAGTGATAGGGCGTAATCGGGAACGTGTTGTCCCCATCCATTAGGACAGGATGTATATCTTCCAGAGTGCCCCAGAAGACTCACTGGGGTGACTGGACTCATGGCCAAGTTTTCTAATCCTGCCCTTGGAAGACCAGTGCTAACTGTGGCCTGTCCCCTTTGGGCCATGTGGAGCACGGCCCTGTGGAGCAGAGCAAACTGCCCTTTTGACCAAATTCTGAGGACTCATAAGATAGGCAATAGCTTTTGACACTCAATCCATTTCTTACGTGGCTGGTTCCTGGTTGTACTCTTCAAGGAACCTCTTTATTTTTCTCTCTAACCAAAAATATCTTGGTGTTACACCTATCTTCAAGTACATGTCACCATCAAATATAGCATCTAAAACAATGCTTAGGCAAAGTAAGTACTCTGAAGTAGGAACACTGAGCTTGAAAGAATCACAAGTATTGATTATCAGATATTGATTTCAAGTGCTACTGCTTGGTTGAACCTTAAATTATATTACTTTTTTTTTTTTTCCACAACTTCCCAAGGCTTTATTCTTAAGGCTTAACAGTACTCACTGCTACTGCTAATATTTATTAACCATTTACTATAGGCCATATACTAGAGGGTGTTTTGCATGCATGAACTCATATAATCCTTACAACAAGCAGCCCTATGAGGCACATACTATTATCATTTTAATTATTCTAGGAGAATGAGATATATAGGGATTAAGTGCCTTCCAGAGAGGTTCACAGCTAGTTAGTAACAGAGTCATTATTCTAGCCCAGGACTCTAACTCCAGGGTATAATTCTTAACAGCTACAATGTACAATTTCCCAACTAGATTTTCTCCCTAGTGTTTGATTCACCATTGACACCTTCATTATTATTTTTATTATTTATATTTGGTCATTTAAATCAACAAATATTACTGAGTATTGTGTGTGTACAAAGTACTGTTATATAAGTAAATGCAGTGTCGCTTATTTACAAATACAATCTGTATCTGCTAGATATAAATTATTGATTATTCACCTAGGTCATTTATTTCAATTAGAATTGTTTTTTTAAAATTTTATATCTTTCATATTAGCCTAGACAAATTTTTATGCAAGCATGTTTATAATACTTATCTCTATGGGCTCCATTTTCCCTACCTGTAAAACAATGGGCTTAGACTAAATCATCTCTGAGGTCCTCTGTCTCTAACTTTTATGAAAGTCTAATCTCATTCCTTTGCATGTCCAACAGCTTTCAGCTTGTAGTTTTGCTGCTAGGCATAAGACAACTCCACTGTATAACCATACATGGTTACAGCATAACCATTCTGCCTTCTCAGTGGCTCTAAATGAAGTCACCTGCAGGAATGTCTTCCAGTAAGGAAGGAATGGAGTATACTTTTAACTTTGCCTTTCAAGTACCTCTTTGGGGTTGACTCTTCTCTACTGTGAAATGAGAAACATCCTACATACTTTCACATCATGACCGATCTCTCAGTAACATGACTAGACTTTGATTTTGGGGGCCTATATTCAAAAGATCACCATGAGCTCTTTTAGTTAGATTAATTTTAAATAGACCATTGTAGAATTTAGTAGTTTTGAGATCAGTAAGACATAAGCTATCTACTAAAACAAACTAGGATAATGCAATGTTGGCGACTATCTCTCCCTGCTGTGTTGCTTACTACTAAACCTCAAGTGATGGAACAGTATCTTATCTTTTGCAGGTTGGATCAGGTAGTGATTCACGTAGGAACACTGAGCTTGAAAGAATCACAAGAACTGGTAAGTATGCAAGTCCATCCCAGAGAGCCCACTTGTGGGGCCTCCATTTTTAGGCTATGCTCTGCTGGAAAAGAGAAGGTATGGGATCTCAGAGAGCTCATCCAGAGGCAAGCATAGAACCATAAAGAAAGGGCCTAGCCCAAAGTGATGAGTACCGTAGCAGGGCTTTGGATAGGAGGTGGAGGAACCTCTTCCTGCAGGGAAGTCAGGATGAGGGTTGATGAAGCTAAGTTTGCAGATAAGGAGAAGAACTTGAGCCAACCTTAGTTTTCTCTGGGAATTAAAAGACAAGGCCATCTGCTGGGCATAAAGGGCGTGGAAGATGGGGAGAAGGTGTGAAGAGTAGTAAAGGTTGAGAATCGCTGCCTTGGTGAATGGGGGAGAGAGCTGAACCACAAAAGGATTGCCCAGTGGTGCTGAAAACCAGCTGAAGCTGTAAGTCATACAATTGTCAGAGACCATTCAACACAGTTGTGGGAATTTTTTTGTAGACACACTGTGCAACCAGAACATAACAACAAGAATGCAAACATAAGGAATGCTTTAGGTTTAGGGATTAGCAGGTTAGGTGAGACAAAAAGACAAGGGTGGAAGGAGTTACAGTTGCTGGGAGAAAAGTAGTAGATGTGGTGGTTTTGAGGCCTGGGCTAAACTGGGTAGGCAAGGAAAGCAAAAACATCTTTAGCATCATTTACCAGAAGGTCCTGTATGTGGCCTGCTGCTAATTAACTATTCTTAGACTTTGATATTTGACATTCTAACTCCAAAGATCACATGATTTGATCTAGTCCAATATTTTCTTTTTTTTTTTTTTTTTAATTAGAGAAATTGTGGATTTACAGAACAATCATGCATAAAATATGGAATACCACCCTGTTATTAACACCTTGCATTGGTGTGGTACATTTGTTACAATTGATGAAAGCACGTTTTTATAATTGTACTATTAGCTATAGTCTATGGTTTAACTTAGGGTTCACTGTTTGTGTAGTGTAATTCCATGGATTTTTTTTTTTGTTTCATTCTAGTACCAAATATACAACCTAACATTTCCCTTTTTAACCACATTCAGATATATATTTCAGTGCTGTTAAATTATCTTCACACTGTTGTGCTATCATCATCCAATATTTTCTTGATGGGTTTTGTTTGATTGTTTTTCCTTTTCTCTGGGTTAAAGAATGAGATATATATTATATGCTTGCAAAATTACACTTCTTTGCTCTTAGGAAAGCCACAAGGGAGGACATATTTTTAGATGGTTGATTGATAAGCCTGGAATCAGAACTTGGAGACTTGATTTATTCTTACACTTGGTTTGATATTCTTACAAAAGGTCTTTCAACTAAGGTAGCATGATTTAGGGAATCTTTTTTTTTTCTCAATTGCTTTCTTATCCAATGTGTAATATAAATTTTAAAATATTATCATGCCATGAAAGACAGTGTCATCCAGTGGGCTGAATGCTAGAATAGTATAGAGATCATCTAGGGAAAGGGATAATCTCCTGGGAAGGGGATAATCTTGCCAAGGAGACAATATTGGCTTGGCCATCACTCTCCATTGGATGGTACTTGAATGGACACTACCATCAACTGTCTCCTGGTTGTTTCCTTTTTCTTTGCTTTCTGCAAATGTTACCTTTCCCTATTCCTAAATAGAGTACTAAACAAATGATTCAAATATATCACATTCTAGTCCTGTGTTAATGAAATTATTCCCAAAAAAGTGTTGATTGGTCTTGGGATTTATCCAAATCGTCTCTATTTAACTCTCTCTAGTACTTCTGCAGAAAGTTAATTACATCTATGTGTAGATAGTAATGTGTATTTAGTAACATGGCTATTACTAAAGTCTTAGAGGAAAGCCCTCCTTCCCTTTTAGAGAATGGGCGTGTACCAAAAACAGTCAGCAAGCATTTACCAAGTGCCTGCTGTGTGCCCATCACGACAGACCTTAGCACAAGGGGAAATAAGATCAGACCCCTGTCCCCAGGGAACCCAAAATCTAGTGGGAGGACACTCATCATATACAATTCATTATCTTGCAATATAGATAGTGGTTTTAAGTTTGAGATAACCACAAAATGCTGTGAGGGTCCAGCAGAAAGAAAAGTTAATTTTTTTTTCTGGGGGACTTTGAGAAAATAGCAGAGGAATCAGTGTTTCTTTTTTGTATATAAACTTTGTCATTACAAAACACCTTGCTAAGGAGATGTGAGCAGTTCACATTGATAAGGAGTAAATATTAATAGAGAAAGTTACAGATGTAATTTTCTTCTAATGTTCATCCCACTGGATGCTACTGTCTTTCATGCCCAATGGCATGACAGTCATATTTTAAACTTTATATTACAGTTTGGGAGGGAAAGCAGTTGAGAAAGATTGAGAAGAAAAAGATTATACAAGGTTATGTAAAATTATGCAAGATTATGTAAAAGTCCAAAGAAGAATAAGATGAAGTGCACAGCTCATCTGCACCAGGGATCTCTACTTTGCAATCTGGGATTTTTCTGGCATTGACATTTATAATTAGGTTTGGCTAATTTTTCCACTCACTTCAGTGGTGCATCAGTTGGCAAATTTGAGTTTTTGTTGCTGAACTACAGTATCTGATCTCACTATAGTAGGTGAATATAACAACTCATTTCTCAAGTATGGTCTTCTTTCTCCTTTTAAAGGCTCAACATGCAGCAGAAATAGGAGCTGATGGCATTGCTGTCATTGCACCTTTCTTTCTCAAGCCATGGAACAAAGGCAAGTAGATGTCTAAACTCTCAGTGTCTCACCTGGTCCCCTTCTTTTTGCTTCCATTCAAAATGGTTTTATTTATTTCGTGAGAGTCAAGTCTTAAAGACTCAGGCATGGAATTTCAATGGTACAGTGGTTCTCTGGAATATTTCTCCTTCCTGGGTCCATAAAAGAAGAAACTGCCTTAAAGGGCTTCAGTTCTTTTGCCAGGTGATATATTGGGTTGTCCATCAATTCCTGCTCAGCCTTAGGTGCCTGATTCTGGGTCAGGGGCCCATTCCTGCTACTATCATTTGGGCAGGATGTCAGGGTCACATGACAGCATGGAGCATTTTTCCTCAAAAAAAAGTAATATAAGTTAGGCATTTGGCACTACATGTCCTATTCACGACAATGAATGAGTGAAGAATTTGGAGAGATTTTGTAAAATGCCCATTGTCTTCCAAAATAACACATTACTGCTTTCTCCTTCTCTATTGCTCTCTCTGTGGAAATTACTTGTGATTTCCAAATAAGCTAATGAATCCTTTTTGATTAGCAAAAAGAAATACAAACTTTAAAAGGATAAAAATGTAACAAGATATTATTTGCATCCATAGCTACTTAAGTCCATAAATATAGAATAAATGTATAATAGGTCAAAATCTTCATGAAATATCAAGTATTGCTGATAGATTAAAAAATAATTATTAATGTAGATAAGTCATTTAAACATTATAAATTTGGGAATTTAAAATGACCATTTTAAAAGTGTTCTTGTCTTGTTTTTAAGAAATTTTACACGAATACTTTTCCCAAAAGGTGAATAAAGGAAAAATAATGAATTACACGTAATAATTTTGTAGAAAATATTGGTCATAGACACAATACATCATCACAGCATTCACATAAAGTACATAAAATTCTCTCCTGCTACCCAGTGGCATCCAAAGTATAAGCCATCCTCCTGGATTCATTAGTCACCAGCGATAACGTCGCAGGCGATGCTCGCACTGAATGACACAGAGGAAGTCCCAGTCCCTGGTAAGACAGAGCAGTGCATCTGGACTTCTCCCAAAATCTGATTCCATTATTGACCACACGCAGCCCTTCTGGGTTTTATAAGAACATTGCAAGGTCTTCTCTTGACGTGTTGGGAAGGTTCACAACGGTTTTTTAACAGTTTAGTTTGGTAGGAAAGTGACAATCTTATTTTGGCCTTGCTACAGAAAGGAAAATATGACTGGATGACGCGAATGGCACAAAAAATTGCCATAGCAATATCAGGGATGATAAGAGTCAAGAATTTTCAACGTCTGAGAAAATCAGTTACATTTTATTTGACAATTCATGTTGTTGTTGTCTTTTTTACCAGGTAAACCCACTGCTTTATGCTTGTTCACACCATGATTTGTCCTGCTGTTTTTTCAGAGGTCCTGATTAACTTCCTAAAGGAGGTGGCTGCTACTGCCCCTGCATTGCCATTTTATTACTATCATATTCCTGCCTTGACAGGGGTAAAGAGTAAGTACTGCTTCTTTTGATATTTCTTTCCCTCCACCTCTCACCTCATCCCCTATTTTGGTAAGAAACCCCCATTCCACCCCATCCCATCCCATGTAACAAAAGCATAATGCCTTTGACTTGGCAGTTTCAATTGCTCCAAAATAAGTCACTCTAATATCCTAGCCTTATCACTCATTCACACCAGCTTATAATGGAAGTTATTAGGCATGAAAGATGAGTTGAGCCCTCGTCACTTTCAGCAGACACCTTGCGTCTCTATAACATACACCCCTATGCATGTGAAGGCACGAGGTGAAGCCCCCCTGGGGCAGGGACTGTGTCCCCCTAAATATCCCCTTGGGTTCTCAGTGGTTGGCACTCTGAACCTCTTCTGACTTTTCTTCTAGCTTTTTAAAATTGTACCTGCAATCCTCTAGCCAGAAGAGTGTTACAATGAGATGAAATTTTTTAGGAAATTACTTTTTAAATACCATTCATTTTTAACATCCTTAAAAGAAAAAGTAGAGTGGACTTTATGAATATTCATCTATTCTCTTCAAGAATGGAAAACTCAGGACTATAGTTTGACAAGTACAGAGGAACTACTAGGCAGGGGCAAGTGATGATGTCCAATCTGCAGTCAATTTCAACAAAGAACAGCCCATGGCAGCTCGGTGTAGACATGTGGGCCATGAGAGGTGTTATTGGGCATTTTCTGGAAGTGTGCAGATTAATGAGGTATTTATTGCTTTGAGCAGTTCGTGCTGAGGAGTTGTTGGATGGGATTCAGGATGAAATCCCCACCTTCCAAGGGCTGAAATTCAGCGACACAGATCTCTTAGACTTTGGGCAGTGTGTTGATCAGAATCGCCAGCAACAATTTGCCTTCCTCTTTGGGGTGGATGAGGTAAGTCACCCCCCCTGGCACACTCCAGCAGGTTAGTTTCCCTCCAAAAAGAAATGTATGTGGCTATTTATATGGCAGCATCTTTATCCTCTCTCTTTTTCATAAAAAATGAATATTCTTTTTCTACTTCTGATTAGCAACTGTTGAGTGCTCTGGTGATGGGAGCAACTGGAGCAGTTGGCAGGTAAGCATGGCTCATTTTTCCCAGTGGTTATAAAGGTAAAGCCCCCCTACAAAGGCAGTCATCACTTGAGTAGTTACACTTCTTGCATGTACACCCTTTCTAATAGAAGTTACTTTTCCACATTCCCTCATTGAAATCGCATTAAGTAGAGCTTTGGAGTTTGTTAGTAGCCTCAGTTGCAGTTAGAGGTGAGACACATGAGCACAGGAGTTGAGGTGTGAACAGGAGCTGTGACTTAGTGGGACCTGGTCCATGGCTCTGCTGGCCCTAGTGATTACACTGTCTCTGTCAAAAATTATTTGGTTACAAGTAACAGAAACCCTTCAAACTAGCTCATATAGAAGAAGGTAAGTTATTTTTAAAAATACTAGGGAATTATATAACACCCAAGAGGAGGAAGTGAAGCCAGGCCTTAGAGGGGTAAGAACCAGCAACCGCAGTGCTCTCAACAGTCAGAGCAGACCCTTCTCCATCTGTGGTCTTCTGGAGACTCTCGCCTATGCATCTGTCTTTGCATCTTTTCATTTCCTTTTTCTCTTTCTTTCTCCAGATGGGCTTTCTCTGCTTCTCTATGCACGTGGCTTATCGTAGCTGTCCTAATGTGGCATCTCAGGATATCTCTAGACAGCACTGGTTAATCAAATGTCCACCCACGGTCCAATCCGCTGCTTCCAAGAAAGCAGATTCATGTGACCTGGTGCCTACTCAGCAGAAGGCTTAGGGAGGGCAAGCAAATTGAGTAGCCTGTCCACTGCACCTGTTAACCTGATTCATTAGAAATATGGCTGGAAGCAGATTTGTTGAAATGTTTGCATTAACTGAAAGTGAATTTCCACCCTGTAGGAAATGTGTAGGGGAAGCAACGTAATATTTATAACCTGTCTTGGTGAGCGATGGCTTTGATGCAAAGATCTTAAGTTGAATAATCTTAATAACTTGTTCTCCAAACCAGAATGGCTTGCTACACCCATCACCACTAGAGACATATCTATTAATACCTAAATGCCTATTATCTGCTAACCATGGAAACTTTTTTGCCCTGGAAATTCTTACTTTTTTGACTCCCTTTTTTTTTGATCTCCATACTTACCATTTAAATTTTGTCAACATACTCCTCAGGCTAAGCAAAGTACATTTTGTTAGACTTCAGCTCTTTGAACTTATAATCATATTCCTCTGAGGATATACCTAAGACAGCTGGGATTCAAATTTTAGTATTTTGAAATTCCTTCAGTATCTGTGTACATATTGAGCCTTGGAGATGCTTCTCCTCTATAAGTGATTTCTCTCAATTATTAGATTTTATTTTTTTTTCTTGCTTGTTTTATTAGATGATAACCTCACACTCTGGCAATCCCTTCCTGTTGACTCCAGGTTCTCTCCGCATATCTGAGAATCACAAACATTCTGTTCTTGGTGCATCAAGATGAATACATTTTCTCATACTGACTTACTGTGTGTGAAGCCACTTAACCTCTCTGTGCTTCTCTTTTTTCTTTAAAGAAATTGGGGAAGTATCTTTATTATGAATTTCTACAATTTTCTACCTTGCTGATTTCTTTAAGAATTCAGTGATTAGTCTAAGACATTTGTCCTTATTAGTAGAGTTAAAGATTTTTTTAAACCCTCCAAAAGGATTTTATCAGCTCAAATAACTGCTCAACTTCATTTTTATTGAATTAAAAGAAGACAGCCTGAAATAACAAGAAGCCTTTGCACCAACCCTGCAGCCTTTCTTTAGAGCTGTGGTTTCTTCATGGTGAAATAGAAACCGGGCCTCCCTTATAGGATTGAGAGAGAATTAGGCATGATATGTCAAGGACCTGGAATACAATAGGCACTTAATAAATGGTCCTTCATTTTATTATCATCATCATTAATAATATCGTGGAGAATAATATTCTCTAAGTAATATGCATGTTGGCAGTGAACTTGAGTAGTTTGTTGGGAATTACCCCTTTTACTATGGTGCCCCATTCACCTAATTTCACGGCATAAGGCTTTTAGGACTCCCTCAGAGACTACACTTTATCCACAGTTCTTAGCTAGCACTGGGACAAGTGTTGGCCTCCATGGCGCTCTACCAAGTATACCGTCTTTCACTTTTGTTCTCTTTTTATTCATTTTCCAGAATAAATTAGAACTGCTGGAACTGCTGGAAAGCTCAGAACTAAAGACAGCCTGATCCCCTCATAGATTAGGGCCTAAACATGACTCCTAGGAGGGCTGGGTATATTTTTTTCTCTTTTAAATAGCAAAGGGGTTTGAAGATCTGGACCTTTCCAATTGAATTATTGAACCTGTAGTATTTGCTGTTTTCTTGCCAGTACCTACAACTACCTGGGAAAAAAGACAAATGAGATGTTGGAGGCTTTTGAACAAAAGGACTTTTCTTTGGCCCTCAACTATCAGGTAAACTTTTTCTTCCCTTCATGTAAATAACAGCCTTTTTTGCTTCCCTGCTTGAGAATTCTTATTTTTCTCTCTCCGTCAGCATTCATACTATCTACCTCATTAAAATTGCCTAGCTGCCTCTTTACTTTTCTTTACTTTTCTTCTGTTTACTTTTTCTTGTTTCAAACTATTTTAGTTTCTTAGGCTGCTGACAGCAAATACCATGCAATGGATTGGCTTAAACAATAGGAATTTATTAGCTTACAGTTTTGAGGCTAAAAGAACATCCAAATTAGGGCACCATTAAGGCGATCCTTTCTCCCCACAACTGTGGTGTTCTAGGGCTGGCTGTCAGCCATCCTTAGCTCCTCTGTCATATGGCAAGGCATGTGGCAGCGTCTCCTGGTCTCTCCCTTCTCAACTGGGTTCAGTTGATATCCAGCCCCTTGCTTCCTGTGGCTTTCTCTCTGTCTGAATTTCACTCCTCTTATACGGGACTCCAGTAATAGGATTAAGACCCATCCTGATTGAGGTGCGTCACACCTTAACTGAAGTAACCTCATCAAAAGGTCCAATGTACAATGGGTTCACATCCACAGGAATGGATTAAATTTAAGAACATGTTTTTCTGGGCTACATATAGCTTCAAATCACCACACAAACCAAACCTGTTCCCATTGTATGTATTCCTTACATGTCTATCTGGACAGGTCTGATGTGGGAAGAACTCCTCTCTGTTCCTCTAAGAAGGTATGGCAGTTTGATATTATTTATGAATTCCAAAAAAAAGATATTTGATCTAGGAGGCATACCGTTTGATTGTATTAGATTCAGCTGAGATGTCTTTGATTAAATTATGTTAAGATTAGGGCTTTAATTCGACCACATCATTAGGGCATTCAGGATTGAGTCTCCACCCCTTGGTGGGGATAAAACAGACTCTCACACGGAAGTAGACACACACAGAAGCAGATACACAAGAAAGGAGAACATTCCATAGACACGGCCCTGGGAAGAGAGATGAGCCTGATAGTCTACAGCTGACCTTGTGAAGAGACCAGAGCAGCTGAACCCAGAGAGAAACAAGCTCTGGGGAGAAAGACGAGCCTTATGCCAGCCTATAGCTGGGATTGGAAGAAGCTGGGACCACAGAGCCTTAAGAGGAAGGAGGAAGGCTGAACCCTTGCAGATGTCACCCACCATCTTGCATCAACACGTGGCAACAGACTTTGGTGAGGGAAGTAACTTACTCTTTAAGGCCTGGAAACTGTAAGCTTCTACCCCAAATAAATAACCTTTATAAAAGCCAACAGATTTCTGGTATTTTGCATCAGCACCCCATTGGCTGACTAATACAGAAGGGATCTTATTTTCACTGCACATTCAAAGTATTCTTGTGGTTGTAAAATGACAGTGATAGATTTCTGAGAAAGTGACCCCCTGACATCCCCTTGAGGACTTTACATGTGAATCATCAGAGAATGTGAGGAAGGTGTGAAGCCAGTAACCTAAAATAGGGAAGGCTTAATCCAAAGTCAGGGCAAGTCAGTCCCCTTCATCCTAGAAATGTGTTGAAAACTGAAAACACCCACCAGGCAGGAAACAAGAGCCTAATGGGTGACCAGTAGGAGACACTGACTTTGAAACAGGAAGAAAAAAGCAGCAGGAGTTAATATATTAAGGGAAGACCCCAGGAGACTTGGCATCTGCCATCACTTATTACAGGGAGGATAGCTGAGCTGTCCAGGGAAATAAGAGCCTCACAGCAGGGTAGAACCAGTCTCAACAACTGGGTCATGTAGGTATTTTTGGTGAATAGAATAAGGCAGAAAGAAGTAGCCTAGGTGCAAGTGGAAGACTTTTGGGTACCAAGAGACACAGGGATTTTCGGGCTAGTAAAAGTAGCTGAAAGGAGTGTCCCAAGAAAGTAATAGGAATGGAAGGGGACATCAACAATATCAGTGCAGGTGGTTGGTCCCTCTTGGGGATTGAATCATAAACCCCACAAAAGATACGTTCAAGTCTTAATCCACATTTCTATAGGATTTGTAAATAGGACCTTTGAAGATGTCATTTGTTAAGACATGCCACAATGAATAAGGACAGGCCTTAATCCAATATGGCTGAAGTATTCTTTTGAAGTATTATTGGATTCAAAAGTAAAAGCCAGAAGTCAGAATAAGCCAGAGAATGAGGCAAATTGCCTTATGACAGAAGCCAAGGAGCCAAAAGGATTGTGGCAAGCTGCCACCAGAATGCTGCAGCCTCCAGGAGAAAGCATGGCCTGTCAAGACCTTGATTTTGGACTTCTAGCCTCCAAAACTGAGCCAATAAACTCCTGTTGTCTAAGCCAAGCAATGCGTGGTATTTGTCATCTCAGCCCTGGCAAATTAAGACACTCCCAAAATCAGATGAGGTGGGGTGGATGTGGCTCAAATGCTTGGGCGTCCATCTGCCATATGGAGGGACCTGGGATCGATCCCTGGGACCTCCCGGTAAAATTAAAAATATATACATAGAAGGCGCTGCCAGGCTCTGTGTGCCCGTGAGCTGCCAGGCCCCGCGAGCCATGCAGCAAGATGATGACATAACAGGAGAGAGACGCAGGGGAGAGACAAGACAAGATGCTCTGAAAGCTCTGAAAACCAGGAACTGAGGTGGCACAGGTGGCAGAACACCTCTCTCCTACATCAGAGGTCTCTAGGATCGAAGGATCGAATCCTGATGAAGACTGGAGGAGGAGGATGAGAAGAGATGGCAGGAAACAGACACAGAGAATTGCCCAGCGAATGGACACAAAACAGCAAATGGGGAAGGGGGAGTTTAAAATGGATAAAGTAAATAAATAAATCTTAAAAATCAGATGAGGGATCTTTTTGAACAGTACAGGCTATGAGGGAAATCACCAGGATTACAGAGCAATATTGCAAAGCATCCCGAGGGAGAAAATGAGGAAACAGTCAAACTGAGCCAGCCTAGATCTACTTCCTCCTTAAAGTTTAAGTAAACGTAATCTAATATTCACCTTTGTTCAGCCCCATATCAGACGGAGCTGAGAGCAGGAACAGGGTGGGAATAGAGGAAAGTATGCCAATTACACTGAACATTGACTAGACTTTGGTTTAAAACAGGGTAAGGGGAAGCGGATGTGGCTCAACCACTTGGGCACTCGCCTACCACCTGGGAGGTCCTGGGTTCAGGTCCCAGTGCCTCCTAAAAGAAGATGAGCAGATGCTGCCTCCTGCCACAGCAAGCTAGAGACCGTCCCTGCCACAACAAGCAGAGGCCACAAGGCAGCAGACCCCGCAATCCACGGGGAGTGGATGGGACTTAGGCCAGGAGGTCCCAGGTTCCATTCCTGGTGCCTCCTGGAGAAGGCGAGCAAACAACGAGCAGAAAGACAAGCGAACCATCTAGGGGAAGGGGTGGGGTGGGGGGGGGAATAAATAAAGTAAATAAAATAAATCTTTAAAAAAAAAAAAAAAAAACAGGGTAAGAATTCTAAATTGTGCAGACTTTGCCGTATCTATGCACCCATGGTTATTTTCTTTTTCTTTAGTTTCCTAGAAAAAGATATTTCTGAAAAATTCCTGTCTGTTTCGAACTGAATGGCAGGGACATCAGGATGGAGTAAACTGTGAACAGCTGTGACACTGATGCTTCACTTAGTGGTTTCTTAACTGGCTGGTCCACTTTCCATCAGTTTCACCTTTAGTCCCACTCAAATGAACCATCCCCTTCAAAACAATGTTGGAAAAGAATTTAGTTTACAACATTCTTTGCTGCTTCTTGCAAAAGACAAGTAGGAAAGGGTCTCATTTACTCATTTTTCCATATACCAGGGGTGAACTTGGTGCATAATTTCAATAAAACCTGCCGGTGAAGAAGCAGAAAAGTAAAAGGTTAGGGCTAAAATTTTCTCATTCATTCTCAAGGACTTAAATGCCATCTATTTTATTTTACACAAAGAAATGACACATGTGCAAAGATACTCCTTGCAGCATTGTTTATAACAGCTAAAGATGGAGACAATATCCATTCATAGGTACATGGTATACAGTGGAATACTATACAGCCCTTTGAAAAGAATGAGGTAACTTTATATGCACTGATATGGAAAGATCTCCCTGATATATTAAGTGGAAAAAAGCAGCAAAGTACAGAATAGTGAATGTATTGTGCTGTGGTTTATGTGTGGGAGGGGGAGAATATATACAGATATGTTTGTAAGGCTCTGGCTATTAAAATTTTATTCTGCATTGAATTTTTATTAGTATATACAGTTTATTAAAACCACAAACATATATTTTGATAAATATTTTTTTCAACATAAAAGTAAAATGTTATTGAAAATATATCCCCTAATGGGTTCGATGGGACTTTCTAACCAATTAGTTCATGAATTCATGGATGAATATTACTGAATGCTAGGATGAATTCAGCATTAATACTATTTGTTCTTGTTGGCTTTTTTTTTTTTAGAGAAATAAATGCTTAGAAACCTTGTACATATAAATGAAAAGACGAGAATGGAAGAAATTATATCAATACACTCAATTCTTTGAATACTTTCTTATCATATGCCCCAAATCACAGAATACCTGATCATTTAATGATTTTCACCTGGCAACCTGAGTAGCATCCTTGAAAGCAATGTTGAAAGCAAAGAATAGAAAGCTCTCTGATTTTCAAGAGGGCTTGTCATCCATTCATTAGATGAATCACTCTGTGGCTTACTCTATCAATGCCAATACCCACATTTTGGTTTACTCCTTTATTTGGTGCCCCAGAGGTGTCCCAAGGCAGCAATGTGGGAGGTTTGTCTTTATTTTTTCAAAAGTGGGAGGAGGACTGTGAAAGGGGAAATACAAAAGGTCAGCCTGCACTTCCATTACATGCAAATTCTTAGGCTGATCAGTTTTAGAAAACAGTATTTATGGAAGTTGATCTAGAAATTGATTCCCATAAATCTTAAGTACCCCCTTGGAAGGGCTGCTTGGTTATCACAGAAAGTACCCCAGAGATCTGTGTACCCCAATTTGAAAACCACTGCACTAGCTGACATGTTTACCTACCTAAACTAGATGGATAAAGGCTGTATGTATGAGAAGATCCTACCTTATCCTGAATGGGTCTCAACCATCCTCACTTGGCTATTTTTCTCCATGCTGACAGACTTTCAGAAAACTAAGTTGTGCAGACTTTTTAGTTTGGGGTTTCTCGAATTTGACCTCTAAGTTCTTTAAATTGTTATCACATTTCAGTAATACTGACTATAGATTTGTTTTGGGTTTTTTTTCTTTTCTAGTTTTGTATCCAGAGATTTATCAACTTTGTGGTAAAACTAGGTAAGTGCCACATCTAGGTAATTTCCTGCTTTGTCTACTTCTGGAGACTGTAAAGGAAATGGAATACCATTTTCTCTGAGGAGTTCAACATGAATACTTTTTAATGCTGTGTTGCAAGCAGAGTTTTAGTTCCCTTACTGATCATCAGGGTCAACCCTACAAAATGATTAAGTAAACCTAGTTGGAAGGTCTTTGGGACCCTTCTACAAAACTCTCTTCTCTGTTTTAGTAACACCCTCCCCACCCCACACATACTTACTATTTTTTATTCCTCCTCTCCTATACTTTCAGCACTCCCTCCCATTATATGCCTCTGGTCATTAAAATTCTACTACTGTTCTGTGGCTGATTTCAGCCTGAGTGCTCGGAGGAAGACAGTCTGAATACAGGTCTTACTAAATTATGAATGACTGACAGCCCTCCCAAGAATATTTGCAATTTTTGAAAAAACTTATTAACACAAGTAAGCTTGTAGATAGAGGTTTGGATAATATGACAAAGTAAAAACTTAGGGGAAATACAGAGAATTTGAGTAAAGGAACCCTTCCAGAGGCTGTTAAATCTTATTTCATGGCAAATGACAAATGCCATCATTCACCCTACTTCTGCAAGGGATTGGTCCTTCCTGAAAACTTGAGTCAACTCCAGGAAAAGTTTTAAGTTTGTCCTTGGCAGACCTCCCACCTCCCTTTCAGAGTCTCTCTGCCTTATCCTGGCAAGTCCTCCTTTACCCCAATCGCCTATTGTGCCCCACATTCCCAAAATGTTCCCAGCTAGCTCTCAATGCTTCTAAGTAAGTGTTTCCCATCTGTATTACCTCCTTCATGATGTTTGTCATAGTTGTCTGCCACCAGTACTATTAATTACTTACTTTTTTAAAAAAGATTTATTCTATTTATTTATTTCTCCCCACCCCCTCATTGTTTGCATTTGCTGTGTCTGTTCGTTGCGTGCTCGTCTTCCTTTTTTTTTTTTTAGGAGGCCCTGGGAACCAAACCTAGGACCTCCTATGTGGAAGGGAGGGCCCTTCTCACTTGAGCCACCTCTGCTCCCTGCTTTGCTGTGTCTCTCTCATTATGTTTTCCTCCTTGTGTCTCTTGCGTCAGCTTGCTGCACCAGCCGCCATGCCCGCCCATTGCGTCAGCCTGCTGTCTTTCTCATCTTCTTTAGGAGGCACCAGGAACCAAACCCAGGACCTCCCATGTTGTAGGCAGGAACTCAGTCGCTTGAGCCACATCCACTTCCCAAATTACTTACTATTACTCCTTTGTCCTAAAGTAATGCCCTTCACAAAAATCAAGGATTTGGGGTTATAGTGATATGTTCTTAATGCATGTTAAACTAGAGATTGAACTATTATATTTTAAGAACTATACTGTTAGAAAGGAACTTATGTGTACCACATAAGATTATCTTGCATACCAACAGTGACACTAAAACATTTTTGCCAGACTTTGCTCCAAGCTATTAGCTGAAAGGGTTTTTGCTAGAGAATTTGTCTTTTGAAAAGAATTTGTGTTATTTTATGACCTAAAAGAACATATCTTGAAAGAACTCATTTCAGACTCCTTTGGGTTTGGAATGTTCATTGTTTAGTTAAGGGAGATTTAATAAGCTTATAGTCTTATCATGAAGGCAGTTCCCTATTCTACCTGTTCATAATAAACCTACAAGTTTCCATTTTGCATTCATCAAACAATATTCTGCATATTTTGATGATTTTAATATTTCCCTTCCCAATGTTCAGTTGTTAGCTTAGCTAAGTTAACTGAGCATAAGAAAGTTACTTTTCATACTTTGAAGCCAAATACAATAACCAGCTAAAAAGCCAAATCACAGATATTTTAAAATATTGAGGGTGAGGGGTTTGTGATGGATAATTATTAATGTTCTTTACATATTAACAGTATGTCTGCTTTTTTCCTCTGCTTCAGTCTGAAGGCTTTGCCTTTCTTCAGTTCTGAAAAATTATTTGCTACTATCTATGAATATTGTCTTTACTGACTTCACTCAAGTCTCTCATTTGGAAAGCCTATTAGACCTATGATGGATCGTTTCAAATCTGTTCCTTAAACTTTTTATATTTAACATATCGTTCTCTCTGTGCTACATTCTGGGTTATTTCCTTACAGCTACTTAAAAATTGGTAGTTATTTTTTCAGCTATGATTTCTACTATTTTACCAACTATATATGTTTCATTTCCAAGGTTTCTTTTTGATTCTTTTTCAAATCTACCTGTTCCTTATTCATATGTTCTTAGTGTGTGCTTCTATTCCTTCTTTTACCTCTGAGAAGTCTCTTTCAGAATGTTCTATCATCTTATCTCAGGACTGAAATTTTCTTGTCTATGCATTTGCTGACTCTCATGCTATTTCTATCTCCTCACGTGCTTTGTAATTTTTAGCTCATCTTCAGAGACCATTGTTTTCTGTGGAATCCATTGTGCCTTAGGTTGTAAGGTGCCCTATCAAGTGATTTTACATTTCCCTTTACTAGTTTCACCAGTTCTGAACTAGGTTTTAGGTTCATTTCTGGTTCCTATACCGAGTGCATAATGCAAATTTGGGTCAGTATTCACATATGGCTCAGGCTTGGGATTTCTTTCCTAATACCTTTTCACCCCTAGCCCTGGCAGAAATCAAGCTTCCTTGCCTCTCCATCCCCAGGCCATTGGGCTGTATTTTTTTTTTTTTTTTTTTTGGTTTGATTTTGTTTGGTTTTGGTTTGGATGGTTCCCTACTGCTTTTCCTAGAAGGCTGGCTCCCTGTTTCACACAGGGAGCTTAATTCCATCTCCTGCCATGCCCAGAGTGAAGGCTTCATCTTACATTCACACACCAGCTCTATAACACCTGCATTAAAACAGCAGCACGGAGTCATAAACCACCTTGAAGAGTGCATTTCTTAGTGAATTTTTAGATACTATTGAGCCAGATTCTGTCCTATCAAATTACATTCTACATCATTTAATCAACACCAGTGTCTACCTGATTCAGATTACCCACATGGGCCATTTGGTCTTAGATCCTCTTTACCACTCTGACTTTGAGTGACCTCCATGGTACCTCCTCCCCGCTTTTGTGGTCAGCTTCATGTCATACTTTTTTGGTTTTACAGTGTGTCCGATAAAATTTTCCAGCATTTCTATATATTTGAAGCAGGAAAAGGATTTCCTACGTCTCCTCAGTCTGCTATATGGACCAGAGACGCTTCCAACTTAATTTCCCTTCACCTACTCTAGTAGTCACTGTAAGCATATGATCTCTTCCTGGGCAGGTTTGTGTGGACGTGCACAATGCCAGTCACATTTCTGCATTTATTTTTCCCATCCAGGTTTTGGAGTGTCCCAGACTAAAGCCATCATGACTCTGGTCTCTGGGATTCCAATGGGCCCACCCCGGCTTCCGCTGCAGAAAGCCTCCAGGGAGTTCATTGATAATGCTGAAGCTAAACTGAAGAGCCTGGATTTTCTTTCCTTCAATAGTTTAAAAGATGGAAACTTGGAAGCCTATAGCTAGGACCTTTCTTTCAAATCACTATCTCTACACTGAGATATAATCCACAATGAATTGTGCATTTCTCAGGGACTTTTTAGATAGGCTTGCACTGAATTCTCTCCTAGCTAATGAAATCCGACATCATTTCATCAAATATTTATTAAGCAACTACTATGAGCCTAAGCTAAGTTTTTTGTGCAATAGGACAAAAGCTCTTAAAAAACAGTCATGAGTCCTAAGTTATTCAATATTTCACAAATTTTTTCTGGAGACATTCTTGCTTCCATTGATGAAATGGAATCAAGAAGAAAATTGTAATTGATTAATTTCATCTGCCTTTGGGAGTGCATATTATCTTGATTTCTACTTCAAAATCCTTTTTTAAAGTTTTCTATCTTTAAAGCATTATAATGTACTTTCATCTTAATAAAATATCCTTTGGAAACTAGGATAACTCTGATCTATTGCTTTTTAGGCAGTACATAAACTTTAATGCCCCAAATTAAAGCGTGACTCAACTATTCACAACTACTTATACACCAGCATACTTGGCTGTTCAGTCTAATTCTAGAACTTCTGCCTTCAGATTAATGGTGATGTCACCATTTTTACCCAAATCACTGTGTCACGTGAGGACTTGCTTCAGTTCTATATAACAAAAGGGTCCATTAGGGCCATTTTCTCATACCAAAGAAAGGGTCTTCTCCAAAGATGAATTCAGATCTCTACTTCTTCCTATACAGAGAACTTCTCAAAGCTCAAAATTTCAAATAACCAGTTTCCCCTTCTATAAATTTCCCCTTCCCTCATTGAGAAGTGTCTCCTGCACAGAGTCCTAAGTTATTGGCATCAGATGTTTCATTTCTGTGGTGAGTCCAGGGGCTACTGCTTTCTCCCTTGTCACTCTTTCACGCAGTCACTTTCTTCAGTGATAGAAAGTTTTGGGAGGACTCAAAGATCTCATTTTAGCTTTCTTGATATATCTTTACTCTTTCCTTTCTCTGTAACATATCACTGACCTTCTAATCTCCTTTCTAACAAACCCTGGTATATGCTTTCTAGTAGCATAAAGTGCACTTTCAGTCAACCCCTAGTGATTTTAAACCTATCTATTCTATTAATTACCTAAACTTTTTGTTTTTGTTCTTTTTCTGAATAATTGCTCTGCTTACTGGCAGAGAAAAAGTATTTGAAATTTATATCCATTTTGCTCTTTGTTTTTCATCTCTTCAAATTGAAAACTTTTTCAAAATATGACTTTGAAATTTTCAGTGGTCTCCTGTTATCTGTATTAATCATCTCCTTAACTGGTCAGCTATTTTAGGGTTGTCGTTATTGTATCCCCCTTACCCCTTCTTTTTGTCCAGGAATGACATGTGCTGTTTTCTCATGATTCCCTGTCCTTCAGTAGTAAAGTATCTGAATTAGAAACTGAACCACAGTGGTTTATGTGAGTGTATATTCTAGTATCACTGAACTTTAATTGCTTTGTAGCTGTTAACTTTCTGAAAGTACAAAAGTGAGATTCTTGTTAGTCTTGGTTCAAGGATGTGATACCCTTACTTAATGATACTAAAGCCAAATTAATTTTTCAACGACGGTAAATTTCTTAAGGATCCACTTAGCAAAAAACTGTTTTTCTGTATTTGCTCTTGTGAAATTAATGCTTGGAAGACTTTTAAGATGGTTAATGAGATCTTGTGAATACAAAGAGAAATATGATGAATCAAAAAAAAAAAAAAAAATGAACAGGGCAGAGTTTGGCTCTGTTTTTTTAAATATCCAGCTCCTTAGATGTGAATAACTATTATATAACAGTAGACTACTAATATCTTTTATCCTTAACATCTTTGTCTTATAATACCTTTTATCATGAGTAAAATTTTGGAATATTATTAATTTACTGTTGTCCTTGAACCCTATCTCTAAGTTGTTTTTAATGTTAAAACTATTCTAAAGCAATAGCATATGAAATATTTCATTCAACAAAATACTAAAAGTTTATTATTATTATTATTTTTTAAAGATTTTATTTATTTATTCATTTATCCCCCCCCCCTGCTGCCCACGCTCGCCGGGTCAGCCAACCACGCCATGCTGGCGGGCCCGCCCCCACCAGGAGGCCCCGGGAACCGAACCCAGGGCCTCCCACATGGTAAACGGGAGCCCCACTTATTGAGCCACAGCCGTTTCCCTAAAAGTTTATTTTTTTTTATTTATTTATTTTTATTTATTTTTTTTTTTTACAGAACTGTTATTTATTGTTGTGTAACAAATTACCCCCAAAACTTAGTGGCTTGACAAACATTTATTTCAGTCTCTGGGTCAGGAATCCAGGCACAATTCAGCTAGCCCTCTACCTCAAGGTTCCTCGCAAGCTGCAATCTGGTGGCCAAGGTTGTAGTCCTCTCCAGGTTCAAGTGGGGTAGCATTTGCTCCCTGATTCATAAGGTTGTTGGCAGGATACAGGTCCTAGCAGTCTGTTGGATCAAGGGCCCCAGTTCCTCATTGGCTATTGCCTACAGGCTACCACCCTCAGGTCATAACCCCACGGGTCTCCCCAACATGGCAGCCTGCTTCATCAGTGAATCAGCCAAGGTAAGCCAGGAAGGGGAGGCTTTGTTTCAGCCAAAAGGAACCTCAGGTGGAGGTCAAGTGAGGTCCTTAGATCCCTCCCTACAAAGTCACAGCAGGTTCTGTTCCCCTTCTCTAGAAAGTTCCTCTTTACCACTTACAGCCTGGGATTCTTAGCCCCGGGGTTTACACAGAACACACCACCCCAACTTTTGTAACTAAATCCTTATAGTTATCTTAATTTGGTGAGGCACTTGTTTCCTGATGAAATCCTGACACAGTAGAGCAGGGGTTCTTAACAAGGGGTCTTGTTGAAATTCAAAAACATTCTTGTGGTGACCTGTTAGTACAGGTGTAATATAATACAGCAATGGGTCTGTTACAGACATCAGGCTGAAAGATGAACCAAGCCAAGGTAAAAGTTTATTTTAACCTCTGTTTGTTTCAGAGTGGGAATCTGAGGCCAGTCCGATGAGGATGGTTGGGGGACGAAATGGTTTCAGGGACTAATTTTACTTAGGAACTCTCTTGGGTTTATTCAAAGATGAAAAATGCTGGAGTAGGGGGCTGGTACACAAAATCTTCTGAAATGCCTGTTTTCCACAACTTGAGAGAAATTTCCACTTTGTGATCATCCAGGGGGCACAGAAAATCCCTGTTCTCAGCCAATGGCTAAAGGAAGCATGGGACTAAGGGATTTTCCAGGGTAACTGCAGTCCGAGCCTTTGGTACTCATCAGGGCCAGCCTAGGCTTTTCATGCAGAGAAATGAAGTGGGGCCTACAAAGCCCATCAACTCAAGAAGAGCAAGCAACATATCCAACCCCTTTAACCATTCTCCTTATTACATGCCCACTCGACTCCTAATCTCCTTCAGTGAAACTAAGAAGGAAACTTGGAACCAAAATTATGTAAACAGCAGCACTAAGCCACGCCACGTACAGGAGAATCACTGAGCACTATGGGTTTCTGTGGCTGAGAAATGGCCACCTGGGTGGCTGTCTTAGTTAGCCTGAGGTGGGATCACAAATACCACACAGTGGATTGGCTTAAACAACAGGAATTCATTGCCTCAAGGTTTTGAAGCTAAAAGCAATCCAAAATCCAGGCCATTCTTTCTCCCTGAAATGGTAGCATTCTGGTGCTGGCTGCCAGCAATCCATGGTTCCTGGGCTGTTGTCTTTGCCTCTCATCACATGGCGATGTCCTCTCCTTTCTCACTTCTGTGACTTCCAGGTCCTCCTTATTAGGCATCTAGTAATCCAAATTAAGGCCCACCTTTGTTCAGTTGGGTCACACCTTAACTAAAAATAGCATCTTTGAAAAGTTCTATTTACAGTGGGTTTATACCCTAAGGAATGCAGATTAAGAACTTGTCTATATTGGGGTACATAATTCGGTCTATCACAGTGGGCAAAATACCCAAATCTTGGTTTCTTTCTCAACACTTTGGAATTCAGGAAATCATTTTATATATAGGATACTCTAACATTTTAAGTTAGCCAAAATAAAAATTTTGCCGAATTTTCTTAAATGTTAATTGCACAACTAGTAAAGTTAATGGAATGGATTCCACAAAATGTGTAGACAACCTGTATCCAGTAGGACTTGTTATTTGTATCTGCATGTATCCACACCATACAAGTTCTATGCTAGACAGACCACCCAAAGAGACTGGACATCAACTATTTACTTCTGATATACTTTCCATACAGCAGCTAGAATGCCCTTCATACATGCCAGGGTCCCAGGGCAAGATGTTAGGTGAGGCCCTACAAGCACAAAAGTTTTTGCAAATGCCAACCTTTGGTGTGAGGACAAGCCTCCTCTTGTTTGTCATCTGGCATACATATACATAAATTATCTTTGAGGTCCTGTAGGGGGGTTCCCATTAGTGGGCAAGCATACCAGCATCTTGGGGTGGTCTACAGCCCAAGTCCAGGTTTCTCCATTTAATATTATTCTGCCTCAGGCAGAATGAGGTAATGCTACATATACTACATTTCTGGGAACCCTTGCACTGGGACTTGAGTGAGCCGGCACATCTAAAACTTCTGTTACTGGAATGGGCAAATAATATTCAAAAGCCTATGTGGTCTTCAGGTTGTAATTGCTATCTGGACTCCCTTAAACAGTGACCCAATAGTGTTGTTCTTTTCCTAAGGTAATAGTCTCAGCCAGCTTTGATTTCCAATTTAAACAGCCCCCCAGAACCAGTCTACTGAGTATCCTCTACTTTTTGCCCTTTCACTTGTCTATATAGAACTCTATCTATTTATAGGTCTTCCATTACAATTACTCAATATGGCCAGAGTAAAGTAATGGAGGATAGGAATGCAGGAATACACACATCAACAAAGTAATCGGAAGGACTCCTCTAAGTCTATGAGAGTTAATCTGAAATTAGAACATTGGGAAGAAACCAGTCATGTGAAGTGTGGTAGAGGATACATTCCATGCAATAAGAGCCACAGACCTGACACCTCTGAGCTACCGAAGAGCTTGGGGTATGGTTAATGGAGCCAAAATTCAAACACCAAGGAAAGAGTAGGAAGTAATGAGTTTAAAGGGGTTGGAAAAAAGCCAGATCCTGTAAGGCCTTGTATGTCATAGGAGTGGCTTGGATTTTATTTAAAGCCCAGTAAGAAATCATTGAAGGTTTTAAGTCAGGAAACATGATATGTGTTTTCAGAAGCTCTCTTTAGCTCACTGTATTGTGAATACATTGAAGGAGATCTAGAGTGGAAGCAGGAAGACAAATGAGGAACTGTTGTCCCTGTCCAGGCTAGAGATGATAGTCCTTGGAGATAAAAGGGATTAGATAAATTCAAGATAGTATAGAAAAGAAAACCATATAGGAGGTAGAATTGATAATGATGGGATTAATATAGGGAGTACAAATTAATAAAGAACCCTATTTTTCTAACTTAAACAATGGTGGGTTTATTGAGGTGGAGAAGAGTAGGAGAGAAATAGGGATGGATAGGAAAATTAGATGTTCCTTTTTAGATACTGTTATTTTTCTAAAGGCTGCCAATGCAAAAATGCCAGAAATGTGTTGGCTTTTATAACGGGGATTTATTAGGGTAAAAGCTTACAGTTCTGAGGCTGTGAAAATGTCCAAATAAAGGCATCATCAGAGATGCTTTCTCACCAAAGGTTGGCTGCTAGTATGATCTTGGATTCCTGCTATGTGGCAAAGCAAAATGGCGGCTTCTCACTTCAGGCCTGCTCTGCTGATTCCAGCCTCTGGCATCTCTCTCTCAGCCTCAGTATTTCTCTGTCTTCCTGCAGTCCTCTCTCTCACATGGCAGGGTCAAAAAGGCGGCTTTCTCTTTGTGTTTCTGCTTTCAGTTCCCAGCTTATATCAGACCCAGAAAGAGGGTGCAGACCTAACCTGGGTCACACCTCACTGACGTAGTCCAATCAAAGACCCTAAAGTAATCTAATAAAAAATGATCTAATCAAAGTCCTTTAACTGAATCCAATGCAATCAAAGGGCCCCACACTCACAGGAATGAATTAGTTCAAATATCATGATCTTTTCTGGGATTCACAAATCTTCAAACTGTTATAGACATGTTAACTGATACATCTTAGTAGGGATGTCAAACAGGCAGTTGGATATGTGAGTATAGAGCTGAGAGGAGAAATTGGGTGTAAGTATAAACTTATGTGTCTTTAACAAACACATGGTATTTAAAACCAAGGGAATGGATATGATCAACTTAGTATTTATGACAATGTTTTATAATTACTTACTTTTCCACTAGACTGAGAGCCTTCTGAGGGCAGGAACCAATCTTACTTGTCTGAGTCCTCATACTGAGCCCATAGGATCTTAGAGGTTTATGAAATGAATGAATGAATGAATGAATGAGGCCTACAGAGTTACCTTCAAGAAAACCAAAGAGAATCAATGTTGGAATTGCACTTCTGTAATATATTTTTCCTGCCCATGATACATACATCTCCTCCTTCTTTCTGACTAACAGAACCTCCATTTTGTTCAAGTACCCACACCTCGGGAAAAGTGACTCTATGTCCTGCTTAGAGGTAAATCCCAATTCATTTAAGCCAAATCCCATTCCCTTTCAGTGATAGGTTTACAGATGTGCATGTGACATAATTCTGGCCAATTAGATGTTAGGGAAGTCTTCTGGGGAGTGAGAGATGGGCCTCTTCGTCCTCGGGCCACTTTTTTTTTTCGGGCCACTATTAAAGGTAGATGGTTGCAGTCCTTTTGAAGTCATGAGGGAGTCAGCCTCAGGACAAGCCAACACCCTGAGAAAGGCAGAGAAAGGCAGAAAGAGTCTGTGGACCTTCATGCAACTGAACTGAATTAACCAACACTGGAGCCACCCTGCCTAAGGACTGTGTTATTATGTGATGGTATGTTTTCCTGACTGTTTTAGTCTTTTATAGTTGGACTTTTAATTAGCTGCAGTCAAAAGCATACTAAACAGTTTGCTCATCTGCCTGGTCACTATTCCCAACTCTATCCTGCACCTCTTTCAAACCCAGCATCCCTGACTACTTACAGATTCCTAAAATAGATCATTCCTGTTGCCACTGCCACACTTGACTTCACCTAGTCCTAAATAAACAGTGGTTTTGCTTTATGAGTTTGATGCTTTGTTGTTTATTGCTTAAAGATTCATGACCACTAAATCTTCATTCTAGATTTAGCCCTTTATCATTATAAAGTGTCCTTCCCTTCTCTTTAATGCTTTTGTAGTTGAAGTCAACATTGTCTGATACTGTTATTGTCACCCTTGATTCATGTTTGTTTGAATTTACCTAGAATGTCTTTATTCATCTGTTTTTTCCCTTTAAGATCAGCATTTATTATGTAGCCAAGGACATAGGACTTAATGAATATGAAGTGAATACCAGAGTAGAGGTAACCTGTGCTTAGTAGTCCCCAGGCAATTCCTGGGTATGCAGCTTTTGTTAACAGTCTCTGCACAGATTGGGTCTGGCTGGAGTTGGGGCAAAAAGCAGAATTTCTTCTACACGCCCTAATACTCAGAGCCTACTTCACCATTCAAGAAGGATTTGCATGCAGGGCTGGTGGGCAGGGGCCCGGCAGGTGCTCCGCAGCTGTACCGGGGTGAAGCCAGGAGCCCACAGGCTGCCTCAGCCTCCAGCGACCCTGCCATGGTGCGTGCAACCACGGGGACGTATCTCTCCATGTCTGGCTTGGACATATTAGGGGATCTGAGGAAGATGAACAAGTGCCAGCTCTATTACCAGGTTTTAAGCTTCACCATGATCGTGTCTTCCACCCTAATGATATGTAAAGGTTTGATCTGACTGGCATTGAGCCCAATCGTGGTGGTGCTGAGTGGCAGGATGGAGCCAGGCTTCTGTCAGGGAGACCGTCTGTTCCTAAGGAATTTCCTGGAAGACCCCCATTAGAACTGAAATAGTTGTTTTTAAAGTGGAAGGACCAGACATTCCCATAGTTCAAAGAGGAATCAAAGTTCATGAAAAAGATAATGGAGACATCAAATTTCTTACTAAAGGGGGTGCATGGGAGTCCCTACAATTTTTGTGTAACATTTATGTAATCTAAGTATCTTTTAAAAGATTTTTAAAAAATTATTAAAATTAAAAAAAAATTCTTATTAAAGGAGATAATAATGAAGTTAATGATACAGGCTTGTACAAAGAAGGGCAGAACTGGCTTGAAAAGAAGGATGGGGTGGGAAGAGCAAGAGGATGTGTTGGTATGGTAACCATAATAATGAATGACTATCCAAAATTCAGTTATTCTTTTTTGGCTGTATTAGGTGCATATGTGCTAATAAAATGCGAATCCTAAAATGAGAAGCAGTTCATGGGACCAGATTGAAATGACTTCTGTTGAAAAGGGAGAAATATTAATATATTTGAAATGTTCCACTTTCTGTATAAAGGAAAGTGTGAAGAATGTTTTTGTCTTGTCCAAATAAATGATTCATCAGTTTTTAAAAAAAGGATTTGCACTAAAAATCTAGTGTTTTTGTTTGTTTGTTTGTTTTGTTTTGTTTTTGTTTTAGGACATACCAGAAATTGAATCTGGGACCTCGTACATGTGAAGCAAACACTTAGCCACTGAGCTACACCTGCTCCAAAAATCTAGTGATTTTTTTTAAGGGAGTGTTTAAAAATTACCAGATTCTCCTAGTTCCTGAACCAAATTAACATCAAGGCTACATCTTCATCCATGGATATGCCTAGATATTCTTGAACAAGCTCGCTTCCACATTTTAAAGTGTTTTGTTTTTGTTTGTTTGTTTTTAGGAGGTACCAGGGATCAAACCCAGGACCTTATGTGTGGGAAGAAGTGCTCAACCACTTGAGCTCCATTTGCTCCCGTAAAGTATTTTTAATTAAATATTTAACATGCATTAAAAATCACATGCATATCAATTTTAAGGGACAACAATAGGGGGATATAAAGAGGTATGGGATTTTTCCTTTTGGAGTAATGAAAACGTTCTAAAATAGAGGTGATAACAGCACAACTCTGTGATAAAAATGAGAGCCACTGAGTGTACACTTTGAATAGATAGTAAAAGGAATGGGACTTTATATCAGTGACTCCTGTGATGGAAGATGGACTGTGGTTAACAGAACAAATATGAGAAAGTTCTCTCGTGAACTATAATTAAATATAAAATACTAATACAGGGTGTTAATAATCGGGTGGGTTGGGGGGAAATACACCAAATGTAAGATAGGAGGTAAGTTTGTAGTACTATTTTGACAATGCTCTTTCATAGTTTGTAACAAATGTTTCACAACAAAGTGTTGGTGATGGGTTGATATATGGGAGCCCTTTATGATGATATCCGTGTTTATTTTGTAAGTTCACAACTTTTACTATGCACTTATTGTGTATGTATGTGCATGTATGAATGATATACTTCAATATATTTTTAAATGAAAAAAAACTCACATGCATAAGTTATCAAGACTAACAATAAAATGTCCACCTGTGTAAACACCATATGGTCTAAGAAATAGAACTTTCCAATACCTTTGAAGTCTCCTTCCCTTGTTCCATCAGCCCCCCTTACCCTCAGAAGTTAGCACTATCATTAGATCATTTTCTTGCTTTCTTTAAAACTCTATATAAGCACATATATTGTATAGCTTTGCATATTTTTAAAGTTTACATAAATGGAATCATGCATGCTTTTCTTACTCAATGTTTCTGTGATTCATCCATGTCATACATGTAGCCATAGCTCATTCATTTTTTTGCTGTGTAATAATCCATAGTGTGATTGTTCCATAATTTAATTATCTTGTCTCCTGTTGATGTATATTTGGATATTCCTGTTTTCTGCGATTACAAACAATGATGCTATAAACATACACATACCCTGTTTATATTTCACAGTATAAGAAGTTCTCTATAGTGATGCCTAAGAATAGAATTGCTATGTATAGTGTATGCAAATATTCAATTATTTTAGATAATGATAACTTATTTTTCAAATGATTCTTAATTTGTATTGTCACTAATGATACATGTATACTTGTTTGTCTATATCATTATAGAAACTTAGGATTGCCCAGCTTTTTAAGATGTTTGCTATTCTGGTGGGTGTAAACGGTATCTCACTGAGATTTTAGTGATCTTTTGCCTAAATATTAACAAGATTGAACAACTTTTTTGTCTTTATTGATCACTTGTATTTTCTCCTTTGAGAAATACATGTTCATGTCTTTAGCCCATTTTTCTGAGTTGCTTATTTCCTTCTTATTGATTTGTAGAAGTTATTTTACATATTTTTAGATACTGATCCTTTGTCAGTAATGTGTGTGTCAAATATCTTCTATCATTGAGGCTTCCCCTTTCACTCTTTTTATGCTGTCATTTGATGAACCAACATTCTTAATTTCAATACATTCAAATATATCCTTTAGTTTCAAATATATTCCTTTAGTTTGTACTGGTGGAGCCATAGTTAGATTTTTCCCTATCCTGAGTTAATATAGATTTTTTTCCATGTTTTCTTTTAAAGGTTTTAAAGTTTTGCCTTTCATTTTCAAATCTTTAATCCACAAGATTTTACTTATGTGTATGATTTCATTTCCATTTTCTAATTTTTTCCCACCTAGATAACCAGGGGTCCCCATTTTCATCTGTGCCTAATCTGCTATATCATCTATTTACTTTTTTGTTTCAATTACCATATTTATATTTTCTACAATTTTTTCAAATATTTTTAATTATTTTATAATTTGTTTTTCCTTTCTTATGCCTTTAAAACCATCTTTTATTTCTTTTAAAAAAAAACCATACCTCACATAACAGCTGTTCAGTTAATGATTTTTCACTGTAACAACTCTTAAAAAGTTATACCAGATTTTTTTATATATATAATGACATTTTCACTCCAAAGTACATGAAATAAATACACTCCAGGAAGTAATATTTCACCATTAAGGTATCAGGCAAAGACACATTCACCAATTTACTTGACATAATTGTTTCTAGTCAAGAATATCTTACAGATCATATTTGAATGCCTATGTGTATACGTGCAGTCAAGTGAAAACCAAGAACAAAGAGGCAGCACTTTAACATTTCATACAACTCTTCAGTCTGTTGAGTATGCATGGTTTTTTTCACATTTGAAAGCACACTCATGTTTTGCTCATTTTATCCTAAAAGTGTTTTTCTGTGCTATAATTTTATTTTTAAGTGTACTTTGAGTGTAAGATAACAATAAGCCCTCAAAGATTGAAAAATTGTTAAAGGAAATGGTACAGAAGGAAGAAAAGAATGTTTACCATAGTCTTCCTTACCTTACAGTTTATGTGCAAACTGTATTTGTTACAAAAATGTTTGTTTATTATTTAATAGACTCATTTTGTGGGAAAACTGAAATCTTTTTCTATCTGAAATTTTTTAGGTATTCTGAATTTGGATAGTAAGTATCATTTTTCCCATTAAAATTAATTGAGGGGAGTGGATGTAGCTCAGTGTTTGAGTACCTGCTTCCCATGTACGAGGTCCCAGATTCAATCCCTGGTACCTCCTAAAATTTAAAAAATAAATAAGTAAATAAATGAAATATTTTTTAGTTAATGACTTTTCATGTAACAATAAGGTTTTCAGAAGTGTATTAAATATATCAATGAGGCTAGGTACACTTATATTCTTTATCAGATAACTCTAATATCTGAAAACTTCATAGGTATGATTCTGCTGCCTGATTTTTCTGTTGGCTCTCACTCATGGTACTGTTGAGACTCACCTATTTTGTGATTTTTAAAATTTGAGCTTGTGTTCAATGGAACTTTATCTGTAGAAATTTTTCCAAAGAGGATATTGTATTAAATCTTTTAGGTAATTTATCCCTGCTGATCAGTAACCATTTTTAAATCATTGGCTTGAGGTTTTTTCTACATCACTGGAAGTGAGCCTTTAACCCCTCCACCCAGCATCTAGTTTGTGACAGGCAAGTTTCCTTGTTGTCCTCTTCTTCTGGATTTTTGTCATTGTTGTTAATTTATTTGTTGTTGTCATACACTCTTCACTGAAAGTATAAGGCATTCTGGGTTTATGTATAGGTCTCCTCTCAGCCTCTGCACTCTGTCGGGTCTCTGGGCTTTGTCTGCTTTCTCTTGATCACCATGTATATCTTTCATTAAAACGAAACTCATTTATATGTGCTCAGCAGACCCTTTTAGGGTAGGTGCTTGCTTCAGAGTTCCCTTGTCTCTTTGGATTCATTCATTCACTTCATTTTTTACCTCTAAGGCATTTCCTACTTTCTTGGCAGTATAGCAATGCATTTTATTTTTATTATTCAACAGTTTTCATTATTTTTCAGTGATAAGTTTATTTAGGATACTCTGTTTTTTTACCCAAAATTTTTCACTGGTTTGTCTTAGACGCCTCTTTTAAATACAGTAAATTTACATTTTGCTATGCATTCCAATCTGAGAGCCATTTTCTCTTAATGAGTATGTCCCAGTTATCTTTTTTTTTTTTTTTGTCCCATTTATCTTTATTGAAAGTATTTCTAAAGTAGTTTATACAGAGAAAAAATATTTTGTTCATGAAAATGCAGTGTATTCTATACTGGATCCAATAAGAAATTACAAATTCTGTATATATGATACTATTTACTTAATATTGAAATAAGGTTAAATCCCCAAACCTTATAGAAATACATTAGTATAAGTCAGGGGTTCTTAACCTTTTTTGTTCCATGGACACCTTTGTCAGTCAAGTGAAAACCACAGACCCCTTACTAAGTCCACACTATACTGTGTATTATTTAATAAATATATCACACCCACACCAACACGTCCCCACAAGAATAATGTGTTTTTTTTTATTTAAATTCAAACTCATGGACCGCTTGTTAAGAACCCTTGGTATAAGTGAAAGCTGGTATGAAACAGGTAATAAAATGTTCAAATGTACAAATACATGGGTAAATAACCCCATACCTTAATATGAGAACTATAAAAGCAAATGTGAGCACAATATTTCAATGATTACATAAGAAGCAGGCCAAACTGTAAGATAAGGTTAAACTAATTTCTATAGAATAAAGGCAGAAAAAGCAAACAAAACTGTAAAAATGGAACAAAGCAAGATGCAAAACCAATGAACTTGAATGAATTTCTATACAGGTAGGCTTAGAATCGGTAGATAAACAAATGGTTTTTAAAAAAACTGGCACAATGGATACAGAAAAAATAGTACATATGGATCACTTCTGATGCCCTGCTTGCTTGTAATAAAAGCAAATATTTGCTGATACTTATGCACAGCAAGCAATAAAAAAGGTAGGAATTTTAACTGGCATTTCAATGAATACCATAGCTATATATCGAGGAAGAAAATAATGTTAAAGTTATCAGATATGTTTAATTTTTTGTCTCCAAAATCTAGGCAGTGATTTGTGTTGGAATTCAGATTATATACTTCCTCTCTGGCATTCATTGCATTAAAAATGAGTCATCAGTCCATCAAACTATAAACGATTTTCAATACCATTATTAATTCCACTTTTTAAAAATGACTTACCTAATTTCTTTTGTTCTAAAGTAGTGTATTTGTATTATGTCCGGTGCCTTTCAAGCCCTTTTTTCTCCAACTTCATATTGTTTGCTCAGTTCATGAGATCCCTGAATTCCACCCAAAAGCATAGGTACTGGATTCTTTATTTGGGTATCTGGCATTAAATTGGAACCTAATGTTATATCAAAGTCTCCCTATAATTTTTTAGCCTTTTTTAAAAATCTTTTTAAAATTTATTTTTATTAGAGCAGTTGTAGGTTTACAGAAACATCACAGAGGAAGTACAAAGTTCCCATATGGGTCCCTCACACACGTAGTTTTTCCAATGCTAAACATTTTACATTAGTGTATTACTTTGTTACAACTCATGAATCAATATTATTATAATTTTGCTATTAACTTTAGTGCACTGGTTTACATCATGTGATATAGTTCTATGAGTTTGTGTGTAAGTGTGCGTGCAACCTAAAATTTCCCTCTTTTCCCCTTTTTGAATATACAAATCAGTAGCATTAATTACATAGGCAGGCGGCGGATGTGGTTCAAATGGCTGGATGTCCGCCTCCCATATGGAGGGGCCTGGGTTCTATCCCTGGGACCTCCCGGTAAAATAAATGAATAAATAAATGAATAAATAAATGAATAAATAAATAAATAAATAAATAAATAAATAAATAAATTACATAGGCAAAGTTGTACCTCCATTCCTATAGTCCATTGCCAAAAGTTTTCCATCACTCCAAACAGAAACTCCATACAAATTAAGCATTAACTTCCCATTCCCCTACTTCACTTGGTCCCTGGTAACCTGTAGTCTTGTTTCCGATTTCACAAATATGCTTATTCTGCTTATTTAATATAAGTAAGGTCATATAGTATTTGTCCCTTTGTGTCTGACTTATTTTACTCAACATGAGGTCTTCAAGGCTCATCCATGTTATAGTATGCATCAAAACTTCACTCCTTTTGATGGCCAAATAATATTCCATTCTATGCATATACCCACATTTAGTTTATCCAACCATCTGATAGATACTTAGGTCGCTTCTGGAAATTGTAAGTAATGCCATTATGAACATTGGTATGCAAATATCTGTTCGAGTCCCTCCTTTCAACTTTTTGGAGTATATACCCAGAAGTGGGATTACCAGATCATACGTTAATTCTGTACGTAACTTTCTGAGGAATTGCCATACTGTTTTCCACAGTGGCTACATCGTTTTTACATTCCTATCAACAATATATGAGTGTTCCTATTTTTCTACATCCGTTCTGGCACCTGTTATTTTCTGTTTTTTTGTTTGCTTGTTTGTTTTTGTTTTTTTTCCGTTGGTTTGTTTTTTAATTGGTAGCCATTCTAGTGGGTGTAGATGGTATTTCATTGTGGTTTTGATTTGCATTTCCCTGATGACTAATGACTTTGGGCATCTTTTCATGTGTTTATTGGCCATTTGTATATCTTCTTTAGAGAAATGTCTATTCAAGTCTTTTTCCCATTTTTTAATTAGGTCATATTCCTATTTGCTGCTGAGTTGTAGAATTTCTTTATAAATATTAAACCTTTATTGGATATATGATTTCCAAATATTTTCTCCCATTCTGTAAGTTGTCCTTTTACTTTGAGTAAGTCCTTTGATGCACAAAAGTTTTTTTTTTTTTTAACTTTGATGTGGTCCCATTTATCTATTTTTTCTTTTATTGCTTGTGCTTTTGGTGTAAAGTTAGGAAACCACTACCTAACA
Organism: Tolypeutes matacus; assembly: GCA_026826555.1. NCBI lineage: Eukaryota > Metazoa > Chordata > Mammalia > Cingulata > Chlamyphoridae > Tolypeutes > Tolypeutes matacus. The sequence goes on from JAKSZT010054304.1 coordinate 22,544,484, forward strand.
CAAGATCCTAAAGATTTTTCTCTGTGTTTTCTTCTAGTAGTTATGTAGCTTTAGTTCTTACATTTAAATTTTTTATCAATTTTGAGTTGATTTTTGTATATGATGTGAGGTAGGGGTCCACCTTCAATCTTTTACATATGGCTATCCAGTTTTCCCACCACTGCTTGTTGAAGAGACTATTCATTCCCCATTGTATTAGTCAGGGTTCTCTAAGGAAACAGAATCAACAGGAGATATCTGTCAATACTATGAGATTTTATAAGAGTCTCTCACGTGACCATGGGGATGCACAAGTCCAGGTTCCACAGGCAGGCTGCAAACAAGGGGCTCCGATGAAAGTCCAGTGAAGGTCCTTGATGACTTTCTGGGAGATGTTGGCCGTCCAAAGACAAGCTGGGAAATTCTCTCTGAATGTTGAAATCACTTCCCCTTTTAAGACATTCAACTGATTGGATAAAAGCGTTACCCACTGCTGATGGCCATCTCCCTGATTAATGCAGATGTAATCAGCCATCCATGCAGTAAACTTACTGGTGACCAAAGTCCATAAATGTTCTTGTATTACAATTAGCCCAGTGCTTGCTTGACCAAACACCTGGACACAATTACCTGGCCGAGTTGAAACATTAGCCTAACCATCACACCCACCGAGTGGACTTGGCACCTTTGTCAAAGATCAGTTCAACAAAGGCATGAGAGTTTATTTCTGAACTTTCAATTCTATTCCATTGGTGTATATTATCTGTCCTTGTGCCAGTAGCATGCTGTTTTGATTACTGTAACTTTGTAATAAGTTTTAAAATGAGAAAGGGTAAGTCCTCCAACTTTGTTCTTTTTCAAGATGGTTTGGGAAATTTGGGGCCTCTTACCCTTCTATATGAATTTAATGATTAGTTTTTCCATTTCTGCAAAGAAGTCTGTTGGAATTTTGATTGGAATTATGTTGAATCTGTACATCATTTTGGGTAGAATTGACTTCTTAACAATATTTAGTCTTCCAATCCATGAACACAGAAGGTCCTTCCATTTTTTTAGGTCTTCTTTAACTTCTTCAGCAATGTTTTGAAGTTTTCCATGTACAAGTCCTTTATATCCTTGGTTAAATTTATTCCTAGATATTTGATTATTTTAGTTGCTACTGTAAGTGGAATTGTTTTCTTGATTTTCTCTTTAGATTGTTCATTACTAGTGTATAGAAACACCACTGATTTTTGTATGTTGATCTTGTATCCCCACCACTTTTTCTGAATTCACATATTAGCTCTAGTAGATATTGTGGATATTTCCAGGATTCTCTATGTATAGGATCATGTCACCTGCAAATAAGGACAGTTTCATCTCTTCCCTTCTAATTTATTAGCTTTTATTTATTTATTTATTTATTTATTTTAGGGTAGGCAAGGTAGTAAAGAGTTTATTAAAAAACAAGAAAACAAGAAAAGTACATGGTCTGAGGCATGGACTGCAGGTGTGCTGCAGAGTAAGACTTTTACAAGGCCCAGATCAGGCCTATTTAAAGTCTTTCCTCCTCCCCCTTCATAATGTTAGGGGAAGGGCTCCAGCTGTTTGCTTTTCTGATTGGTTGCCCTGCCTATCAGTTCTCAGGGGCCAATGGTGAAGACTTTTCAGGGTATCCGAGGCTTTCCCTTGAACCCAAATAGGATTCTCTTTCCAAATGAGATTCTCATTCTAAATGAGATTCTCATGACCAGGGTCTTGCAGGATCTTTCTGGCAACCTTCCTCTCAGGTTTCTGGGTATGGTCTCATGGCCATGTAGTCTGTCGGCCATATTGTCTGCCGGGCCTCAGCCACCTTTCCTGTTTCACTATGCTAAACTGTGTCGACGCCACTCTCAGAGAGTTTACACCCTTATTCTTAAGGGGGCACTGAAGGGTGATGGTCATTCTTCTGTAGCTACTTCCTGCTGGTTAGGGGAATAGAATACCCTCTGGCTATTCTATTGCAGTTGAGGGAAGATGGGTCCGGCACCCTGGTTGGAATGGATGAAATCCCAGCATAACTAATAAGGTGTTGATTCTTTCAGCATTATCCAATTTGTAACAGGCGAACTCCAAATCTGATTTATGAGTTCCAGTCTTCATCAGGTGTTGGGAAGCATTATTTGCCTCCTGTCTCTTGACTCAGCTTGCCAAATAATATTACCAGATGCCTCTGGGTTCTGGGCTTCTAGGTTCTTGGCTTATGTCACATAAAAGAATTTAAGGACACGCTATAGGGTAGGCAAGGGAGTAAAGAGTTTATTAAGAAACAAGAATATGAAAAAAGTACATGGTCTGAGGCATGGACCACAGGCATGCTACAGAGTGAGATGTGCCTAATTAGCTTTTACTTCTTCTTCTTGCCTAATTGTTCTGGCTAGAATTTCCAGTATAATGATGAATAATATCTTGTTCCTGATCTTGGAGGGAAAGCCTTCAGTCTTTTACCATTGAGTATGATGTTAGCTGGGGTTTTTTCATATATGCACTTTATCATGTTAAGGATATTTCCCTCTATTCCTAGTTTTCTGAGTGTTTTTACCAGGAAGGGGTGCTGAATTTTGTTATATGCCTTTTCTGCATCAAGTGAAATGATCATGTGGTTTTCTTTCCTTCAATCTGTTAATGTGGGATATTACTTTAATTGATTTTCTAAGGTTGAGCCACCCTTATGTACCTGGAATAAATCCCACTTGATCATGGTGTATAATTCTTTTAATATGCTGTTGGATTCACTTTACTGGTATTTTAAGGGTTTTTAAATATTCATGAGAGATATTGATCTGTAGTTTTCTTTTCTCATGATATCCCTTATCTGGCTTTGCTATTAGGGTGATGCTGGCCTCATGAAATGAATTAAGAAGTGTTCCCTCCTCTTCAATTTTTTGGAAGAGTTTGAGGAGGATTGTTGTTACGTCTTCCTGGAATGCTTGGTGAAATTCACCAGTGAAGCTCTCTGGTCCTGGGCTTTTCTTTTTTTGGGACGTTTTTGATTACTGACTCAATCTCTTTACTTGTTATTGATCTGTTAAGATCTTCTATTTCTTCTAGAGTCAGTGTAGGTTGTTTGTATATATCTAGGTATTTGCCTATTTCATCTAGGTTGTCTAATTTGTTAGCATACAGTTCATAGTGTCTTCTTATGATCCTTTTTATTTTTGTGGGGTAGGAAGTAATGTTCCCCTTTTAATTTCTGGTTTTAATTATTGGCATTCTCTCTTTTTCTTTGTCACTCTAGCTAAAGGTTTGACAATTTTATTCATATTTTCAAAGAATCAACTATTGGTTTTATTTATTCTTTCTATTATTATTTTTTTTTCGTATGTATACTTTTTTTTATAAAAAATAGTAAAGTTTAAGTGTTAATTATGTAACATTTTCCATCACTGAGAAGTAATTTGGATTTGCAAGGCTGGCCAGAAATTGGATTATTTTCTTGATGCTATACCTGGAACTAGCAGGCATCAGTTTAGGTAGCTCAAGGCATCTATAGAATCCAGATGTAGAGGCTTGATGACTCAGAGAAAAGAAAAAGTACTTCTCCATTAAAAACTATTCCTTTGGTTGATGGTCACATGGGTGTGTTCGCTTTTTTTTTTTTTTTTTTTATGGATACATGTAAATTTTTTTGTTGTTTTGTTTTTTGTTTCTTTTTTTGTTTTGTTTTTTTTTGTGTGTGAGTCAAACAATATATTACATAATATATTTGGTTCATAGTAATGCATTCATACAGTATTTGTCCTTTTGTGTCTGGCTTGCTTCACTCAACATAATGTCCTCCACATTCATCCATGTTGCCATATGCTTTATGACTTCATTTATTCTTACTGCTGCATAATATTCCATCGTGTGAATAGACCACAGTTTGTTTATCCATTCATCTGTTGATGGACACCTGGGTTGTTTCCAACTTTTGGCAATGATGAATAATGTGGCTATGAACATTGGTGTGCAGATGTCTGTTCGTGTCACTGCTCTCAGTTCTTCTGGGTATATACCCAGTAGTGGTATTGCAGGGTCACGTGGCAAGTCTATATTCAACTTCTTTAGGAACTGCCAAACAGTCCTCCATTGTGGTTGTCCCATCCTGCATTCCCACCAACAGTGAAGAAGTGTTCCTATCTCTCCACATCCTCTCCAACACTTGTAGTTCTCTGTCTTTTTAATAGTGGCCATTCTGATAGGTGTGAAATGATATCTCATTGTAGTTTTGATTTTCATTTCCCTAATCATGAGTGATGTTGAGCATTTCTTCATGTGTTTTTTTGCCATTTGTATTTCTTCTTCAGAGAAATGTCTATTCAAGTCTTTGGCCCATTTTTTAATTGGGTCATTTGTCTTTTTATTGTTGAGCTGTAACATCTCTTTATATATCCTGGATATTAAACCCTTATCAGATATGTGATTTCCAAATATTTTTTCCCATTGAGCTGGCTGCCTTTTCACCCTTCTGACAAAGTCCTGTGAGGTGCAAAAGTGTTTAATTTTGAGGAGGTCCCATTTATCTACTTTTTCTTTTGTTGCACGTGCTTTGGGTGTGAAGTCCAAGAAATCACCACCTACTACAAGGTCTTGAAAATGTTTCCCTACATTTTCTTCTAGTACTTTTATGGTCCTGGCTTTTATATTTAGATCTTTGATCCATTTTGAGTTGATTCTTGTGTAGGGGGTGAGATAGGGGTCCTCTTTCATTCTTTTGGTTATAGATATCCAGTTCTCCCAACACCATTTGTTGAAGAGACTGTTTTTTCCCATCAGCGTGGGCTTGGTAGGTTTGTCAAAAACCAGTTGACTATATAGGTGAGGGTTTATTTCTGGATTCTCAATTCTATTCCACTGATCGATATGTCTATCTTTATGCCAGTACCATGCTGTTTTGACCACTGTAGCTTTGTAATATGTTTCAAGGTCAGTCAGTGAAATTCCTCCCACGTTGCTCTTCTTTTTTAGAATACTTTTGGCTATTCGGGTGCACTTACCCTTCCAGATGAATTTGGTAATTGCCTTCTCTAATTCTGTAAAGTAAGCTGTTGGGATTTTGATTGGTATTGCTTGAATCTATAAATCAGTTTGGGCAAGATTGACATCTTCACGACATTTATTCTTCCAATCCATGAACACGGAATGTCTTTCCATTTGTTTAGGTCTTTTTAAATTTCTTTTAGCATTGTTTTGTAGTTTTCTGCATATAGGTCCTGTACTTCCTTGGTTAAATTAACTCCTAGGTATTTGAGTCTTTCTGTTGCTATTGAAAATGGAATTTTCTTCCTGATTTCCTCCTCAGATTGTTCAGTACTAGTGTACAAAAACATTACTGATTTTTGCGTGTTGATCTTATATCCTGCCACTTTGCTGAACTCACTTATTAGTTCAAGTAGCTTTGTTGTGGATACTTCAGGATTTTCTAAATACAGGATCATGTCATCCGCAAACAGTGAGAGTTTTACTTCCTCTTTTCCTATTTGAATGCCTTTAATTTTTTTTTCTTGTCTAGTTGCCCTAGCTAGAACTTCTAGTACAAGGTTGAATAACAATCGTGACAGTGGGCATCCTTGTCTTGTTCCTGATCTTAGGGGGAAAGCTTTCAACCTTTTCCCATTGAGTAAGATGTTGGCTGTGGGTTTTTCATATATGCCTTTTATCATATTGAGCAATTTTCCTTTTATTCCTATCTTTTGAAGTATTTTTATCAAAAAAGGATGTTGGATTTTGTCGAATGCCTTTTCTGCATCTATTGAGATGATCATGTGGTTTTTTTCCTTCAACTTGTTAATGTGGTGTATTACATTGATTGATTTTCTTATGTTGATCCAGCCTTGCATACCAGGAATAAATCCCACTTGGTCGTGATGTATAAGTCTTTTGATATGCTGTTGGATTCGATTTGCAAGTATTTTGTTGAGAATTTTTGCATCTATGTTCATGAGAGAGATTGGTCTGTAATTTTCTTTTCTTGTGGAATCTTTATCTGGCTTTGGTATTAGGGTGATGTTGGCTTCATAAAATGTGTTGGGTAATTTTCTGTCCTCTTCAATTTTTTGGAAGAGTTTAAACAGGATTGGTGTTAATTCTTTTAGAAATGCTTGGTAGAACTCACCAGTGAAGCCATCTGGTCCTGGACTTTTCTTTGCTGGGAGATTTTTGATGACTGATTCAATCTCCTTAATTGTGATTGGTTTGTTAAGTTCTTGTATTTCCTGTTTTGTCAGTGTAGGTTGGTTATGAGTTTCTAGAAATTTGTCCATTTCATCCAGGTTGTCTAGTTTGTTGGCATATAGTTTCTCATAATATCCTCTTATGATTCTTTTTATTTCTGTGAGGTCATTTGTAATTTCCCCCCTTTCATTTCTGATTGTATTTATTTGCATCTTCTCTCTTTTTTTCTTTGTTAGTCTAGCGAGGGGTTTGTCAAATTTACTGATCTTCTCAAAGAACCAGCTTTTGGTTTTGTTGATTTTCTCTATTGCTTTTTTGTTCTCATTTTCATTTATTTCCACTCTAATCTTTATTATTTCTTTCCTTCTTTTTGCTTTGGGATTGGTTTGCTGTTCTTTCTCTAGTTTCTCAAGTTGTTCAGTTAAATCTTTGAGTTTAGCTCTTTCTTGTTTCTTAATATAGGCGTTTAGGGCTATAAATTTCCCTCTCAAGACTGCCTTTGCTGTATCTCATAAGTTTTGATATGTTGTGTTCTCATTTTCATTTGTCTCAATATATTTACTGATTTCACTTGCAATTTCTTCTTTGGCCCACTGAATATTTAGGAGTGTGTTGTTCAGTCTCCACACATTTGCAAATTTCCTTTTTTCCTGTCTGTTATTGATTTCTAGTTTCATTCCATTATGATCTGAGAAGGTGCTTTGTATAATTTCAATCTTTTTATATTTATTGAGAGCTGTATTGTGACCTAACATGTGGTCTATACTGGAGAAAGATCCATGGGCACTTGAGAAGAATGTATAATCCACTGAGTTTGGATGCAGTGTTCTGTATATGTCTGTTAGGTCTAACTTCTTTATCATATTGTTCAAGTTCTCTGTTTCCTTGTTGATCTTCTGTCTAGTTGTTCTATCTAATGATGTGAGAGGGGTGTTGAAGTCCCCGACGATTATTGTAGAAATGTGTATTTCTCCCTTCAGTTTTGCCAGAGTTTGTCTCATATATTTTGGGGCATCCTGGTTAGGTGCATAGATATTGGAGGATCGTCCCTTTTATTAATATATAATGGCCTTCCGCATCTCTTATCACTTTTTTGCATTTGAAGTCTGTTTTGTCTGATATTAGTATAGCTACCCCTGCTCTTTTCTGTTTACTATTCGCATGGAGTATCTTTTTCCAACCTTTTACTTTCAGCCGGCTTGTATCCTTGTGTCTGAGATGAGTTTCTTGTAAGCAGCATATGGATGGCTCATGTTTTTTTATCCATTCTGTCAGCCTGTATCTTTTGATTGGGGAATTTAATCCATTCACATTCAATGATATTACTGAAAATGCACTATTTATTTCCTCCATTTTATTCTTTAGTTTTCATATATCATCTTATTTTTGTCTTTCTTTTTACTCTTTTGGTTATCCTTTCTGCTTTTCTTTCTTCTATACTCTACTCCAAGCCTCTCTCTCCTGTCTTTTTCTTTCAGGTTCTAAGGCTTCCTTTAATATTTCCTGCAAAGGTGGATTCTTTTTTGCAAACTCTCTTAGTTTCTGTTTGTTTGTGAATACTTTATATTCACCTTCATATTTGAAGGACAGTTTTGCTGGGTAAAGAATTCTCGGCTGGCAGTTTTTCTCTTTCAGTTTCCTAATTGTATCATACCACTGTCTTCTCGCCTCCATGGTTTCCGAAGAAGAGAAACCTGCACAAAGTCTTACTGGACATCCTTTGTACGTGATCGTTTGCTTCTCTCTTGCTGCTCTGAGCATTTTCTCTTTATCTTTTACATTTGACATTCTGAATAATATGTGTCTTGGCGTAGGTCTATTTGGATTTATTCTTATTGGGGTACGGTGTGCTTCTTGGACATGAAAGTTCATTTCTTTCATGAGAGTTGGGAAATTTTCAGCTATTATTTCCTCAAATACTCTTTCTGCCCCTTTTCCTTTCTCTTCTCCTTCTGGAACTCCAATGACACGTATGTTCTTGCATTTTGTGTTGTCATTCAACTCTCTGAGCCCCTGCTCAATTTTTTCCATTCTTTTCTCTCTCTGTTCTTTTCTCTCTTCAATTTTAGCTGCTCTGTCTTCAGTATCACTTATTCTTTCTTCTATCATTTCGAGTCTGCTGTTGTATGCTTCAAATGTATTTTTTACTTCACCTATTGTCTTTCATTCCCATGAACTCCGTTACTTTTCTGTTCATGATTTCAAATTCTTCTTTACGTTCGCGCAATGACTTCTTGATGTCATTGATCTCTTTAACTATATTCTCTTTCATCTCATTAATTTGATTTTGGAAATGTGTGCTCATCTCACTGATTAGTTCTCTCAAATTCTGCATCTCTTCTGGGACTTTGCTGTATTCCTTTTCTTGGGCCATGTCTTCTATTTTCTTAGTATGGCCCGTAATTTTTTGTTGGTGCTTAGGCATCTGGTTAGTTTGTATTTTACTTAGATGCTCTATCTCTTTCTCTTTTATGGGGTGTTAGTGGCAGGAGGCTGTGAGTTACCACAGCTCTTTGATTTTTGGCTCAACCTTGATTGTTAGGATTGTTCTGCTGGTTGCTCAAAACTGGGCACTGGACCCAGTAATTGGTTGTAGAGTCATTTCCTAGGGCCTTGGGCAGGGAGGCTATAGAGGCCAGGAAAGGACTCTCTTACTTATTAATTTTCTTATGTGTACTTCCTTGGTCTGCCAGGAGATGGCGCTTGTTGGCTGCTCTCAATTCAATGCCTGGTTGGAGCATATTTGTTGTGACACAGACCAGATCAATGTGATAGAGCTTCCTGTCTGGGGGCTAGGAGCCCTGTGATTCAAACTTTCTGAGACAGTTCTCCAGACTTCTCTCGTAGCGCCCCCTTTTCCCAGCTAGGAAATATTTCCACTCCCTTCTGAATCCTCAACAATCAGTCCCTGTTAGTAGAGGATGAGATTGGCAGGTTTGTATATCTTTAGCCCCTTGAAGGCTCCAAGGCAAACAATGGCGCAGCCCCACCCAGCCTGGAAGGGCTCTCGGGACAGGGCAGACCAAACCCAGGAGTCCAAAGCAGGGTCAGCCCCAGGTTCTCTCTCCCCTCTCCCATGGTGTCCTCAACAATTAGTCCAGGCTAGAAGAGAGGGAGGTTGGGAGGATCGTATTTCTCCAGTCCTTTCCGGGCTCCCAGGGCAAACCGCCGTGTGGAAGGGTCCGTGGGGCTCTGCAGCCCAAATTTCAGGTCCGAACCTGAGTCAGCCTAAGGCTTTGTCCCTCTCTCTCCCCTTTCCGGGAGTGGCAGATCCCTGAAGCCCCCTTTGTCTGTGGTCGCAGGCCCAGGGGCCCGAGAATTCTGAAGTGTGTCGGGGAGGGTGCCGGCAGCAGCAGAAGCTGCTACTTGCAACTCACAGTTCTGTAGTCGCAATTTCCCTCTTCTGTCCCTCTCTCCTCTGGGTGGTGTGCAGCCTTCACCTGTTGACCTAAACCCTAGAAGATCTTTTTCGGGGCTGTTTCAGCTTGTCCTCTAGCTATTTTTCTGGAGAAGAGATTCCCGTGTCTTACTAGTCCGCCATCTTCCCGGAAGTGTCTATTATTTTTTATTGTCTATTTCATCTATATCTGTTCTAATCTTTGTTATATCTTTCCTTTTGCTCTCTTGTGTTTCATTTGCTGTTCTTTTTCTATTTCACTATTTCTATCAATAAATATTTTTTCAATTAAGTAGTTACTAGATTACATATCTGTCCTTGAAATCTTTATCCTTTACAAACTTCCATATCTAGTTAAAGGAGTCTAGAATTGTTTAAATACTCCTTTTGCCCATACTTTTATGTTATTTTATTTTTGAGGGCAAAGGTTTTTTTATTTGCTTATTTCTTTTTTTAAAAAAGATTTAGTTTATTTATATACCCCCCCCCATTGTTGGCACTCGCTATCTACTGTGTCTTCATCGTGTGCTTTGTCTTCTTTTTAGGAGGCACCAGGAACTGAACCCTGGACCTCCCAGGTGAGAGAGAGGCATCTAATGGCTTGGGCCATCTCCGTTCCTTGCTTATTTCTTGCATTTGAAATATTCTTCAATGACATCTGTAGCAGTTTGGCAGTTTGATGTAATTATGAATTCCAAAAATAGATATTGGATTATGCTTGTAAACTGGTATACTAATCTGGGCATGATTAAGTTATGATTAGTGCGTTAACTGGGTCACGTCAGTAGGGCATCGAGCCCCACCCCTTGGTGGGTGGGGTCTCGAAGATAAAAGACATGGCAAAGGACAGTGTTGGAGCAGTTTTTATGTTAGAGTTCTGGTGAGGAAGCAGAGAAGGCCCCAGGATAGAGATGAGCCATTTGCCTGAGAGTTCACAGCTGTCCTTGTGGAGAGAGGCAAAGCCTAGAGAGCCTCATAGTCTACAGCCGACTTTGTGGAGGAAACAGAGGCGCTGAGCCCAGAAGGAAACAGAGCCCCGGGAAGAGAGGAACCTAAGAAGCCTGAACCCTGGCAAACGTTGGCATCTGCTTGCTCCAACACATGGCAATGGACTTTGGTGAGGGAAGAAACCAGGCTTTATGGCCTGGTAACTGTGGACTTCTACCCCAAATAAATACCCTTTATAAAGACCAACCTATTTCTGGTATTTTGCATCAGTACCCCTTTGGCTGACTAATACAACATCCTTGACCTGAGAGTCTTTGTCTTAGTCCTTAACAACCATACAACTGCAACCAACCATTTTATGGGGTGTGGCAGTTTGATATTATTGATGAACTCCAAAAAGAAATACTGATTATGTATGTAAACTGGTCTGTCGGAGGTTTCACTTTTGCTTGATTAAATAATGATTAATGCTTTGATTGAGTGATGGCAATAGGACGTTGAGTCCCCTCCCCCTGGTGGGTGGGGACTAACAGAGAAACCACACTGCAGAGAAGGGAGGTTGCAGTTTTGATTCAGGAGCTTGGGAAGTACACAGAGAAGCAGATACGTGAGGAAAGAGAAAAGCCTCGTTAGACATGGCAGAGGCCCCGGGAAGAGAGGCGAGCAGTTCGCATGATAGTCTACAGCTAGCCTTGTGGAGAGAGCAGAGCAGCTGAGTCCAGAGATAACCGAGCCCCGGGAAGAGAGGAAGCCAAGAAACCTGAACCACGGTGCCTTAAGAGGAAGAGGGAGGCTGAACCTTTGCAGATGTTGGCAGCCATCTTGCTCCAACATGTGGCAACAGACTTTGGTGAGGGAAGTAAATTATGCTTTATGGCCTGGAAACTGTAAGCTTCTACCCCAAATAAATACCCTTTACAAAAGCCAACAGATTTCTGGTATTTTGTATCAGCACCCCTTTGGCTGACTAATACATGAGGTTTCCCCTGTTTGTCGATTTTACAGAGGCCTACCCATTCCCCTAGTTTCTTGTTGTCAACCTTAATTAGGTTGATTTGGTGCCCAGGACAAAGGGCCTCCACCAGTTCATCACAATTGGATGCAAGCACACAAAGATGGGCTTGGTGCTTGTCTAAGGCTTTGGCAGCTTCGTGGATTACATGTGCTAAGTCATCGTGGATGAGGGTGGTCTTCAGCACCTCTTGTAAAGCAGTGTTAAAGTCCATTTCACCTCCAGCAACAATGCCTTCCATGAGCATGGCAGTGGGTATGGGTGGAGCCGAATCTTGAAAGCACCAGAGCCTCCGCCTTCATGCAACTCCGTGGCGGCATTTATTTTTAACAATTCTTCACTCCCATTCCCTTCTCCCCATAATAGAAAACTATTTTAATATGGATCTTTTTTAATATTTTTGTGCAAAATATGCATTGTTTTAAATCTACCTTTTTTTTTCTTCCCATTGACCGGGTGCCCTTAAGATCTATCCAACATGCTCTTTGCAGGTCAAGTCCATTTCTTCTTTCTAACTGCTGCATTGGATTCCATGGTGAGCATACATTACATTTTATCTATCCAGGAATAAGCACCCAAATTGCCCTCACCTCCCTGTCAACACAAATAATGCTGTAACGAATATCTCTTACATCTTCTCTTACGTGTATGAGAATTTCTCAGAAGCAGACTTATTCAATTTTACCACTCAACTTGTTTGACTAAGCAGTGCCAAATTTTTCTCCAGAATGGGGGTGCCCATCTACTTTCTTACCAGCTAGACATGGTGTTTCCTTTATCATATCACCACTAACACTTGAAATTATTCACTTTTCTAATTTTTGTCAATCTTAAAGGTGTTTGGTAGTATTTTATCTCTAACTTCATTTCTCTTGTTACTAATACTTTTGAGCACCTTGAATATACTTGGTTTTCCTCTTCTGAAAGTTGCTTTTTCATGTCCTATGCCCACTTTTCTCTGAGGATTGCTGTATTTTTCTTGTTGATTTGAAGGAGTACTTTGAATAGTTCAGAATAGTTAATAATTTCTTGACAATTATAGGCATGATATCTTCTCTGACTCTTTAAACCATCTCTTAACTTTATTCATGGTGTCCTTTATTGAGTAGATATCCCTAATTTTAATGTAATTAATAGCTTTAGTTTTTGCCTTATTTTTTGTGCTTTAAACTTGTTTTTTCAATTGGGCCATTTTTTATAGACCTTTCGTATCAACTAGCCTAATGTCCATATTCTGCTCCAGAAGACTCTGGACCCCAGGACAACTTGGACTGGATGTCTTCTTCAAATGCAGAGAGCACCCAACTCCTCCACCATCCTAGATTTTTGTCTTTCTATCCTGGATTTCACGTCTTTTGCCTTTTTATGTGCTCTTAATGTAAACCTACCAATTTTAATCTGATTTGTTCTGTTTAGAAGTGAAAAGAATGTAATGATGTAGAAAGGTTAGGAGAACCCTAAATACAAAATCCAGCTGTATAGTTCATTTCCTGTAGTCAAGCCATCCATGGTACCAGATAGTCTCTGTGAGCCTCTTTAAAAGACTTCATACCTGATCCCTGTCTGTGTATAATGTATGTTGCTAGCACAAGAATACTGAAGGACATAGGTGTCATTAGTGCCTACAGGCTTTTGAGTGGGCTCAAAAGCCTGTAGGCACTGGCCTCCTCAAGACATCATACGACTGCTTAAATCCTAGTCCTCATACCAGGCTTTCTTATTCCACTCCCCACTCCCAACCCTTTGCTTATTTGAGAAAAAGAGGGAAGTGATGGGCCAAAACATCCTCTACCATTTCTCACTACCCATTTCAACCATATACTCTTTGCCATAAACTTTGCATCAGTCTATTGTATCAGCAGAAGTAATAAATGACATGAGAAACAAATCAGGTGTTTTTTTTCCATACAGTCTATGAATTGAATTTAGGACTTTATATTCTTTATTTTCCACTAAACTCAGGAACTAAGTCAACTCTTTCAAAATTTATTTTTAGCCAAAAAGGAAATGTGAAATGTTAAGTATTCCAGCTGAAACAGACTTTTCATTATTTGATCATAAAGAGTAACCTGTATTCTCAGCTCCCAATTCTTAGGTAGCAAGAACAGTACTTATTCTTTTTTTTTTTTTTTTTTTAAGATTTTTTTATTTTTTATTTATTCATTTATCCCTCCCCCGCTGCCTGTGCTTTCTGGGTCAGCCAACCACGCCGTGCGGGCAGGCCCACCCCCACCAGGAGGCCCCGGGAACCGAACCCGGGGCCCCCCACATGGCAAACGGGAGCCCCACTGACTGAGCCACAGCCGCTTCCCCAGTACTTATTCTTTTAAGCTTAAAAAATAACCCTTACCATGCTCAGTGCTGCTTTGTTAACCTCTGTAGTCTCCTGGATAGTCATACACTGGGAACTTCAATTGGTAATATTTAAATCTGTCCACTCTCTGTACTTCTGAAGCATGTTTTGAGGCTTCATCTGCAAATGATAAGATCTCAGAGAGTGCTAGTTGCTGAGAACAACCTACAAAGGTAAATTAAGAGTCAACTCAATGATAAAATTCTCCTTAATCCGTGGAAACTAAAGATCTCTTCTAAAAAATTATTTACACTTGATGAAATTCATTTTCTCTACAAAACATTTGGAATTCATTTGTGCTAGCTCAGTACCCTTATCAAGATTATCCATGACTATCAGGCACCTGCTACTTTAAGCACCCTGAAGAGTATACAAAAGAAACAAAAGATTGTCTTTCCCTCAATGATTTTACTCTTAAGAAAGAAAACACATGACGAAAATAAAAGATGAGTAAATGGTAAATTTTGTTGTTCTGATTATAAGTACAGTAGAGTTTTGGAGAAGGGATTGATCATTATGATCTAGAAGCGTTAAGGAAAATGTAATGGAAGAAGTGAAAACTAAAGGAAGGATAGTTTTGTTGGGCCCAGATTGATTGATTCGGATTCTCTGCAACAACTCTAGCCTGAAATGTTTTGTATGATTGCCTTCATGCCAAACACTAGAGTTAAAAATGTTGTGGTGACTTTTATAATACTTAAGGATACAAATTATTCCAAAGATTCTGGATACAAAAGTATATCCAGTTTTTAAAAAGATGGCCTTGCTGATTTTATTCACTCATTCAACTCGTCTTTACTGAGCAACTGCCATGTACCAGGCACCCTAGTGGGTGTCCTGAGCTAGTGCAGGGCCCCTGACTTCACTGAGCATATTTCCCTTTCAGGAGATATTCACGTTGAGTATCTGAATTACTAACGGTAACAATAGCTACTACTTATTGAACACCTATTATGTGCCAGGTACCGAGCTAATAAGCCCTCTTCATATGTCATCCCATCTAATCATCATCATAACTTTATGAAGTAAGCACCGAGATTTCCAGTTCTATCTTCGAAGGAGGCCTCATCTCACCAGAAGTACCTATGACAGAAGCTACGAAACATACTGCTATATCAAAATATTAACGGCCCCAACTCCTAAAATGCGGATAGGACATTACTGGAAGAAGCCACTCTAGGGCACGGCCCGCGAACTTAGCGGGTCTCCTAAGCGACGGAACGCACGCCTCGCGAGGCTGCTGCAGGCCAGTCCCTGGCCTCTGGGCGCCTTTGCACCTACGCTCTCTTTCCGCGCATGCGTACGCGCACTAACCCCGCCCCCTCCCTCACGCAGCGGTCGGAGCCATTTCGCCGCCGCCTCTATGCGAGTGTCCGTGTTCTTCTCTGGTGTCTCCGTGGAAGGCCGGAGCCACGAACAGTCCTAGGAGGGTTGTGCTCTCGGGCACCGGGACGCGGAATCCGGTAAGGAAAAGAAGCCCTTTTCTCACTGCGGGGCGACGGTGTCGCGGGACCCGGCGTCAGTGCAGCCTCGCTTTGTTACAAAGCGCGGGTGGCGATGGCGGGTGGGGGAAGGGGCGAGCCACCCAGCCGAGCTCCCGGATTGCGGGTTGCGTACGCTGTTGGCTGGGGCGCGCTTGCGCTGCCCGGGGCCGCCGCGTGGCCCCTGGTCCTTTTAGCAGTTCCCACTCGTGTTTCGTAAGCAGCACAACCGCACTTCCTCCGTCGGTCTGCTCGCGTCGGTGGCGCTGTCGCCGCGGAGTGAAAGGGGGGGTGAGTTGTCTGGTTATTAGCCCGCGGCGACGCCACTCGTGCTGAGGGCTCTTCGTTCATTCATTCCTGGCACAAATATTCGGCGCTTACCTGCAGAAACCGTGGCTAGAGCTTTAAACAAGTTTGGCGTAGTCCGTCCACTTCCCTCAGAGAGGTTCCGGTGGGACGGTGGGAGAGGCAATTGAAAAATATTAGCAGGTTTTGGTAAAAGATAGGAGAAATTAAGAGTTACTTTAGATTGGTTCTCAAGGGGGAGGTGTCAAGGAGGAGGTAGACATTTGAGCTGTTATCTGAAGGCCGAGAAGGCGTCAGCTGTGAAGATGAGGAAAAGCAGAGCTGCAGAGTCAGAAGGGATACTTAGAGTTTAAAGGCCAGAGACTGGAAGGGAACCGAAAGAAGGCAGTGTGATTGGATTATGGCGAGAAGGATTTTAAAGAGTGGATTTTAGGCGACAAGAGTGGAAACAGGGAAATCATTATTGCAGTACTCCAGATGTGCAGTAGTGAAGGCAAAGGAGATGGAGATAAGGAATGGAATGCTGGCATATTTTGGAAGAGTTGTATAGTGGTGGTGGGTAGTAAATCTGGAGGCCAATTCTGGCTTGTCCAGTTACTAGCTCTGTCTTCCTCATCTGTGAAAAGGGGACAATAATAGTGGTTATCTGTAAGGTTGTTCTAGAGATTAAGTAAAATAGCTCATGTAGATGATCCACTTAAAGATACTGTCCGGCACATGTTAAGGGGCTCTACAATAAATAGCTGTAGCGGTTCTTGGAGTGGCTTGACTCCTAAATTGGGTATGTTAGTGTGGCAGTTGGATGAATTATGATTTTGGCGCTTGAAGGGAAAAGACTGAGCTTTCAATATTAGATGGTACTATTGTGGAGTTAGATGAGACAATCTAGGGAGAAAGGAATTCGAGAGTGTAGCTCTTCATATTTCATGTTACTGAGGCACCAGGAGGGCTTGTTTGTTTTTAAATTATTCAGGGATGGAATTTACAGCTAGACATCTTCAGCTTTCCAAAGCTTTTCTGTAGTAGAGTGGCCCTTCACCAAACTGAGCGTGGTTAGCCCGTGGCCACAGAATAAACATAACAGGATTATAATAGGGTCCAGTTTGAATACATTAGACTTAAGATGTTAACAAAATGCACTAAGAATGATCCTAATAACAGGTTTAATCTGGTAAAGGGGGTTTCTCTTCACCTCTAATTTAATTCATAGCGTGTTTTCTCTGGTTCTAAATTTGGTTTCAGATAACTTGCTTATAATTTATACTCTGGTTTTAGACTTGTAGATTTCATATTTTTTGGTATCCTGTAAGCTGGGATGAAGGGGGAGAGTGCCAAAGATATGTTGCACTTCAAGGTGACTTGATATTCTCAAATTTTAACGAGTAACAAGGTTTAAAGGAGAGAACAGGTGCAGCTCCCCTACCTTCAGACAAGAGACTTAAAAAAAAAAAATTCTCATCAAGTAATGAGACCCAACAGATGATTTTTAGCAATTTACTAATAGCAAACCTTCAGGTAAGTGGCAAAGGTAAAATTATGTTTCCTCCTTTCTATTGGTATTCCTTACATTACCTCCATTGTGTTAAGAATAGGAAAAAGGATACCTTCAAAGCAGGAAAAAGAATTCCTTCCGTAAGCTTTTTTATTGTACTGTTTTTAAATGTAAAGTGTTGATATTTAGCACAGGTATATTTTAGAAGAGAGAGGTAAGCTATACAAGAGCACTTGTAAAGTTAGTATGCTTCAGGGGAGAAATAGATGTGATAAGGCCATTTTAGGGCTGACAGTGGGCATAGGGACACTTGAAATAATTTAAGTTAAATTGTTGTCTTCAGTTAAGTACTGAATACTTTATTATATTTGGACATAATATACAGCCTGAGGACAAGTCTACTTGCAGTCATAATCAGAATGAGAACAACCAGTTGGATTTATACAGAAAATGATTGATGACCTTTTTTTTAATATAGTAGTTTGGGTTTGAATTTAAGCCTCCAGAGTGGGTTACTTAACCTTAGTTTTTAAGGCCCAGTTTCTTCCTCTGTAAAAAAGACATTATGTATTTATCATGTAATCGTTTCTGCCCTATACTTAACATTGCTTTGAGGAATTGAGTTAAAACATTTAAGGTGCTCATTGTAGAAGGTAGGATATTACAAATTACATAGAAGTTTTTTATTTTAAACATAAAAGTAATTCATGATCTCTTCTAAAGATAATCAGTTGGGGGGATATTTCTTTCCCATCTTGATTTGTGCAGGTATACTTTTTATGTAGTTCAAATCGTACACTTTTGTATCCTGCTTTTTTTTTGGGGGGGGGGGTAACATGTCATAAACTTTACAATTAATGTCATGAAAATTTCATAGGCAGTTTTGATAGCAGCATGATAGAATATCCTGTAACCTAAATTTTCAGTAATTTCCAGTTATTGGTTAATTCTAAAAGCTGTTTCTAATTAATTTTTGTTTTCTTAGATCTGAAGAAGACACTTGAATCATGGGTGATGTTAAAAATTTTCTATATGCCTGGTGTGGCAAAAGGAAGATGACCCCATCCTATGAAATTAGAGCAGTGGGGAACAAAAACAGGCAGAAATTCATGTGTGAGGTACTGAATAATAAGTTTACATGTATATGATTTATGAGGCTTGTTTTGGGGTTAAGAGAAATGTTTTCCATTAGGATATGTTAATGTATTGCATATTAGGGAAGAATAGACCTTTATTGTAACTCGCTTTCTATTCTATTTCATTATAAATCACTTTCAAATAAGCATTATTTCTAAAGCAATCTGGTAGGTAAATTCTTCCAATTCAAGCCTGTATTATCCTCAGCTTCTTCATTACCAGTATTGTAGATTAGAAAAGTTGGAACAGCTCTTTGCCTGCTTACTAACTCATGTAGAAAGTAAAGCAATTCTTTATTGCTTCAAATCAAAGTGCTTGAAATAACTAAAAACGGAGAGATTGTTCTTGGGTGTTGGGAAATCAGATTTTAATGGGAATGTTCTTTTAGATGGGAAGAGACTATCTGAACCACTTAAGTTAATATTTTGATTTTAGGGTTAGCGTTTTCATTGGACAACACTAGTAAAGCTTTTTCAATAAGGTAGCCCATGAATTCTCTTAGGTTATTTTATAGAGAATATTTCCAACAATTACCTGTTTGTTTTCCCTTAATATGGACTATTGAATTCTGAATTTTTAAAATCCCAGAATTACCCAGGTCAATCTCTAATACATTTTTTTCTGGCTGTTAAAGGTTCGGGTGGAAGGGTATAATTACGCTGGCATGGGCAATTCTACCAATAAAAAAGATGCACAGAGTAATGCTGCCAGAGACTTTGTCAACTATTTGGTTCGAATAAATGAAGTAAAAAGTGAGGAAGTCCCAGCTATTGGGGTAAGTACTGATGTTCAAATACTCAAGATGTATAAGTAGTAAAGTTATGTTAACTCAATATGTATGGAGATGGAGAGTAATCATTTTTCACTATTGTTTTCAAATGTTAATCTGTTCCTTAGTAAACCTTGGCAGCTTGTTTTCTCAGAGCACTGACATAAGCTTCTGAAGAAAAAAATTAAGATAAAATATATTTTGAGTTCAAATTGATGCTTTCGATTTAAATTCAGGACTACAGGGCTTTTACTTAACCTCATTGTACATCTCTTGGTCCTTTTTCCCACCACCTAGTTTTGAAGTTAAATTTGCAAAACCAAATATATTCAGGAAAGTCTGTCTTATACTCCTGCCTCCTCCATCCTGTTCTCCATTTCCCAGTTTTTTTGTTTATATCTTTTGTCAACCTGTCTTTTCCTAATTACACACTAGTAATGCATATATTTATAGCTATCTATCTATCTATAGAATATACATATCTTTACCCCAATTCTCATTTCTTATATTAACCATATCTTGTTCAGTTTTCTTTCTCCGCCTGTTTTTTTTTTTTTAATAATACCATAGTTTATTCAACTAACCTCTGTTCATGAACATTTGTGTTTTTTTTCCATTCTTTTATTAACAGTGCTGAAATGAATAGTCTTGTGCATATATATTTTTTCGTTTTTGCCAGTCTGTGGGAGACATTACTTGATTTGGGATTACTGGGTCAAAGGATGCATGCATATGTGATTTTGAAACTATTGTCATTTTCCTCTCCATAAGAGTTATATTTTTCATTTCCACCAGTAGTGGTTCTCAACCAGGGGCAATCTTCCCCCACTCCCCTGGGGACAGATGACAATGTCTGGAGATGATTTTGACAGTTTTGACTAGGGGAGAGGGATGTACTACTGGCATCTAGTGGGTAAAGGCCAGGGATGGTGCTTATAGGTAGAGTGGAATTGTGGCCCTGGAGTAGGGAAGATGGTTTAAAGAGGCAGGACAAATGAGTATTGTGGCACCAGTGCTGCCCACATAAGTTTTCCTGGTACCTGGCTATTAAGGCTGTCCCCAGAGTAGGCATTCCTTTATCTACCAAGCTCCACAGTCCTAACCGAGGAGGAGCAACTCTGCCTCAAGCTGTATGCTTGCTGTATGAAATAGAGTATACTGAAAGAGTGAAAATGAAAGCATGGATAAAGCTAGCTCTAGGTAAATGTAGTACAAAATAAAATAGAAGTAGCAGTTTTAATATCAAAATAAATTTTAATGGAGAAAGTGGAAAAGAAAATTCAGTTCATAGTTCACCAATCCACCTAGCATTCTAGCATTAAAAAATGCAAAACTAAAATGGTAGTATGAGAATATAATAAGGGAACAACAAAAAAAAATGTAAACATTTATCAAAACTCTGGTGTGACCACAGGAATGGGCTTTTATTCAGAAGGACATTAAATGCTTATATTTTTATTGCACAAGAAATATTTTTAAATGAATGAATGAAGCTTTCAGCTTAAGAAAAAAGAACAAAATAAAACAAAAGGCAGAAATTAATACAGATAATATTAAATATTAATAAAGAAATTGCTGGATTAAAAAGCAAAAAAGAAAAAAGTTTAAGTAAAATTTTAAAACACTCTTTAAAAAAGATAACTAAAGTGGTCTATCCCAGGTCAGATTAAGAAAAAAGTAGATACTATAGATCATAATCCCTTTTCAAAACCTATATGGTTTGATGGAAATTCATAATTTTTCATAGTTTTGAAAGGTAAGATGGCATATGTACCATGTAGTATATGACATTCCCAGTACATCTGAGGCAGAACCCTATAATCAAACTTACTTAATACGTCCTAATGGGCTTTTAAAAGAAAAAGAAAAATCTACCCGGTGATCTTCTCAATAGAGATTTTTAAAAGCATTTGATAAAATTAAACATTTATTACCAAGGAATGCTTAAGAAATAGAGTAGAAAAGTATTTCCTTGACATGATAAAGGGTATTATCTAAAATATTAGTAAACACTACTAAAAATGAGTGCTGCTCAGTTCATGTGAAGGTAAGTACAGATATTTAATAAGCATTTAGAAACACTTATAACATTGTATAACATTGTGGTAGAGTAATTTTACATTTGTTGAATCTAATAGAAATGTTGATCTTGTATTTTGCATGTCTTTCATATTTCTAATAATTCATTTTTGGTATGTTTTATGAAAACACTCTTCCCAGTGGATTGGGGGGAGACGCAAAACCAGTTCTTCATTGTGGGTAGTTTAAGATGCACCACCCCAGAGGAATTCCCTGTAAAGTTGAGACGACTAAGATGTCCACTCACCACCATTAGTATAATGCAATAAATAAAAAGAAATGAGAGATATGTAGTATGTGAAGAAGAAGAAATGGTTGTAAATATTAAAAAGGCATAGCTATAAATGTCATTTATAGATGATATGGTAGCATGGCTAGAAAATTCAGACAGGTGAACCAACAAAAAATTTTGATAAATCTTAATAGGCTTAAGTAAGATGGTCTGTTGTAAGATTAATACATAAAAATCTATATCAGCAAAAAAATTAATTTAATTGGAAAATTAGCTTATTCACAGTAGTAGTAAAATCATAAAGCAGTTTAAAAGAATATATAATTTATTGTACTTACAAGAACATTACAACAAAATTTTACATGAAGGGTAGTATCAAGAACTCGGAAGGGTCTGAGATTTTACCATACTTGCAAGCTAACACTTTAGCCTACCACATTTCATAGATGAAGGCAGAAAACACAAGACTCTCAAGTTAGAGATAAAGAATATTCTTCATGGCTTAGCAGGCAGCCTGAGCTTCATGTTTGCTGGTTCCCCTTGTCCCCAAATCCCCTGGGAGTGATGTAGATTAGTCCCAGGCCAAGATTTGTAGCAAACCTGCCAAACCTTTATTCTGAATCTGCCTTTTGCCCTGGAGGAAGATGATAATTCTACAAGCATCCTTGAAAATATGTCTAAACAAGACTTGTAGAAACACAAGATATCCACGGAAAATTGTCAACGGAACACTTGATTAAATACTGAGCCATACCATACTTCTGGGTGGAAGGTTTCACTCTTGTAATACGTCAGTTCATTGTTACAGGGAAGTCGGTTCTCTTTAAGTACTTGTGTAAGTTTAATGTGTTGAGACGTTAGATCAAAAATTAATCAGGTAAAAATAGTTGTCAAAGAATAACCAAGAAGAATTTTAACAAGTTAAAGTACTACCACATATTAATAAGAATTTAAATTTTCTCATTACAGTAACTAAGTTGCATTATATTGGCACCAAAATAAAAAAGAAACCAAAAAGTATTAGAATATATTGTAAAACAGATCTTAGGATAGAAAATGCCATTTTATGGGTGCCACCAAAGGCAGAAACTATAGATTTGACTTCTGAAACAAAACAAAACCAAAAAACACCCTTCCAGGGCAGTGAACACCATTAAAGTTAAACAGAAAAGGACAAACAAAAATGACTTATATCGCAAGTAAATAGCACTAAAATATTAAAAATTCTTAGAAATTAGTAAGAACAATAAATATCCGGATAGAATAATGGGCAAAGACAATGTGAATTTAAAACACAACAACAACAACAAACTAAGATTGGTAAAGTTGTAAAACAAATAGCATGCTCTGCATCCCAGAATTAGAAAGTGGGGAAGTGGGTCCTCATGGATAGTGCTGGTGGGAGTATGTAAGCTAACAACTTTTTTGTAGAGTAGTATAGTGCTTTTAAAAGATTGAAGCCTTTTGACCCAGGAATTCCACTTTCGTGAATTTTTCCTGAAGGAAAAAAAAAGTACAAAGATGTTTATGACAGTGTTTGTTTATAAATTGTTTAAAATTGGCCACACCTCCCTGGCACCGAGGGATTATTACCAAGCGCCAACTAGCAATTCATCTGGAAAAAGACCTTGACCAAAAAGGGGAAATGGTAAATACAAATGAGTTTTTATGGCTAAGAGATTTCAAAGTCAGTTGGGAGGTCATTCCAAAGGTTATGCTTATGCAAGTCTCAGCAGGATCACATTGACTGCCACAGTAAACTGTGCCTCAAACAGTGGGGCTCCTGAGGGCTCTGGAGACATCCAGAAACTATAAGCTGGGCACACAGCTCAGGAATTTGGTGACACCCTGTCACTGGGCCTTACTTTGGAATTTATGCTCCCCATTGTAACAGAGTTAGACTCATTTATAGGTTTTCTACACATGGCTCTTCTGCCCCTCTTTTGAACCTATAATTAGCACTATACTTGATAAATATATGTCCCAGAGACTTAAATCTTTGGTCTGTCATGTGCCAGTTGAGCCCAAAATTTCAGCAGAGTTGCACCACCTACTCTCCAGTTCATTGGACTCACCCAGGACAACTAACAAGGAAATGATAATGGACAACACCCATCCCAAGGACCAGAGAGTATCTGCAACTCCAGGCGAGATGGTTCCATCCATCTGCCCCAATGGGATCTAAGTTCCCTTTCAATGAGAAGCAGAGTGGGCATCACCATGCCCAAATCCTCAAGACTGGGGAATGAACAATGGACTAAAGTAGACTTACTATTATTATATTATAGCCTTATTATTCTAGCAATGGAAGAACTCTTATCATTGATATAAAGGCAGTGGCCACCAGAGATTCTGAGGGATGGGAGAGGGATGAATAGGTATATGATGGGGGCATTTTTGGGACCTTGGAGTTGTCCTGCATGAACTTGCAATGTCAGATATAGACCATTGTATATTTTGTCATAACCTGCAGGGTTGTGCAGGACAGAGTATAAACTATAGTATAATCTGTAGTCCATGGTTGGTAGCAGTGCTTCAATGTGTGTTCATCAGTTGTGACAAATGTACCACACTAATGAGGGATGTTGATGATGTGGGAAGGTGTGGAAGGGGGAGGCAGTGGGGCATATGGGAATCCCTTATATTTTTTATGTGACATTTATGTAATCTAAAGCTCCTTTAAAAATAAAAATTATTTTTAAAATCAGATTGGCTATGATCTAAATGTCCATAAACATGGTATTGGTTGAATAAATTATGTGTAGAAGGTCCACACAATGGAGTAATAAGTCATTAAAAATTGATATTGATGAATATTTAAAGAGGTAGAAGATGGAACTTGATGTTCCCTCTGGAATGCTCTTTCCCCAGATACGCTCTTGGTGACTCCACACCTGCTTCAGCCTCCTTTCAAATGTACCTCATGATCCCTGGTCACCTTTTTAGAATTGGGATCTCCCACAGTCCCTATTTTTCTCACGTGATTTATTTTTCTCTATCATGTTCATCAGCACTTGACATATTATGTATGTATTTATTGTCTAGTTCTTATTAGAATTCTTAGAATAAAGCTCTGGGAGGACAGAACTTCCATCTATTTTGTTTACTTTTGTGTCCCCAGCATCCAGGAGAATGTCTAGCATGTAGAAGGTGCCTAAGAAATATTTGTTGAATCTTGAATGTATTCATGAAGCTATTGAGTGGAAAACGTAGATTACTAAGCAGTATAAACTGATCCCACTTTTTGTGGAATAATTATATTTGTATACATACTATATATGGTATAATAAATATAATTTATAATAGTATACAAAATATGAGTGTGAAATATATATATAGATCTCAAATGGGGAATTATGAATAATTTTTTCTGCTCGTTTCTGCCTGAAATGAGAGCTAAATAATTTTATAATCACTAAAAACATCAATGTTAATATTATGCAGAGAGGAGGTATGACATGTAGGCCTTAGCTTAAGTATTGAAAGAATGAATGTACTAGTCTCCAAGAATGCAAAAAGCATTGACATTGCCTTGACTTTTTCTCTTGTAGGTAGCACCCCCTCCACCTGATACTCCTGACGCCACATCAGATACTGGTGGAGGTTTACTAACAACCATGGGAGGGCCTCTTCCTCCACATCTGGCTCTTAAGGCAGGTAAGGAACTTGAAATGTGTGTACCTGATTGAGAAAATATAGTCATCTTTCTCATGTTAGCTATAGTAAATTTTTGATGTTACGGCATGTTTAAAAGAGACAACCCAAATTCATAAATATTTTCATAAAATACAAACAGATCATTTAATTTCTCTTATAACGTGATATAGCATAATTCTTTGGTATCATTAGCTTTTACTAAATTGTTAACTCTGAATTGATTTTACACAGGCTGGAACATTTAGTTAAAGGTTCTTAGGAGTTGCCCATTCTTGTTTTTAACTTATTTCTATCAGTTATAATCTAGATTATTTTATGGATCCAAACCATTGCTGAATTCCTTTTTCACTCTTTGAAATAGACAAAACTTTTATTGGGATGTCCATTGTAGGGTAGAATATTGGTCAGATTACTTAAATATCAGATCCAGTATTTATGATTTCGGAATAACAGTAATATCAACCTCGTAAGATTGTTCTGCAGAGTACATGAAAAAGAAATGCATGTAACATTAGAGTTAATACTCAGTCAGTGATAGCTGCTATTTTTAGTTACTCTGCTTTCACAACAGAATTCATTTTTATAACACCTTCTCTTTATTTCCAGCACCAGTACTAGCAGTTAACTTCTTTTGAGGGTCATAGCAAAGAAACAGTTTTATCATTTAATCAGTTAATACATATGTATCAAGCTGAAAAATAAGTATATATGATATGTATGCTAGATTGTCGGTCACTAGTGAAATAGCTTTCCCCTGCATACTAGTCCTGGAATTTGCAATGTAGACCAATACTGTAGCCACTAATCACTTTTCAAGAAAGTCATGGACATTTTGGATTTCCAATCACAGAGAAGTCTGTGGCCCTAGGGTAGGGAAGATGGTTCAAAAAGGCAGGACAAGTGAGCATTGTGGCACCAGTGCTGCCCACAAAAAAAAAAAAATGGGGAATACTCTGAGATATTTAGGATCTTCCTGCAGTTTGATTCATCAAGAAAACAGTGATTTCCTTTCTTTAATAGAAAATAATTCAGGAGTTGGGGTCTCTGGCTATGGTGCTCCTGGGCCCACCTGGGATCGGGGAGCTAACTTAAAGGATTACTACTCACGGAAGGAGGAACAAGAAGCACAAGCGGTAAGGCTACTGCCCTGTATTATATCTTTGGAAAGGTGATGTGGGACTTAGTTCACAGAAAGGTTTAGGATAGTCACAAGTGAATAGTTTGGGAATACTTTTGAGTGGCTATTTGAATCTACTTATTCACATAAGTCACCATGAACTTAAACTATCCATTAAATCTGGTCACTGGAATTGCCTAGGAAAAAAATTAATATTTTTTCTCCAGTAGTAATAAAAGGTACCTTCATCTGCTTTTAAGAAATCTATCTCAGGAAACCTTACATCATGAACATGTAAAATATCTTGTTAGTACAGCTTATTTTTTCACTTAATGTATTTGAAGTGTTAAAACAAGCACAAATTTGTCAAAGGTTTTTAGGAATAATTTAAATGCAGTATATTAACTAATATCTTGTTTGTACAGTTGTATCATCAGAGCAATAAAACCTAATTCTTGCTCAATTTTGACAAATACTAGAAACTATTAAAACAGCTTTTGCAATATATGGTACAAAGAAGATATTGGGATAATTTCTGTACCTAAATTGCACACAGCTGAACTAAAATTAGTGCAGCAGGATTTAATTATCATTGATTCAACAGACTCTAGAATCAGAAGAAGTGGATTTAAATGCTGGGCTTCACGGAAACTGGACCTTGGAAAATGCTAAGGCTCGTCTGAACCAATATTTCCAAAAAGAAAAGATCCAAGGAGAATATAAGTACACCCAAGTGGGTCCTGATCACAACAGGTTTGCTTGTTTCGCTCTTTTCCTTCTATAGTAAGTTGGAGTTGTTTTGGATATTCATTGTTAAATGTGTTCTATTTTTGTATGTGTTACCTGGTTTTGTTTGCAGATTAGCCGAGAATTGTGTAAAGAAGATGTATTACTCCGCACAAGAAGAGTTGTCATTGATTTGTAATGTGTTTAACATAGTTTTCACTTATAAGTAGGATTTTAGCTGTGTAAGGAGTTCAGCCTTCTGCAGAAATCTTGTTTGTGATGCAGACTTTTTAGGTTCTCATTTGAGTCCGAGAGGCAGTCATAGTGATGAGTGGTGTTGTCCCATACTGATTTAAAAACCAGCCAGAGGTGGTTTTGTTCACTGATATCATTAGTGAGTCAGCTTTAAATATTATTTCGTTAATGGGTCATATTAGACACTTAACTTTCAGTGAATCACTGGTATATTGTTTTGCATCTAGATGTACATACAAATTTGCTTCAGCTTTGAAAGTTGCCAATTCTTTTTAAGAGTCCTGTTGTTGAAGTATAAGGGCTTATTATAAAGTTGAGGGACAGCCTCAGTCTTCATATGTGAATTAAATCAACATATATTTTTTCTGTTAAATTTATAAAACTGATGATAAAGGGTGGTTATTTTAAGAGTGACAGTCTGTTTCTCAGCCTGCTTGCTATTCTTCCTGAGAGCATTCCAGGGTGTAGTAATTATTACTCCCAGGAAGGCTCGTATGGATTAGACTCTTCTTTGGGGTACTGTATTGGAAGGGAGGAGAGGTTGTAATGGAAGTCTTCTGGATGGTTCAATTTGCTGTCCTTTATTATATGAAATAAATTATTCAAATTACATTAAAAAATATTCTCCTTGAAAATCAAGGTGTTCTCTCTGGGGTGCATCCAGCAACCCTAAAATAATTAGTAATGAAATAAAACTTTTAAAACTGTGGTCAAAATGATATTCAAAGCATGGTTCTCCCTACTTCCCACTGTTTTGTTCAATCCTGAATTTTCAAATACTTTTTTTCTGATGTCGGAAGATATTTTAAAAACCTTTAGAGGTTGAAAAGGAAAGATAAATTTGTTGATGATTTATTTTAATATTTTGTCCAGAACTGATTGGACCTAGCACTTGGTTACTTTAAGAAGAGTAAGATACCAAAGTGTGCCTGAAGTTTATTGTTGTAAACATTTTTATATCAGTATCTTGTCACTAGCTTCTTATACAAAGAATAATTGAAGAATTCAGGATATAACAATGTGGAAGGCAAAGGCAGTTGGGGGTTCCACTGGCAATCTAGGGCAGCATTGTATGTCTTTCTTTTTAAAGGCATAACAGACAGCAACACCAGAGGTCTGTGTTCATTCACACATGTGCTGCTGCTTAGGCTGAACTAAGCAATCACATGGGAAGCTATTGTAAACTGATTTCTGGTGTCGCTGTTCCCCCTAGGTGGAGGAGAATGAGATTGAGTGCTGACTTTAAGCCTGGCTGAGAAACATACTGGCAACGGTGTCATTAATGAAAGGGTGGCTGTTGTTCCCCTGAAAGCCAGTGGCCTTTGACCCCTGAAGCCGCTGTGCCTGAAGGTCAGTTCACAAGAGGTATAGGAAGGAGTCTAACATTTATTTTTTTCTTAAGCTTACCTAACCTTTTATTCATGGCACAAAGTCAAGGTTAGAATGTACCTGAGCAATGGAAGGACCAGAATGCATAGTTTTCAGAGGGCAGTTTTTCCCTTGCTAAAATCTAAATTCATTCCCTAGAATCTGTTAGCAGTTTTAACATGTTTTTTAAAAAAATGTTTTGTTCTCCAGGACCTGATTTAAATAAATGTGATATGAATAGGCTAAAATTTTTGTTACCAAGGACTGCTTCCAACTGTAGGCAGATCCCAGAACCTTGCCTCAGGAGCCAGTTTTATGCAGAGTGTTTGTGTGTATGTGTGTATGCATGAATACATATATTCAGCTTATCTTAACAGATTGGAGTCATTAATGGGTGGCCTCTGCAAAGAAATCTTAAGATAATCACAGACTATAATTTGAACAGTTTTGGGCTTAATTTATTTCTTAGCCCCAAACTAAGTGGAATATTCCTTTGCATTGAATGTATTCTATTCAGATGCCAATCTTTGGAATAGGAGTAAATATAGAATCTAAAACCCTAACATTTTCTTTACGAGAACAATTGGCTTGTCTACTTTGATTATAGCTGTGTGGTGGTATGTTGTATATTATTTAAAGTTTATGTACTTTATTTGTTCTAGGATTGAACAGGAGTAAATGTTTACAGTGGTGTTTTTGCTGTGATTTGCCTAAGCAGTTGGAAAGCCTGTCTGATTTGGGAATCCCGGATTTAGTAATTTCTAACAGTAAAATTCCTAATCTTGTTTGTTTATGTTGTTACAGGAGCTTTATTGCAGAAATGACTATTTATATCAAGCAGCTGGGCAGAAGTAAGTGTTACTGCTTCTCTGATATTCTAAGTCTTTGAATAAAGCAATAATCTTATTAAAGTCTTGGGTCATGTATGTAAACTGCATTAATTTGAAAGAACACATGATCTATAATAATACAAGGGCATTTTAGAATAGTAGTGATTATGAATTATAGGGCCTAGCCTCCCAGTTTGGATGTAAAAAAGAGATTATCCATGTTCTTATAACATTTCAGCGAGTAGAAATCTGCCAGTTTCAAAGAACTTTAAAATTGTTTTTTAATCTTTCTACCCAAAAGTGTTCTTTTACTTTGTTCAGGTAAAACTAGCTAGCTGAAATTTAGAAAGGAGTAAATCAGATGATAGAATTTAAGGTTCATAGAATGAAGAAGAGAAGGTGAGAAAATTACTTTGAGGAAATACATAAGGGGTAGATTTGAGGTTATTCATGAAGTAAAAAGGTTAAAATATGATACTTATATTCTTTATTCTTAGGCAGTAAGCTTAAGGCAAGGAGTATATTTGTTATGCTTGAAAGATAAGGAATTAGCACACCTGTGGGCTGGGTGTTTTTGCCACTAAAGTTTTGTGACCTTCAGTAAATCGTGTCTTATGTTATTGAAACTCAGTTTACTTACCTACAAATTGAGAAAAATGGCTTAAGAGCCTTTTCAGCTTGAGAACTCTGCAACTAACACAAATGATTTGAATTTAGTAAATGAAAGACTTTCCTGATAGAATGAAACCTTTGAGTTTTTTTGTCCTAGACTTTAAAAATAAGTTCTTTGAGTAGACAGGGTATTGAGGAATAGAGGAAAAAAGCAGCCTAACTTCTGTCAGCCCACTGATCAGATCATCAGGATTAATTTGACTAAGTTGACTAAGTTAGGCAGGAAGATATCTTTTTTGCCCCATCCTTGCTTTACAGTTGTCTCTCCTAAAGCTGAACGCTATTGAAGGAGAAGAAACATTCTAATAGTATTTTTCTTTAAGCGTATGAGTAACTGCTAGCTAAAGTCTAATGCCCTCTGGCCAAACCTGGCCTGTTGCTTGATTTTATAAATTAGAATTTTATTAGAACATAGCTATGTCCATTTGTTTATATGAGGGGTTGGCAAACTTTTTCTATAAAGGACCAGATATTAAATATTTTAGACTTTGTGGATCACATTAAATCACATTGTTATAATTATGTTTGGTTTTTACAATTCTTTAAAAATGTGAAAACCATTCTTAGTTCCTAAGCCTGTAGTTTGTCAACCACTAGTTTAAGTATTGTCTGTGGCTGCTTTCACTCCTTAAAGGCAGAATTTCTTTTTTTTTTTTTTCTTTTTTTTTAAAGATTTTATTTATTTATTCATTTATCCCCCCTTTGCTGCTTGTGCTCGCTGGGTCAGCTAACCACACCGCGCGGGCTGGCTTGCCTTCACCAGGAGGCCCCGGGAACCGAACCCGGGGCCCCCCATATGGTAAACGGGAGCCCTACTGATTGAGCCACAGCCGCTTCCCTTAAAGGCAGACTTGAACAGTTGTAACAGAGACTATATGGCCTAAAAGCCTGAAATATTTATTGGCAAATTTTACAGAAAAAGATGTCCAGATGATCACTTTATATCCATTTTCATTCTTTTGCTTTTCAAATGTTAACGAGTATATTTTCTTCTATTTTAATGCCCCAAAAAATGATATTAATAATGACAGCTTTGTTTAAATAGGCTATTTGCTTTTGTAACATCGATTTGTAAAACGTTTACCATATCAGTAAACATTTTCCACAACACTGGTAATGATGAATAGTGCTTCATTATGAGGAGGCACTAAATTATTGAATCAATTCCATATTATTGGTCATTAATTTTGTTTTTAATTTGACTATAAATTCAAAACTGTACTGATTACTTTTTTTTTTTTTTTAAGATTTTTATTTATTCATTCATTTATCCCCCCTTGTGCTTGTGCTCGCTGGGTCAGCCAACCACGCCGTGCGGGCGGGCCCGCCCTCACCAGGAGGCCCCGGGAACCGAACCCGGGGCCTCCCATATGGTAAACGGGAGCCCCACTGATCGAGCCACAGCCGCTTCCCTGATTACATTTTTTAAATTAAATACGTACACATTATTTTTAAAAAAAGAATCGTTTATTGATGATGTGTTGTGGAATGGCTTTTGGTTAGCAAATAGAATGAAAAGGAATTTAGAGCCTATTGCATACTCTTATTTGAGGGCTTCTTTTGTACATAAGCCCCTGAGTTGTTTGTGATAAGATGTTTCTTTACTCAGGGTATTTATCCTTCTGTATTTGGTAATTTTGACCTTACATTATAGGGATTTTTGCACGTGAACATGGATCAAATAAGAAACTGGCAGCACAGTCCTGTGCCCTATCACTTGTCAGGCAGCTCTACCATCTTGGGGTGATTGAAGCTTACTCTGGACTTACAAAGAAGAAAGAAGGAGAGACAGTGAGTCTTTAGGCTTAGCTTAGTGAGATATTTTAAGATTCAATTTAGCTTTCATTTTGTATTTGGCTATGTATATTTAATTCATTCTTCCAGGAATCTTACCTTAAGAAATGAAAATGGCCCTACTCATCATCTCTGGGTCTAGGAAATAATTGTTGAAGTAATTCTCTCACTAAAGAGAACTGACTCAGAGTTGGTTTTAAGAATATTGTAGATTTATTGTCAGCTACATATTCTTAGCCAGCTGTGGTAGATTTGAGTAGTCCTCATATGTGTGTTAACATGATTTTTCATAGTCATGCTTTTTCTGTAGGTGGAGCCTTACAAAGTTAACCTCTCTCAGGATTTAGAGCACCAATTGCAAAATGTCGTTCAAGAACTAAATCTTGAGCTCGTGCAGCCAGTAAGTTTACAGCTCTTCATTTCACCTTTTCATTTTTCTCTCATCAGATAAGCAGCGCTTAATAGTGCTTTTTTTGTTTTTGTATTTTTTTTAATAGCCTGATGATCCTTCTGTGCCAGTTGTACTCAATATTGGCAAGTTGGCTCACTTTGAACCATCTCAGCGGCAGAACCAAATGGGTGTGGTTCCTTGGTCACCTCCGCAGTCCAACTGGAATCCTTGGACTAGTAGCAACATTGATGAGGGACCCCTGGCTTATGTGAGTGCAACATTTATTTTGAGATCAGAGTCTTATGTTTTACTCTTGACTATATTTCACCAAGATGTCTAGGTAAAAAATGGATTCAGTTTGAAGCTGAATTATGTGCTTTTGTTTGGTTATTATCGTCCTATTTTTAGGCTACTCCAGAACAAATAAGCATGGACCTCAAGAATGAATTAATGTACCAGCTGGAGCAGGATCATGATTTGCAAGCAGTAAGTCTGTGAAGTATTTAGACATATGGTACACAGAGCTTCAGAACTTTCTAGGTATGGGCAAAGGGATAGTGAATAATATATTTTGCCCTTTCTAGAAGGGTAGATAAAAGATTTGTACCAAACTGCTAATCCAAGTTACCTCTGAGGGGAGTGGTTAAGAGTTTTAAGTGTCTGGGAGAGAATTTCACTTCACTTTTTACTTAATGTGATTTAATATGTGAAGAAATTTGGGATCATTGTTTTTGGGTATTTTTCAGTATTTTTCAAGTAAAACTTTAATGTGTTAGAAGAAAAGGAATGTATGTGAAATGTTCAGGGAGAAATGAGAAAAGTACAGATGTGGACAAGGCTGCAGGAGTTGTATTAAATATATAAATATAAGTATTCGTTTATGAAAAAAATTTATTTTGACTACTATAGCAATAGAAAGGGATGCATTTTTATAGAAATGGTTTCTTTTATAACGATAAAGACAGTTGCATCTAATGTACATGTTGGTAGAAATTTGAGGTGTAACTTTTTTAATACAGATCTTGCAGGAGAGAGAGTTACTACCCGTGAAGAAATTTGAAAGTGAAATCCTGGAATCAATTAGTCAAAATTCAGTTGTCATTATCCGAGGCGCTACTGGATGTGGTAAAACCACACAGGTTCCACAGTTCATTCTAGATGACTTTATCCAGAATGACCGAGCAGCAGAGTGTAATATTGTAGTAACTCAGGTAAGTTGCCAGCCAGCTAGGATGTGTATCTGGTGTGGTTAGAGTTTGAAAGGTAGAAATACATAGAGGCCAGATTATTCTTAATTCTTTCATCTCCCCCTTTGTAGTCACATGGGATTCTGAAAGTGGTTGAGAGGGACCTGAGTTACATTCCAGTCTCCAGTATCCTTCATTGATAAGCTAAACTGGACC
Organism: Tolypeutes matacus; assembly: GCA_026826555.1. Lineage (NCBI taxonomy): Eukaryota > Metazoa > Chordata > Mammalia > Cingulata > Chlamyphoridae > Tolypeutes > Tolypeutes matacus. The sequence continues at coordinate 22,578,059 of JAKSZT010054304.1, forward strand.
ACGTAGGGAGTTCTTTCTGTTTAGGCTAGAGGAAGCTTTGGGCCTGGAGTCTAACAAGACTGAGTGTTCTTTCTCTTTAAGTTTATACCAAATCTTGATTCTATCTTTAATAAGTTTAATAACTTAATATGGCAAGCAAACCAAATAAGTAATGATTAACTTTCACTGAATGCTTACTGTGTGCCAGGTTCTGTTCTAAACAGGTGATGTTTTTTAACACATTTATAAGCTCATAATAACTCTGTGATGTAGGTAGTATTTTATTTAGTTTTTCTCTTTTAAGAAATTAAGGCACAGAAACAATAAGTAAAGTACCCAAGGTTAACACAGGAAGTGGTGGAACTCGTATTCAAACCCAAACGATCTGTCTTCAGGATCCTTTTTGTTAACTGCTGTATTATATTACCTTATCAGGAATTAACTATAAGGCTTCCCCCGTGCTTAGAAAAGAGCTAGTTAGGTCTTCAAGCCTTTTCAGGTTGAAGCACTTCCCATCCACTTTAACTCTGTACAGCTAGCATGTGGAAGGAAAATATTGCAAATAGCCAAAAATACCACCTTTTAGGCAGGCTTAGACCTTGACGTTCTTAACTGGGAAGCATAATTGATACTTGGGAGAGGCCAGAAATCTTGAAATAGCCAAAAAAAAGTTTGTGCACATATTTGTGTCTATGTGTATGAGCCATATTTTCTTTTTTTAACATTTCTGAAATTGAGGTGCATCTTTTTTTTTTTTTTAACATATCAATTTTATTGATACATATTAATAAAGCATAAATCCATCCAAAGAGTATAATAAATGGTATTTGGTATAACCACATATTTGTGCATTCCTCACTTCAGTCATTCTTGGAGTACTTTCATTTTTCCAATAATAATAATAATAAACTCATGACCTCTCAGTCTCTCTATGCTTCCCTTGCCATACGTAGCTGCTATTCTTTTTCTTTCTCTCTAGTATATTTGTATTTATGTTTTGTAAAAACATTCTTATATACGCAATATCACCAATATTCAAGGTTTTACTATCTTATACAGTCCCATGTTACAGTTTTTAGCTTTTCAACCACTGGCATACCCGTATAATTGCTCTGCTGGTTACAAACATCATGATATACGTTCACCATTTCTATTCACTTCTAAAGATTTACAAACAACCTTTTTACCAATTCTGAACAGATTAACCATCAGCTATCCATTCTATACCCTCATTCTATTTTCTGGTGCCCTATATTCTAATTATTAACTCTGAATTTACACAATATATTTGGTTCATAGTAACGCAGTCATACAGTATTTGTCCTTTTATATCTGGCATGCTTCACTCAACATTGTGTCCTCTAGGTTCATCAATGTTGTCCTATGCTTAATGACTTCATTTCTTACCGCTACATAATATTCCATCGTGTGTACACACCACAGTTTATCTCTTCGTCGTTTGATGGACACCTGGGTTGTTTCCAACTTTTGGCAATCATGAATAATGCCACTATGAACATCAGTGTGAGATGTCTGTTCATGTCTCTGCTCTCAGTTCTTCTGGGTATATACCTAGTAATGGTATTGCCAGATCACATAGCAAGTCTATATTCAACTTCTTTAGGAACTGCCAAACAGTCCTCCACAGTGGCTGTACCATTTTACATTCCATTAACAGTGAATAAGCGCCCCTCTCTCTCAACATTCTCTACAACATTTAGTTTTCTGACTTTTTAATAGCATCCAATCTAGTAGGTATGAACTGATACCTCATTGTAGTTTTGATTTGCAATTCCCTAATCGCTAGTGATGTTGAATGTTTTTTCATATCTTCCTTCACCATTTGTATTTCTTTGGACAGTTGTCTTTTCAAATCTTTTGCCCAGTTTTTAGTCAGGTAATTTGTCTTTTTATTGTTGAATTTGAATGATCTCTTTGTATATCATGGATATTAAACCCTTAGCAGATAGGTGATAGCCAGATATTTTCTCCCATTGAGTCAGCTGCCTTTCCACCCTTTTGACAAAGTCCTTTGAGGTGCACAAGTGTTTAATTTGAGGAGGTTCCATTTATCTATTTTTTTCTTCTATTGCTTGTGTTTTGGGGGGTAAGGTTTAAGAAACTAGCACAAGATCTTGAATATGTTTTCCTACATTTTCTACTAAGAGTTTTTGGTTGTCACTTTTATATTTATTTAGGTTTTTGATCCATTTCGAGTTAATTTTTGTATAAGGTATGAGATAGTCCCCTTTCTTTCATTTGGATATGGCTATCTAGTTCTCCCAGCACCATTTGTTGAATAGACTGTTCTGCCCAAACTGGGAGGGCTTGACCCCCTTGTCAAAAATCAATTGACTGTAGATGTGACGGTCCATTTCTGAGTTCTTGATTCAATTCCATTGGTTAATGTGTCTGTCTTTATACTAGTACCATGCTGTTTTTACATTGTAGCTAAGTAATACACTTTAAAGTCAGGAAGTGAGAATCCTCCAACTTTGTTCTTCTTTTTCAAGATCTTTTTGGCTATTCAGGGCCCTTCCACATAAATTTGATAATTGGTTTTTCCATTTCTGCAAAAAAGGCTGTTGGGATTTTTATTGGGATTGTGATGAATCTGGAAATCAGTTTGGGTATAATTGACATCGTCACAATATTTAGTCTTCCAATCCATGAACATAGAATGTCCTTCCATTTATTTAAGTCGTCTTTGGTTTCTTTTAGCAGTGTTTTGTAGTTTCATGACTACAGGTCCTTTGTGACCTTGGTTAAGTTTATTCCTAAATAGTTTGATTGTTTTAGTTGCTATTATAAATGGAATTTTTTTTCTGATTTCCTCCTCAGATTGCACATCAGCAGTGTATAGAAATGCTTTTGATTTTTGCATATTAATCTTGTATCCTGCCACTTTGCTGAACTTGTCTATTAGTTCTAATAGCTTTGTTGTGGATTTTTCAGGAGATTCTAGTTATAGGATCATATCATCAGTGAATAGTGAAAGTTTACGTCTACCTTTCCTATTTGGGTACCTTTTATTTATTTAGCCTAATTGCTCTAGCTAGAACCTCTAGCACAATATTGAATAACAATGGTGACAGTGGGCATCTTTGTCTTGTTCCTCATCTCAGTGGGAAAGCTTTCAGTCTTTCACCATTGAGTACAATGCTAGCTGTAGGTTTTTTATATATGCATTTTACCATACTGAGAAAGCTTCCTTCTATTCATATCTTTTGGAGTGTTTTTATCATGAAAGAGTGCTGTATTTTGTCAAATGCCTTTTCTGCATCAATTGAGAGGATTATGTGATTTTTTTCTTCAATTTATCACTGTGGTGGTATTATACTAATTGATTTTCTTATGTTGAACCACCCTTGCATACATGAGAGAAAACCCACTTGATCGTGGTGTATGATTCTTTTAATGTGCTTTTCAATTCTGTTTGCAAGTATTGTGTTGAGGATTTTTGCATCTAGATTCATTAGAGATTATGGCCTGTAATTTTCTTTCTTTTTTTTTTTTTTTTTGTAGTGTCTATCTGGTTTTGGTATTAGGGTGATATTGGCTTCATAGAATGAGTTTGGTAACATTCTTTCCTGTTCAGTTGTTTGGAAGAGCTTGAGCAAGAGTGATATTAGATCATCTTTGAATGGTTGGTAAAATTCACCTGTGATGCCATCTGGTCACAGGCTTTTCATCTTTGGGAGGTTTTTAATGACTGTTTCAATCTTTTCACTTGTGATTGGTTTGTTTTGAAGTCTTCTATTTCTTCCAGAGTCAGCGTCTAAGTGGTTAGTGTGTTTCATCTCCTGTACATTGTCTAGATTTTTGGCATGGAGTTGTTCATAGTATACTCTTATGATCTCTGTTATATCTGCAGAGTCAGTGGTAATATCCCCCCTCTCATTTCTGATTTTGTGTCTTCTCTTTTTCTTTGTCAGTCTAGCTAAGGGTTTGTAGATTTTCTTGATCTTCTCAAAGAATTAACTTTTGGTTTTGTTGATTCTATTTTTTTTTTCTGTTCTCAATTTCATTTATTTCTGCTCTAATCTTTACTATTTCTTGCCTTTGGCTTGATTTGGGATTTGCTGTTCTTTTTCTGGTTCTTCCAGCTGTGCAGCCAGAGCTTCAATTTTAGCTCTTTCTTCTTTTTTAATGTAATCATTGATGGCTATAAATTTCTCTCTGAACACTGCCTTTGCAGTGTCCCATAGGTTTTGATATGTTGTGTTCTCGTTTTCACTCATCTCAAGATATTTACTGAATTCTCTTACAGTTTCTTCTTTGACTCACTAATTATTTAGAAGTATCTTGTTTAATCTCCATGTATTTATGAATTTTCCCTTTTTCCATCCATTATTAATCTCCAGCTTCATTCCATTATGATCAGAGAAAGTGTTTTGTATAATTGCAATCTTTTTAAATTTATTGAGACTTGTCTTGTGACCCTACATATAGTCTGTCTTGGAGAAGAATCCATGAGCACTTGAAAAGAATGTATATCCTACTGTATTGGGGTGTGATGCTCTATAGATGTCTGTTAGTTGTAGTTCATTTATCGTATTATTCAGGTTCTGTTTCTTTATCTTCTGTCTCCCTTCAGTTTGCCAGTGTGTGCGTCGTGTATCTTGGGACACTCAGATTAGGTGCATAAATATTTATTATTTCTTCTTGGTGAATTGTCACTTTTATTGATACATAGTGACCTTCTTCATCCCATATAATAGTTTTACATTTAAAACCTATTTTGTCTGATATTAGTATTGTTACTCCAGCTCTTTTTTTGGTTACTATTTGCATGAAATATCTTTTTCCAAACCTTTCCCTTTTAAACTGGTTGTCTTTATGTCTGAGGTGGGTCTCTTATAGACAACATATAGATGGCTCATATTTTTTCATACATTCTGTCAGTCTGTGTCTTTTGATTGGGGAGTTCAAGCCATTAACATTTCAATATTATTACTATAAAGTCATTATTTCATCCATTTTGTCCTTCAGCTCTCCATTGTCATGTCTTACTATTGTCTGTCGTCTTATCCTTTAGTTTACCCTTCCTAACAATCGTCATTTATACACTCTTCTCCAAATCTCTCACCCTTGTTTTTTCCTTTTAGGTTGCAGCACTCCCTTTAGTGTCTCTTGTAATTCTGGTCTTTTGGTAACATACTCTCTCATTTTTTTGTCTGTCTGTGAAGTATCTTCATTTTTGAAGGACAGTTTTGCCGGATACAGGATTCTTGACTGGCAGTTTTTCTCTTACAGTACCTTAAATACATCGTACCACTTTATTCTCGCCTCCATGGTTTCTAATGAGAGGTCAGCACTTAATCTTATCAAGTTTCCCTTGTATGTGATGCTTTGCTTTTCTCTTGGTGCTTTCAGAATCCTCTCTTTATCCTGATCTTTGTCATTCTCAATAGTAGGCATCTCAGGGTAGGTCTGTTTGCATTTACTCTGTTTGGGACGCGCTGTCCTTTTTGGATATTGATATTTATGTCCTTCATAAGGGTTGGGAAGTTTTTGGTCATTTCCTTAGATATTCTTCCCGCCCTTTTTCCATTCTCTTCTTCTGGGACACCAAGAATGCCAATGTTTGTGCGTTTCGCATTGTCCTTCCATTCCCTGAGACTCTGTTCCATTTTTTCCATTCTCTTTCTATTCACCTGTCTTTTCCAGTTCAGATGTTCTGTCTTCAGAATCACTAATTCTATCTTTGAGCAATTCAGATCTGCTCTTATTTGTCTCTAATATATATTTTTTTATTTTGATGAAGTACAGTTTATTTTTACATTTGTTCCTGTACAGTAATTTCTTAACCACAATATCCTAGTTTCTCCTCTTTCCACACAATAGCTAGAGAATTTTTCAGACATGTTAAATATATCATGCATCTGCTCAGACTTTCCAAAGGCTTTTTTTTTTTTGGAGATACCAGGGATTGAATCCAAGACCTCGTATCGTATATGGGAAGCAGGTGTTCAACAACTGATCTACCTCCGCTCCCCTCCTCTAATGTATTTTTTGTTGTTGTTGTTTTTGTTTTTGTTTTTTTTCCTCTAATGTATTTTTTAAAGATTTTATTTATTTATTCATTTATCCCCCCCCTGCTGCTTGTGCTCACTGGGTCAGCTAACCACGCCACGTGGGTGGGCTTGCCTTCACCAGGAGGCCCTGGGAACCGAACCCGGGGCCTCCCATATGGTAAACGGGAGCCCCACTGATTGAACCACAGCCACTTCCCCCTCTAATGTATTTTTAATTTATCCATCGTGTCTTTCATTCCCATAAGGTCTGTTACTTTTCAAATTGTTCTTAATACTAACCCAGTGTCTTTTTTTTTTTTTTTTTTTCCCCACCCAGTGTCTTAATATCCTTTATCTCTTTAGTCATTTTTTCTTAAATTCTTTGAATTGATTTAGGAGAGTTGTATGATTTTTACTGATTCAGTTGTCTTAAATCCTGTATCTCTTCAGGATATTTGGTTAGCTCTTTTGGCTGGGCCATCTCTTCCTGTTTCCTAGTCTGGCTTGTAATTTTGCTGATGTCTAGGCATCTGAATATGTTGGTGAATTTATTCTGATGGCCAGTTTCTCTCTCGCCTGTTGTGTTTTTTTGTTGTTGTTGTTGTTTTAACAGCTCTTCTTTGATATTTGGTTCGACTTTTGTCTTTAAAATTGCCCTCTTAAGTTATCAAAAATCAGGTCAGGGACTCAATAATGAGGCACAGATTTTTTCCCAGGGGCTAGATTATAGAGAAAACCAAAAACAGATTTTGTCCATGCAGTTTCCAGACCGGCCATCAGGTGGTGCACGTCGGCAGACCTTTCCACGGAGGTGTTTCAGTCCTGGCTTTCTGTGTTTCTGTGTAGAATCTCCAGAGCGGAGATTTGGTGTGGTCTCTGCTAGCTGAATTCAGTGAAGAAAAGCCTACCAGACTCCCCCTTCCTTTTCCCCTGAAACATCTGGCAGGGAGGAAGATGTCTGTTTCTCTCCTAGCTGCAGCGAGCTGGGGGTTTTACCCCAGCTTAAAATCTTGGTTGGGGGGAGTGGGGAGCCCTTCCTGGCTGCTGCAGGGTCTTGGCAATTTCACATTTTTTGTTTCGAGTACTTTGTCTCTGTCCTTCACCCTCCTGGGAATTGTGTAGCACTGTCCTTGTCTGCTGACCCTCAAAGCAGGTCCCTTGGAGAGCTTTTGGCTCTCTCTCCATTGTTTTTGTGAGAGCATTGAGGCCTGCCTGTTAGTCTGATGCCATCTTCCCACAATCCCTCTGAAGCACATCTTTTAATCAGTGTCTTGTATGACAGTCAGGTTTCTGGTCCGAAATAAAATTACTGAAGGAATGAATATTGCATCTTAAGATTGATGGCATCTTAGACTTGAAAAAAATAGGATGTATATTTTTCTGGGAAAGGATTCCTACTTTTCTTTTTCTTCTCGTTGTGTTCTTTACCCTTCCAACCCCCAAAACTGAATGCATTGCTTCTCAGTGAAAGTTTCGTCCCCAGGTACTGTGATCCAATAAAATATCCTTGTTTATAATCTTCTCTGTTCTTTCAGGAAGAGTATTTTTCAGGATGCCACCTTACAGGAGAGGAGCCTTGAGCTTTACCTGCCCTCTCCTCCTCACTACCACTCTCTATTTTTAATCTCCAAAACGGTTCAGGCATGTCAACATAAATCTAGAATTTAACAAATGAACTAAAGACAGTTGTTCCAAGTCAAAGGTTATCAGCATGTCATGCTGAAATAAAACCAATTCCTTGCCATGTGAGAAGTGTTTTTTTTTTTACTTCCCTCCTGACTTAGGAAAGCCCAGTTGTTCAGTCCAGATTATTTACAAAAATGGCTTTTTGTGTTATGGTCTTCACTTTTGTGTTACTTACTGACATGTGTCCCTTCCCAAATAATTTGGGCATTTCCAGTGCTTTCATTTGTAAAGAGCACAGGTTTCTGCATATAGGCTATAACAAATGTATAGCAGTGAGCTACAGAATGAAATGGTGGGCCAAATGTTATTCTGTTTCTTGAGAAAATAGCTTTCACTTGTCCGCTAGTCCTCCTTTATGGTTATTCCTTCATAAGGTGATAGAATCATGGGATTGGAAAATATTTCAGAGAAATATTCCATCTTCCTATCTAGGATAGAGTGTTCATAGCAGGTAGTACCTGACTTCTACTGAAAGATTTCCAGTGCAGGGGAAATGTAGTAGTAAGCCTGTGTCTTCTTATTTTGGACAAGTGACTGTGAACTGTCATGTTGGATCTATGTCCTTTGATTTCTGTCTTTTTGGCCTAGTACTCCACTCCTGTTTGTCCTCAAATCAGTTTCTGATGCCTCTTACATTTTTTTTTTTTTTTATATATTTTTATTTATTTATCCCCCCCCCTTGTTGCTTGTGCTTGCTGTGTCCATTTGCTGTGCGTTTTTCGGTGTTTGCTTATCTCCCTTTGTTGGGTCATCTTGCTGCGTCAGCTCACTGCACCGCACGGGCTGGCTTGCCTTTACCAGGAGGCCCCGGGAATCGAACCCGGGGCCTCCCATATGGTAAACGGGAGCCCTGTTGATTGAGCCACATCCGCTTCCCTGCCTCTTACCTTTTAAAGTCTTCAAAATTTTAAAAACTTCTAAGCATCCTAGTATCTCTCCTTTGGCTTATAAATTTCCATAGTTCAACCCTGAATATAGGTTGTAAGGATTCCTTTTACCCATTTCTAAATACATCAGCATCCCCTCTGTAATAGGAAGGGTGGGCCTGAGTGTACTGCTTGGCCTTTATAGACTCAAGTGGGGCTATTTTGTTTGCCTTTTAAAAAAATGTTATGTAGTACTTCTATTAATGCAGTCTGAGGTTGCTTTAGTAATTTTCATAGTCACCCTGTTTGTATCATTTTCTCTTTTTCTTCTATTTTATAGCCACATATAGGAAACCACGTGAAGTCATTACCTAATATTAAAAAGCTTTTTATTGCCCTGGTTTAAATGTTATCTCAAGTTATAGAGCACAAGTTGAGAGTTATTATGGATGGTAATAAAACAGAATAAGTAACTGGAACCATCAGTCCTAACTGTATCACCAACCTCAATGTAAATTCTTGACCCAAACCCACTAAATTCTGTTTGGGCCTTCAGACTATCTACACCCCAGCCACTTAAAACTCGCAGGCTTGAGTGCAGAAAATTTGAAAGTAGGGTATAGTTATCACCTGTCCTGAAACCTATTTGAAAGAGATGAATTGTGAGGATGTAAATCAAGCATGTTAAATTAATATTTCCTGTGAATATTTCATCAGTCCTGCACCCACCTCAAGGTGCCATCATTTCAGAATATAGCTGTCCTTCATATAAAATAAACTCTCAGAACTTAGAAAACAGAGAAAGTGAAACCTGTTTATTTTGTAGTGTCTGGTGCCTTAGGGATCTTGAACCTTAAGTATTTTATTGCAGCCTAGTTCTGGTATGTGTTTAAATACCTAGATGAGCAATAGAGGAACAAAGTTCTGGGACCTCTGTCCTTTCATTGGGAGATTTCTAAGATAAGAGAAATTAGTAGTTCTGAGTAAATGTCAAGAGGGATACAAGTGGTATGGAAAGTGTTACCCATTGCCTGAACATAGTGATCTCATTGAGTGCTCAGTAAATATTAACTATTTCATTTAATTTATTAAAGCAAACTAGACAGAAGTGTAAAGCAGTAGTAATCACTTTGAAATTACCTACCACCCTGGATAGACTCCAGGCAAAAATGTTAAGATTCTCTAGAGAAAACAAGGTTAGCAGATTTATGCAGTGCAAATTGACAGAATTATTCTGTTGAAATGACTTAAGATTTTATCTCTTGCTTTTATCACCAATACTTTCTAACTAGTCACACTTAAAATCATTTGTTGCATTATTGTTTTTTTTAACATGCTAATACTCCAAATGCAGCTTAAAAGTTACAGCAAAAAGAGGCAAAATGAGTGGGAAAAGGATAGGATTGGAACTAAAGAAGGTTTAGATAGAAGTCCTTTTTATGTCCTTTATGTGTCTTTAGGCAAAGTAATTTAACCTTTTTGGGCTTGTTTTTATCTATTAGGATGAAATAAAAATTACTTTGCATCATAGTTTTTACTGTGTTATAAGTCATACAGATGTTGTTACAGAGATCTCTGAAGTCTTGATCCTTCTTTGTGTGTATTTGTGGAGAGGAATAGTTAAGCCATAATATGGTAGTTCTGCAGGTGTAAGTGAAAGATGGCATTTTAACTGTGAGCCTTGCCTTGTATTTGATCACCGTGGAGGACAGTATATAAAACAATTACTGAAGCATAGAAGATGTAGAGTAAAAGAATAAATTATTCAGGGGGTAAGGAGAAGAGCTTGCGCTTCTTCATAGGCTCTCAGGTGACATACAGTGTTTTAAACATTGATTGGTAGTCTTATATTAAGCAGTGTTGTTTTTCCACACAAACTTCCTATCCTGTGACTATATATAATAAGCTAAGAGTTAGAATTAGAATTTTTTTTTTAATTTCTTTTTTTTTTTTTCTTTTTTTTCTTTTCCTTTTTACTATAAAAGTTGTACATATTTGTTGAGGGGGGGTGATTAGAAAACAGTGTAAATTTTAAAGAGACCAAAATTCACTCAGGATCCTACCATCCTGAAGTTTACTTTTGGTATATATCCTTTCAGACTTTGGTGTGTATATATTTATATGCACACCCATCTTTAACCTGTCCCTTTTATGTAACAGTGTTATGGTATTAGAGCTATATTGAAAATTTTTAATGGCTTAATTTTTCATTTAATGTATATGTTCTTATTTTATTCATAAATTATAGAGACTTATTTTAGATTGTTTTTAATATTTTTATATTCCATATACTGGACTGAAGATGTCTGGGCATATATATTTGTATACTTTTTCATTTCTTTGGGATAAATTCTGTGGACTTTAGATCAAAGACTATTCTAACTTTTGTGTGCTATGTCACACTCTTCAAGAAAATTACACTGATTTTCAACGAGATCAACTGAATGAAAGAAGCATTTCCTTTTTTAGTATATTTTAAGTATATATTTTTTGTTGTTTTTAAACTCAAGACTACAGAGGAAACTAGAAACTGATAAGCCAGAGAAACATACAAAACCTGGGAATGCTATATAATATAGCAAGACCATTTGTTTCTTCACTGTTTGAATAGTCATTTTGATACTGATGTTCTAGTCATACTAGGTAATTTAGCAGATGGATTTTAGAAATGGTTGTTTGAGCAACTCTTGTGTTCATTTTTAAGAAAACTTTGTGATTGTATTTTGTACCTTTAATGGAATATGTTCCCATTCACTGAAATATATATAGCAGAACAATTCTTTCATGTGCTATTACTACTTCAGCATTAATGAGGTGCAGAGTACTGCCTTTGCACCTCATTTTAATCTCACTAGATCTATGGATGAGGATATACAAAGCTGTGTTAGTACTTAAATAGCTTATCTATTTAATACTTAAGTCCTACTTATCTGCAGGATTTGAAACTTCAGAACTTTCATATATAAAAGCTGAAGATATGGAAAATTCAATAAAATGATGGCCTAGCTGGGAAAATCCTTATCCATTGCTAAATAAGGTTATTTACAACTTAGTAAAGAAGGTAGTGATCAGTAACAGCTAGCATAGTTCAGCAAGTCCAGGCACATCAGTTATAAACCAATAGCTCAGTGTGTTCAGCAAAGCGTCTTTCAGTCTCTTGTGGACAGGATAAATATGGACTGGATTGTACATGTACCTGTTTTTGTTACTAGCCCTGTACCTTAAAGGATTCTGTTGTATTAGGGATATAGGGAACAATCATATCTTTAATTAGTTCAGAGGATAGTGAAAGCTTTAGTGGAGTTGTTTTGTTTTTTCCTTTGAAAGATTGTATGAAATTCTGATGTCCTAATTATGCCATATCCTGGGAAATCACATAGGTACTTGACTACATATGAAACTCTGCGGAAAAGTTTTCTTAAGCAAGGAACTAAAATATCTATCATCAGGAACTTTTTTTTGCAAAATCCATTTCAGTGCATTCAATCCATTTCAGGCATTCAATCTTTGTAAATGTCACATCTGTATGTACTTCATAGCTATACCTTCAGCACATTATAGTAGCCATAGCAAAGTTTGTTTTGTGTACTTGGAAGATATAGAACACTTCAGAAAAGTTTTCTGAAATAATCAAGGAAAATCATGGTCTGGTCCTTGTAAAGAAAATACTCCCATGTAGAAAAATGCATTCCCCATAGGGTTCTACAGGTTTATTGCTTGAAACAGTAATGTAGATTGTTTTTCCTATTTTGTAAGCTCTTCAAGAACAAGAATGATTTCATTCAATCTCTTAATTCTGGTACTTTCTGTGGCACTTTATATAAACATAAAATGAATGTTCGATTTATGAATTAAAAAGTGAATGAAGGATGGTCACCATAGAATATAGCAAAGGAGATTGTTTGCCTTCCTGATTCCCATACATCTCAGTTAAATAATTTTCTAGAAGTGTGTCCAGTGTGACCAAGCTCCCTATGTGTGATTTTTCCTGTTAGCTACTTTTTGGAAAACCACTCTAGAATGGGCAGAGAAATTCTAGATTTCCTTATTATCTATAAAAACCATGGAATCACTTTATATACAAAATGATATATAGCAGTTTTTGGAAGAGTCAGCCATAGAGTTAGGTGGTATTGGGTGGGAGGCGAGATTTTTTAAATTTCAGAGATTCCTAAAGATATCATTGCTGTTAATTTCTTGTTTCTTTTACTTAATGAACTGGCAATGGGACAGATTCACTAGCAATAATTGTGATACTAATTAACAAATGTGTAACTAATTTTGTAACTTCTCTTTTTTTTTTTTTTTTTTGGTTTCAGCCCAGGAGAATCAGTGCAGTTTCGGTGGCAGAGCGAGTTGCATATGAGAGAGGGGAAGAACCTGGAAAAAGCTGTGGCTATAGTGTCCGGTTCGAATCTATTCTTCCCCGCCCTCATGCTAGTATAATGTTTTGCACTGTAGGTTAGTAGCATGTTTTGTTTTGTTCCTTCATTTGGGGTTTCTATTCTTTGTGTTGAAAACATGGTACTGTTACAGGATGGCTGTAAATTAATAAAGAAGCAAGTCTCAGAATTTCTTGTTTTTAAATAGAACTTTTGGCATTTTTTCCTTTGTGGAGTCTGTGATGTATCTGCTGGTTGCTACAACTTAGAGAAAACGAAGTCAGCTTCATTTGTTTAGAGGTTTTCTCTTTTCATACTCATTTCATTAAATAAATGTATTTCAGAATACACCATCACCTTTTTAATTTAAATAATACAAATGATTATTTCTTCCCTAAAAAGATGCTGGGGTTATATTAGTTGATTGTCTAGAATTTGCTTCTTTGCAGTTTTCTAGACATTTCTTTCTTTTCTCTGTTAAACATAGATACACATATCCAGTTGTTGCTCTGATTTTATTTTCAAGGTGTGCTCCTAAGAAAATTAGAAGCAGGCATTCGAGGAATCAGCCATGTAATTGTAGATGAGATACATGAAAGAGACATAAATGTAAGTAACTTGAGAGTTAAGGTACTAAATCAGAATGGAGAGAAACTAAAATAGAGTGTTTTTGCTTCCCTTTTCCATTTTCCCCACTGCTTGTATCATTTATCTTCTTATCAAAATCATTAAGATGTTAAACACCTTTATATGAAATGATGCAATAATTTTTTACCAAGACCATTAAACCTTTTTTTTCTTTATTTAAAAGTAAACTCACAGAATTCTAACAGTTAAAACTTCTTATTGTAAAGTAAGTATATCTATAGTGATCAGTAAGAGCTGGCATACTTCAACTGAACTAAGGATTTTTGACTATGATTAATTTTTCTTCGAATTGAAAATTTTCTGTTAAATTTTTAGTTTTAACATAATTAACAATGTCATTTTGGGTGTTTTTTGCTGCTTTAATCTTTTTGGATGTTAATGATAATCATATCAGAATAGGAAGAAACTAGAATTTATTTCCTACCCTTACCCCTTTTGGCCCCTGGCAAAACCTGTATAGAATTAACTCGTGTGATTATAGGTTTGCTATCAAAGTAATGATTTTTCTTTAATACCACGATAAACATGTCCAAACCAAGTGTAGTCTCTTTCAAAGGTGTCAGTGGATGAAAATATGCTCATTCAAACTCACAAAATTGCTATTACTCAAAACATTCTCTGGCGCGCCTCCCCTACAGAAAATACTTCCATAGCTGCTGCTGCTATTAATCACATAGTCAATATAACATATATTAATCGGAGAATATTATACATTGTACTTTACATAAAGTGTTGGAATATTATACATTCTACTTTACATGAAGTCTTCGAAATCTGGTGTGTATTTTACACTTAGATCACATCTCAATTTGGGAATAACCACATTTCATGTGCTCAGTAGCCACATGTGGTTAGTGGCTGCTCTACCGGGCAGCATAGTTCTAGATCTTGGGAAAGGATTTTTTTAAAACATAAAAAGCACTAACCACAAAATAAGTCATTATATTCATCTATATTAATATTAAAATAACTTTTGTTAATAATTTAAAAGGTACTTCAAAGAAAGCAATGAACTGGAAGAAGATTCCAATACATCCAACAAAGAATTAGCTTAAAGACAAACTTATACAAATCAATCAGATTTTCTACTGATAACAGTAGAAAAATGAGCAAAAGGTAAAACCAGGTATTTCACAGAAGAGGAAACATTGGTTTAACGAACATGAGATGTTCAACTCATTGTTCAACTTGGAAGATAAACTGATCTTTTATGCCCCTGAGTTTCTTTGAGGGGCCCTGAGGTTTCCCTATAAACCTTAAGTAATGGTATCAAATGTTGGAGAACATGTGGGTCAGTAGAAGCTCTTAATCCACTGCTACTGGGGATATATAAATTGATGGAGGGAAACGGATGTGGCTCGAGAAGTTCGGCGTCCGTCTACCATATGGAGAGACTGGGGTTCGATCCCCTGGACCTCCCGGTAAAAAAAAAAAAAAAAGAAAATTGATGGAACCACTTAGGAAAATAATTTAACATTACCTCATAAAATTTAACATTTACATACTATTTAGTGCCACAGTTACGTACCCAAACATAGGCATATACACTTGCATGTATACAACTGGAAACATGAACAAGTGTCCATAGTAAATGTTCATAATAGTAAAATCCTAGAAATAACTCAGATATCTGGGAGTTTACGTGAATTAAACTTGTATATTCACTCATTGGGATATTAAACTGCCAGAAAGAATGACTATAATAGCATGCATGGATGGATTTTAGTAGTGTTATAGTATGTGAAAAAGGAATCTCAAAAGACTACATACGATATTATGCTTTCCCATAAAGTTAAGAATAAGTAAAATTTATATTTTTTTAGGCATATATGTAACTGAGGTAGAAACTATTATGAAAAGGAAATTCAGTTGAGAATGGTGGTTATCTCTGGTTCAGGAAGGTAGTGTGAGATGCGGAAGGGGGGACCGAATAGCCAAATATAATTTATTGTCAAGGTCTTAGCATTCAGGTTGGTTGGTGGGTTGATGGATGCTTTATTATTAAAACCAGTGTCTCAGCCACTATTTTGTTTGAATGAACCTTGGAATAGGACATTTTCAGCATTTTTTTTTTTTTTTTTTAGCTTTACAGGTGATTAGTTAGTTTCTGGTTTATCATGGACTCTTCCCCTATTTTTTCTTGAAGTTGTGACCTGTAAGTTACATTTCACTAAAAGCTTTTAGATGAATTCTTTGCTCTCGTTAATGTTTTTTTCCTCCTCCTCTTTCCCCACCCAAATAGCACTCATTTTTAATTCCTGTAGCCGTTAGGCTACAACTGATCTTATAAATACTGTAATTGCATCCCATTGTAACCCTTTCACTTCTACTTCTACAAGCCACCTAAGAAACTGAATTTCACTTATGTCTTGTGGCTATATAACACAAGAAATCTTTTACATTTATCTTACTAGTACTATTTATAAATTATTTTCTTTTGTGTTTATGTTTTAATAGACTGACTTCCTTTTGGTAGTGTTGCGTGATGTGGTTCAGGCCTATCCAGAAGTTCGCATTGTTCTTATGTCTGCTACTATTGATACCAGCATGTTCTGCGAATATTTCTTCAATTGCCCCATCATTGAAGTTTATGGAAGAACTTACCCAGTTCAAGGTAAATATCATGGGAGTGGGGGTGGGGGTGGTGAACATCACCTTTTCTATACTAGGGTTTGGATTTTCTTAATCCTGGAGATTGGAATGATAGTTGAAAGGACATTTAAAATACAGACCTGTTTAGAATATTGAAAGCACCATAGCATTCTTTGGAAATTTCTTGCCTGTAACTTTGGGCAGTTAATAGTTATTGAGTACAATTTGAGGCATGGAGACCAGATTTCCTTTAGCACCTGAGAAGTGTGTATATCCAGTAAATTTCCTGTCCTTTACTCATAGCCAAACTTAGCTTTTAAAATTATAATATATAGTGATGTATAAATCAGTATGCTCTGTAGACATTCATGGGAAAAACTGTTAAAAGTTTAAGCAGTCCAGATCAAATTAAGTGGAAAATCCTTTTTTGAGCCAGAGCAGGCAGATTTTGAAATGAGATAAAGGTAAATATTTCATGGGCAAGTAGGAAAGTTTGATTTTTTTTTTGAAAGGTGAAAGCTTCTTTAGTTTCTTTAGGAGATTTTATCATCACCATTTTCTAGGACATTCATCTAGTAGCTTTATTTTTTTTTTTTTTTAATGAATTATGGTAAAGTTTTACTGAGGGATTTGGGATTGAAAAAATGAGAAATGATGGCTGATGGTGGGAGCCAGGTTTCTTACTGTTGGAGTGGGAGGTTACAGATAAGTAGGGAGGAAGGCTAGAATGAACCATGTACTAGATAACAATCAAAGACATCAGCATAAACTCATTTTTAGATAAAAATAAATATAAATGGGTAAATACAAAAATAATTATAGGTATGTGTATATGTGGGTCAGTATACACATATATATTGCTTAGCTCTGTCTTTTGATAGTGTTCAGAAGCAGTGACATCTCCATAGCAGGGAGCAGGCCCAGCACCTACATCTTGGTTTCTAATACCCTTCTCCAATAAAAAGAACCAGAACTCCTTGGAGAAATGGCTCACTCTGAGGCTGAGGCAGAGAATATACAAGATGAACATGAGCATCTTGTAGTGCAAGAAAATAAGTGACCCCCTCCCCTCCCACAGAAGTCCACAGTAAAGAGGGCAAAGGGACACAAGAGCCAAAGACAAAAGAGATGCAACGGCCAAAGCTGGAACAATTTGTGCCAAAAAAATAAACAACACCATATTGGATTATAACCCAAAGTATAAACTGTCCATCATACATGTAATTGAATAAATGGGAACTAGAAACAAATCTTCCATACAGATGAATTCCAAATAATTAAGTAGATACTTTCTCCCCTACTCTCCCAAAAAGTGGGACTTAACTCCCTATCTCTTGAGTGGGCTGTGCTTAAATTATTGCTTGCTTCTACAGAATAGAGTGTGGAAAGGAGGTGGTAGGAGTGGGGTTGTAATTTTACAGTGGAGAAACTTGGCAAGCATTTGGTCAGGTGGTGAAGTTTAACATTGTCAGTCATGTTGATAGTATATACTCTTGAAATGAGGGAATGAGAATGGCACTTTTTGGGAAAGTGTTATATAGGGACACATCAGGGCTCCTCACAGAACCTCAGGGGCATAATTGATCAGCAGATCTTACAGCCTTTCATTGAGGTCCCTCTCAAAAGAACCTAGTTCATGCCTACATCCTGGTAAAGGATGGGCTGTGTGATATATTATTATATTGTACTGAGGTTATTTCTTTCCATATATAACCCCCACACCAGACTTCATTCAGAACAGAGACAGTTTAATATTCACATTTGTACTACATAAAGCGTGTGGCCATTAGTTATTCCATAAATACTCGATTGAATATTATACACAAGAGGATAACTCCAACTGGCTTTGGGGGACATGTAGAAGAGATACTGTACCCTCCTTCAAAGGTCCAAGAGAGGGAACACTGACTTTGGTTAGGAAAATAAAAGGCTCTTGCCACTGGGATTTCTGGGCAGTTGTGAAGACTCCGATTGAAGAGTTTTAAGGTAATTTTGAACTATGAATTAGCAGATGAGTTTAAGGTTGCTCCATTCTGAAAATTTATATTACTTACATGGCTTGATTGTCCTTGGCAGAATACTTTCTTGAAGACTGTATTCAGATGACCCACTTTGTTCCTCCACCAAAGGACAAGAAGAAGAAGGATAAGGAGGATGATGGTGGTGAGGATGATGATGTAAGTGGATTTTATGAAGATATTTCATTATAGGCCAATTGTTCTTACAGTGAATGGTTTTAGTAAAAATATGCAATGACTTAGCATTATAGAACATCTTTTTAAAAACTGTAGTGTCTGTCTTTGGATTAAATGATGTATTTCACCCCAAAGAATTCCAAATTCAGTGACAAGCTTTTTTCTACCATGAGTTAATCATCTCTGGCATAAAGGTAAAAAGAAAAAGAATAAATGGAAAGAGATTTAAAGTCCACACATGGACTTTTTTTAAAGAGGTACTGGAGATTGAACCTGGGACCTCATACATGGGAAGGAGGGGCTCAACCACTGAGCTACACCCACTCCCCTATAATAAATGTTTAAAAAGAAGCAGCTATAGTCTGGGATTAGCGTGATTATTTGGTGATGGCATTATTAAATGATTTGGCATTGTTTATGAGTTCCAAAAATAGTTTTGGAATTATGTTTATAAACTGGTCTGTCAGAGGTATCACTTTTAATTGATTAAATTATGGTTAGGACTTTGATTGGGCCACATCAGTAAGGCATTGAGTTCACAGAGAAAAGACATGGCAAAGGA
This sequence comes from Tolypeutes matacus, assembly GCA_026826555.1. Lineage (NCBI taxonomy): Eukaryota > Metazoa > Chordata > Mammalia > Cingulata > Chlamyphoridae > Tolypeutes > Tolypeutes matacus. The sequence continues at coordinate 22,596,986 of JAKSZT010054304.1, forward strand.
CAGAGTTGGGAGTTTTGAGCTGGAGCCAGGGAAGTGAACACAAAGGAGAAGAACACAGAGGAATAGAGATGGCTCCTTAGTCATGGCAGAAGCCTCAGGGAGAGAAACAGAGCCATTTGCCTGATAGTCTATAGCTGGCCTTGTGGTGAGAGCATAGCAGCTGAGCCTGGAGAGGAATAGAGCCCTGGGAAGAGAGAAACCCAGGAAGCCTGAAGCATTAGCAGATGTTGGCAGCCATCTTGCCCCAACAAGTGGCAGTATACTTTGGTGAATATAAAGTATAAAGTAACTTATGCTTTATGGCCTGGTAACTGTAAGCTTCTACCCCAAATAAATACCTTTCATAAATGCCAACAGATTTCTGGTATTTTACATCAGCACCCCTTTGGCTGACTAATACAGATAGAGTGTTAAATTTAGGGAGTTCTGAGAGATTTCCTGAGAAGAAACAGGAAAGAAAAGTGAGCCTTACTTTTTAATAAATGGAATATAAAAATGTGCCTTGGGCCTGGAAATTTGAACAGAATGGGTACTATAAGACAGTCAGCAGTAGAGTCTGATGGGAAGTAACTTAGTTGAGATAGTTCTTAATCAGAAGACCTGAGGATGTAAATGAATAGAAACTTAGGAAGCTTAGCAGGGGGGGGAAATAGACTAATTTTAGCAAGTTTATTTCTCATTACTAGAGGTTTGGTTTATCATTGATTCTAAAGCAGACTTGGAAAATACAGAACATGGTTATTTTAGAAATAGTTGAAGATGATCAAAGATTAAGTCAAAGGAGCAGTTCATTATTAAGGAAAAGTATCTTTGAAAACTGAAGAGTTTATAGTCATAAGAAAAACTGCTCTGTAGAAGGAGCCATTAGAAATCAAATTTAAAAGTTTGCTTGAATTTTAATCATGTCCTATAGGAAATATTAATCAGTAGAACAATACAGTGTTATCTTGTGTGATAAGTTCTGCATCTTTGTAAATTAAACACCTTCTCCTCAGCTACAATTAATGACTTAGTTGTCATTTGAACCTAAAGAACAAATCTAGAAGACTTACAGCTTATAAGCTGTAGTAATTAATAAGTTCACAATTAAGGCAATCCAAAATATATTTTCCTGGTTTTTTGCAGGCCAATTGCAACCTGATCTGTGGTGATGAATATGGTCCAGAAACAAAGATGAGCATGGCTCAATTGAATGAAAAGGAAACTCCTTTTGAACTCATTGAGGCTCTTCTTAAGTACATTGAAACTCTTAATGTTCCTGGAGCTGTGTTGGTTTTTCTGCCTGGCTGGAATTTGATTTATACTATGCAGAAACATTTGGAAATGAATCCACATTTTGGTATGAATCTTTGAATTCTCACATAATTAGAGTGGGAAGGAGTATTTTTCCTTGTGCCATACCCAATATGGGAAAATCCAGAAAATTTATCATCTCTGTTTTTGAATTAAAATGTACGTAATGGAGATCAGTTTTAAACCTGACTTCTAGTCCTAAGTCCTTAATCCTTCTGTATTGGTACAGGAAGCCATCGTTACCAGATTCTACCTCTGCATTCTCAGATTCCTCGAGAGGAACAGCGCAAAGTATTTGATCCAGTCCCAGTGGGAGTAACAAAGGTAATATTAAAAATTGCCACTATGGGATTGGAAGCATTAAATGAATGTTACAGCCCTTCAGAGAGTTATCAAATAAAAAAATAATAATAATAATTGTAACCCACCTAAATCGAAGAGGAAAAAAGGGTATTTTCCAGAGCTTGGTAAATTTTTTATTGAGTCAAAAGGTGACTAATTTTTTTTTTTGTAAGACTTGTGTAATTCTCTTGCCTTTTGTTGCTTAAGCAAATCAGTCCTTTCAAATACATAAGAGTATTTTCTGAAGTGTAATTTTTCTTATTTCTTTGCAGGTTATTTTGTCCACAAATATTGCTGAGACGAGCATTACCATAAATGATGTTGTTTATGTCATTGACTCCTGCAAGTAAGTTCCCAGGGAGCCTGTTTGCCTAGACTAAATCTTTTGATTGTTCCAATGTTAACAACTGGAAGCTTATGTGGTATCAGTTGACAGTATCAGCAACACCTCATTTTAAAATTTCTGTTTTTGTACCTTCAAAATTACTGTCCATCTCTATATACTGGTTTATGGGCTTATTAGTAATTAAGAGTAATTCTGTTCATGTTAACCATTACAAATCAGTTATCATGGCAGAAAGTAACAAAGCTTAACACTATAATTTCTAACTTCTCCCCACTACTCTTGTCTCCTGGTATTCTCATTTCCTGTTGGGTATTTATGTTGACTACTCCCATAAAATAGTATGCTGTTTGGTGTATAAATATGTCCTACTTGCAGGACACTCATTTAAGAAGACTTCATTTTTGGTCTGAGGCAAACCTGGGAAAACACAGGGAGGCGTGTATATGGTAATTGATACACAGACAACAAACTTGAAACTTGGTTATATCTGGCTGGCTTCTGTCCCATGCCTTATCTACCTAATACATCAACCTGTCCTTCAATTGAAAAAGATTTGCCAAGGCCTACTTTAGGGAATGTTGAATAGCATTCACCATTTTTTGTGCCAACCTCAATAGGTATTAGTAGATGTTGTCTATATGTAACACTGAAGGATCCTTAGGTTGCTTAAGGGTTTGAAAGGGCCATACAGGCCTCACTTGGTGAAGTATGGCATCAGATGTGCTACATAATCTGTTTTAGCACATAACCTTTAGATTATAGCCAAAAAGTTACACTAAATTTTGGAATAGAGATGGCTTGAAAAATTATTTATTATTTACATGTATATGCCAGATCCTATTTTAATGCCTCACATTTATTAATTCAGTTAATCTTTATAAAACCCTATGAGGTAGATAGTAGTAATAATCTCATTTTCAGATGAGGAAAATGAGGTACAGAGAGGTTATGTAAATTGACCAAGGTCATCCAACTGATAAGTGGCACATATATGTCATATTGCCTTTTAGTAGGTTAACAGCTAGAAGAGTGCAGGTTAAAATTGCTGATTTTTGTGCCATTCATAAATAGGCACCATTAGTAGTCATGGCTATCAGGAAAGTATCCACCACTTAGTGAAAATATAGTAGAACTTCTTGGTAATACATGAGTCCTAGAATTAACCACTGTTTTCTATTTAGGCAGAAAGTGAAGCTGTTTACTGCTCACAACAATATGACCAACTATGCTACAGTATGGGCATCCAAAACAAATCTTGAGCAGCGGAAAGGCCGAGCTGGCCGTGTGCGGCCTGGATTCTGCTTTCACCTCTGCAGCCGAGCTCGTTTTGAGAGGTAAGACCAATTCTTGAATAAAGATAACATTTTCTTTTTTAACCCCTTTACACAATCTCTGTCCTCTTCTCTGTCAGAACTTAAGACATAAATATATCCAGTTAAGTATATGGGGGGAAGCTTAGCTTAGATAGCAAGATGGTGGTAAGAATGAAAGGAAGAGGAATCAGAAATTGCCAGTTGTGGCATACTTGATACTCTTTACTACTAATTTTTTAAAAGGAGGATAACATATAGACGTTATTTTGGCTCCACAGAGCTGTATCACTTTGGAATTGCTGTTACTTATGGAATAAATAATTTTCTGAAAAATTTGATTTCTATAAAATCAAAGATGATACCTTTGTATTTATAGAAAATTTTTTCAGTGTTAACACATTATCTGCCTCATATGATTCTCATCACATCTCTGAGAAATAGAGGGTAGTTATTTAGATAAGAAAACTAATACTTAGGTAGTTTAGCTAACTTAACCAAGACAGTACCAGAGCCAGAAATAAAATCCAAGTGTCTTAATTCCTTGTCCATTTCCGTTTATACTGCAAAGCCTTTTTGGGTATGTTTGTGAATGAAACCTGTTGGTTAAAAGTGTTTAGTTGGATGTTTCTGAAGATCCATGTGATATACATTAGCTTTAACTGGTGATAATAAAGGTTGAATTCGAGTATAAGTGTTTATAACAATAAAATATTGTGGGACTGTTTTAAGTGACCAGACATATATAATATGCTGGGGGAAAAAAGTCAAAGATAATTTTATTTGCTTTTATATTGGTGACATATGTCTCCCTAGCAATTTTAAGTGTAGGTTCATTTTGAGGATCAGAAGCATAACTCGGGAGGAGACTGACTGGGTGCAACCTTTGGAAGATATCTAATTCTTATTATTATACTCTAACATCTGTCTACTAAATAATAGTAGCATAAAGAGACCTTTAATAAGGGAGTTTTGTTCTGTTCTCTGTAGGATGAGAAACAGATAATCAGATTTGTACATTTATGTAAACCTGAGTTAAGCTGATCTAAGACCTGCCAGTGGTGTTGGAATCATCTCTAAATGGTTCCCATGAATCTTCACTATGAAGTTTGTAAGGAATAAGCCTGAATTAGAAATGTAGAGACATGTAAATACTATTTGTGCCTAATGCATTGATCACCCTCAAGATTTACACTCTCAAAGCCGCAGTTTCTCCATTCTATAAAATGAGATTAAGTTACTTAACCTTTCTGTGTGTTTCCACACTTGTAAAAGGAAGATAGTAATATTTAATCCATAGGGTTGTTATGAAAGTTAATTGAATTAAATGTTACAGAATGGTGTTGGCATAGGGTGAGCTCTCAGTAAATATTAGCAGTTAACATTGTGGACATTGCTTTATAATAATAATTCTGTTTTACATTGTAAAAGGTTAGATGATCTATATGAGCCTTTCTATTGTACTAAGATTTAATAGACCAGGAAGGGGGTTGGGAAGATGTTAACATTAGCTCTTATCTCCCTAAAATTTCTTCCAGCATTTTTTTTTTTTTTTTTTTTTTCAGAAAACTCTTTATTTTATTTTATTTTTATTTATTTATTTATTAAGATTTTATTTATTTATTCATTTATCCCCCCCTTGCTGCTTGTGCTCGCTGGGTCAGCCAACCCCCACCAGGAGGCCCCGGTAACCGGAACCGGAACCGGAACCGAACTGGGGCCTCCCATATGGTAAACGGAAGCCCTGCTGATTGAGCCACAGCCGCTTCCCTCTTCCAGCATTTTTAACCCTCGATTGTCCACAGGCGAGAAGCCATAGGTGGGGGTAATAACATTAGGAGTTTTGGATAATTTTTTCAGCCTCCTTCACTAATCAGCTGGAAATGGTATCAAGCTATAAAAGTAATGTCAGGAGCCACTAATTAGGCAGCTAAGAGGGCCTTGTCAAGAAAGAGTGTTAAACTAATAACTGTGTATGTGAGAGGAGGATGGTTATTTTAAATTTGTTTCCTCTTAGACTTGAAACCCACATGACACCAGAGATGTTCCGAACACCACTGCATGAAATTGCTTTGAGCATAAAACTTCTGCGGCTGGGAGGAATTGGTCAGTTCCTGGCCAAGGCCATTGAGCCTCCACCTTTAGATGCTGTGATTGAAGCAGAGCACACTCTCAGAGGTACAAATACAAACCTGCTTAACACACATGCTAATTATACCATCTGTCTTATCCTGGTAAATAACACTTAACCAAATGAATCAGGAAGATGTAGTCAACAGAGCTTTGATAATAAGGCTTCCAGTGTTGTCTTATTATGTAATTAGTTTGGTTAGTATGCATGAGGGAAGGGGTTAATGTCTTATTTTGGAAAAAGTGGAGAAAAGGGCACAATATTCTCTCTTAACCAATATGCAAAGATCAGAACTTGAATTATTCATGATACCCACATATTTTTTATGTTAATTTCTTGAAACACCTATTTATGTCTTCTTATCAACCTTATAAAATCCATGTAGCATAGTGGAAAAATTAAGGACACGGAGCCAGATTAATCTGAATTTGAATTTTTAATCTAGCACTTGCCTACTATGTGAACTTTTGGCTTTTCTTCTCCAGGTTTCTTTTTCTCTAAAAGTCATCAGAAGATGCTTGTGAGACTTACATGGCATGCATGTCTGTACTTACGCTGCTGTTACAATTATTGCTGGATTTATAGACTTCTTCTCATGGGCTGGGTTCAGCTTTATAACCTTACAAGGTCTAGTTTTATCTAGAACCTTCTTCATATAGGGACTCCAGAGTTTAGTTTGGTTTTGTTCTTTTTTGGGGTTAAGAGAACCATTAGCTGTGAGTATGATGCTGGTGGTTGGCTTGACAAATGATGAAATCTTTAGTGCACTCTCCTGAATTTAAGCTACAAAAAAATGTTCACCTTTGCCTAGGTTAAATGTGTATTTAACTGTTTCTGCTCACAAAGAAATATTTCTCCATAGAGCTTGATGCATTAGATACCAATGATGAGTTGACTCCTCTGGGACGAATCCTGGCTAAACTCCCTATTGAGCCTCGTCTTGGCAAAATGATGATAATGGGGTGTATTTTCTAGTAAGTACTTTATTTTATTGCTGATAATTAAATTGTAGAACAATTTCAGAATCTTATCCTTTGTGCAAAAAAGAATAGGCTCAGAAGAAAAGGAATATTTTATGTAGAGAGAAGTGGCATGTCTAGATACTGAGAGGAGAACCTCAAAATGAGAAAAATGAGTAATTCCAGTAATATCAACTTACTCTGGAAAAGAGCATAGGTTTCTAAAAGAGAGGTAGATTTCATCCCAGGAGGTTAATTTAGTTGTCACATGAAAGAGAATTGCATTTATCAGAAAGTTTTGAAGATTTAGGAGATTTGGTAAAATTAAAAAGAGAATATGGTCATAACAAGCCACTAATATCAAAGTTCATTTTTTAAAACCTTTCTGCTGCTGTAGAGTTAAGCCAATTTCAATGCTAATAAAAGCAGTATTGTAGCCAATAAAGACTCCTGTCCTCCTTGCCAGTACTGCCGTAACTGCTGGCAACAGGCCGAAGATCTAAGCTAATACTACTGTCTATGTGTTTCAGTGTGGGAGATGCTGTCTGTACCATCTCTGCTGCCACCTGCTTTCCAGAGCCTTTCATCAGTGAAGGAAAGAGACTGGGTTATATTCACCGAAATTTTGCTGGCAACAGATTTTCTGATCATGTGGCCCTTTTATCAGTATTCCAAGCTTGGGATGATGCTAGGTATGGGCTTGAGAGTTAATGTAAGATTTGGGTGGACTGTCTCTAGTTTTTAATCTGTATCTAGTTCTTTGGTCTTTGAGAATGACTCGTCATGATCTATTTCTTTTAGAATGGGTGGGGAAGAAGCAGAGATACGTTTTTGTGAGCACAAAAGACTCAATATGGCAACACTAAGAATGACTTGGGAAGCCAAAGTACAGCTCAAAGAAATTCTTATCAATTCTGGATTTCCAGAAGGTAAGACTCCTCACATTCATAATATATATCTAAAGTGACATTTATATAGCATATGCAGATTGACAGGAACTGTATATTTTAGCTTCAGGCCTGAAACCCTGTTCCCAGCTTGGTTATTTGAATTATTATGAGGTGAGTTTTTCATATTCTTGTTAAAAGGGAGCAAACGGTCATGATACTGAAAGGCAATGAAAGTAATTGTAATGTAGCACACAGATGATATTAGCTGTTCTAAGAATTGCACTGCTTTGATTAAAAGTTATTTTTTTATTAACTTTTATCATGAAAAGAACACTGTTGTAACTTTCAGAATCTTTAGAATGAGCAGTTTGTTGAGTAACCTTCAATAGTGGTTTGAGAAGTGAATTATCAGTCTGCCCCTGTGTTTATTTTTATCCTTGAAGTAAATTCCACCAAATTAAATTTTAAATGACTTTAATTTAAGCTTTTAATACAAAGTATTTTATGATATGTGGTACGGAAACAATGAACCAATTCCTCATTTCTTGATAAAAAGTTGAGATGTAGAACTCACCTCCAATTAGGTTATGAGACAGAATTATTTCCTAAAGCACTGAAAACTGGAATGCATAGCCAGAAACAGCCAATTTAGTTGAGGGACGAAAGGTTGTTGGGCATGATGGTAAATTTTTAAGGATATGATTTAAATTAACTAAACAGTGGTTTTTCCATTCTAAACATTCTTGTAAACTGAATTTTAGTTTTTCTCAAAACCAGAGGAAAGGGGAGGGGCATTTTTTTTGTGCTATAATCTTCAAAACAGTCCTAGGACATTGATATTATACTCTTATTTTATAGATCAGGAAACTGACACAGAAGTTTAAATTATTTGTCCAAATTTATTTGATTAAGATGTTATAAGACTAGAATTCAGTTTTGTCTAGGAAAATATATATCCATGCTGTTAGCATGTCACTGTCTTGCTTTCCAAGGAATGATACTGTACTCATAAACACCAGCCTTCATTCCAGTGGGTATCCCCTTGGATTGTCACTCCATCTTCTTTAGAACTAACAGCTATTTAAGAATAACCTAAAGGAATACTTTGACTGTGGTCCTATTGATCTAGCTCTTAATCTCAGAATAGATGGTTAACTGGGGAGGGTTTTTAAAAGTACTCACCCCAAACTTATGTTATAGTTGTCTATAAAAATACTGTAGAGACTGAGAAAATTTTCTGCTTGAACCTATTCTGGGTGCAAGGGATCTGAAAAAAGAGAAAGTTTTATAGGCAGGTTATTTGAAAAAGGGTGAGGGGAGTCAGTGCTAATAGTTTGGATATGACGTGGGGTTTAGCCAGTTATCTGATCTTTTAACTCCATTCCTCTTAACAGACTGTTTGTTGACACAAGTGTTTAATAACACGGGACCAGATAATAATTTGGATGTTGTTATCTCTCTCCTGGCCTTTGGTGTGTACCCCAATGTGTGCTATCATAAGGAAAAGCGAAAGATTCTCACCACTGAAGGGCGTAATGCACTTATCCACAAGTCATCTGTTAATTGTCCCTTTAGCAGCCAGGACATGAAGTACCCATCTCCCTTCTTTGTATTTGGTGAAAAGGTAAGAGGATTTATATAGAAAAGTTGACACTAAAAATTCAAATTGTCTTATTAGTCACTTGGGAACATGAGTTTTAATTTTCAAACATATTTTGTCATTATATGGCAGTTAATTGGCATTCAGACTGTCAGCTATTTCCTTTAAACTCTGTCTCCATCTGCAGATTCGAACCCGAGCCATTTCTGCTAAAGGCATGACCTTAGTGACCCCCCTACAATTGCTTCTCTTTGCCTCCAAGAAAGTCCAGTCTGATGGGCAGATTGTGCTTGTTGATGACTGGTATGTAGATGTCTGGTATGGATTTTCAGATGTGAACTACAAACTCAACTCACCTTAAAATTGAGATGTGATGATGATAGTTAAAAGATATTATAGTATTTTGCAGCAATGGCAAGGTTTTTTTTTCAGTACTAAGGGACAGCAGTAGGGGGTTATGGGATTTTCCCTTTTGGAGTAATGAAAATGTTCTAAAATTGAGGTGATGACAGCACAACTCTGATGAAAATGAAAGCCAGAGTGTACACTGTGGGTGGATTGTCCAAAGCAAAGGACCGTTTAATATATAATATTAATACAGGGTGTTAATAATTGGGTAGGTTGGGGGAGGAAATACACCAAATGAAAGCTATGGGCTATAGTTAGTAATATTTGACACTTTTTCATAGTTTGTAACAAATGTTTCACTTCAATGCAAGGTGTTGGTGGTAAGAAGATATATGAGAGCCTTGTATGATGATATGCATGTTTGTTTTGTAAATTCACAAATTTTATTATACATTTATTATTTATGTTCATGTATGAATGATATATTTCTTTAATTTTTTTGAATTGAAGTGTGATAGAATTCAGCTGCTAATTCAAATATGATCAGTTTACAAAACAAACATGGCAAAATCTGCTGGTACAAAGAACGTTACCTTTTCTTGGGGAGTAGCAAGTCATGGCAGTATGGTTCATTGTAAACTAAGTCCTTAAACTGACTACATCAGTAGAAGCAAATGCCTTAGCAACTTGAACAACATCTACCATCATCAGCACTGCCACTAAAGAAGTTAGAATCTGATTGGATTTGGGGTACTAGTCATGTACTCTGTTAAATACTAGTGGTAAGCATGTAGTAAGCACTTGGCACAAATGGAATGGAGCTTAATGAACAGTGAGTAGGTAGCTGCAACCATATTCTTGAAAGCCCTGAAAACTCCCACATTCTGAGTCTCCTATTTTGTTTTTTTAGTGGCGGTTATTGACCTGTATTGTTAACAATGTTGTGCTTAGATAGTCTTAGTGTTTTAAAAATCCTGCTAAGAGCTAGAGCTGAAATGTAAGAGATTAGTGCAGATTATCATTACTGTTAAATGTGGACCATTGCAGTAGTTTAAAGTATGGTAATTGGTAAGCAGTTAAATTTTATTAGTTACCATGTGTGAAATTGAGAGATTATAGTTTTTTCTACATGTATCCCTCTCTTATTTTTCTCTTTCTCCCCCACCTTTCATTTTAGGATCAGACTACTAATATCCCACGAAGCTGCTGCCTGCATCACTGCTCTCCGGGCAGCCATGGAGGCTCTGGTTGTTGAAGTAACCAAACAGCCTGATATCATCAGCCAATTGGACCCCGTAAATGAACGTATGCTAAACATGATCCGCCAAATCTCTAGGCCCGCAGCTGCAGGAATCAACCTTATGATTGGCAATGCACGGTGGGGACCACATTAACTTCTTTTTGAACTAAGCATAAAACAGTCACCCTATATAGGCTTACAATTCCCAGTTAGTTGATAGAAGCCTAGACAGACACTCAATATGGAATTTAATTCTGGTTAACACACTCAGAACAAAAGAATTTTATTTCCTTTTGTCTCTGTTAATCATCGGTTACATTAGTATATATTAGATAGAGAAAGGGCACCTTACATAAGTTACATAACTGGAAAGTGGCAACCCACACAGTCCTCTTTCACTATACTGTTTTGCAGTCTCTAAAGAAAAACATTGATGAGGGAATAAATTGTTTCTCCCTCAAATGAAGAACATCAGTGTTTATCTTAGGGAAGTAGAAAAAAAGAAATAGAGGAAGTATGGATATTGTAGGCCTAAGAAGTGTGAAATTTCTCTTTTTTACTTGCTTCCATTTTTTCCTACTTCTGAAATTTTCTTTTCCTTGCATCTTTTTGTTTGGAAATACTTAATACTTACAGAAAAGTGAAAAGATTAGTACAGTGAACAAGTATACAGTCTTAACTTACATTCACTGACAATAAGCATCTTGTGACACTTGCTTTCATGTATATGTATTTCACACACCCCTACTTCTTTTGACTAATCATTTGTGATTACGTTACAGACATGACATTTTACATTAATATATTTCATGTCTTTAATAGCCACAATACTATGATCATACCCCCAAAATTTAAGAGCTACAATAATATCTAATATACCAAATGTATTCAAGTTTTTCTAGTTCTTAAAAAAAGTCCTTTATAGGTTTTTAAAAATTTCCCATTAAGGATCACTTGTTGCATTTGGTGGTAACCTATTATAATTTTAATATACAAGAACTACTATATACTTTATGGATTCTGGTTTCCCATTTTTTCTAAAACAGAATTAATTGCTTTTTAAAATTATGTGAACACATAGTATTTTGCATGTGCTAGGTGCTATGCTAAGGACTTTTCAAATGTTAACTCATAATGTTTGGTCTATGTATGAGGTAGGTAAATCATTAGCCACTTTAATACAAATGAAGGAGCTAGGCACATAGAAGTTAAGACACCTGCCTGGGGTCATACAGCTAATGGTAGAGCTGGATTTAAACCCAGGCAATACAGCTTCTGAAACAGTGCTCTTATTTATTATTGCTATGCTGTGGTCCTCCAACTGATGAAAATGTATAGAAGAATTATTGAGAAGGTGAATCTTGAAAAACAAAAAATAAATGTCACGAGGCAGGTGCAAATGCAGTGCTTGTTGGTGTTTAGGAGAGAGTATTTTTGACAGGAGAGGTAGTGATCAGAGACTTCATAGATAAACTGTACTATGAATAATAGTGTTTATATATACAAAAAGGTGATGTAGAGAAAGCCTTTAAGACAAAAGTTCAGAGACTGGAAAGGGATGAGATAAATACAAGAGTTTAGGATGCTGAGTATGATGGTGGCCTGAAGTACAGTAGGGACAGTTGAAATGGGAGAAGTGAAAAGATTAAACAGGTTAGCCAAAGAATCAGTGGGAATAGGTGATGGATTAAGGGGAAGTGGGGAGCAGTACACTGAAGGAATGAAGACCGAGATCACAGTCATATGTTGTGACGTGGCTGCTAAGGTGGTAGTACTAGTCTATAAGAAAAAGCTGCAAAGGTGGAATCAGCAGTTCAGGGTATATTGAACTGGAGTTGTTGCCAAGGCAGTATATATTTTAGAGTTAATGCAGGAAAATACTTGATAATAAATACCACATAATTTATTGCCAGCTCCAGGAACCTCTTCCTAACAGTTTTTGTTATTTGTTCTTCTAAAATGTTGTATAGTTGAACCTATTGAAAGAGACCTATCTCAGAGTTGTAAGGACATGCTCCCAACACTCAAGACCTTTGAGAATGAACTAGAAAGAACTTAGGAAACATAGTTACTGCCTCCTTTATCTGTCTTGGAGTAGCAGATTTCATTTCATTTTGTATTTGTGCATTTGACTTCATTTTCTTTTCTTTTCTTTTTTTTTTTTTTCAGTAGAAAAGTTGTGGGTTTGCAGAACAATTGTGCCTAAAATACAGGATTCCCATATACTACCCTATTATTGACATCTTGCATTGGTGTGGAACATTTGTTAACAATTGATAGCACGGTTTTATAATTGTACTATTAACCATAGTCCATGGTTTAACTTAGGGTTCACTGTGTAGTGCATTTACATGGGTTGTTTTGTTTTTATTCTGTTACCATATATACAACCTAATATTTCCCCTTTTAATCACATTCAGATATATATCAGTGCTGTTAAATACATTCACAGTGTTGTGGTACCATCACCACCATCCATTACCAAAACTTCTTTGTCCCAAATGAAAACTGCACTTTAAGCCTGAATTTCCTATTCCCTTTGCCCATGCCATCCCCTGATAAGCTATATTCTAGATTCTGATTCTGAGTTTGCATATTCTAATTGTTTCATATCATTGAGATCATACAATTTTTTTTTGCGTCTGACTTACTTCACTCAACATGATATCTTCAAGGTTCATCCATGTTGTCACATGTATCAGAACTTCATTCCTTTTTGCTGCTAAATAATATCCCATTGTATGTATATACCACATTTTGTTTATCCATTCGTTGGTTGATGGACACTTGGGTTGACTCCATCTTTTGGCAATTGTGAATAAAGCTACTATGAATATTGGTGTGCAAATACCTGTTTCAGTCCCAGCTTTCAATTCTTTTGGGTATATATCTAGAAGTGGAATTGTGGGTTAAATGGTAATTTTATACTTAACCTTCTGAGGAATGGCCAAACTGTCTTCCACAGCAGCTGAACCATTTTACATTCCCACCAACAATGAATGAATGAATGTTCTGTTCCTATTTCTCCACATCCTCTCCAACAGTTGTAATTTTCCATTTTTTTAAATAGAAGCCTTTCTAGTGGGTGTGGGTTTCATTCCCTTTTTGCATTAAATTTTCAAATATGACTAAATGAGTACATTGGTGAGTAGTTGAAAAGAATTAAATATGCTTTGCTAAAATAGTGGTTTTGTGCTTTTCCTAGATATGGAGACGGTCCCCGTCCTCCCAAGATGGCCCGATATGACAACGGAAGTGGATACAGAAGGGGAGGTTCTAATTATAGTGGTGGAGGCTATGGTACCGGAGGCTACGGTGGCAGTGGTTATGGTGGTGGCTCCACCTCCTATCGGGGAGGATACGGTGGAGGTGGTGGCGGAGGCTATAGAGGAGGTTCTCGAGGTGGCTATAGAGGAAGCTCTAGAGGAGACTACAGAGGGTCTGGTGGGGGCTACAGAGGAACTGGGGGGTTCCAGCGAGGAGGTGGAAGGGGGGGATATGGAAGTGGCTATTTTGGACAAGGAAGAGGAGGTGGTGGCTATTAAAGCTTGGTTATGTCAGTGCCTACTCATAGACAGTAAAAAAAAAAAAAAATGCATGTTGTATTTTTCCAAAATATTACTTTGCCTCCAATTAGTAAACCTATTTTCCACTCATTCTGTGTTTCATTGTAGTTTGACACCAAGCGTAAAGATAGCATTAGTGATTTTGTTTATATTATGTAAAATAATAATCTATTATCAAACCTCAACAGTTTGTATTTTTTCTTTAAGGAGTAAAGATTTGCCTTTTTAAATTAACTTGATATTTTCTTGGCTTTAGTTTAATATAATAGACAATAAAATATTACGCTGAATACTGGTTCTGTATTTGTTAGTCTTAAACCTTGGAATACTTTTACAATGTCCTTTACATCTGTTTTAACATTAGAGAGAAAATTTGTGCTCTGTGAGTTTTAAAAGTATACCATATAATATTGTTACTTGTAGTAGTTAGAATAAATAGCCTTGAAATTGAATTATTATTCTTATAGTAAATATTGGCCATTGCACAATTCTCATAGATCTCTGCACCTGAATGAAACTATTTTGACCTAGGACTGGACACTTTGGCTTTCTCCCAGACTTTGCTTTGAAAAATCTATTGAAGACCAAAGCCAGCGTTCCTTTTCTAAGTTGTTTTCCAGTGTAAGAATTAAAGGCAATATAATCAATCCACCAAACTCTCGAATAAAGATTATATTTAGGGAAGGACACAAGGTAAGTGAAGCTTCACCAGTGCATAAAGTTTAGAATTTTAGGAGGAAAAAGATATTTGATAAGTAACTCTTAACTACATTAACCTGTATCACAAAGGATGTTTGTTGAGCTAGTTGATTTTAGTAGAAATGGCTACATATTCATAACATTTGAGAGTTTCCAAAGAATTTTAACCAATTTCTCATTTAGGAGATAGCACAGTATAGTAGAGATTGCAAAGGCTCTGGATTAGACAGACCGGGGCTTGTGTCAGTTCCGCTTTCTGCTGCTTGGGAGATCTTGGACAAGTTCTATTTTGTCTTAGGGTCCTTTCCAAGGTCCTATTCTTATTCTGCATATGCTGTTTAGATCATCTTTAACAATTACTGTCAACAAACTGATGATTCCTATCTATTTAGACTTCCAAATATGTATCCAACTGAAATTTCCTTTCTAAGCATCAGACCTATATAAACAACTGCTTACTGGGCATAAATTCTGCTTGGATGTCCTGCAGAAATAAAAAATTCCATACTATCCAAACTGAAGAAATCTCCCCTTCCCCATCCTAACCCCTGTACTCTGATTCCTGCTTCCATGCTCAATGGTTTTTATCACTAATAGGAATTTCAGCTACTAAGTTGACTAAGTCATATATGTATATGTATATGTATATCACAGGTAGTCACTTCTTCCCAAACCAGTCTGTGCTTTTATCAACCATCTGCCTCTAGAATTCAGGCTATCATTAGCTTTGACTTAACAATACGACCTCTTAATTGATCCTCCTGCTTATATTCCTGCCCCTCTACAATCCGTTCTCCATACTACAGCTGAAGTAAGCATTCCTATACAAATCTAATCACCATAGTTTCCCCATCCTTATCTTAAACCATTCAGTGGTTCATATTGCCTTTAAGATAAAGGCTAAAATCCCTGCTTATACTCCTTCACTCCCAGTCTATATACTCAATTCTAGAATTACTTCTGTGTGTAGCTCCCTCTCCTGTATTCTGTCTGCCCCACAAACTCTAACTGCTTTCCCCCAAACTCCAGTCTCTTCAGTTCAGTGAAACTGCTGTGCTGTAGTTGGTTCGTCTCTCTCCTACCGTCGTTCAGGAGGTACCTCCACGAAGAGTGGTTTTAGGACTCATTTGTTTCCATTAACTTGGGGGTCACAGTTCTGCATTGCCTATTGTCCAATTTCTAAAAGCAGTTGGCTCATTTATGAATCTATAGTTCAGTTTTGTAGTTGATTACATGAGAAGGAAAGTCAAGTATCAGACTGTCATGGCTGTTAGGGAAAATCCACTTAAATTGTCAGGGTTGAGTGGACCTGATTTACACCCATTCTGTCCGGCTCACAGCTTACATAGTTGACAACTTAACTCTGCATTTGTAAGCTTGAGGGCATCGACACCCCAAGCTTCCTTGGGACTGAAAATGGTGTGGAAGTCAGTTATATCATTTCCTTTGGGTCCAGAGATACTTGGAAGTTAACTGGGAGAAGAATCCAATATGCCAGTCCCAGGAAGCCATACTGCAGAATGCTGTATGTCCAGAAAATGTATTGGCACCAAGCATCCTTGAGCGAGCAGCTACAACTGTTCAATGAAGCTGCATGCAAAACTGTGTGGACATCATCACCTATGCCAAAAGAATAGATCTGGAAAACCTGAACAGTTGTGCCAGCTTAGGGGCAGCCCAAACAACTTAGAATATTGTGTCCAAGCACATATGTAAATGTCAATTTCCCTATGAATCTGAAAGCAGAATTGAGATGGGAGGACAGTTTTAAAAAAAAAAAACAACTGGGTTTTGTATTACACTGGAATGGACTTAGGACTTTTGGTTTTGATTGGAGAAAATGTCAAAGATTTTTGGTCCATGTGGGGAAAATTTACTATTGAATCTTTCAAAGTTAACTGGTAAAGGTCATCTGAAGTCATCAGACTACTTTAGTGATAGTTGTAAGATGTTAAAAGAATCTTTACTTCCTGGGAACTAACTAAGATGACCAGCTGCCTGGTCAGAACGGAATGGTTTCCTGAGTCGCAGGACTTTAAGGGCTAAAACTAGAAAAGTCCTAGGCAAACTGGGAAGAATTCAGCACACTAGAAATTATCTTAAATTGAAAATCTTTTAAGAATTTTCAAACTTTGAAATTCCATATTTCTTTCAAACCCAGAAGTAAATTTAAGATGAAGATAAAGGAATTGGGTACATAACCCAGAGTTTAATTTTTCTCATCTTAATTGGTAGGTTTGTAAAATAATGTTTCATGTTAATCTGTAAAAATGTAAAATAATAGTGATTATTTTTAATAATTTAGTATTTTAATAATTCAAGTGATCAAGAATTCATAGCTCTTCCTAAAATAATAGGAAGCGCAATAGGATTATGTTAACCTGTTGACTTTAATAGAATCTAATTTTGTGGGGCATTAGTAATTTGTTCTAAGGATTTTCGTATTAACCTAGTATCCTGATTAACCTTGTATCCTTCCTTACACCTCCAGTGAACTACAAATGTATTGGTAAGTAATCAAATGTTTGTCTTTTTTACACAACCACAAAATTAATCTGAAAAATATTAAAGTACCAAAAAGATGATGGCATAACTTAATATTAATTATTTCATACGTTGTGAAGTGTGTAAAAGATATAATAAGAATGAATGCTCTGTGGGAAAGAAAAAATTCATTTTGTTGAAAGACAAATAGCTATTTTAGGCCTTAGTTGGAGAAGATTAAAGAACACTAGTTTGGTGGTCTTAAACATTTGAGGGCTCTTAGTCATTCATAGGGCTTTGAGAATATGATGAAGTTATGGACTCTCCCCAACAAAAGACATGAACACAAAACTTTTTAAAAGTCTTCAAGTAGTTCATACTCTTAACTATCCATGTGCTTTGGTTTAAGAACCTAGTGTGGTCGAATCAATGGTATTATAGTTTATATAGTTTTGTCAATTTCTACTTTAGGAAAATTAGAACCCTGGCCTCATATTTATCACTTTCTGGCTGCCGTAAATCTATAAATTAATAAGCTTTTACCACCCAACTTGGGTATCTCAGAAAGAATGGCAACTTGGGAACAGCTCCTTCTATAATCATAGTAATTTCTCCTTGTACCTTGTGCTGTTCACGAGTGCCTTTGTGTCCTTTGTTGGTAGCCACCTGACATTTCACTGCTTCTAATTCTTAAACTGACAAAAGGCTCTAGCATTATGGTTCCCATTCTGTTCTTTGAGACTCTACCCCAGCTGCTACTGGCATGGCAGAGGAAATCACTCCCACTGCCAGCCCCTTACAGAAAGGGAAAAAGGAGTTCTAATTCAACGCCTCTCGTCCCACCCCAGGGTCGCTCTTCTAACTGCAATTTCTCCAGTCTTTAACTTATAGAACCTTAAATTTGCATCCCCAGTGCCTTTGATGAAATGTTTTTAAATGTCCTTCAGTCTTTTTTATAGGCAGAGACCACTAGTAGCATTTTTTTTTTTTTTAAGATATTGAACTGTTAATACTTGCAGTGCATAGTACAGTGGGGGATGTAATGGTTATTAAGGCACAGTGCCTATATCGTAAGACATTTCCAGTTAGTAGGAAAGCCAGATAGATACATGCACAAGAAAAGGGCAGAGCAGAAATACGGCTCTCTCTTCCTTTAGCTTCCTGATTACAATCTCTTACATTTATACAAGCTGTGTATTGTAGTCAGTCCTGGTGGAGGAAACTCCTTAAATCCCATTTGAGCAGTTAAGATCCATTGGTCTAGAAAATTGTTTAAGATATATGTTATAGGGATCCCAATCAAGATGGCAGAATGAGATGCCTCAGGGCTCTATCCCCCCACAGAAACCAAGGAATGTGTGCAACCTCTAGATGTGGGTACTGCTCTCACTTGGCAGCTAGCAAGGAAATGAATCTCAGTCCCACAACCATAAGGAACTGAATTCTG
Organism: Tolypeutes matacus; assembly: GCA_026826555.1. Lineage (NCBI taxonomy): Eukaryota > Metazoa > Chordata > Mammalia > Cingulata > Chlamyphoridae > Tolypeutes > Tolypeutes matacus. The sequence continues at coordinate 22,615,641 of JAKSZT010054304.1, forward strand.
CCACCAATCTAAATGAACAAGGGAAAGGTCCTCCTCTAGAGCCTCTAGATAAGAATGCATCCCTGCTGACACCTTGATTTTAGCCCGGTGAGGCCCGTATTGGACTTTTGACCCACAGAACTGTAATAAATTTGCATTGCTTAAGCTGCTAGGTTTGTGGTAATTTGCTATGGCAACAATAGAAAACTAATAGAAAATATAAATTGTCTTTCATTATAGTATATAGCTGGGGGGGAAAGAGATGTGTAGGAGGGAGAAAAGCTTTTAATTTTCTTATGAAAGATGAAAATTCTTAGAAAATCTTCTAAGTGCTTTGTAGATGCTTTAGGGATGTAAAAAGTAGGGAAAAAACGATCTTCGTATTCTAAACTGGACCTGGGGAAATAATATTTATTGGAAGCCATGGAAATAACAGGAAGTAGTTGACCAATGAGTGAGATGTTTACTCACATGAGACAATTTCTCTTTTTCTGCTCACTGTCAACGGTCCCTATCTTTGCTCATCACCTACTGTACCTAAGCCAAAACAGGTTTGGGGAAGAGGGTCTGAAAGGAAAAGTTCTCCTATGGTTCACCATATTCATTATAGAAAGACTGTTCTCATTAAGGCCCCCATGAGCAATCCTTGAAATTATCTTTAATACTTCTCCCAGCTAACAAGATCTCAGTAAATAAGACCTATAGAATTGTCTTTTAGATTTTATTTTTTAAAAAGTTGTTCAATAAAACACTAAAGGACACTCATGCCTTTAAAAACACGTTATCAATTATTGGTCAGATTCTCTGGCAGGCAACTCGGGGTTGCCATTGCTAGGTTATAGAAAACATGAAGTAAAAGTCAAATAAGGGAAGCAAAGGTTTAAGTGTTTGAGCCTGAGTGCTTATTTATTTTCATATTATCCTAAAATCAATGTAAGTTCTGCTTTGTGAAAAAGACCGTCTGTCTCTCTTTACCATCTTTTTAATAAAATAAACTCCCTATTTTAGAGGACGTAAGGCTTTTCAACTTAAAGATGATCTCATTTGCAGTTAGGTGTGACCATGTGATTAGAGTCTAGCTAGAGGTATGAAAGTTGAAATGATATGCGCATCTTTGCAGAAAGGTCCAATCCCTTCTTAGCTGCAATTTGGACATAATCGCTTGAGCAACAATAGTTGTTTTGGACAATGAGGTGATTTGGGAATGGTGATTTAGGATTTTGACAACATGGAACACTATACTGAGTACCTCTGGACTTGAATATGAAGGAGAAATATATGTCTATATTGTTACATCTTTTATTTTGTGTCTTCTCATTTCTTGCAGTTTGACCTAATCCTATATAAAGTAGTGACATGTTACCTTATTCCAATTACTAGCACAGATAATGAGAAATGAGTCAGGAATTGGCTATAAACTTAATATATTCTATGCAGAACATCTAATGCTTTTTACTAGACTGGGAGTATTAAAAAGAAACAATGTTTTTTAAAAACAAATTTGTTTTTAGAATTAGAGTGTGTTAATGATTGCCTCATAATAAAAATCACTTAATTATATACTTTAAAGGGATGAATTTTATGATATGTAAGTTATGGCTCAATAAATGTTATTTGAAAAAAAATGATGTGGCCAAGGTCAATACCCTGATAGGCCTGATGGAGAGAAGGCATATGTTCAACTGGCTCCTAACTATGATGCTTTGGATGTTGCCAACAAAATTGGGACCATCCTGAGACAGCTGGCTAATTCTAAATATAAGTTTAAAAAAAAAAAAAAAAAAAAAAATTTTTAAATGAATCATTCAATGAAAGAGCATTAGAATTTTTTTAATTAAATAAGCTTTGAATTTAATTAAGCTACAATTTTGTGGGATATGAGAATTATTAAACAAATATCTGAAATATAAAACTTTTAACATTAGTCCAAATGTTTTAATTTGTGACTATTCTGATATCCCCTTTTAAGTTTGCTTCTATCTTATTATTATTCATTTCCAGATTCAGGTTTTGCATTACTTTGGAGAGCATAGAATCATCTTTTTTATCTCCTGAAGCAGCCCCTTTGTTGATAGTTTCTTCTGCTACAATAAAAAACTGTTCAGTTGGTTGAAGAATGCTTATTCCATAGCCATTGTTGTTATAAATATGATTATTAGTCATCTTCAATTTGGGTGCTGGTAGAACCTGTTAAATTATTCAAGGAAATTAGTTTTTCAATAATTTTATAAAAAGAAAATAACTAATGAACATTGAGCATTGCTCTAGAACTTATTCTTGGGATAACAACTTTCTTGAAAATAAGAGACTATCAGTTTTGAACAAGTGCTGTTTTCCTCACACTCACTAATATAATCTGATTAGCTATAAAAATGTTTGCTGAGAAACTTCCATTTTTTTTTAAATGATGTGATATGGAGAAAATAGGGCAATGTGATAGCATGACTTGTTAAGGAGAGGGTACCATTTAACTAGTGTTCTTTCTAATAAATTCTTTGAAGAGGGACAATTATGTTCAGACATGATTAATGAGGCTACTGTGAGATCTAAAAGAGAGTATTTCAGGTAAAGGGAACAGTAAATATAAATGTCCTGGAAGAATAATAATTGGTAAATTCTGGGAACACAAAGCCAGTTGTAGCAGGAATATAATTTAAGAAGAGAATTGGGAGAAGATGATGTTGAATAAAACAGGGGCCAGATCATGTCATATTTCATAAACCTGGCTTATTAAACTTTAACATACATGAAAATCACCTGCAGATCTTGTTAAACATTAGATTCTGATTCAGTCGGTCTGGGATAACGCTTGCGATCTGCATTTCTAAAAGCTAGATGATGCCAAAGCTGTTGTTCTGTAGATCTCACTTGGAATAGCAGGGTTATGGTTCTCAAAATGTGATTCTGACCAGCAAGCAGTACCAGCATCACCTGGAAATTTACTAGAAATGCAAATTCTCAGGTTCTACCCTGACCTACTGAATCAGAAACTGGACATGGGTCTTCAGAGTGATTCTCATGCTAAAGTTTAAGAACCACTGAAAAATCATGCTAGGCTGAGGGGATGATTCTACTAGTGGTATATAATACAATCCCTGCCCTTAAGTAGTTTACAGTCTACTTGAGAAAAAATTCATGAAACAGTAAATTTCAATATAAACTAGTGTTCTAGGGAAAAACTTTATTAATTACATAAGCCTAGAAAGGTAATATATATAGAAGCAGAAAGGAATGAGAAGGCATTTTGCCAAAAATCATTATTAATGTTTTAATTGCTTAGCTTAAATCATTTTATGCAAATTTGAAGATCAGACATAAAATGTTTCTTAATATTTTTATTCTCTTTTAATTTATTCTACTTTTCAAAGTATTACAAGAACAAAACATACCACTTTTTATATTTAGTTATTTGCTAAGAATTTAAGTTGAAGTTATTAAATTATATTAATAAACTTGTTTCTCATCAGCCATCATTTTAACCGTATTTTAATTATTTGTGCAATTGCTCTTTTCCTTGATCAATGATAACATTTTTAAGATTTTTTATTGGACATGAAAACTCTAAACAAGAAAAGAATGGAAAGACTAAATTGTAAGATTTAAACTAATATTTCATTACATATTCTAATCAATATTTACAATTCTAATAACAATTCTATATAGAGAAATGTGAAAATACCTTCATATTAATTCCACCTAAATTGCTTTTTGAACTGTCACTGGTTCTGAGGTTATTACAATGATGAATTTCATTCCTTTCCAAAATGGCTATGCTCCCAGGATATAGTTCAACACCAGCACCCTATAAATTAAAAACAAACCATTCTGCAAAATACACTTCTTCAAAATTTTCTTTAGACTTGAAAGTTGTATTCTATATGCAGTCTAAACACATTACATGAAAATGCATGATAATGCCTTCAACAATTTATTTTAGAAATGTCAAAAAAAAAATGTTGAGGGAAGCAGCTGTGGCTCAATCAGTAGGGCTCCCGTTTACCATATGGGAGGCCCTGGGTTCGGTTCCCGGGGCCTCCTGGTGAAGGCAAGCCCGCCCGCACGGCGTGGTTAGCTGACCCAGCGAGCACAAGCAGCAAGGGGGGGATAAATGAATAAATAAAATAAAATCTTTAAAAAAAAAAAAAAAAAATGTTGAAAACTAAATATTATCTGTGTTAGAGAATCATTAGGCCTAGAAGGAAGGGTGGGGCCATTCAGTGCATTACCTTGCTCTCCCATCCAAATGAATTCTCCAAATGTGAGTACAAAACCTCTTTAAGCAATTCTTTTTAATAGTTATGAAAAATGCATTCATATCCAATCAATTTTCTCATTTTAATAGAAATTAAGAAAAAGTCAACCTATAAAAGGTCTTTTCCTCCCTCTTTTAATTTTTCTTCTTCAATTTCCCAGTACTTAATGACTTTTATGATTGTTACATGAAAACCCAAATTTTCTAAGCCCTGATTATTCAGTGTAATCACAATATCTTATAGCAATTTTAGAATTAATCACAATATCTTATAGCAATTTTTGGTAGCTTACAAATACTTATTGACTTTTTTAATAAACCATCAAGTAACTGACTTATGATCTATTTTATAGCCACTGATTCCTAGGTTTTTTAATCAAAATAATTGGCTTCTTTATTGAAAAATGAACACAATAGCATAAGCCTAGTATAGGTCTATAGAATGTTAAGTCTGAATCCTAGTGATGTAAGAATCATTTAAAAGTTGGTCCTCAGATTTTTATAGAAGTAAGGCTGTATTGTGTCTTCTAGAGTCCATTATTTGGAATTTAGTCACAAAAATACCCAAATAACAAAAACTTCTTAACCATTATTGAGAAGTATTATGATTAGAATCTATTGACATATTTATTCCAGGTATTATATTGAACACTTTATAATCTAGTCCTTTGAACAATTGTATTTGGGCTATTTCTTTAAAAGCACTTGGTTTGGAGAGATGGTCAGGGCTAGTACAGGTGTCACAGACACTCTTCTCAATACTATGCCAGTAATAGTATCTAGTCAGCAGCTTTGTGGCATTTGACACAATGATAATAATCTAAGATCATTTAATTTTAGATTTGCACAAGTGTTTCGATGAAGATATGTTTAAAATTGTTCACAGGGAAATTTTTAGCATATAACATCGTAGACTTGGTCCTGGTTTTCCTCCTTGATATTTTGGATTCCTTTCAGCATTCTTGTCCATTGTGTGGTAAGTTATCAATTTGTAAGTAATTAGGTATTTCATTAAAATTCTGAACAACTCCAGCCATGTAATCTTTGGAAAAGATACAAGTTGTTGTTAGCAAAATGTAACCTTGTTTCTGGTGACATTTTTTGATGCTATACTTAGGAAAGCTTATCTTTTAAAATAGTCTAAAGGAACTTATTTTATTCCTTTGTGGATATTTTATTCTAATGTATAATTTGAGGAATTTTATGCTTCTAAGCACCATTTAACTGGATTTTATTCTAGGGCCTCTGATGAGTAAAACATCAAAATAAGAACATATTTTTTCACGCTAAATTTGTTAATAGAGCAGGTGTTAGCCTTCAACATTCCAAAGATGTTACTACATATATGCGATGTAGATTCTTGGCATTACTGTACAGGATACTCAAATCTTTCCAAAGAGTAAGAGTGAGCAATTTTTAAAATCTCATTCAAAATGAGCAAGAGCTACAAGTTGAATAGGGCTTTGTCTGAGGAACTCCTCCAGGTACTTTATAAATTTGAGACACTTCAAATATTCTTACAAATCCATTCATCTTCCTTCTATGGGAAAAATGGCATTTGTCGGCTTTAGAGGTGAGGACATCAGACCTAGGCCTCAGATTTGTACTCTAATACTCTTTCACAGTGTTGCCCATATTAAACACTTGAAAAATTCAAGCACAACTAACTCTAATGACAAAGACTTTAATGGCTTCTGCTTCCTTTCCTTTTTCTGTTTGCTTCTCTAAACTATCAGCTATTCACTGAATATATTTTCCTCAGAGTGGTGAGCATGACAGGTGAGGGTGGAACATCTCTGGGGAGCACCTCTGGTGTTTTAAAGGTGAAAGGGTTGAAGCATTGACAGATGAGGATATGTCTCTGGATCAAACTGCCATCCTTTATAATAGATTTTACTTGAGAGTCAAACCTGTGTTTTTACAATGAAAGTTATGCATGTGAACTGTGAGGCATGATCCTTGATTCCAGATAACTTGAGAATGGGTGGTGGTTTGTTTCTGGCCACAGAATGTGTTCATGGCAGCCACACTGGAAACTGAGGCCTTGATTCTTGGGCTTAGCCTCCTGCCTTGTCCATGGCTAGCCACAGGCAGGGATAAGGGACAGTGGATAGCTACATGTGTTCAGCCTTCTGGGAAAATACGATGTAGGGACCCGAGGCCCAGTTCCTCCAACAGAAACCTCCCAAGTAGTTGCTGGCCACAGAAGCTCTAGTCTTGGGCGACTTGTAAACAGGCACTGGGATATTCACCAACAACTACATTCAGGCAATTTAATTTGCAACTTTGCATGATACACTCCTTTTCTCAAGCTGTTTCACAAAGTGGGGGCAGTGTGATGAGAATAACTCTGTTCTCAGGGATGTCCACAGATTTCAGGTACTGCACCATGCTCTTTAAATTTGCAATATACTCATTTAGTGGAATGTGCTGCTTAGGACTCTCCTCTTCTAAAACTGTCATTGGCACCAAAGAAAATTGTAATTGCTACAGAGCCGCCCGGACTGTTACCTTTCCTAGATTATTCTTGGAAGGGTAATTTTGGTCTATCTGGTATTGTAACCTGAAAATCCACAATTCAGAACATCACATCTTCCAGGTCTATGTTCCAAAGAGCAACATGCGAGGCCAGAATAGGTTGCTCGCACAGCCCACCGCCTCTCATAGCGCCATAGCTGCCACCGGCCGAGAGGCGGGGCCAGTAGTTTTTTTTTTTTTTTTTAATCACACACAAAACAATGCTAATAATTACTTTCTTTGGACATAGGCACTTCACTTTTCCTAAGTGTACTATGATATCTTTCCTTGTACTTATCCTCATTTGGTTGATTTCTACCAGTTTCTAAGTTTAATTCTAATGCCATTCAAACATGAAGAAATTGCTACCCTTTGCATATTAAAATCACTCGAGGGAAGCGGCTGTGGCTCAATCAGTAGGGCTCCCGTTTACCATATGGGAGGCCCCGGGTTCGGTTCCCAGGGCCTCCTGGTGAAGGCAAGCCCGCCCGCACGGCGTGGTTAGCCGACCCAGCGAGCACAAGCAGCAAGGGGGGTATAAATGAATAAATAAATAAAATCTTTAAAAAAAAAAATCACTCGAAGTTGTTAACTATAGTCATATAAGTTGTAGTATTTACAGAATGAAATACCTGGGCACCAGTAATTTCACTGTCTGTAATTGTCAAAGCAGCCCCTGTAAGAACACACACTCCTGTTCCTTCACATTTTAATATACAGTTTTCTAGAGTCATGTGACCAGACTCTACTACCACAATACCATCAACTGTTCCTTGCTGTATCAGAGACAGATGCATTAGTTTCACATTTTCAGCTTTGGACACCACAAAACTGTCATGAGAAGGTTCAGAAGTAATGATAATTTCCTCTCTCTTTCCAACTCCTGTCGTAAGGACAAAAATACATAATTGAGCAATCCCATATTTTAAAGCACTGTGGTCATTCAGTAATACTTGCTACTACTTATACATTTTTCCTTATACATATTTGTAATAAGTAATATGTTATTCAGTTGTTAACTTCTGTCCTTATTTTAATGCCAAGATGGAAAAAACTTTTATCGATCTAAATTTTTTTCTATAATATTTACTCAACATACTCATTCTACTTTACATTTCCAGAAATTTTATAATCAGCAGTCATCTAGAAAATGTCAAGATATAAAAGTATACTATACCATAGCTTAGTTTCCAAAGCATAATAAATTACCATAATTTAAAAAGACTGGCAGAGACTCAAGTTAGTTTAGAAGATTAATGTAATCATACCCATAATTTTGCTCTAGAGTAGTCAAAGCTCAAGGTTACAAACAATTTTTAAATTACAAATATGATTCTTATTACCCATACTGATTATAGCCATCAAAATCTAGTGAAATTTTTTATTTTTCAATTGATAGGCAAAATTTTAGACATCTCCTTTCTTTTGGCCAGACAATGGGAATATCTCTACTTCAAAGTAAAAGGGCATAATTAAAAAGTTAATATACTCAGAATCTAAAAGAAATTTAGTAAACTCTGCTTTTCTACTAATATTTTAGTAAATTTGCATGTGAATTAGCTTTTCAAGAAAATGCTGAGCTTATTTTAATATAGACTTACATCTGGGTTTTCCCAGAAAGATCATATGAAGAGCAGTAGTCATAGATGAGAAAAAAATAGTTTTGGTAAAGCATAGATGGAGCTAATAAAAAATACTATGAACAGGTCTTAACTGTAAAAAGCACATAAGGGGTTTTTGTGAAGCATGAACTCTATTCTAATTAATAATTTCTAAACATGTTTATAATATACAACTTGTCCAATCTACATTGCTGTGAAAAGATTGCAAAAGATGCCCTCTAACCCCTTATAATGATGTCATCAGTCAATAAAGCAAGGTTTGCAGCTTGATATTCTCCTGGAAAAATAACTACTGTATCTCCACTATAACAACTATCCAAAGCCAAATCCAAATCATCATGTTGTTGGAGAAGTGTGTCTGAAGATAAGTCCTTTACCTGAAAAAAAAAAAAAGAAAGAAAGAAACAATGCACCTTCAACAATAAATTGAAAATTTTCATTTTAGTGAGTTATTTACTGATAATATATGCTTTTCCCAAAGACTTAACTATATAGTGTTCATGTTCATTAAAAGCTCTAATCAGTCTCAATTAAGGGAATGATGATAGAAGATTTTCTTTTTTTACTAAATACTGGGTATAAGTTATGTACCAGAAGTTGTATTTTGAGTCTTAGATATTACCTACTATTCCTCCAACAGTTCATTGAGGTAAAGTATTATTAACCCCATTATAAAGTTACGAAAATTGTAGCTCATTGAGATTAAATTATTTGGCCATGGATACAGAGTTAGTGGGAAGCCAAGATTTAAATCCAGGTCTATATTATGCCAGACCTTACCTTACACTCTATGCAATACATTACTTTGGTTAATTCAAACTGACCCTCCAATTTTGGTAAATTAACAAAATTTTATATTTTAAAGGCTCTGGAGCTAAAAACATAGGGAACCAAGAATTTGCACTGGTAATAGAAAAGGGACAAGAATTTTATTATTAGTGTCATGAAGAACGGAGGACTTTAAAAATAAAGTTTGGAAATTAAAAATACATTTTGAAAAAAGTCTATTCCATTTTTTCCCATTATTATCACTCATTATATATTTATTATTTAAAAAGTGATAACTTGTTTGTTATAAAAATACCGAAAATAAAAGCAAGTATAACAAAAGGAAAAATTAACATAAATCTTTACTTAAATATAATCTGTTGATACAGACATTCCAGTCTTTATTTCATACTTATATTCATTTATTCTTGTACTGATATATCATACCATATACATGTAGAGTTTTGAGTTCTGATTTATCTCACGATATCACATTTCCCCCATGTATTTAAATATTTCAAAGCCTCATTTTTAATGGTTACACAATAGTGCATCATATGAATGTATCATAATATATTTTCTTCCTCTTAGGAGTTTTATAATTTTTTCACTATTATGAAAATATTACAAGTAAATCCTTATGCACACCTCTAGTTACTTGGGGTAAATTACTAGACAGGGAATTATAGAGTCAAAGTGCTTATAAAAACATTTTAAGCATCTTGAATAAACACTGCTGAACTGACCTCCAGAAATGTTTAACCATTTAAAACTTGGTTTGAGAATACACTTCACTACAAACTCATCAACATAGAGTTCATAATTCTAAAATTATGTCATCTTAATAGGCAAAAATCTTCACTATGACTCATTATAATTTCCATTCTTTTGATAAGAGTGAACAGTTTTTCCATATATATGAGCAAATACAGGATATTTGAGCAGGCAGATAGTACAAGGATTACCTCTATAAATAATTTTCTAAGAAGTCTGGAACTCTTATATTTTTCATATTCACTGAAATATATACAGAACGGAGAAGGAAACTTGATATAGGAAGATAATGGATTTAATTTTAGTACCAGTTAATTTGAGTTAGTAGAGGCGCTAAGGAGAATTTATTCAGTAGACTATGGCTATAAGGGTCTAGAGTATAGAATCAAAAATGAGTTATTTACATATATGATAATTCAAGTAGGGGAAGAGATAAGATTAGCTACAAGAATGCATAAAGAAAGAATGGAAAAATGCTCTCTATGACAGAACATTTAGGAACAACATTTAAAGGACAGGCAGACAATAAAAAGCTCACAAAGAAAGATGATGAATGATCAAAGAGGTAAAGTCAATCAAGAGGCTAAGATGTCATGGAAGGAGGACATAGTTTATAGTGCCAAATCAACTACTGAGATTAAACTAGATGGTAATCCCTAAATTATGCCTACTGGATTTACCCACAGGAAGGTCCCACATAACCATGAGAACATTTTCAGTAGTATGCTGGAGACAGAAGGCAGCTCACAATGGGTAGAGGCATGAATGTGAAAGTAGTAGACAAGGACAGGCAAATATTGCAAATTTTGTTCTGCATGGGAAGAGATAAGAGATGAGTATTTAAGGTAGGTGGTGTTTTATTATTTAAGATGGAACAGAATTGAACATATCTCAATGTATACAGGAAGTAGAGAATAAGAGGTTAAAGATACATGAAGTGACATCACAGAAATGGTAGAGTAGGGAGCTGAGTCAAACCCTCTAATGAAGCAACCATTAATCTGGCAAAAACTGAGAGGATAAACTTTTTCAGAACTCTGGAATCTAATCAAACACAGTAACCAGGGGAAGAGCTTAATGAAGAAAGAGGATGCTAAAATTTGGTAAGAAAGTATTGTGACATTTTTACTTACCTTGGCAGTGATCTGGCAGCAGCTGAGGGTATAGTGGCTTGCATTCCTGGCAAGTCTTGCCAGGCAATATGGACTTTGTTCTCAAAAAATTGTGATTGTGATGTTGTGTTTTTATCTGACCCTGAGGAACTTTCGTACCTTCAGGCATATGACCAAAGCATTTAAAAACATACACTAACCATAGCCACCTGAGGCAGGAGATGGAGGACAGGGCACGTAGCATACAGACCCAAAAGTTTGGGAGGACAGAGGCTGAGGAAGAAGATTCTTGGGGGAAATAATGGCTTTGAAGGGCTACTGCCTATTCTGGTGAATGTGGAAAACAGTACACATGCCCAGGGTCAGACACATGCTCAGAAAAGACCAAAGCAAACACTAAGCTTGCACCTCTGGCTGAAAAAATTTGGGCTCTGTGTAAGTAGTAGGTGAATGCTAAGGCAGAGTTGAAGGAAACCAGGCTTAGAGTTGAAAGTGCCCCAGCTCATAGACAAATGGCAAAGACTGGGAGATTTGTTTTTCTTTTTGACTCCAGGTATTTAAGGAAAACTCTGTTAGGTCACTGGTTGATTGCTGAGATAATGTGACAGAGACTTCTGTGACCACACATCAAAAAGAACACAGTCTTTACAAAAATAATTAGAAATAGTCACTAAATAAAAGGACAATTGGAGCTGTCAACAATCAACAGCAAACCATGGAGCAGAAGATGAACCTAATTTCCAGAGTTAGCACATAATATTCAAAATGTTCAGTTCTCAACAAAAAATTACAAGACATAAAGAAACAGGAAAGTATGGCTCATTCACAGGGGAAAAAAATGGACAGAAACCATCTCTGAGGAAGCTCAGATATTGGACTTATTAGACAAAAACTTTAAACCAACTGTCATATACTCAAAGAGCTAAAGGGAAATATGAACAAAGAACAAAAGGACACCAGAAAAACAATGTATGAACAAATAGAGAATATAGATAAAGGTATAGAAATTATAAAAAGGAAAGTCTGGAGCTGAAAAATACAATAACTGAAAATTTAAAACTCGCTAGAGGGATTCAACAGCAAATTTGAATGGGCAAAAGAATCAGCAAACAGGATGAATCAGCAAAATAGGATGTTTAAAATGATCCAGTCTGAGGAGCAGAAAGAAGGAGTGAAGAAAAATTAACAGATTGTAAGGGACCTGTAGAACACGGCATTAGTCAGGGTTCTCCACAGAAACAGAACCAACAGGCGATATATATATATCATGATATTTATTACAGGAATTGGCTCACATGACTGGAGATTGCCAAATCCAAATTCCATAGACCAGGCCACAAGCTGAGAACTCTGATGAAAGTTTCAAAGAATTCCCAGGAGAAGCTGGCTCCCTGAAGTAGAGGTAGAAATTCTCTTTCTGGCTGCTGAAATCATCAGCACTCCCTTTAAGGCCTACAACTGATGGGATCAGACTTCTATCATTGCTGAAGGCAATCTCCTTTGTTGATTGTAGATATAATCAGCCATAGATGCTATCAACTGACTAATGATTAAATCCAGGAAATATCCTCACAGGAACAATCAGACCAGTGTTTGCATGACCAAACAAGTGGTTACTATAAACTAGCCAAGTTCATACATGAATTTAACCATCACAGTGCACCCTGTCAACTTATCACCCATACACATCTCCTTAAACTGTACTTAATCTCTAAATAAAAACAATATAACAGTCATACTTTTGCTTAACATAATTAAACTGTCCTGTGTATGGCTGGAAAAGCATTAACACTTTCTCCAGAAAACGGTGCTAATCCTTGGGTAATATTCATTCTTAAACTTGACATTTGGTAACTTAAATACTATGTCATAAAGTTATTACAACTTATGTTATATAATAAGTGGATAACATAGGGAAGAAAACAAAGTTATTTGCTTTATGTATATATAAAGCATATTCATAACAAAACAAGGAAGAAATGAGTACATAATCATTATATTCCTTGTTTCCACAACTGGTCATGAGGGTGTCATTTTAACTACCTTCTTCCACTATCCCATATTTCCTTTACCCTCAGTAAGCAACTGAGCTGGTCATGGTTCTTTGTCTGCTGGGGTGACCTAAATCTTCATTCCTGAAAGGTTCAGGGTATTAGTAGTCCTGCCTGGACTGGTGTGGCAATTTGAAGCTTTCATGGACCCCGCAAAATACTGTTCTAAAAGCCAATCCATTCCTGTGCATGTAAACCTACTGTAGATAGGAACTCTTGATTAGATTCAGCTAAGGGACCTTCTTTTTATCAGATCACTTCAGTAGGGCATGGCCCAGGGTGGTTCTTAATCCTCTCACTGGAGTCCTTTATAAAGGGAGGAATGAAAAGCTGAAGACACAGAAAGAAGGCCACAGGGACAGAGGAACCCAAAAGCTGAGTTTGACAGTTTGAAGTTATTTTATGATCCCTAAAAAAGATTATGTTCTTGAACTAATCCACTCCTGTGGGTGTGGGGCCCTTTTGATTGGACTATGTGAGGCATGACTCAAGTTGGTTCTCCACCCTTTTACTGGAACTTTATATAAATGAAGACACAGAGAGAGACACACAGAAAAGGAAGCTGCAAGTTTCGATCCTGCCATGTGAGAGAAAGGAGAAAAGTAGAGAGATTGGACTCCAGGTTTGCCTACAGCTGCAGAAAGGCAGAGAAGCCTGAGAGGCTGAGAGAGGTCCCAGGGTCTGAAATCAGTAGAACACAGAGACACTGAAAGAGGACCCCAAAAGTTTGGGTCCATGAAACAGCTCAAGACTGACTTATAAGCCATATAACTTATAGCCCACAGCTGAACTCGGGAAGAAAGTAAAGCAGCAAAGACTGAGAGAGGAGGCCCAGAAAGAGACAAGCCTGGTTGCTTACAGCTGAGCCCCAGGAGGCAATAGATTCTGGAAGGGAACGCAGGGACCTTGGCAGAGATGGCCCTATCTTTGCTACATGGCAGGGTCACCAGGAGCTGACTTTGGTGAGAAAGCATCTTTTTTTTTTTTTTTGCATTGTAAAACCCTTAATGTCTTTATTTATTTATTTATTTATTTTTTATTATGGGTAAAAATCAAAATTCTCACAATACATACAAACATTTGCAAAATGATATATAAATATATATGCATATATGTGTATTTGCTTACAAAAATGTTATTTTTATATATATATACATATATTTTAAGAGGTGCTTAGATTACCAGAAAGCATCTTTGATGGTACTTTGATTTGGACATTTTATGGGCTCAGAACCATAACTTTTTTACCCTAAATAAAATCCCCATTACAAAAGCCAACCCATTCCTGGTACTTTGCATTGGCAGCCCTGTAGCAAAGTAAGACACTAAGAAAGAAGGGCCCAGGAGCCAGAACCTGAGAGGAAGCCACTTTAGCCAGAAGCTAAAAGCAACAAGGGGATAGGGAAGAGATTAGCTGAAACCACCATTATGCCCTTCCATGTGCCTGATTGCCCACAGCTGCAGCTTGGGGAAAAGGATCTCCTGATGATGCCTTGATTTGGACACTTTCATGGCCTCAGAACTGCAAATTTTTAACCTAATAAATTCCTTTTATAAAAGCCAAACCATTACTGGTATATTACTCCCAGCAGCTTTTAGCAAACTAAAACAGAAATTGGTACCAGAAGAGTGGGGTGCATGCTGCTATACAAATACCAAAATTGTTGTTAACGGTTTTATAAATGGTAAATTTTGGAAGACTTGAGATGCTTGATAGGAAAGGCCTTGAGGGCTTTGAAGAGACTGTTGGTAGGAATATGGATGCTAATGGTACTTCTGATGAGATCTTAGAAAGAAATGGAGAATGTGACATTGCAAACTGGAAGAAAGGCAATCCTTGTTTTAAATTAGTAGAGAACTTGGAAAAATTAACTCCTGGTATTAAATGGAAGGCAGAATTTGAAAGTGATGAGCATGGATATTTAGTTGAGATTTCCAAACTAAATGTATAAAGTGTGGCCTGGCTTCTCTTTCCAGCTTATAGCAAAATGTGAGAGGAAAGGGATAAGCCGAGAACTGAACTTCTGGTCACACACACACAAAAAAAAAAACAGAAACTGATTACTTGGGAAATTTCAAGCTTCCAGAAAATTAGTCTCCAGAGGATAGTGCCCAATGTGAGTATTTAACTGAACATGGAACCAGCCAGTCATTTCAGTATAAGTGAGAACTGGAAATGCAGTTATTCAGGAAGGATCTGTGGAAAATCTTACTGTCTGACAGCCTGGAACCCTGTTTCCTGCATACTAATCCAAGTTTTCTGTGAGATCTGTATGAACAGAACCACTGCCAGCCTGAATTAAAAGGGACAGAAAATGGAGAGACTGAATGAAAAATGACTTCAAAGGCAGAACTATGGAAGCTGAGGTCAGGACTAAAAACATCTTCTCAGGCCAAGAGAAGGACCCATGTGTGTGTAAAAGGTGAGTATGCCAAGGCACTTGAAGAGGGAGGGCCTTCTGCCCTGTTTGTTCAGGGAGAGTATTACCACCCCAGGTTTCAGAAGGGGTGGAGCACAATTTCCAGGGACTAGGGAGAATTTGGCTGTCACCCCAGTGTTCTTGGAGGGTGGGGCCTAGAGTTTGGCTGCCACTCCATTGTTCTAAGGGAGTTGAGCCAATGGCCCCAGACTGGGGACAGTCTGATCATCACCTCATTGTTCTCAGAGGGTGGGGCATAGTTTGGCTAAGACCCAGATGCTTGATGAGGGTGGAGCCAAGAACATAGCTGCTGGGCAAGCCCTTGGAAATGGTGGAACTGCTGCTCCATCAGGCCCTGAGGAGAAGAAACCACAGTTCTATAGATGACTCAGAATTTGAAATCTAATGGAGTATGCCCTGCAGACTTTCAGAACTATTTAGAACCTGTGGCCCCCCGTTTCCCTTCCAGTGTCTCCCTATGGCAATGGGAATGTTTATCCTATTACTGTTTCTGTTTTGTATATTGAAAGTAGATAACTTGTTTTGTAAGTTTCACAGATCCACAGCCAGAAGGGAATTTTGCCCCAAGACAGACTACATGCCTATAACTGATTTTGATGAGATTTTGTACTTAATATTGATACTGAAATGATTTAAGGCTTTTGAAATATTGTGATGAAATGAATGTATTTTGCATATGGAAAGAAAATGTATTTTGGGGGTCTAGAGGGTGGAGTGTGGCAGTTTGAAGCTTTCATGGACCCCAGAAAATCCTGTTCTAAAAAGCCAATCCATTCCTGTGCATGTAAACCTATTGTAGATGGGATCTTTTGATTAGATTCAGTTAAGGGACCTTCCTTTTGATTAGATCACTTCAGTAGGGCATTACACAGAGTGTTTTTTCTACCCTTTTGAATCTAAGCTGTATGAATTCAAACTAGATTGTTAAAATTTAGGATAATTTTAATTTCCATGGTACCCACTAAGAAAATAACTAACAAAAAAGGAAATGAGGACTGAATCAAATGATACACTGGAAAAAAATCAATCAAACACAAAAGAAGGCAATATTGGAGAAATTGAGAAGCAAAATGTGTGACATAGGGTAATGGATGTAGCTCAGTGGTTGAGTGCCTGCTTCCAGTGTATGAGGTCTGGGTTCAATCCCCAGTGCCTCATTTAAAAAAAAAAAAGAAAGAAAAAGAAAGGAAGACATGACATATAGAAAATGAATAGCAAAATAGCAGAAGTAAGACCTTCCTTATCAGTAATCATTTTAAATGTAAATGGATTAAGCTCATCAATTTGAAAAACTGAGATTGGTAAAATGGTGAAGTAAACATGATCCAACTCTATGCTATCTACAAAAGACTCACATTAAGTCCAAAAATAGGTTACATTCCATGCAAATAGTAACCAAAAGAGAGCTGGAGTAGGCTACACTAAATCAGACAAAATAGAGTATAAGTAAAAATTTATTACAGGAGACAAAGAAGGATATTATGTATTGAAAAAAGGGGCCAATTTAACAAGAAGATGTAAAACGTATACACACATATATGCACCAAATAATGAGGCCCCAAAATATATGATGCAAACATTGACAGAATTGAAGAGAGAAATAGATCATTCTACAATGATAGTTGGTGACTTCAATACCCCATTTTCAATAATGGAAAAAACATCTAGACAGACAATCATTAATAGAATAGAGACTTGAACAACATTATAAACCACCTATGCCTAACAGACACAAATAGAACACTTCACCCAACAAGAGAAGAATACACAGCCTTCTCAAGGGCACATGTAATATTAGAAGTATAGATCATAATTTAGGACACAAACAAGTCTCAATAAATTTTAAAAGACTGAAATCATATAAAGTATATTTTCCTACCAAAATGGAATGAAGCTTGAAAAAGATAACAGAAAGAAAACTGTGAAATTCACAAATGTGTAGAACTTAGACAACATAGTCAAACAACAAATGGGTCTAAGAAGAAAACACAAAAGAGATTAAATACTTTTAGATAAGTGAAAATGAAAACATAACATACCAAAATGTATATGATGCGATGAAGGCAGTGCTCACAGGGAAATTTATAGCTATGAATGCTTCATTAAAAGAGAAAAAAAAATCTCAAATCAATATCCTAACTTGGCTTGTTTAATGATGAGAGACTGAAAGGTTTCCAATTAAGATCAGGAAAAATACAAGGATGAGCACTGCCACCATTGTTATTCAACTTTATACTGAAAGTTCTTGCAAGAGCAATTAGGGAAGAAAAAGAAATGCACCCAAACTGGAAAAGAAGAAGTAAAACTTTCCCTAATTACACATGATATGATCCTATATACAAAAAAATACTCAAAAACCCACAATACTCCAGCACACCTCTCACTGTAGCACACCCACAACCCATGTCTCAGGTTGAGTACTTATCTCATTTCTAGTTTTCTTGTTTCTTAATAAACTCTTGCCTACCCTTAAAAAACAAACAAACAAAAAATAGATATCCTAACTTCACACCTTAAGGAATTAGAAAAAGAAGAGAAAAAAAAAAAACAGAAGCTAGCAAAAGAAAGGAAATGATAAAGATTAGATGGCAGATAAATGGAATGGAGAATAAATAATAAATAGAATCGATGAAAATAAAAGTTGGTCCTATGAAAAGATCAACAAAATTGACAAATCTTTAGCTAGAATGACTAAGAAAAAGGAGAGAAGAGGTAAATTACTAAAATAAGAATTTTTACTGAGACATTACTATATACTTTACAGAAATAACAAGGTTTATTAAAGAATACCATCAGCAATTATATGCCAAAAATTATATAGCCTAGATGAAATGGACAAATTCCCAGAAACACACAAATTACCAAAACTGCCTCAAAAAGAAATAAAAACACTGTACAGACCTATAATAATGAAAGAGATTGAGTCAGTAATCTGAAATGACCTAAGAAAGAAAAGCTTGATAAACTTTATATAACAGAGTACACACTATACAGTCTGGGTAGAGTCTTTTTTTTTCTTTTTTTACAATATAAATTTTATTTGAATCATACAATATGTTACACAATATATTTCGTTCATAGTAACGCAATCATACAGTATTTGTCCTTTTGTGTCTGGCTTGCTTTCCTCAGCATAATATTCTCCAGGTTCATTCATGTTGTCCTATGCTACAACTTCATTTCTTCTTACAGGTGCCTAATATTCCATTGTGTGAATAGACCACAGTTTGTTTATCCATTCACCTGTTGATGGACACCTGGGATGTTTCCAGCTTTTGGCAACTGTGAATAATGCCGCTATGAATATCAGCGTGCAGATGTCTGTTCATGTCACTGCTCTCAGTTATTCTGGGTATATACCCAGTAGTGGAAATTGCAGGGTCATGTGGCAAGTCTATATTCAACTTCTTTAGGAACTGCCAAACAGTCCTCCACAGTGGCTGTACCATTCTGCATTCCCACCAAATTGGGAATCTCTCCACATCCTCTCCAACACTTGTAGTTCTCTGTTTTTTTAATAGTGGCCATTCTGATAGGTATGAAATGATATCTCATTGTAGTTTTGAATTGCATTTCCCTAATCATTAGTGATGTTGAGCATTTCTTCATGTGTTTTTTCACCATTTGTATTTCTTTTTTGGACAAATGTCTATTCAAGTCTTTTGCCCATTTTTTTTTTTTTTTTTTAATTTTTTAATCTTTAGTTTGATTTTTTTTTTTTTAAAGATTTTATTTATTTATTCATTTATCCCCCCCCTGCTGCCCGTGCTCGCTGGGTCAGCCAACCACGCCGTGCGGGCGGGCCCGCCCCCACCAGGAGGCCCCGGGAACCGAACCCGGGGCCCCCCATACGGTAAACGGGAGCCCCACTGATCGAGCCACAGCCGCTTCCCGGCCCATTTTTTTTTCTTTATTTTTTTTTTCTTCAATCTTTTTATTTTTATTTTTTTAAAATTTTTTGCCCATTTTTAAGCTGGGTCATTTGTCTTTTAATTGTTGAGTTTTAACATCTCTTTACATATCCTGGATATTAAACCCTTATCAGATATGTGATTTTCAAATATTTTCTCCCATTGAGTTAGATGCCTTTTCACCCTTTTGACAAAGTCCTGTGAGGTGCAAAAGTGTTTAATTTTGAGGAGGTCCCATTTATCTATTTTTTTCTTTTGTTGCACATTCTTTGGGTATAAGGTCCAAGAAACCACCTCCTATTACAAGGTCTTGAAAATGTTTCCCTACATTTTATTCTAGTAGTTTTATGGTCCTGGCTTTTTTTTTTTTTAAGATTTTATTTATTTATTCATTTATCCCCCCCTTGCTGCTTGTGCTCACTGGGTCAGCTAACCACGCCGTGCGGGCGGGCTTGCCTTCACCAGGAGGCCCCGGGAACCGAACCCGGAGCCTCCCATATGGTAAACGGGAGCCCTACTGATTGAGCCACAGCCGCTTCCCCCTGGCTTTTATATTTAGATCTTTGATCCATTTTGAATTGATTTCTTGTATAGGGAATGAGATAGGGGTCCTCTTTCATTCTTTTGATTATACATATCCAGTTATCCCAGCACCATTTGTTGAAGAGATTATTTTATCCCATTAACATTGACTTGGTAGGTTTGTCAAAACCCAGTTGACTGTATAGGTGAGGGTTTATTTCTGGATTCTCAATTCTATTCCACTGATCGTTGTGTCTATCTTTATGCCAGTACCATGCTGTTTTGACCACTGTAGCTTTGTAATATGTTTCAAGGTCAGGCAGTGAAATTCCTCCCACGTTGCTCTTCTTTTTCAGAATGCTTTTGGCTATTCAGGTGCACTTTCCCTTCCAAATGAATTTGGTAATTGCCTTTTCTAATTCTGTAAAGTAAGCTGTTGGGATTTTGATTGGTTTTACATTGAATCTATAAATCAGTTTGGGTAAGATTGACATCTTCATGATATTTATTCTCCCAATCCATGAACACGGAATGCCTTTCCATTTGTTTAGGTCTTTTAAAATTTCTTTTAGCATTGTTTTGTAGTTTTCTGCATAAAGGTCTTATACTTTGGTTAAATTAATTCCTAGGTATTTGAGTCTTTTTGTTGCTATTGAAAATGGAATTTTCCTCCTGATTTCCTGGTTAGAACTCAGATTTTTCAGTACTACTGTACAAAAACATTACTGATTGTTGTGTGTTGATCTTGTATCCTGTCACTTTGCTGAACTCATTTATTAGCTCAAGTAGCTTTGTCATGAATACATTCAGAATTTTCTAAATACAGGATCAAGTTATCTGCAAACAGTGAGAGTTTTACTTCCACTTTTCCTATTTGGATGCCTTTAAATTTTTTTTTTTTTTCTTGTCTAATTGCCCTAGCTAGAACTTCTAGTACAATGTTGAATAACAATGGTGACAGTGGGCATCCTTGTCTTGTTCCTGATCTTAGAGGGAAAGCTTTCAACCTTTCCCCATTGATTATGATGTTGGCTGTGGGTTTTTTCATATATGCCTTTTATCATATTGAGGAATTTTCCTTTTATTCCTATCTTTTGAAGTGTTTTTATCAAAAAAGGATGCTGGATTTTGTTGAATGCCTTTTCTGCATCTATTGAGATGATCATATGGTTTTTTTCCTTCAATTTGTTAATGTGGTGTATTACATTGATTGATTTTCTTTTTTTTTCTTTCTTTTTTTTTTTTTTTAAAGATTTTATTTATTTATTCATCTATCCCCCCCTTGCCACCTGCGCTCGCCGGGCCAGCCAACCACGCCGTGCGGGCGGGCCCGCCCCCACCAGGAGGCCCGGGAACCAAACCCGGGGCCCCCCACATGGCAAACGGGAGCCCCACTGATTGAGCCACAGCCGCCTCCCATGATTGATTGATTTTCTTATGTTGAACCAGCCTTGCATACCAGGAATAAATCCCACTTGGTTTGTGATGTATAGGTCTTTTGATATGCTGTTGGATTCGATTTGCAAGTATTTTGTGGAGAATGTTTGCATCTATGTTCATTAGAGAGATTGGTCTGTAATTTTCTTTCCTTGTGGAATCTATCTGGCTTTGGTACTAGGGTGATGCTGGCTTCATAAAATGTGATGGGTAATTTTCCCTCCTCTTCAATTTTTTGGAAGAGTTTAAACAGGATTGGAAATGCTTGGTAGAATTCACCTGTGAAGCCATCTGGTCCTGGACTTTTCTTTGCTGGGAGATTGTTAATGACAGATTCAATCTCCTTAAATGTGATTGGTTTGTTAAGTGTTTGTATTTCTTGTAACATCAGTGTAGGTTGTTTGTGCATTTCTAGGAATATGTCCATTTCATCTATGTTGTCTAGTTTGTTGACATACAGTTTCTCATAATAGCCTTATGATTTTTTTTTCATTTCTGTGGGGTCAGTTTTAACTTCCCCTCTTTCATTTCTGATTGTATTTATTTACATCTTCTCTCTTTTTTTCTTTGTTAGTCTAGCAAGGGGTTTGTCAATTCTATTGATATTCACAAAGAACCACCTTTTGGTTTTGTTGATTTTCTCTATTTTTTCCTCAATTTCATTTATTTCTGCTCTAATCTTTATTACTTCTTTCCTTCTGCTTGTTTTAGGATTGGTTTGCTGTTCTTTTTCTAGTTCCTCTAGTTGTTCAGTTAAATCTTTGAGTTTAGCTCTTTCTTCTTTTTTAATATAGACATTTAGTGCTATAAATTTCCCTCTTAAGACTACTTTCACTGAATCCCATAAGTTTTGATAAGTTGTGTTCTCGTTTTCATTTGTCTCAATATATTTACTGATTTTACTTGCAATTTCTTCTCTGACCAACTGATTATTTAGGAGTATGTTGTTCAGCCTCCACACATTTGCAAATTTACTTTTGTCCTGTCTATTCTTGATTTCCAGTTTCATTCCATTATGATCTGAGAAGGTGCTTTGTATTTCAATCTTTTTATATTTATTGAGAGCTGCCTTGTCCCCTAACATGTGGTCTTATCCTGGAGAAAGATTCATGGGCACTTGAGAAGAATGGATAACCCGCTGAATTTGGATGCAGTATTCTGTATATGTCTGTTAGGTCTAACTCGTTTATAGTATTGTTCACATTCTCTGTTTCCTTGCTGATCTTCTGTCTAGTTGTTCTATCTAATGATGTGAGTGGGGGTGTTGAAGTCTCCAATGATTATTGTAGAAATGTCTATTTCTCCCTTCAGCTTTGCCAGAGTTTGTCTCGTGTATTTTGGGGCACCCTGGTTAAGTGCATAAGATATTTATGACTGCTATATTTTCCTGGTAGATTGTCCCTTATATATTAATAATTAATGCCCTTCTGTATCTGTTATAACTTTTTTGCATTTAAAGTCTGCTTTGTCTGATATTATTATAGCTACCCCTGCTCTTTTTTGGTTACTATTAGCGTGGAGTATCTTTTTCCATCCTTTTACTTTCAGCTGTTTTTTATCCCTAAGTCTGAGGTAAATTTCTTGTAAGCAGCATATGGATGGCTTATGTATTTTTTTAATCCATTCTGTCAGCCTGTATCTTTTGATTGGGGAGTTTAATCGATTCATATTCAATGATTTTACTGTAAATGCACTATTTACTTCCAACATTTTATCCTTTGGTTTTCATGTCATATCACATTTTTGTCTGTCTTTTTATTCTTTTGGTTATCCTTTCTGCTATCCTTTCTCCTATACTCTCCTTTAAGCCTGTCTCTCCTGTCTTTTTCTTTCAGGTTCTAAGGCTTCCTTTAATATTTCCTGCAAATATTTAATATTTTTTGCAAACTTTCTTGGTTTCTGATTGTTTGTGAATATTTATACTCACCTTCATATATGAAGGACAGTTTTGCTGGATAAAGAATCTTGGCTGGCAGTTTTTCTCTTTCAGTATCCTAATTGTATCACACCATTGTCTTCTTGCCTCCATCGTTTCTGAACAGAAATCTGTGCTAAGTCTTATTGGACATCCCTTGTACGTGATGGTTTGCTTCTCCCTTGCTGCTCTGAGAATTTTCTCTTTATCTTTAACATTTGACTTTCTGAGTAGTATGTGTCTTAGAGTGGATCTATTCCAATTTATTCTGATTGCACTTGGATATATAAGTTCATTTCTTTCATGAGAGTTGGGAAGTTTTTGCCTATTATTTCCTCAAATACTCTTTCTGCCCCTTTTCCTCTCTCTTCTCCTTATGGAACTCCCATGACATGTGTGTTGTTGCATTTTGTGTTGTCATTCAATTCTCTGAGCCCCTGCTCAATTTTTTTCCATTCTTTTCTCTCTGTGTCCTTTTCTCTCTTCAATTTTAGCTGTTCACTAAAGAATAAGTATCACTTATATTCTTTCTTCTATCATTTTGAGTCTGCTGTTGTATGCCTTTAGTGTCTTTTTTATCTCCCCTATTGTGTCTTTCATTCCCATGAACTCTGTTATTTTTCTGTTCAGGACTTCAAATTCTTTGCGCTCACTCAATGTCTTCTTGATGTCGTTTAGCTCTTTAACCATATTGTCTTTCAACTCATTAATTTGATGTTGGAAATTTGTGCGCATCTTGCTGATTAATTCTCTCAAATTCTGTGTCTCTTCTGGGGCTTTGCTATTTTCCTTTTCTTGGGCCATGTCTTCTGTTTTCTTAGTATGGCTTGTAATTTTTTGGTGATGTCTAGGCTACTGATTAGGATATAGTTTACTCAGATACTCAATTTCTTTGTCTTTTGTAGGGATGTAGTGGCAGGAGGCTGTGTGTTACCACTGCTCTTTGAATCTTGGCTTGACCTGGATTGTTAGGATTGTTCTGCTGCTTGCTCAAAACTGGGCACTGGACCCAGTAATTTGTTGTAGACTTTCTTCCTAGGGCCTTGGGGAGGGACGCTACAGAGGCCGGAAATAGCCTCTCCTACTTATTTTTAATTTTCTTGTATGCACTTCCTTGGTCTGCCAGCAGGTGACGCTCTTTGGCAGCTCTCAGTTCAATGACTAGTCTGAGTGTATTTGTTGCAACACAGAATGGATCAATGTGGTACAATCTGGAGGCTAGGAGCCTTGTAATTCAAACTTTCTCTGAGACAGTTCTCCAGACTTCTCTGGCAGCCCCCTCCTTTTCCTGGCTAGGAAATATTTCCACTCCCCTCTGAGTCCTCAACAATCAGTCCTGATTAGTAGAGAAGGAGATTGGGAGGGTCCTATATCTTCCGCCCCTCACCAGCTCCCAAGGCAAACAATGGCATGGCCCCACCTGGCCTGGAAGGTCTCCTGGGATACAGCAGACCAAATTTGTGAATCAAAAGCTGAGTCAGCCTTAGGCTGTGTCCCTCTCTCTCCCCTTTCCTGGGGCATCCTCAACAATCAGTCCCAGCTAGAAGAGAGGGAGATTGTGAGGGTCAGATTTCTACAGTCCTTTGCTGGCTCCCAGGGCAAACCACTGTGTGGTCCCACCCAGCCTGGAAGGGCTGGTGGGACACAGCAGATCAAATCTGTGGGTCAGAAGCTGAGTCAGCCTTAGGCTGTGTCCCTCTCTCTCCCCTTTCCTGGGGTGGTAGATCCCTGGAGCCCCCTTTGCCTGTAGCGGCAGGCCCAGAAGCCTGAGAGTTCTAAAGTGCCTTTAGTGTGGGGGATGATGCCAGCAGCAGCAGCTGCTGGTTTCAACTCACAGTTCTGTGGTGGCAATTTCCCTCTTTTGTCCCTCTCTCTTCTGGGTGGTGTCCAGCCTTTGCCTGGTGTCCTAAACCCTAGAAAATCTCTTTCTAGGCTGTTTCAGCCTCTCCTCTAGCTATTTTTCTGGAGAAGAGAGTTCTGTGTCTTTCTAGTCTGCCATCTTCCCGGAGTCCTATAGTTTTTTAAATATGCTGTAGGATTTGGTTTGTTTGTATTTTGTTGAGGAGTTTTGCATATATGTTCATAAGAGATACTGTTGTATAGTTTTCTTTTTTTGTGGTGTCTTTGGCTTTGGTATCACACTAATGCTGACCTCATAGAATGAATTAGGAAGTGTCTCCTTTTCTTCTATTTTATGGAACGGATTGACAAGGATTGGTGTCACTTTTTCGTTATATATTAGATTGAATTCACCAGTGAAGTCATCTGGTCCACCACTGTTGGATAAAAACATTCAGAAAACTAGGAGAGAAGGGAAGTTCCTCAACACGACAAAGGGCATTTATGTAAAACCCACAGCTAACATCATATTCAATGGTTTAAGCCTAAAAGCTTTCCATCTAAGATAAAGAACAAGGCAATGGTATCCATTTCTATTTCGCTAGTACTATTCAACATTGTACAGAAGTTCTAGCCAAGGCAACTAGGCAAAAATAAATAGGCAAATTATGCAACTAGGCAAAAAAATAAATAAAAGTCATTCAACTTGAATAAACAGCAGTGCTTAGAGAGAAATTTATATCATTGCATGCATATAATAGAAAAGATCTAAAACCAACAATCTACACTTCCACCTAGGAATCTCAAGAAAAAAGAGCAAAGTAAATCCAAATTAATAGAGGAAAAGAAATAATAAAAATCAGAGTAGAAATAAATGAAATTAAAACAGAAAAATGATAGAGAAATACAATAAAACTGAACATGGTCCTCTGAAAAGAACAATAAAATTGATAAACTTCTAACCGAGACAAAAAGAGAGAAGACACAAATTACTAAAAAGGTAAAAAAGAGAGGCCATCAAAACTGATTCTACAGGCATTAAAGGATAATAAAAGAATATTATAAACAACTCTATGCTCCAAAATTTGATGACATAGATGAAATGGACCAAACCTAGAAAGACACTATCTACCAAAACTCTCACAAGGAAAAAAAAAAAGATAATTTGAATAGGCTTATATCTTTTAAATAAATTGAATAAAAAATTAATAACTTTCCAAAACAGAAAGCACCAGGCCCCAATGGTTTCACTGGTGAATTCTACCAAGCATGTCAATAAGAAATGATACCAATTCTCTATAATGTCTTCCAGAAAATAGAAGCAGAGAGAACACTTCCTAACTCATTGTATGAGGTCAGCATTATCCTAATATAAAAACCAAAAAAATACATTATAAGAAGGAAAACTATAGAACAACATCTGTCTTGAACATATCTGCAAAAGTCCTTAACAAATTATTGGCAAATCAAATACAACTATGAACTTCAGTACATTTTTTTTGTGGGAATGTAAAATAATTCAGCTGCTGTGGAAAACAACTTGGTGGTTCCTCAAAATGTTAACCAGAGAACTACCATATGACCCAACAATCCCACTCCTAGGTATGTACCCAAAATAAATGAAAGCAGGGGGGATAGATGTCTGTATAACAATGTTCATAGAAGCACTGTACATAATGGCCAAAAGGTGGAAATAACCCAAAGGTCCATCAGCAGATGAATGGATAAACAAAATGTGGGCTATATATACAATGGAATATTATTCAGCCTTAAAAGGGAATGAAGTTCTGATACATGCTACTACATGGATGAACCTTGAAGACATGATGTTTTATGAAATAAGTCAGGCACAAAGGGACAAATATTATATAATTCCACTTATATGAAAATGCCAGAATATGCAAATTAATAAAGACAGAAACTAGAGTACAGGTTCCCAGGATTAGGAAGGAAGGAGGAAGAGAGTTAATGCATGATGGGTGCAGGGTTTCTGTTTGGGGTGACGGGAAAGTCCTGGTAATGAGTGATGGTGAGTGTATGATTAATATCACTGAATTTTATGCTTGGGAGTGGCTAAGGTAGGAAAATTCATATTTATATATGTTTCCACAATTGAAAAAGAGAGAGAGAGAGATTAAAGAGACAATAACAACTAAAGGCAATACACAATCCTGGACTGGATCTAATAATGGAAGAGAAATTGCCCAGCAGGACATTATTGGGACATACAAAAGAATTGGAGTATAAATTATAAGCTTTCAATGTTAAATTTCTTGTACTTAATACTTAAGGAGGTTGCATAAGTGAATATTCTTGTTCATAGGAAAAGTACAAGGAAATACTAAGTGTTCAAGGAGCAAAATGCATAGAATGTTTACTACTCTCAAATGTTTAGAAAATAGAGAAATAGAAAGACAGATGGAAAGATAGATAAATGATGCAGCAAATGTGGCAAACTGTTAAAAGTTGGTGGATATGGGTATCTGGATGCAGGGTATGTTGGCGTTATCATTTTTGCATCTATCCTTTAAGCTTTAAATTATTTCATAATAAAAAGGTTTTTAAAAAACAATGAAATACCACTTCACTACCCACTAGGATGGCTGCATTCAAAAAACAGATAATAAAAAGTGTTGGCTTGCGAATATTCTCGCAGTCCTGATTTTGTGATAATCAGGGTAGGCTAAACATTTGCTATATTAGAAACCATGCATGTGTCCCCAGACCTAGTTTTTCTCCCTGGGTCTGGTTTTTAGAATGCTGGTGATAAACTAAGCCTGATTTATTATATGACCATCCTGTATGGGAAAAGACTGTGACTCTAGGTGTCTTCAGTCAACCTTAAGAGATATAGCAGGGGAATGGATATGGCTCAAATGTTTGGGTGTCCGTCTCCCGTCTGGAGGGTCCTGGGTTCGATCCCTGGGACCTCCTGGAAAAAATTTTAAAAAGGAAAATATAGAAGACACGTGGGCCACCAGGACCTAAGCACAGGTGTGCCGCCAGGCCCTGCGAACCATGCAGCAAGATGATGACATAACAGGAGAGTGACACAAGGGAGAGCCAAGACAAGACATGCCGAAAAATCAGGAACTAAGGTGGCGCAGGTGGTAAGACGCCTCTCTCCCACATCGGAGGTTCCGAGGATCAAATCCCAGTGAAGACAGGAAGAGAGGGATGAGAAGAAAGGGCAGGAAACGGACACAGAGAGTTGCCCAGCGAATGGCCACAAAAGCAGCAAAAACGGGGGGGAGGGTAAAAATGGGTAAAAGTAGATAAATAAATAAATCCTTAAAAAATGTATAGGGGAGTAAGATACGGACTATAGTTAGTAGTAATACTTTGACGACGCTCTTTCATAATTTGACAAATGTTCCACAACAATGCAAAGTACTTGTGGTGGGGTGATGTGTGGGAGCCCTGTATGATGTTACGCATGTTTGTTTTGTAAGTTCACAATGTTTACTGAACACTTGTAGTTTATGTATGTTCATGTATGAATGATATACTTCAATAAATTGTTTTTAAAAAATCAGAGGAAAAAAAAAGTGTTGGCAAGGAGGTGGAGAAATTGGAACTCACTTTCAGTGCTGGTGGGAATGTTTCCTGTGGAAAATGTTGTTTGGTGGTTCTTCAAAAAGTTAAACAGCTCTACTCCTAGTTGTATACTCAAAAGAAGTGAAAACAGGTACCCAAGCAAATAGTTGTACATGAAGGTTCATAGCAATACTATTCATAATAGCTAAAGTGGAAACAACCCAAATATCTGTCAACAGATGAATGGATAAAAATTTGTGGTGCATACATACAATGGAATATTATTTAGCTCTAAAAAAGAATGCAATTCTGATACATGCTATAATATGGAGGAATCTTAAAAAATATTATGCTGAATGAATGTATGATTTCATTTAAAAGAAATATCCAGAATAGGTAAATTCATAGAGAAACAGAAAGCAGACTGGTAGTTTTCAGTGGCTAGGAAAAGGGGGAAATGGGGAGTAATTGCTTAATACATAGGGGGTTTTCCTTTGAAGTGATGAAAATGTTTTGGAATTAAATAGAGGTGGTGGTTGCACTACATTGTGAATGTACTAAACGTTATTGACTTGTTCACTTTGGCTTTTTGTTTTGGTTTGGTTTTTGTTTTTTTGTGTGTGGTACCAGTGGCCAGGGATTGAACCCAGGACCTCGTGTGTGGGAAGCTGGCACTCAACCACTGAGTCATATCAGCTACCCTGAGTAGGTTTTTTCATTTGTTTTGCTTGTTGTTTGTTCGTTTGTTTTTGATTTGTTTTTTTTAGGAGGCACCAGGAACCAAACCCAGGGCCTCCCATTGTGGGAAGCAGGTGCTCAACCGCTGAGCCACATCTGCTCCCGACTTGTTCACTTTAAAATGGTTAATTTTATGTTATGTGAATTTCATCTCAATAAAAAACAATGAAAAAAAAAAATGAGAGAAGGAATAACTGAGAGCAAAGGTCTCTGAGGAGGCAAGTGGGGACACAATTAGTAATACGGGTAGAAAGGAATTGATTAAATTCTACTTTACTGGTATATTTTCAGATACAGTTATTACATATTGTAGCATTACAGGGAAACTCTGATGACTTCATTATTAGGAAATAAATAGCTTACTGTGTGCCAGGAACTTTGTTAAGTGGTTTCTATAAATTATTTCCCTTAAGCCTAACAACCTTGTTAGATAGACTTCATTACTCCTATTAGATAGACTCATTACTCCATTTTACAGTTGAGGAAATAAAAGAAAACATATAATTTACTTGATCTCATACATATATTAAGATACAATACTATGAATCATACCCAGGTTTTTCAGATTTCAAAATTTATGCTGTTCACCACCACAGTATACTGCCTCTCTTGACTTCTCCATGATAAAGAATGGGGATATCTCTGTTTCTCCTAGATCTGGGAGTGTGACTACTGTGTAACTTTAGATCATGTACTGGAACAAGTGCTTGTTACCTTTTTCAGGATTCATTCAGAAGCCACAGTGGGTCTAAATCTAAAGATGGTCATCACAATTTGAAAGCTTGGAGAATAAGAGAGTAGGTAAGAATTGATATTTAATTTGGTTGACTGGAAGGATATTTATGATATCAACTGAATTAGAGAATACAGGAGGCCTAGGAGTGGGCTGTGTATAAAGATAATCAGTTCAAATTTAGAACTGTTGAATGCTTGAAAGACATCCAGCTAAAGGTGTTTAAAAGGTCACATGGAAATGTTGTCTTCAAAGATGACAAGCAAAACTGGAAAAGGAAGAGAACAAATTTACTGAGCAATTACTGTATGCCAGAAATTTTATACATATTTCTTTTAAGCCTCAAAAAACCCTATAAAGTAATAGTAGTTGTAGTAACAGTAATAGTTAACATTTATTGAGCATTTACTATGTTCTGGGCACTATTCTTAGCATATTATAAATATTAACTCATTGAATCTTCACAACAACTCTGTAAATAAGGTACAGAGTATTATTATCCCCATTTTACAGACAGGGAAATAAGGCACAGATGGATTAAATAACTGATTAAAAATCACATGACTAGTAAATGGCAAGGAAAAGATTTGAATCCAGGTGGTCTGCTCTTAACCAGTACAGTACACAGTCTTTTACTATTTTTATCTCTATCTTTTTAAAGCACTCTGAAAATAAGAAAACTAAGATTCAGAGAGGTTAGGTGGCTTGCCCAAGATTACATAGTTATTAAGGGGTCTCAGATACGTTATTTGAACCTTGGGCTATCTAACTACCAAATTCATGTCTTTTCATACTACTTATGAAGATCACCAACATAAGGATGATGGGCATGGATAAAACTGTTTAAGAAGATATAGAGCAAGAATACTGAATAAAGAATAGCAAAGCTGAGAAAGCTATTAAAGGTTATGTACAAAGCTATGACTAGAAGCAAATTAAAATATTTTGTCAACCTCAATAAAGGTAATCTAAAATCATAGGTCTAAGCAAAGTGAAGTTGATGATGCTGCCTTCTCGTAATAGTCTGTCTCTCATTATCCTGGCCTCCAAACTTCAGAGATAATTACTTAAACAAATGAAGACCAGATTGCAAAGCACTAGATAAAAATCTAAGAAAATAAATCCAGAAACAAATTTAAAAACAAAAAAGAGAAATATCAAAATGAGAAAATAGGCTGGAGATAAAAGCAAAATCTATTTCTTACTTTTTACATATGTTTTTAAAGATGTTTGCAAAGATGTTGGTAAAATAATTAACAATATTGAATAATCTGACCCAATAAGCAATTAAAAGGAAAATTAAATTTTGTTGGAAATAAATGGATAGGATAGCAGACAAGACCAGTCTTGCAAGCCAACTTTATCTCTCACTATTATCCTCATGAGGACTTCTTTAATGTACCATATTTTTTCATAAATGGCCTTTGCATGCATACACGCATGCACTCAATTATTCATTCAACAAAAACTTTTGGGCGCCTACCATGTACCAAATATCATGCTAGCTGATTGGATGAGCAGTGAACAAACATACTCCTAGCACTCAAGAAGCTCATATTCTAGTGAAAGAGACTGACATTCAACAGACAGCCACAAAAAGGAAAGAGTCATGTTAAGAGTCAGTAAGGGAAAATGCAGGGTGCTATAAGAGTAAATAGCAGTCTAATGTATTCTAGAAGATTAAGAAGGGCTTTTTCTATGGAAATGATATTTAAATAGAGACCAGAATGATAAGCAGTGGTTCAGCAGGCAGAGGAAACAACATAGCTTACTCCAGGCTATAGTATTAGTGAGGGGGAAAAGAGGGTAGATGAAGGAGATGAGAGATATGATTAGGATGACTTCCTCAAAATTGTAATTAGCAACTGGGTGGTTAGTGGTACCGTTTACTAAAACAGTTAACATTAGAATATAAGCAGGTTTGTGAATAAGATCATGAATTTAATTACAGAGTTTTGAAGTACTTGGGATAAACAGGAAGTTGGACATATAATCTTGAAGCTCAGACATTCCAGTATATATAATGGAAGTCAAAGGAGAAGATTAATCACTTAGGGTCAATATAGTACAGAATAAAAGACAAAGACGAACTATTTAGGGACAGAAGGAGAAAAAAGCAACTAAAAAGAATGGAAATCAGGAGAATATACCAACAGAAGACAAGGAAAAGGACTATTTCAAGACAGAGCTATAAAACACTACTGAGAGGTCAAGTGAGATGGTAATATTTACTCTTTGGCTTACAATATTTTTCTCTCTTGGGCTGGCAAAATTCATACCCATACTTCAGATTTCAGCTAAGTTATTTATTCTAGTCAGCACTGTCAGAATTTCCTAATTCTGGCTTAGGTACATATCTTACGTGCACCATATAATACCTCTATCATAACACTTATTCTGTGTTGTAATTGTAATTGCCTATTTACTTGTCCATATCTCCACCATAAATTTCAACTTGTCAAATGTGTGAGGAAGCAAAACTGGACATTGCTCAACACTGTATCTGCCCTAATGCAATTTTCCTCATATTTGTATCCCATCCTCCCCATAGAAACTAGCTTGGTGCCTGGCAACGAGGTTGTTATTTAGGTAAATATTTGTTGACATTTATTTATCTGTTCATTTATTAGTGCCTGTTCTGTGGCAAGCACTGAGCTGAGTATAATGGGGGAAAATGGTATTAATGAGTCAGACAAGAGCCCTACCTTCAAGGAGCTTCTTTTTGATTATATGCAGTGAAAACTTAAATGAAAAAATAAGTGTATTCCTTACCATTTCAGTAGTCATCACTTTTGCTACAATATGTGTTATAGTCTTTCCAAAGTCTCTTTTTCCTTTCCTACGCCTCAGAATTCTTGGAAAGAAAGGTCCATGAACTCTATAGTTGAAAACATTTATTTATAATAAATTAACATGAAAAGACTTAATCTATACTTACTTCAAAAATAAATACTTTGGTACTAAGCATCATTGAGAAATTAGTTTCATTAATTATAAATTCCTTGAGAATAATGAGCTCTTGAGCATAATAGAGTGATTAAGATCTTTTAGATAGCTGAGTATTTAACCCCTTGAACTCTAAAATATTTTCATTTTAATGGTTGACATGAAAATCTGCATGTGTCCCATACCATCATTTGACATTTTGCCCAGCCACTTCAATCTTCCATTACAGTAGAAAAATTTTCTAATCGTGCTTTCATAATCCACTGAATTATAGACTCACACAAAGCAGAGGTGGGTTATGTCTGTGTTACTGAGGCATAAGAAGATTTGGGGACAGGTCTACTTTAGAAACTATGTTTAATTAACCAATTATTTTGTTTTGGAAGATATGGTCTTCATTGATATAGTTGGCTGTTGGCCTCTAAGAACTACTTTAGTTTTTTCTTAGATATTTAAAGATATTTGCTGTTCAGCACTTTTAATTAATTTCATTCTTTCTCTTCTTTCTGCTTTTCTTTGCATTTCCTGTTTCATCTCTTAATCATTTAAGTCTCTCCAAAAGAAAGCCAGGGAACATTTTTGAGTATAACTGTTCGCCTTTATTATTATTGTCAGCCAAACAAAACATTCCTTCTTTAGTAGATGTAGGTTTAATAGTAATTTCCTTGGGTGTAATCTTTGGGTCTTTTTGCAGCAGTTTGATTATTGCTTAATGCTAAGAGAAAGCAGCTTTAGGACCAATATATTTTGGGCTTTTACCTCAATTATCAAATATTTTTGTAAAGTTTAATATTTCATGAAACTGCTTCTAAGAATTTACCATGCAGGTTATTAAAATCTGAATTCCAACATATTAGCCATGTCCTGCAAAGCAAATGTTCCATCAAACATTTCAAAATCGGGCCCACTCAGCATTTTTACACCTATTTAAGCAAATTTTCTTTTCATTTTTATAAAGGAGGATTTATTTCTTAATTCCCTTATTCATTTATTCATTAACCCAGCAAACATTTATTAAACATCTATTATGTACTAATATTGGATACTAATACAACGTATTAAGAAAAAGTTAGAAATTGTATTAAAACATAATAAATTAGTACAGCTGGGCATTTTGTCTGGAACAGAGCAGAAAAGTGGTCAGCTGGTGTGTGAAAGTGGGTAATATTGCCCCCTAGAGATTCTCAAGGTATGTATAGCACATTAGCCTGCAATTGTCCTACAAATGTCAGAAACATTTGGGATATTCAATCACTTGAATTGCTTGGTACTCAAGAGCCCTATGGGAAAAGACTCAAACCAGACACAATTAGAATCATATTCATGGCCTGTTCAGACCTGTTCAGACTTGTTCGATGAACTAGGGTAGGGAGAAGGCCTCAAAGGGGGCTGGATTGGAAGGAGAGACAATGAATCAGAAGCAAGTAGTTTTGATTTTGATATATAAAGAGATACCCATACATTTTTTTCACCATAGACCAGATTACTAGCTCAAAAGTAAAGCACCCTAAATGTTCAGGAAACATTTATTAAGTTTATTAAGCAATTCTAGTTTTAAATCAAAGGTCTATAATAAGTTACTTGCTAATAAAAATTCAATTTGTCAGATACTCATTTTAAATGAAACATTCCATAAGATTTCACAAATGTATATACCTATTTAACTCTATCATAATAAGACCATTTCCATCATCTTAAGTTCCTTCATGCATCTTTGCAGTCCATCTTCCATACCCACTCCCAGGCAACCACTGGTTTTCTTTTCTGTCTTTAAGGATTTCTCTTTCTTAGATTTTATAAACAGAATTTTTAAGTGGAATTATATACTATATACTCTTTTTTTCCCAAGTTAAACAAACTTCATTTGTGCTCCAAAACTTTAAATCCAAGACATACTGACAACTTCATAGGTAATCTACTCTGAAAAAAAAAAATTTTTTTAGACCGAGTATCTATTCCTCAGACTTCCCCCAACAGAGAATATGCATGTTAATTAATCTCAATTCACAATCCCTGCAGTCCTGTCTGTCCAGGAGATTACGCTAGATCACCTAGTTATACCCTTATTCACTAAGTGCCAGTGATTTTCTGGGATAATCTCATTTTTTAATTCCTTAGCTACTTCTGAAAATGAAGCACAAAGGAGCTCTTAAATGATTCTCTTCTTTTTTTTTTTTTTTTGACTTACTAATAGCAATTGGCAGTAGAGGCAGAGCCATGCCGCTCTTGTCTGGCATCACTGGGACACAACCTCAGGCAAAGCAGCTCACAGTTCTGTCTTGCACCCTGCAAGCACGGGCATGAGAAACATCCTGCTTCTGATCCAGGTCTAGGACAGCTGATGGCATGGCTGCTAGTCTTTTCCTTCTGCTGGAGGATCATTTCACCTCAGAAACTGAGGCTGAGACCACACCATTTACAGAAATGTCATCAGAAACATCCTTATACACAACATAAGATAATGGTTTTCATGTGACTTTTTCAAAGTCCACAATCAACACCTTTCATTTTAGGGCTCCATCCATTTCTTTTAGCTTCATCCTGCAGCTCTTGTTTCTCCTAGTCTCTTCAGCTGCCAAAGAAAGGTCCCTATCAAAGGCCAGAGCCTATTCCCCACACTCAAAACCAACAAAGGCTGCCATGACTTCTCCATAGACAGAGTCTGTGTTTTGCAGCTCTTTCAGCTGTAACCCATTTATAATATTGGATCCCTGTTGGTATGGTGGTAAAATGTGGGGAGGGGAACTGTTCTATAATCTTATGATTAAATCTTAGTCTTTTAGTGGGTCTGTGTCCCTGAGCTGTGACCTTCTAAAGTGTTTCTTCACTTTCCCCCCCCCTCTTAGGTGAGAAAGTAAGGCTACAGGGGGCTGGAAAGTAAACCTTTGTTATGGAGAATACTCTGGGCATATTTCACAATGGTTACTTTAGCCCTCCCCTTGTCAGAGCCACAATGGGGTCTTTCTTGGTTCTTCTTCTGGGAGCCTATTGAGGTTCCTGGAGGTAAGAGCCTACAAAAGTGAAGGGCTTCCCTATGATTATGGGCCCTAGGGGTTTCTCACTTTCATGATAGTCTACACTCAGCTTCCAACAATTTATGAAAAATATCATTTAAATGTTCCTACACTTTATGGTTCCAGTGGTCTCTACTGCAGGTTAGCAGATCTTGGCTGTCACTGTCTTAATTTGTTTGTGTTTCCAGATTTCATGGTGGCAGTTTGCCCTGCAACCTCAGTTCTCTGATGGATCTAAGAAAAGTTATTTTTAGTTTGTTCAGCTTTTTTCTTGTAAGAATAGGATTGATGAGTTACACGCACTTTACATCTCATCCAATAATTCTTAGTTCTTTTTATAGTCTCCATTTCTCTGTTGAGATTCCCTATCTGTGCATTTTTCCTTTTATTCTGCAATTATATTTTCCTATAATTCTTTGAACATAGAATTCTTTGTCTTTCTTTTGATAAATCCAATATCTGGGCCCACTCAGAGTTAATTTTGATTAACTGTCTTTTTTCCTAAGAATGAATCTAATTTTCCTGTTTCTTGCAGGTTTACTAATTTTTTATTTAAAAATTATACATTTTGGATAATACATTGTAGCAACTCTGGATTCTGTCATATTCTTTTGAGGACTGTTTATTTTGTATTCTAGCAGATAATTAACTCGCCTGGCCTCAAACTGCAAACTGCTTCCCTTGAAGTATGCAACAGCTGACCTCTCTGATCAGTTCTCTCAACTTTGTTTTCTTTTTCAAGCATGGTTGCCTGACTCTCTCCCATGCCAGCATAGTTTAGTCATCAGTCAAGGAACTGGGCAGTGTTTATGTTTGAATTTTGGATCTCATCCCTGTTGCAGCTCTCTTGATTTCATGATATCCCCCACCCTCCAAATTTCCAGCTTCTCAGATAGTCCTGGGCTCTACCTTTGTCATACTGGAACATTAAGGCTGTACTTTTTCTGCTGTAACAGCTGAGAATGAGGAAAGCACTGCAGACAAAAAAGTCATAAATTCCCATATCTTATCCATTCCACTTGCCATCTTTTATGATAAACTCCTTTCTAATTGCTTCCTGCTTTGGGTCACTTTTTAGTGCCTTCAAATAGTACGCTATTTTAAAGATATTTTTTGTCCATATTTTATAATTGTTATTTGTAAAAGGGTTTGCCCAATCAACTCATGTCACCATTCCTGGAACTGGACTCTCAATAATTTAAGATGAGAGAACTCTATGTACTGCTTTATGCCATTAGAATAAAAAATACAGTGATGGTAATTTGTACTCACATTCAATACATACAACTTAACTATACTCTTATAGATTTCTAGATAAGTAGATTTAAAAATTCTTATCTATTTTTTTTCTTATCTATTTTTATTTCTTATCTTTGGGATTTCCCAAAGTAATCCCAAGGCTTTATTACACAGAAATCACAATAACAACAAAGCATCAAAAATAGGCACTAAAGAAAGAAAAAGAAAAAAAAAAGCAGGCACTAGAATGGGATTCTTAGTGAGTAAAAAAATGGGTCAAATTGGGAGGAAACTACAAAAAGAAAAGATTTGAGCTAACAGTTCATTATCAGAAGTGTGAAAAAAAGGCTCAGAATTTCAAAAACAATAAGTGTGGAGTACAAGGGAAGAATTAAACAATTTAATATGAAAGTGTGGGAAGTCTTTTGCCTCCATTCAGGGTTATGCATGAATTTTGGAACCATGAGCAAGAATTACTGTTTCTCCATATATAAAACAAAAACAGAAATATATACTTCTTTTCCCTGCAGAGAAATGTAAAAATATTTTAAATGCATTTTGAAGTATTCTGGAGAATGATGCTGGTTAAATTCACATTGCTTTATTCATCATCCAAAACAACTTATCAACATCTATTTGTTAGAGAAGCTGAAATTATGATCAGCAAAGATAGTCAACTTACTCTCTCTTATATACTCTACATATTATCTGTGGAGACCTATGCCTCTTTCCTACTTTCTTACATTTTTGCCAAGGCCAAAAAGGTAAAGATGAAAGATAAGGACTGGATTTTTTAGATTTTTTATCTCAAAAAGACAAACAACCCCCCCACACAATGATTTCAGTGAATTCAGCCAATATAAAAATAATTTTCTGAGGTTGATAGTTGCCTTATACCTACCTTATAAATTAAGCATTAAATTTTATAGTCTATCTTAATCAGAGAAATATATATATAAAACAAGTTAAGTAATATGACAAAGAATGATCCTGTTATTGTTTCCATTTAAAATAAAGCAAATTATTACCGGAGGCGTAAATCTTCCCACATTTTCAATAATCCACAAAGCATTACTATCTCATAGTATTTTTTCCAGCATTCAACAGCCTCTGCTGCAGATGGATCTTCTTTAATATTGCTCTGATACTCAATGAGCTCGACACGCTTGTTTTTATATTTTTCCAAAGTTTTTTTAAAACGTTGTGCAATAGGACCAGGTATTGTTCCATCCTGAATATCACACCACCTGAAAAGTATCAATATAGTTACATCGTTTATCTTCTAGAATGTGCTAAATAATTTTCTAAATTATACTTACAAATTAATTCTTTCTTCAATCAAAGCAGTATAATTCTCACAACTTTCTTCATCATCCCAGTCTCTCCAAAGAAAGTCATAAAAAAACCTAAGATAAACCAAATTAAGATAGTGATCAAAATAGCCACTACCATATTTTCTTAAGAAAAAGATTTTTAAATGATCTGTCAGTGAAATAACAATAAAAGCTAAAACTCTATAAATTAGATGGTCTGGATTCCATCTTAGGTTGCTAATGAAGGTAAGAAGATGTTTTTGGAAGTGGGACTGTAAAATTCAGGCTCCAAATTTCATAGGTTTTGCCTATGATTTTGATCACCAAAGAAATTACACTTAAGATGATAAAATTTTGGAGGAAAAAAGCATTAGGAAAACAAAAACATGCAAAAAACTTCTGTATTTTACTTATGGATAGCTTCTCTCAAATTGTGTCAACATGTAAGAAGCAATCATAATGTGGATGAGGACATCTAGTATTTACAACGCACTTAAATGTGAAAAATGAAATATAATAAAGAATAAAATTTGATTTTTATAAAATACAAGATCAAACATTAAACTTTTCACTGCATGTGTGTAATATTCCTGTAAGAATTTTTTTTTAACTAAAATAGTTACAAATATAATTTTAAAATGGACACACTGAATTCAGCAGTGAATGAAAAATTAAATCAATAAATGTTTATAAAGTACTGGTTATGAGCCAAATTTACATATTAAATTAACTTTTGAATAATTTTAACTTTCATTAGTAAAAAGCCCTAATACCTTACAACTTCCAAGGCCAGAGCAATATCACGTATATCAGCATCTTGTCCTTCAACAGGATACACTTCCAAGAGAGGTACGCTGTGCTCCAGTTCTTCCAAAATCTCATCGACCAGATCCCTTGGGATATTTGCAATGTTAGAAGAAAAGGGCTCAGCAACAGAAACAGTAACTTTGAAACAAGATGATGAGCTTTGGCGTGGTTTACAAGTTACCTAAGATAAATATTTTAAGATATGTAATTACAAATGAAAATAAACCATTATATCTTTCTCATATATGAGCTTATAGTTTCATCTTTAAAAGGTTTTATGACTTCTCTAACAGTCAACACTACATTGTGTTTATTCATCATATTTCACCACAATATAGTGATATAATCTCCAGAATTTGTCTAAAGATTACTATTTGAGAACCACTGAATCTAAAATATTCAATGTTCTAAAAATTTAATTATATTCAATATTAACTCAAAATTATATCTTCCAATAACCAATTTTGAAAAATATTTTAAGATATATTTAGGTAAAGAAACATACATTTTTAAATATCAGTAAGTTGGGGAGTGGGTGTAGCTCAGAGGTTGAGCACCTGCTTCCACATTTGAGGTCCCGGGTCAAATCCCCGGTACCCCTAAAAAAAAAATCAGTAAGTAAGTGTTACATCATCAATATACATGACAATAATAATTTAAAATATAGGCTATATCTTCAAAACACCAATCAAACTTTGAAATACAAATCTTATAATATTTTAATATAAATCCTATTCTCCAAACAGCTATGGGACAGGAAAAAGTCAGCAAAATAGAATAGCAATTTAAAACTGAATGTTTGAAGGTAAGTGATCTGCAATCCATATTTGTGACGGAACAAAAATATATTTGAAAAAGTAGGTAAATTTTTTTATATTGAGCCTTATATTTTTTTAAATG
This sequence comes from Tolypeutes matacus, assembly GCA_026826555.1. Lineage (NCBI taxonomy): Eukaryota > Metazoa > Chordata > Mammalia > Cingulata > Chlamyphoridae > Tolypeutes > Tolypeutes matacus. The sequence goes on from JAKSZT010054304.1 coordinate 22,656,008, forward strand.
TAGCTTTGATTTTTTAAATCAATATTAAACATGAACAAAGTTTAGAATTAAATAAGTATACCAGGTTTGTTATGAAAATAGAATTCCTTGACAGTCTGCCATCACCCTCTATCCCCTCTTCCTCAGAAGCAACAACTTTTCTTTTACCTGATTATTTTTATATTTACCTCTCTATCTTTAAATATGCTTATATTGCTACTTGTAATTTTTGTTTTGCTTTGTTTCAGTTTTTGGCATTATATTGACTTCTCACTCCGAAAGATGAGAATTTAGTTGTCTCATTTATTATCATCCCTATCACATATACTGACACAAATGTTCCTGTACCTCCATTCTCCAATACATTTATATTTTAATATTCATATTTATTTTAATATATTTGGAAATAAAAATGATAACCATGTAGTATAAGCTGATTTTCTTTTCCTGCACAAAATTTTGTTTTCCAGGAGTTAATTGTAAATCTACTTTCAGTATGTTCAAACACAATGAGATATGTTTGAAATGAAATATCAGTTTCATTTTCTTGGAGCAATCTTTTCCAGAGTTCTCTGACTAGTTTTAGTCTGGATTGGCTCTCTAGGCCTGTTTTTACTTTACCATCATCCTGGGGATTCCCTTTGCTTTTCTTTTATGTTGGCTTCTCTGTATTTTGGATCTAATGTCTTATTTCTTGATTTTCTCCCTTGGCTGAAGACATTTATTAAGTTCCTGAGAAAGGGTGAACTGGACTTTTAAAATACTGAGATCTTACATATTTGAAATGTTTTCTTTATAGTCTTATACTTAAATTGATAGTGTGATTGAGTATAAAATTCTAGGTGTGGATATCACTTTACCTGAAAATTCTGAAAGTATTTTTCTCAGCCTTTTAACTTTAAGAATTTTTGTTGAGAAGTCTGATGCCATTTTGTCTTTTGATACTTTATTTAAAATATTTTTTTTTCTGTCTGGAAGCCTGCTGGATCTTCTCTTTGGTCCTTGCCATTCTCAAATTTCACTATGATGTACCCGATATTAGTGGGATCTTTCAGTCTAGAAATTGATGTCTTTTGGTTGTGGGGAACTTTCGTGATTTGACAATTTGTTTTCCCCTCTTCTCGTTTTGTGTCTTTCTCTCTTCCTCCCTCCCTCTCTCTGGAGCATTTATTATTTGGATATTGGACCTAATCTCCTCATTCTCCTCCTCTCTTTAGCTCTACTTTATGGCAGATTTATTTAACTTTATCCTCCAATGCTAACCAATGCAATCCTGCTATTTGGTTTTTCATCTCTACAATCATATTTTTAATTTTCCTTCATATAGATTCTGGTTCATTTCATGGATGCTTTATATTCTCTTTTCTGGGAATATTAATATATATTATTGCATATATCTATATATAGACACACATATTTCTTCCCCCTATTCATCTCTCTTCCAATGTCTTCTTTTCTGCTTGTTTTGACTACCATTCTGATATTTCTTCAAATGTATGGTGACCATTGGCTGTCTCTTCATGTTTAAGAGTGGAGTACTAAAAAGATGATTGAAAGATCTGTATACATGGGTTGAACAACTCTGATCTTCACTGTAAGGCAATTACAAATGCTCTTTCCAAGAAAACTCCACAATTAGTATCTTTAGTTTTCAGGTTTTTTTTTTTTCAACTGGTCAGAGAAAATTCTTCCAAATTCCATGCCTGGAGGAATCTGTTTAGCTGTTTATATTCTAGAAGCTTAGTGGGGATAGAAGATAGGGGAAACCAATATTTCAGTACTATTAAACATTCACTTAATTTCCTTCTTCTCAATAGGGTATTCCCACCCTTAACCATGCCTCCCAAGCCAGAAACATTTTAGTTTATTTTCTCTAGAAAATTAACTTTCAGTCTTCTACCAAAGTGGATGAGGAGAAGTCACTCAGCTGTGTGGAGTTAGGAAAGGGGTAATCTGTTTCTGGAACATCTTTTAGAATTCCACTCTCTGATTTATTTATGGTGTTTTTAGTGTAGCATTTTGTATGATTTTTTTAGTAGTTGATGTAGGTATTACATTATATATACATATCTTATCAGGCTACAGCTATCAACATTTTACCAGTTTAAGTTCCTTCATCTCTCTTTATGTCCATTTACCTTCCCCCATTTATAATTGCCTTAAATATTTCCTCATACATACATTGAGAGTCACATAAGATAGTGTTCTAATTTTTTATCATTAATTTTATTAGAGTAGCTGTAGGTTTACAGAAAAATCATAGCATACAGAGTTACCATATACTACTTCCCCACATACAGGTGCATCTTTGAGGTACCTTTGTTACAATGGATGAAACATTATTATATTATTAACTATAGTCCATAGTTTATATTAGGGTTCATCCTTTATGTTGTACAGTTCTATTGATAACATACATACAACCTAAAATTAATCATCTTACTCACTTTTTTTTTTTTTTTTTAAGATTTTATTTATTTATTCATTTATCCCCCCCTTGCTGCTTGTGCTCGCTGGGTCAGCTAACCACGCCGTGCGGGCGGGCTTGCCTTCACCAGGAGGCCCCGGGAACCGAACCTGGGGCCTCCCATATGGCAAACGGGAGCCCTACTGATTGAGCCACAGCCGCTTCCCGATCTTACTCACTTTTAAGTATATAATTCAGTGGTGTTAAATACATTAACAATGTTGTGCTCCATTCATTACCAAACAGTTCCATCATCCCAAACAGATACTCTGCACCAATTGTGCATTAATTCTCCATTTCCCCCATCTCTGTTCTTGGTAACCTGTATTCTAATTTCTGGTTGTTAATTTGCATATGCTAATTATTTCCTATAAGTTTGATCATACATTATTTGATCTTTTGTGTCTGGCTTATTCCATTCAACATGATGTCTTCAAGGTTCATCCATGTTGTCACATGTATCAGAACTTCATTCCTTTTTTCAACTGAATATTATTCCATTGTATGTATATACTATATTTTGTTGATCCATTCTAACATTAGTGGACATTTGGGTGGCTCCCACATTTTGGCAATTGTGAATAATACCACTATGAACATCAGTGTGCAAATATCTGAGTCCCTGTTTTTAATTCTTTTGGGTATATACTTAGAAGTGGGATTAATGGTTCATATACTAATTCTTTACTTAACCTTCTTAGGAACTGCCAAACTGTTTTCCACAACACCTGTGCCATATTACATTCCCACCAACAATGAATGAGGGTTCCAATTTCTCCACATCCTCTCCAAAACTTTATTTTTTGTGTTTTTAAATAGAAGCCATTCTAGTGGGTATGAAATGGTATCTCATTGTGATTTTGAGTTATTTCTCTAATGGCTAATGATGTTGAGAATCTTTTTTTTTTTTTTTTACCGGGAGGTCCTGGGGCTCGAACCCGGGTCCCTCCATATGGGAGACGGATGCCCAACCAACCATTTGAGCCACATCCATCCCCCCACCACCTTTTTTTTTTTTTTTTTTTGAGAATCTTTTCATGTGGTTTTTGGCTATTTGTATATCTTCTTTGGAGAAATGCCTATTTAAGCCCTTTCTATATTGAATTGGGTTGTACTTTTGTTGTTGAGTTGTAGCAGCTTTTTTAGATATTCTGTAACTCAAACACTTACCAGATATATAGCTTCCAAATATTTTCTCCCATTCTGGAAGATGTCTTTTCACTTTCTTGAAAATACCTTTGATGCAGAAACGTTTTAAATTTAGATTAAGTACCATTTATCTATTTTTTTTTTCCTTTGTTGCTCATGCTTTTAGTGTAAAGTCCAAGAAACCATTGCCTAACTCAAGGTCCTAAAGTTATTTTCCTATGTTTTCTTCTAGAAGTTTTATAGTTTTAGTTCTATATTTAGGTCTTTGATACATTTTGAGTTAATTTTTGTGTATGGTGTGAGGTTGGGGTCTACTTTCTCCTCCTCTTCCTCCTCCTCCTCCCTCTCCCTCCCTCCTCTTCCTCTTTCTTCTTCATGTGGATATCCAGTTTTCCCAACTGATGAAGAAACTTTTCTTTCCTCATTGAGTGGACTTGCCACCTGTGGCAGTTTGGTATTGTTTATGAATTCCAAAAATAGATATTGGATTGTGTTTGTAAACTGGTCTGTTCCTGTGGGCGTATTAGATTGCATTAGATTAGCAGTTTCACTTTTACTTTATTAAATCAAGATTAGTGCTTTTATTTGACCATGTCAATAGAGCAACTCAGTTTGAGTCCCTGCCTCCCCCCCGCTCCACCTTTGTGGGCTATATAAACGGATGGTCAGTCAAAGACAGGGAAGTAAATGCATGGAGAAGGAGAATACAGAGAGTTTAGTTTTGGACTCTGGAGCCCTGGGGAGAGCAAAGTCGTTCACCTGATTGTTTGCAGCTGAAGAGACTACAGTCCTGAATAGCTGAAAAAGCCCAGAAAGAAATGAGCCTCAGGGAGAGAGATGAGCCTTCTGCTAGCCTACAGCTAAGATTGGAAGAAGCTGGGACCACGGAGTCTTAGGAGGAAGAGGAAGGCTGAACCCTCACAGAGACTGGCAGCCATCTTGCTCCAGCACATGGCAACAGACTTTGGTGAGGAAGTAACTTACTCTTTATGGCCTTGTAAGCTTCTACCCCAAATAAATACCCTTTATAAAAGCCAACAGGTTTCTGGTATTTTGCATCAGCACCCCTTTTGGCTGACTAATACAAATACTAACACCCTAGTCAAAAATCAGTTGGCCATATTTACAGTGTTCTAATTTTTGCTTTAATCATCAAACATAATTTAGAAAACTCAAGATGAGAAGGAAAGTCAAGAGTATTTTCCCATATTTTTGCTCTTTGTAGTGTTTTTTCTTTCTTCCTGATGTGCTAGGGTTCCTTCTTTTATTATTTCCTTTCTGTGTAGAAAAATTCCTATAGGCATTCTTTTAGGATAAGTTTGTTGGTGATACTCTTAGTTTTCCTTTATCTGAGAATATCTGGATTTCATCTTCATTTCTGAAGGATACTTTTACTGGATATATCATTTGAGGTTGGCAGTTCCTTTTTTAGCACTTGAGAAGTGTTGTGTCAGTTCCTTCTGCCTTCCATGGTTTTCTGATGAGCAATTCACTGTCATTCTAAGTGTTTACTCTTATAGATAAGGTGGCATTTCTCTCTGGCTGCTTCCAAGTTTTTCTGTCTTTAGTTTTCAGAAGTTTCTATTTTTTTTTTCATTTCTTATGTGTTTTGGTGTGGATTTTTGGGGGGTTGTTTATCTGTTTGGGGTTCACTCAGCTTCTTTTTTTTTTTTTTTAAAGATTTTATTTATTTATTCATTTATCCCCCCCTTGCTGCTTGTGCTTGCTGGGTCAGCTAACCACGCCGTGCGGGCGGGCTTGCCTTCACCAGGAGGCCCCGGGAACCGAACCCGGGGCCTCCCATATGGTAAACGGGAGCCCTACTGATTGAGCCACAGCCGCTTCCCTCACTCAGCTTCTTGAGTCTGTAGGTTTCTTAGCCAAAATTGGGAAATTTTCAGCCATTATCTCTTCAAGTACTTTCTCAGCCCCACTCACTTTTCTCCTTCTTTTGTTATAGTCCAACAGGTCCCTGAGGTTCTGTTCACTTTTTTTCAGTCTGTTTTCTCTCTGGTATCCAGACTGTGTAATTTCTATTTTTCTGTCTTCAAATTCACTAAGTCTTTCCTCTGCCCTTTTCATCTTGCCCATCCATTGAATTCCCTCCCCCCCCCCCTTGGTTATTGTAATTTTTTTTAGTTCTAAAATTTCCACTTGGTTATTCTTTATATGTTCTATTTCTTTGCTAAAACTTTCTATTTTTTTTTTCATTTCTTTCACATGTGTTTGTAATTGCTCAGTGCAGCACTTTTAGGGTGGCTGCTTTAATATCCTAATCAGATAATTCTAACATCTGTGTTATCCTGGTGTTGGTTGGTGTCTGTTGATTGTCTTTTATTAATATTGAGATCGTCTTGCTTCTTGATATAAGTAATTTTCTATTAAAACTTGGACATTTTGAAGATTATGTTACAAGACCCTGTATCTTATTTAAATCTTGTGTTTTATTACAAGACACTCATCTGGCAAAGAAGGGGGTACTATCTCATTACTTCCAGATGGGGCTATAATTCTAGATTCTCCACTTAACTTCTGTTGACACCTGAATGGGCGGAAGGCAGCTCATTACTGATGGTTGGGTGTGAGAGTTTAGGCTCTCTACTAGGCCTCTGCTAGTACCACTATGGCTGGGAGGAATTGGGGCAACTCACTACTGCTCCCCACGTGGCCTCCACTGATATCATGAGGGATAAAAGCCCTAACACTTCACCAGACCTCTTCTGGCACTACTCCAGCAGGGAGAGGCAATGGTGCCTCCTTACTGTAGGTGAGAGTGGTAGTCCAGGCTCTGCACATAGTCTAAATTGACACCAAAGGGAGGGAGTTTGCATTACCACAAACTCCACACTTAGTTTTCCCACTTGTTCTTCTCTAACCTGGTGGTGGGTTGGGATTCCTCATTACAACTTGGCAAAAGTGTATGTCTAGGCTCTCCATGTGGCCCTTCCCTGTGGAAGAAGGGCAGAAGTTTTTTCTGTGATGTTTGGCTGCCCCCTCCCTGGTACTCTGGTTATAGAAAGCAGACTTTTCTTGGACCTTTTTTTGGTCTGCACCTGCTGGTGTTTCTGGGTTGCTAGCTTCTCTGGTACCCAGTCTAAGATATATGAAGCAAAAAAGAAATCCAAGAAACTCACCACCACATCTTTCCTCAGGTCATGAGGTCCCTAGACAATCTGTCTTCTCTCTACATTTCAGATTCTTCTTATGTTTGTGCTATATACAATCCAGGGTTTTCAGTTTTACTTAGCTGGAGGAATAGGAAAAAGTACATCTACTCCACCTTCCTAGAAGCAGAAGTCCCTATTTCTTTATTTTTTATTCCCCCCGTGGCTTGCGCTCACTGTCTGCTCTCTGTGTCCATTTGCTGCGCATTCTTCTGTGTCTGTTTGTCTTCTCTTCTTGTCTTTCTCTTTAGGAGGCACTGAGAACCAATCCCAGGACCTTCCGATGTGGGAGAGAGGCACTCAATCACTTAAGCCACCTTAGCTCCCTGGTTTGTTGTGTCTCACTGTCCCTCCTCTGTGTCTCTTTTTGTTGTTGTTGTGTCATGTTGTGTCAGCTTGCTGCGTGGGCCAGCTCTCTTTTCACCAGGAGGCCCTGGGAACTGAACCCAGGACCCCCCATATGGTAGATGGGAGCCCAATTGCTTAAGCCACATCCGCTTCCCTAGAAGTCCTTATTTCTTAAACAGCTTTTAAAGCAATTTTTCTTTTTTAGCTCCATCTTCAGCCAGAACATTTCCAGTGTTCTAAGTACAGTCAATTCCTCTGTCATTAGAGTATGCAATGTAAATCAGGTTGCTTTTAGCTTTTGCTATAGCCAACTTAGAATCCAACTTTCTTAGGCCTACTAAGCCATTACCACTTTTTAATCTGATTTACACCTTCCAAACTTTGTTACATTGTCTCCTTTCCCATTTTTTGTCTTTCATTACCTTTTCAAAAGTTTCTTTGATGGTTGTTTTGGTGGAGGACTATGGAAATAAAGTGAAGATCCTACAAGTTTTTGGACAGAGCATAAAAATAAAAACAAAAATGAAAAACAAGTTTTGTCAAAGGATCAAGATTCTGAATGACAATGGCTTCTCAACCTGCAACACTGGAAGCTTGAAGACAATGGATTAAAATACTCCAAATTCTGATTTTGAATTCTAAACTACAATTCATATAACCAGGCAAGCTATTAAATAAATATGAAGGTAATATAAAGAAATCTCAAGTATCCAGTATCCCAATAATTTTATCCACTTTGCATCCCTCCCCATGAAGCTATTAGATAAAGTCCTTGCCAAAATGAAGATAAACCAAGTAAAAAGGAAGACATGAAATCTGGGGAAAAGGTTATATGCCAAAAAATGGTGAAAGGAGTTCCTAGGATGACGATGGAGGGAGACCCTAAGTGGATAGTTATCCATTAGATCTAGAGATCACAAATCCAGATTGCAGATCAGGATGCAAGAGATGCCTCATCAAAAAAGATGAAACTAGACTCAAAAAATAAATTAAAAAAAAGATGAAACTGATGTTTGAACATATTGAGAAGATTCAAATAATTGGGGGAGAATTTTGGAATGAACTAGTGAACCTATCTAGAAAAGCCAACAGAATAAAAAAACAAGGAAATTATTAATTCTAGTAAAATCGCAAAATTGTGCAGGAAAGGAAAAGTAATAGTATTCTATGTAGTTTATCTATCTATGAAATTTTTATAGTCATAATAAGGTAAACACTGAGTATCTGACCTAATAAAAATTCCTTATAAGTATTTTTGTAGGATAGGAGCATGTAGAAAATATAAGCACAAAATGGAGCAGGGAATGGTAGTGATGATGTTGTATTAAAAAAAGAGCTTAATCCCCATTTTCCATGAGAGTTTATATGTAATGTCTAAAAATAGCAAAATAATAGAAATAGCAATATAACCATATTACTTGGAAATAGGACATTGATACTATAATTAAATGAGTTGAAAGTGGTGGCACCTGGAATATTAGAACTAACAGCAAGAGGTGGGTAAGGTTTGCATGACTGCTGCTTTTCATAACAAAAGTTGTAACTCTATTTGACTCTATAAATTATATGCACGTTTAATTTTTTTTTTTTTTTTTAGGGATTGAAATACAAAAATACTTTTAATGAGATGGAATTAAACGCAAGATAACCAGGTTTAAAAACAACAAAGCAAAACTTATTTGTAAACCAAGAGCTGCACCAGCAATTTTTCTCTTTTCATTTATTTAAACATACTTCTCAAAACATTTGGGTGAAATTCGGCCTCCTTTGGTAAGCAAAGGACCTGAAAATAATATTTTAAAAATGAACAGGCAAAAGAGATTAAAAATAGAAATAAAAAAAAATTTTTTAAAGATGAACAGGTAAATTCTTCAGTTTTTATTCATGATACAGGTGTCATGTTCCCTTCTTTTTTTATCTTATACTTTGAAGCACCCAGTTTTTGTCATACAGCTTAAATGCTAGAAGAACAAGAGTACATTTATGATGGAAAGTATTGTTACTTGCTGATAATGATAGCTGAGATAATCATTATTCTCTTTAACAGCTTTAGGAAATAGCCTTTTGTAGGCATACTCTGTGTAACTCCTTTTCTTACTCCCCGCTATATATAATACAGATTACAAAGGCTGACAAATCCACATTTGGTTAAGCATTAAGCATTTGTTGTGTTGAAATCTTTAGTTCTAAACAGTACAGAGTTAGAGCATAATTTTTACACTTAGTTGCAGGTATATTAAGTATGGTATTTTTCATGGAGTAGAGGAAAATGGGCATTTTTGTTTTTAAATTTACTACTGACAACCTAAACTGAACAGTTCTGCAAAGCATTGGTAAGTTAGAAAGGAAAATAGTATTTATTGTTCTTTTTGCCATTTGGTAGCATCTTATACACAGGCTTCGATCTTCAGAATACCCTGAATTCAGGAGAAAAAACTTTCAAATGAAGTTTGTACAACAGAAACTTCTCAGCAGTCAAAACTTAAGACTGTAAAAAATACATGCAAAACATACTTTTCTAAAAACACTTAACTTTGAACAAAGCACAAAACTACACAAATGCAGAATGAAAACAGCATTTCAACTCCACCAAAAGTAATCATAAAAGGTGTAAAGTCATCTAACTTCATAAGGCACTGTTCACTTTTTAAACAGGAGACAATAAAAAATACTGTCCCACAAACAATATCCCACCTCTAGGGCCGGTTTCAGAAAGTCTTCAACTTCATGCTAATAGCGGCGATGTGAGTAGCGTGGAGGTGAGTAGGACTGAGATCTGGTACGTGATCTGTATCCTCCACGACTGTAGTAAGGAGGAGGAGACTGCCTTCTGAATATCTGATCCCTGTCTTGAGCAGCTCTCCTTCTTCTACCTCCTCCTCTGTATGATCTGCTATAGTAGTCTCGATCATCATAACCTCGATCATATCCTCTCTCATAATAATCCCGACGGCGTGAGCTGCTATAGGTAGGTCTCCCCATGTAAATTCCTGGTGTTGGAGGATGTGGTCCTCTAGTTATAGAAAAATCAACTCTTATCCTACGACCATCAAGCTCCATTCCATTGGTATGCTCTTTAGCTTCCTTGGCATCATAAACATTTTCAAAATATACAAAGGCAAATCCTCTTGAACGTCTAGACTGCTGGTCATATACAACAGTCAGGTCAGCAATGGGGCCATATTTAGAAAACACTTCTCTTAAATCTCTTTCTGTGGTGTACAAGCTCAACCCAAATACTCCAAGACAACAGTTGGGATCAGGATTTGCCCGATTTCCAACATGACGCTGGCAAGTAGACATGGGAGAATTACTGTGGCTACGCCATTTGCGATAATCTCGACTGTCAGACTTGCTACAGGTTCGTCTAAAAGAGCAGGACCGAGACCGTGACCTTGTGCAATGCCTTCGAGAATTTCTGGATCGAGACCTAGTTTCAGAACTGGACCTGGACTTTGATCTGGAAGGCCTGGAATCTTCCTTGGAGTGAGACCTTGCAGGAAAATGCCTCGCAGATTTCCCAGATCCAAGAGCACTTCCACTTCTGGAAGCAGAACGGGATTCCCGCTCGCCGTAATTCTGCTCACCGCAGTCGCTCATGACTTCCAGCTGCTGTCGTCCCTCGATGTGTTTAGTGGAAGCTGCCAACCTCGGGTACCTTCTTTATGCTTCACCGGAGCCTCTCTCAAGCGTTCAAAGCCGAAACGCACCGCACGGCCTCCGAACCGGTTCTAACAATACCGGACGTGACGCCGCGCGCCTTAAACCCTCTCCTCCCCCGCCCAGAACGCACATTTTCTTGTTCCCGCCCCCTCCGCTTTTCCTCACCAGCTGCGTACTTAACTGATCAAAGTAAGAAAACATTTAACAACAAATGGGTAGAAAAAAAGTAAGGAAGTTGAGACATTTAGTATAAGCTACTATTTTAGGGTCCCTTAAAATGAAATAAAGGAGAAAGACAGGGAAGTAGCTAGATAGAAAATAAAGGTAATCTAAAATACGAATTTAAATGCCTTTGCTGCCTCTGCAATTTGTCCAGCAAGTTATAGATCAAACAAAATGGGCTGCTAGAACAGGTTTTAAAACCAAGGTGTACATTACTAAAGCTGGGAGTAAGTGGAAATGACCATGATGAAACATGTGTTAAGAGCAGTTCAAAATAACTATTTCTCTCTTTAGGATTATGATAAAGAATAATCAAGCACACAGCTTCCAGAGTCCACTGAGACTTCCCTTAAATGTCTGCAAATCAAAGATCCTCTAAACCTGATTAAGGGATATGAACAAAATTCTAAAACATATTGATAAAAAAATAGGGGTGTGTTGTATCTACAAAAAAGCTTATTAGGTGACCAATATCTGCTCTTTGTATAAAATTTTAAAACCAATGATAATCCTATCATCAGAGATAAGCACTGTTTACTTTTTGCTCTTTATCTTCCAGTTTTGTTTCTACCTACTTATATAATGTACAAAGTTGGATTATACCGTATATATAGTTTCGTCTTCTATTTCATTTTGCATTACACAACAAGCACTTTTCTAAGTCATTAAAAGTTTTTTTGTTAATATAAGTTTTTTGACTACATGATATTCTATATTGTGGATATACCACCATTTATTTAACCAGCATCCTATTATTAAACTTCTATGGTTTTAATAAATATCACTGTGATCAGTCTTTTTCTATATTTCTGATGTCCATAGAATAAACTCCTAAAATAAATAAAGTGAACCATTTTAAATTTCTTGATATGTTCTGTAAAGATGTGCTAAATTTTTTTCCATTCAAGTATTATGTTTCCAAGTTTTTGTTTGTTATTGCATGAATCTATGGTAGGCAGAATAATGGCCCCCAAAGTTGTCCATGCCCTAATCCTTGGAATCCTTGGAACATGAATATGTTCTTACATGGCAAAAGGGACTTTGCAGATTTGATTAAAGTTAAGGACCTTGAGATTAGGAGATTATCCTGGATTACCCAGTTGGTCCCAATATAATCACATAAGCTCTTTAAATGGGGAGCATGTTTCCTGCCTGCAAAGAACCAGAGAGATGGCAACATGAAGACTCAACTCACTGATGCTGATTTTGAGGATGGAGGAAGGGGCCTATGGGCCAAAGAATGTGGGCAGCCATTAGAGGCTGGAAAATGCAAGGAAACAAATTCTCCCCTTTAGCCTCCAGAAAGAAATGCAGCCCTGCATATAGCTTGATTTAAGGCCAGACAGACCCGTGTCAGATTTCTGTAATAAATTTGTATTGTATAAGCCACCAAGTTTGCAATAATGTCTTGTGACAGCAACAGAAAACTAATATAACATCTAAAGGAAAAGACAGAGATGGGGGAAGAGCATAGGAATAAGTTAGTGTGACTTTAGAACAAGGAGCATTGTATAACATCGTTGATACTTCAAGTTCAGGTGACACTAAAGAAGTGGATGAAACAACAAAGTCTGAATTGTGGCAGCACTATTTTAAGAGATGCTAAGAGCTAGCCTCACTCCTTTGCTGGCACATAATTAAAAAAAACAGAATCTGCCAGCTACTATTTTGTTTTTTCATTTGTTCCTCATTTTCATCTTACCTTAATGTTGAAAGGACATTAGCAGTCCCTAGAGGATTATAAAGCAACCTAGTCATCTGTAATCTTCCTTGCTATTTTTGGAAAGAGAAAGATTAAATAATCAATAGTGCATGAAAAACTTTAGAACTTGATAGGACCTTCAGATAATCTAATCCAATGAATTTCCAAGGAACTTTACAGATCTTGAAAAGTTTTTGTTGCAGGGGGATGGGGGACCCTACCATGAAGTGTTGAAGGAGAAGCCAAGCAATTGCTAGAATACCAACCTTCATTTCATTCAGAAATGTTCTGCTTTGATATAATATTTATGCTGGATTTCTCCATAAAACCTGACTGAAAAACAAATATTGCTATAAAGAAAATGTTAAAACCACTGATAAAGTCCACCTCCTCTTATTTTAATCCAGATGAAAAAAATCTATGGGAAATGGATGTGGCTCCAGCAATTGGGCTCCCATCTACCGTATAAGACATCCAGGGTTTGATTCCCGGGGCCTCCTGGTGAAAGGCAAGCTGGCCTGAGTAGAGAGCTGGCCCACACGGAGTGCTGGCCCACGCAGGAGTGCTGGCCTGCACAGAGAGCTGGCGCAGCAAGATGACACAACAAGAAGAGACACAGAGGAGAGACAATAACAGATGCAGCAGACCAGGGAGCTGAGGTGGCACAAGAGATTGAGCATCTCTCTCCCACTCCGGAAGGTCCCAGGATTGGTTCCTGATGCCGCCTAAGGAGAAGACAAGCAGACACAGAACAGCAGACAGCAAGCGCAAAACAATGATGGGGGGTGGGGGTGGAGGGGATAAATAAATAAAATAAATCTTAAAAAAAAAATCTAGAGATGTTATGGAAGTTTCAGGCAAAAGTTACTCAGAATATGAAGATGAACAAACCTCTTAGAAGCACTAAAAATAGAGTATTATTGAAAAATCAACTAATCTTAACTTCTTTTATGTTCCTTTGTCTCTGTGATTGAAATATGCTGTTCTTTATCTGTAAAGATGTCACTAACTTACTTTTCCATTGACCCTGTACTTTTCGATTGTTTTCAAGTAATCTGTAATGAGCTTCAAGTTTTTCTTGTGACCAAAATTATAGATCTGAGATACCCTCTAAGCAGGGGTACAGGAGGTGATTATAAAGATTAATTTCTATACAAGGATAATTGATCCTTAAAGGGATCAAACTTATGAACTTATCGCCTACAGACTAAAAAAAGCAAAATCATATCAGATGAAGGCTTGGAAGTTTATAAATTACATAATTCCAAAGGAAAAAATTTCAAACTTTGCCAGTAGTTTTTTGATCCATTTCTTTTTGTTTACTAAACTAAATTAACTAAACTTCATAGCTCAGATAAATTAAGATTAAAGAGAAATAACAGAAAAAGAAGGTCTGAGTTTTTAAGCCTAAATTACTAATTTTTCAGGAAATGTACTTTTGTTATTTTTAAGTCATTTCAGCAATTGGAACTAGGCTAATAAAAGTCTGATTCTACTGGATCTCATTTAATAACTGTTTATATGTAAAGGGGTGCTAATATATTCCACTTACCTTCTTTTTACTCTATTAATTTGCTTACAATTTTAAAATAGAAGTAAATTTTTGTCAACTTCCCAACATAAAGTCATATTTCAGTCTTAAAAAGAACTGATAATTTCATTCAAAGAACAAAGATTATATAAAAATTATTTACCTCAACCAGTATACCAACAAAAGGGATAGAAGCTTCTTCATATTTCACAAAAAATAACTCAGGATTAGTCTTCCAGATTCCAAGCCATTTGTCTTTTAATTTTAATTTTTCTGATAGATATTTGCTCATAGCCTCATCAGCATCTTCTGCCTAGGGAAAAAAAAGACATGATTATAGGTTTGTGTAACTAAATATTTTTATGATATCTTTTAAAATATAGAACCAATAGAGCCTTAAATATTTAAAAACCTGGAAAATTATAGACTTTAACTGAAACTATATTTAATGGGAAATATAAACATTTTAAAATAAAAATAAACTGAAAGATCTATTTTCTCAATAGAGTAATTCAGAGATGAGACATCTACTTATTGTCTTCAAGTAATTTGTTTTATTAATCCACTGAGCAGAAAGAACTGATTATACATATTAAAACCATTGTAAGTATCAGATTTATTTATTTTTATTTTTATTTTTAAAGATTTATTTTTATTTATTTATCTCCCCCTTGCTGCTTGTGCTCATTGCATCCACTTGCTGTGCACTTCTCTGCGTCTGCCTGTCTCCCCCTGTTGCATCATCCCGCTGCACCAGCTCACTCACCGCACCATGCAGGCCGGCCTGCCTTCATCAGGAGGCCCCAGGAATTGAACCCAGGGCCTCCCACATGGTAAACAGGAGCCCAACCAATTGAGCCACAGCCGCTTCCCAGTATCATATTTAAATACATAGTAATTATTTTTTCTGAACTTTAAAGATGTAATGACCTATTTTAAACCGTTTTCAGTACATAAAAATTTAAAATAGTATTCTATTCTATAAAATGAATGAGTATATTAAGTATTCAATAAATAATTGCCCACTTGATTTTTTTAATTTCAATTCATCTACCTCAAGGATGATAAATAATATAAGTTATTATAAAACTCAGTCATTAGACCCTATATGATTAAAACACAATAACTTGTATAAAAGTTTTTCAATTGTCTTTGATAGACCAAGCCTTCTCCAACCTTCATTATCAAATTTAAATTGGTCATTATTACTGTCCTAGTTTTTTTACAGTATGAGTGTTTTTAAAAATAAAATTTTCTTCTAGTTATAAAATATGGTAAACCCACAGAAAATCTCCAAAATACAAAAATTATAAGGAAAACAAAAATAACCTGTAATCCTGACAGCCAAAGATAAACTGTTGTTGATATTTTGGTGTATTTCCTTCCAGTTTTTTTTCTGTGTAGTATATTCATCCATTCATATATATATATATATATATTTACAATTTAGATAATACAGTTTAATAATTTTGATGATATTTACCATGTCCTGTGTCCATTACTGTAAGGTAATCATTCATATTTAAAATATTGGATCATACTGTAGTTTTGTCTCCTGGTTTTGTTTTCACTTAATATTATAGCATAAGCTTATACATAGTTTTTGAAAACATGATTTTCACAGCTGCATGATTTTCCACTATAGGGAGCACCATAGTTTCTTTGCCAGCCCTATTTTTGGAAATTTACGTTCTAATTTTTAATTTTAATAAACATCACTGTCACAAATATTCTTATCAAAAATTCTGCCATAATTAAAAAAAAATCAAGCTAGAAAAGACAATATTTGTTCTTCTCAGTGTTTCCAGGCATATATCTTCTATACAAAACATCATTCCACATTCTAAATATTTATGCCTTTGAACCATTCTTATTTTTTAAAACAAATTTATTGAAGTATATCATTCATACATGAACATACATAAACTATGTGTTCAGTAAACATTATGAACTTACAAAACAAACATGCATAATATCAATAGTGCTCCCACACATTACCCCCCCACACAAAGACCCTGCATTGTTGTGAAACATTTGTTAACAAATCATGAATTATTTACATTCAATGTAATTATTGATTATTTGGTATGAAAGGGAATAAAATTTCTATTTATGCTCCCTCAAAAAAAAAAAAATCATGAAAGAGCATCGTCAAAGTATTACTACTAACTATAGTCCATATCTTCCTCCCCTATACATTTTTTAAAAGGATTTATTTACTTTTATCCATTTTTACCTCCCCCACCCCCTTTTTTTGCTGTTTCTGTGTCCTTTCACTGGGCAACTCTTTGAGTCTGTTTCTTGCCCTCTCTTCTCATCCTTCTCCTCCTGTCTTCACTGGGATTCGATCCTCGGAATCTCCGATGTGGAGAGAGGACTCCTACACTTCCTGCGCCACCTTAGTTCCTGGTTTTTAGGTGCGTCTTGTCTTAGCTCTCCCTTGTGTCACTCTCCTGTTAGGTCATCATCTTGCTGCGTGGCGCACCTGTGGGGTCTCGTGGCGCACCCGCGCACAAGGCCTGGTGGCCCATGTACCTGCTATATTTTTCTGTTTTTATTTTCACCAGGTCCTGGGAATCGAACCCAGGTCCCTCCATATGGGAGACGGATGCCCAACCACCTGAGCCACATCCGTCCCCCTGCTATATTTCTTAAGATACCCAAAGTTACAGTCTTTTCCCATACAGGATGGTCATATAATAACTCAGGCCTAGTTTATCACCAGCATTCCCAAAACCAGTCCTAGGGAGACAAACTAGGTCTGGGGACACATGCATGGTTTCTAATATAGCAAATGTTTAGCTCACCCTGATTATCACAAAATCAGGACAGCGAGAATATTCGCACTGAACCATTCTTAAAGCATAAAAATTCTAGTGTAAACATCAAGGCTAAATAATTCATAACAATGGTCCTTCTTACCCTTATGTTTTGGAACAAACTGTTAAATAAAAATGTTAAGATGTTTACTTGAGTAATAAGGCCTATATATGTCAGTCTGTTAGGAGCTCTCAGAAAATGGGGCTGTCTCCTTACTAACAAAGTTTCTGTTTGACAGAAAATCGAATTGTAATTCCTCTTTAGGACAGGGCCTGGGTATTTCTAATAAGGTGGAAGCTCTGTTGAGTAAATTTAGATTTTTGAAATGCAGGTTTTCTTTGTGCCCTTTGCACCCCATCATCCTAATAGGAGGACACAAATTCCCTCCATCACTCTCCACGAGGCCGCTCTGCCGGACCCCGGGTCCCGGGTCTCCTCCTCACCTTACAGCCCTGTAGCACCTGGTCGCAGTACAGCGCCACCTTCTCGTCCCGCCACATCCCCCGCATGGGCGACACGCAGATAGCGGGCAATGGCTGCGCCTCCTCTTCATCCTCCCCGGGCACCAAGAGAAGGGGCTCCTCTTCCTCCTCCTCGGCCCCCTCTGCTGAGCCCTCGGCCTGAGAGCCCGGCAGGAGCTGGAGCCGCCGCCGCGCCGCCTCCCGGCCGGCTTTCCCCTTCACCGGGCGAGGGGAGGCCACCACCGACCGCACTGGGGACGCGGTGCTCTTCAGGGTCACCGCCGTCACCGTGTCCCCTGTGGGCACAAGGACAACTTTGTCTCCTCGCCTGCCGGGGCTGATGGTTCGGACCGAGTCCTCAGGTACTGCAGCCCTGGACCCCGACGCCATCTCTTCGGCACCCCGAGGGCCTGCGGCGGCCGTTAGCCACTTTTCCCGCCCTGGGCGCCTGGCCAATGGGCGAGCGGCGCCCTCAGGTGTGCTAAGCGCGCGGGGTCTCGAGGGGGCTCCCGCCAGGGCGGGGCGGGATGTTTGAGGGCGTAGGATGAGATGTTGTGGGGCGCGGCTCAGGGCGCGGCAGGAGGGGACGGGTTGCTGTGGGGGCTCGAGATGTTGGGGGGCGTGACGGGACCGGGTGGGGTGATGGAGTGTGGGTTCGGGTGTTGTGGGGCGGGCCTCAGAGCCGGGCGTGAGGACCGAGGGTGGGGCGAGGAGGAACGGCTCTGGGTTGGGGGAATGGGGCCGGGCGCCGGTGAGTATGGGGTGCTAGGGGCAGGGTGGGGTGTGTGAGGGTGCGGCTCAGTGCATTGCCCCCCCCCCCCAGGCCGTGCAGACACCAGGCCGTGCAGACACCAGGCCGTGCAGTCACCAGGTCGTGTGACCCTGGTCCCTGAGCACTTGCTCCAACCCCACTCCTCTCTTTTTAGGACAACACAGTGACTGTACTTCCTCACCAAGGAGGAGTTGCCTTAGGGTCTTCATACGCTTTCAGGGTGATTGTGAGGCACCCTCCAAGTCATCAGGACCTAACAAATACACTCCCTTCCACCCCACACACGTGTATCTGCACAAGCAAACTGAAAGAACATTTTTTTATATTAGGGAGGCGATAGTAACTGGAATCCTCTGGTTATTACTAGCAACATATTTTCAACTTACATTTTCATCTCATCTATTCACATGGCTCCCAAATTAACATTTCCCTTACATTTTAAACAGGACACTTAACTTTCTGCCAAGATGTGGTAATACCAGGATAGGTTGGTCTGTTTTCATGTCTCTGTTTTGTTGCTCAAAATTCTCACAAAGAAGATTATATTATGTAAATGTTAAACTGAGCCCAAATTTCCAGCTGGGAGTGATGTGTGCAAACTATGAACACTTAACAATACAAGTAGTCTGCTCAAGGTAATATTTTTGGAGAAGAAAGGGAGAAAACTCATTCTGGTATTTTACTATTGAATATACAGTAAGCCAACTGGAATCACTTTTGTTTACAGTCTAGCTGTGAAGTACTGCACTGGGGCTGACAGCTCCCAAAGATGAGAACAGCATTGGGAAAACACCTGCCTTCCTTCACACTCATCTGGAAGGACATTGTGTTAAAATTTCAGTTTATTTTGAGGAAAATATTAGTACTAATATCATCTTACTTTAGTTCAGGAAACAGTTACAACATTCATCATGTTTTGACTCTTTTCTTAGTTACTCCTTTTGTTAGAAGGTCCAGATTTTGTTCAAAACAATACCTAGCCACACAGATTTCACTCCTCAAAACGGAAAATTATTATTTTAGTCTCTTCAGAAATGTTTGCTTTTAATTAATTGCAAGATATTTATTCTTAGGTTCAGAATAATAGAGATCATTTATCCTAATCCAAAGTTCAAAACAATAACAGCCCCCCTCCAAAACAAAGCAAACAAATATTTGTTAGGAATCTGCTATGTGCTAGGCACTGCATAGATGCCAAAGTCATAGATATAAAAGATAAAATTCCTGTCCTCATAATCTAGTGATGGATACGGATGGGCTAATAGATGATTGTGTTTGGTAAGGAACATGATAAAAAATACATATAATTTATATATTTATATTTTTATTATTATATATATGTATAAACACAATCCATTTGTGGAAGAAAGGGGGCTTTTCTTTACAGAAGTCACACTTGATCTGAATCTTTTTAAAAAGAACTTTCATTGATTTTTATCTTATGGAAACAATGACTATTCTCTGAGTCAATTTGGGTAATACAGAAGAGCATAAAAAATTTAAATCAGCTGTAATTCCAATATGTAGCAATAAATGTTAGATTTTAGTATATTTTCTTTCAATATTTTTCCTATCACATCATTACAAGTCTTAAATCATATTAAATTCTCTATTTTGTTTTTTATTTAGGATATCACATGCATTTTCATATCATTAAAAATTATTTAAACCCAACATTCTGAATAGTGGCACATAATTTCTTTGTATGTATATAATTTGTATAACCCGTCCTATATTTTCAGATGTTTGGGCTATATTAATTTTTTAAAATATTTTTTTATTAGAGAAGTTGTGAGCTTACAGTCATGCATAATGTGCAGAATTCTCTTACATCACTCCGCCACCAACACCTTGCATTATTGTGGGGTATTTGTTATGGATTGTGAAAGAACATCATCAAAATATTACTACTAAATATGGTCCATAGCTTACTGGGTTACATTAATTTTTATATTAAATCCATCATTCTGGATATCTTTGTGCATAAGTTTTGCTTAAATTTCAGATTTTTTTTTCTCCCCAGGGGAAAGTGGGATTACTGAGTCAGGATATATCAACATTTTAAGGCTGTCAGTACTGCTAAATTCTTTCCTAAAAAGCATGTGTTAAATTATACTTCTGTTAGCAGATTAAGTTCCCAGATGGGCTGAGTTTTGAAAGAGAAGCAGGCTATAGTCAGCTAAGGCAGTGGTCAAATGGGGCATAATGTAGGGTAAATTCCAGGCAGAGAGAGTAGTTAGAAGTTTTACAGAGGGATAAAAGAGCATAGTCTAAGTAGCTTGGTATGGCTGGAATAGAGGGGACAAACTGAGGCAAAAAGTCAGGTTGGAGACATAACTCTAGCCATCCCTAGGGAAGTTCTGGATCAAAATGGCCCTTCAGAATTGTCCTGCATTGAGGCAAGGAGGTGGACTTTTGCATCCCTGCATCTACCAGCCATTGGATGTGGGCTGCCCACAGAGAGGGGGCAAAATCTTGGTGTGGCAGCTCCCTTTGGCTAAGGACAACTCTCAAAGAGGGCCTCACCTGAGTCTTCAGCAGCCAGCACTCCTATCAGCTGGGGAAATGAATATCTTGGTCCTACAAAAGTGGTTCAGGGGAGCATCCCACAGCATCCACTACATGCAGTTATCAGTATTGGGATGCAAACTAGAATAGAACACTGAAAAAGTGGACTTAATGCTGACTTATTAGAGCGATGAGCCTATAAAATGATTAGTTCCAGAATTTGAGGTAATTAGCTGGAAGTCAATCCATCTCAGCTCTGGGTATCAACAAAATGTTAGGCAACCACACTAGACCAATTGATGTTATTCACCTTCTCCCTAAAGCTGGGACTCAAGGGACTTAAGGGATGGAGACATGCAAAGAATTTGAAAAGTTTTAACATTCATATAGTCCTCACTGGACTCAGGTCTTTGAATTTTTCCTGTAGCACTGTCTCTCAATTCATTTATTTCCTGAAGTTTTATTGTATAATGAATGGTCAAGAGGAAGGACTCTAATCAGACTGCCTGGGCTCAATGACTTGGCTACCATGTAACGAGTAAGTTTCTCCTCATTTGTAAAATGGGACTTGTTTAACAGTGTTGTGGTAATGAGATTATGTGCCCTAGGTGTTTAGCATAGTTTCCTGGTACATGATAGGGTCCATCAGTGTTAAATCAGCCTCTGTACTTTTACAGTGATCACAACAATTCTACATTTGAATACTGATTCTAACCAGCAAGGCCTTCAGTGTTGGATGAAGCCTCTGCTCTTTCTTGCCATTGAAGTAACAAGATGCATGAGGCTGATAGTCGAATAGGGGTTGGGTGGAAAGATTTTGCCGTTGGACTCATGTGGGTGCTGGAGCTCAGGGCTGCCTGAGACTGGCAACAGAGCCCTTGGTCCTTGCATACATAGGCTACTTTCTGTGTTAGGTTTTGTGGCCACAACCTCCTGGTCTGTTCTTGTCTCTCACAAGGACTTTGAAGGGGATGCTTGGCTTTGGCAGAATTAGATTTAGGAAATCTAAGGTCCAGGACAACTTTCTTAATCTCTTGTTCCCAGGGATCCAACCAGAAACCACTGTCCTACCTTGATCATGCTGTTGTCTTCACCTGGAATACGTTCCTGCTTCCAAGATCCAAATTCTAGGCCAGGTTCCAATACATGGCCCTCGTCAGAACTAATGTTTCCTCCTCCATGCTCAGAGTCTTTTCCGCACAGTATTACCCTACACTGAAAATATTTCATGGGCAGGGACAATGAAATTCATATTTCTTTTATCCTTGGTACCTGAAAGTTTAAAAAATTGTGCCATTATAGTGGTACAATAAATAATTTTTTTCCCCAGCTTTTGGGCTGAAGTGAATATCTGTCCTCCTTCCCTAGACTGTCAGCTCCTTGATGCACATGATCAGGTTCTACTCAGAGCCTGAGTTTATGTGCACTGGAGAGCTTATTTAGCCCAGGGCTTTCACATTGCAGGCTGTCACTACATGTGTGCTAAATTCTATAGATGAATGTGAAGGTTTGTGTGCTGTATTGTCTTTGGGTTGGACTATCTGGGGAAACACTAGGCTAAATTCACTGGCTGTCTTCAACATACAAATGATCCATTACAAAAGCTTATCTAAAAATTAGAACTTATTGTTTCTATCAGAAAAAATATGTCTGATCAAAACTTTTTTTCCTCCTGGCTTATTGTGAAGCAAAAAGCAGGCTTGTAAATTCTTTCAACCCTGCAATCCCAGATTGCATCTTCTTTATTCTCTTAGAGCAGGGGTTCTTAACCAGGGGTCCATGGCCCCCCAAAGGGTCCACGGAAAGATTTCATGGGGTCCATGAGCTTGAACTGAAAATTCAAAAAAATATTATTCTTGTGGGAACGTGTTGGTACAGGTGTGATATGGTTTTAAATAATACACAGTATAGTGTGGACTTAGTAAGGGGTCCGTGGTTTTCACCTGACTGGCAAAGGTGTCCGTGGAACAAAAAAGGTTAAGAACCCCTATCTTAGAGTGAAAGCAAAGAAATGATCTGATAAGTAATAACAGCTGGCCCTAGGCAAAACAAAGGATAGATAAAGATCCACTGACATTTCAGAGATCCACCCAGAGTCAGAGTTTCCTTGATATATCATTATATTTAGAGTTGGGACTTGGGGTCATGAGCAGAGCAGATCCAGGTGATATAAGTACAGAGATGTAATTGGGACTGGGGTGTAATAAAACCAACTTTGGGGTTGGGGACAGTACACCAGAGAGACAGCAGCGACCTGGAGGATTCACCTTCCCCTTCCTCCTAGTGATGTCTAATCTGGCTTTAGTTAAAAAGTTGAGACCAGAATTAAGAGGAACTGAAGGGTCCCATGTAGCAACAGTCTCGAGTTTCCATATAGGAGATAGGAGAACAGTTCATTCATTTTACAGATATTTCAGATATTTGTTGAGCACCTACTCTGTGCTGGCACCATATTAGGTCCTGGGGATATAGCAGAATGAACAAAAATCTCTGCACTAGCATTCTGGTAGAGAGAGACAGACAATAAACATGATTTTTTAAAGTAAAATTCCCAAGATAATTCAAAACATATGTTTGTACAAAAATGTGTGCACAAATATTCATAGCAGCATTATTCATAATAGCTAAAAATTGAAAACAACCTAAATGTCCAAAATGTGACACTCATACAATGGAATATTATACAGCCATAAAAAGGAATGTAATTCTGGGAAGCAGATGTGGCTCAAGCGACTGAGCTCCTGCCTACCACATGGGAGGTCCCGGGTTTGGTTCCCAGTGCCCCCTGGAGAAGACGAGCAAGACAGTAAGCTGGCACGACGGGCAGGCGCGGCGAGCTGACACAACAAGATGACGCAACAAGGAGACACAAAGAGGAAAGACAATGAGAGACACAACAAAGCAGGGAGCTGAGGTGGCTCAAGCAATTGGGTGCCTCTCTCCCACATGGGAGGTTCCAGGTTTGGTTTTCAGTGCCTCCTAAAAGAGAAGGTAAGCAGACACAGAGAACACACGGCATGGACACAGAGAGCAGACAGCGAGTGCAAACAACTGGGGGTGGGGCAGGGAATAAATAAAATAAACCTTTGGGGAAAAAAAGAAATGTAATTCTGATCATACTACAACATGGATGAACCTGGAAAACTAATGGTAGGTGATAGAAGTCAGTCATAAAAGACCACATAATGTATGACTCCATTTATATGAAATGTGAAATAGACATTTCTATAGAGACAGAAAGTAGATTAGTGGTTGCTTGGTTGAGAGTAAATGGGAATGACTGCTAATGGGTACAGACTTTGTTTTTGGGGGTGATGAGAATGTCCTAGAATCAGTTGTGATGATGGTTGCACAACTCTGAGGATATACTAAAAACCATTGAACTTTGCAGTATGTGAATTAAATCTCAATTAAAAAAAAATAATTTATAGCGCAGTATATAGTACTAAGTGCTATGGAGAATGTTAAAACTATGATGGGGGCAGAGCAAGGATCGGGGAGTTGTGGAGAATGGGACTGGAAGATACAATCTTATTTGGGGGGGGCAGAGTTCTCACCAGTAAGGTGACATTTGAATAAAGATCTGAAGAAGGTTAAGAGGAAAATCTGAGACTTTGACAGCTACAAGGGAAGGAAAGTTTTTTCCATCACCCAGTCATTCTCAGAGGTCAATTCATACATAAGGAACATAGCTAAAAATAAGGAGTAATTACAATTTTAGAAAGTAATACTATTAACATATTATTTTCATATTTCCCTACATGTTAAGAATTTAAATAAGGCGTGCACTTGTCAGAAAACACTAAATGAGTACATATAGGTATTTAGGAATTTTGGAACTTTGGCATGGTGGAGATTTGTTTTTTATTCTTTTAGAGATGCACACAAGAGAATACTATGAAATGTAGTTGTGTTTATATTTCCTTTTGATTTCCTCAGTTGGACAAGTAAAGAATATTAATAAAAAGTCAAGTCATCAAGTTATTCCAAAATAATTTTTTTTTTCACCTCGAACATTTAATTTTTCCCCTTCTTAACTCTTTGACGTTAACTTTGTAAATTAATAATCTGAATAGTGGGAAGATACAGGAACAGCTCTTTGAAGCATGTTATCTTCCCATTTTGGCCAGATGAGGGCACTAGAGAGCTTTTGGGCTGTTTAAGGGTCCCAATCCCAAAGGGCTGGGTGGAACCTGAAACATTCCTTTAATGGGGTGCAGCTCTAGTACTGACTCAGAAGCAGACTTGCACACCACTTTGCTAAAGCACAAGCTCAGACATATTTCTCTGATGTCTAAAACTTCTTTAACCTCAACCATTATGGTCTGCTATATCTTTAATCTTTGGTTAAGTATCTTAACTTCCTGATACTTGTTTTGTGTTCTGCTTTAGTTTTTAGTTATTTTTGAAGTAAATACAGGATTTTAATTTCATTTTACATAAAACCACACAAAAATAATTGCCAGACATGTTTAAAGGCATATGTACTCCACTAATGAGAGTTAGTAATATGATCAAGGCACAACCTAGAACCACTGATACCCTTGTAAAAAACCAATGGCCGAAACTTGCCATAATAACTAGCATAAGTCTTAAATTTTCATCTTGAGAGGAATGGCTAATAAGGATGACAATGGGTGATTTACCTGTATATTGGCAAGTGCTTGTATATCTAATAATAGGGCAAACACTATAACTTGATAATGACCAGTATAGTGAGTTTCCACTTTTGATACAAATAGAAATTGTCCTTTATGAAGCCAGTTTGGAAAAACTGAAAGTTTTAAAAGTGTGTAACTTCAATCGAGCAATTCCTTCTCTAGAAACCTCCCCTAGAAATGCTTGCATTGTGCACAAAGATATAAAGTACTTATAATAATGAGAATAGCAAAACGTTTAGCATGTACTATGTACCAGGCAATATTCTAAGAACTTTACATATTAACTAGTGTGTCCTGAAAACAGTCCAGCAATTCCCATTTTACCAATGAGGAAATTGAGGCACAGAGAAGTTAAATAAAGCTATGAAGGGGTGAAGCCAGATTTCAAATGCAGGCAGTTTGATTCCAAAGTCCATGATCTTAACCACAAGGATATTTACTGTAGCATTGTTTATTATAGTAAAAAATTGGAAACAACTTATGTCTATTGCTAATGGAATAGTTACTGATGACACATCCATATAATCAAAATGAAGTCAATCTAGATGCACCGACATGGAAAGAACCCCAAAACACTATGAGAAAATGGAAATCGGAAGCAAGTCTCAGAACAACGCATATAAAATGATCCCATTAATGTTCTTTTAAATTACATAT
Source organism: Tolypeutes matacus (assembly GCA_026826555.1). Classification (NCBI taxonomy): domain Eukaryota; kingdom Metazoa; phylum Chordata; class Mammalia; order Cingulata; family Chlamyphoridae; genus Tolypeutes; species Tolypeutes matacus. Next base: position 22,682,112 of record JAKSZT010054304.1, read on the forward strand.
TCATATTTGGACATATTTGCAAGCATCAAAAAAGGATGGAAGAACATATATCAAACTGTACTAGTTGCTACCTTTGGGGAGGAGAGTAGTATTGGGGACAGGATGACTGTGAAAAGGAAATTTCATGTCTTACCCTATGTAATTCTGGACTACTTAATTTTTTTTTTTTTTTAAGGTTTATCCATTTTTAACCCCCACTCCCCATTGGTGTCCATTTGCTGGGCAATTCTCTTGTGTCTATTTCCTGCCCTCCCTTCTCATCCTTCTCGTGTCTTCACCAGGATTCAATCCTGGGAAACTCTGATGTGGGAGAGAGGTGTCCTACCACCTGTGCCACCTTAGTTCCTAGTTTTTCAGCGAGTCTCATCTTGGCTCTCCCTTGTATCACTCTCCTGTTGTCATTATTTTGCTGCGTGGCTCAGTGGGGCCTGATGGCATACTCACGTGCCAGGCCTGGCAGCCCACGCGTCTTCTATATTTTTCTTTATTTTTACCAGGAGGTCCTGGGGATTGAACCCAGGTCCCTCCATATGGGAGACGGACGCCCAACCATTTGAGCCACATCTGCCCTACTTAAATATTTTTAAATAAAATATATTCATGTACTACTTGTGCATCTTTTTTAAAATAGTATACTCTTTGAAAAATATATATATTGTCTTAAAATAGAAGCGAATCTTAGCAAGAAGTCCAATCAACCCCTTCATTTCACGAATGAGAAAACCTAGTTAATAAGAAGTAAAATGGTGGGTGCATCGTTAGGGTCCAATGACTGAACTAGGGCTAGAGCCTACCTGCCTAATCTCCTGGCCCAGGAGTCTTTCTATTACACCAATTTGCCTTTTTCCCTGGTGAAACCTCAGAAAATGAGGTAGGTACTATCTCAATGTGATTTCACAATTTTATTTTATTTCATAGATTCATAGTATATCAATTTCTGAAAAGTTTTGGAAGAATATATAATGGCAGTTGTTTTAGTTTCCTAGACTGCTCAAGCAAATATGATGAAATGGTTTGGCTTAAATGCCAGGAATTTTTTAGCTTATGGTTTGAGACTGAGAAAAAGTCCAAATCATGAAGGCGATGCTTTTTTTCTCCAAAGACTGTGACTTTTGGGTCTGGCTGCTGGGATCCTTGGTCCTTAGTTTGTCACATGGTGGCATCTGCAGGTTCCACTGATAGTCAGCTTCTGGCTGCTCTGTCTGTGGCTTTCTCTCTCTCTCACTCTGAATTTCATTCCACTTATAAGGACTTCAGTAATAGAATTAAGACCCATCCTGATTGACATGGGTTGCACCTTAACTGAAGTACCCTCATCAAAAGGAATGGATTAATTTTAAGAACAGGTTTTTCTGGAGTACATACAGCTTTATACCACCACAGCAGTCATTCTTTCCACAAATATTTATAAATTATTATTTATTAAATCAAATAATTAGATATTACTAATTTGATGTTGGTTATTATGTGCCAGTCACTGAGAATAGGCCTGAGAATAAAACATTGATCAAGACAAATACAGTTGTTTTGCTCAAGAATTATGAGAAAATGTTCACCACAGAAGCATATATGACAAAACATAATATGAAAATGCATGTGCTGGGAAAAAATACACAAAAAATGTTAACAGTCTCAGGGGACTATGGGCTTTTTATGTGGGTTTTTACATATTTCCTTCTTCTTGGTTTTTAAAGTTTTACAATTTGCATGTTTTTTTGTTTTTTTTTTAATAAAAAAAACATATTTTCAAGAATTAAACGGATGTGGCTTAAGTGATTGGGCTCCCATCTACCATATAGAAGGTTCAGGGTTCAATTCCTGGGGCCTCCTGGTAAAAGGCAAGCTGGCCCAAGCACAGTGCTGGCTGGTGCGGAGAGCTGGTACAGCAAGATGACGAAACAAAAACAGACACAGAGGAGAGACAAAAAGAGACATAGCAGACCAGGGAGCTGAGGTGGTGCAAGAGATTGAGCACATCTCTCCTACTCCAGAAGGTCCCAGGATCGGTTCCTGGTGCCACCTAAAGAGAAGACAAGCACAGAAGAACGTGCAGACAGCGAGCGCAAAATAACGAGGGGTGGGGGGAATAAATAAGTAAATCTTAAAAAAAAAAAAAAAAAAGAATCAAATAGAGCTTCTTGTCTAAGTTTTGAAGCCAGTTGAATTATATGAAGAGGGAAGTGGGTCATTATACTGAAGGAAATTAAATGTTTCTGGGGAAAAAAAGGCTTGAGGGTTGGGCAAACTCTTCTATTCCTGATGCTGAACCATAAATTTATGGAACTTCCCAGAGAAAATGCTTCTGACGGACTTCTGGAAGGGGAGAACATCTTTTGTCATATTACTAGGGAGCATCAGAGGAAAGAACGCTGGAAGCTAGTACAGGATAGTGGTTTAGCGCACAGGCTTTGGAGACAAACTGTTTGGATGCAGAGTCTATAGAAATTGGTCTTAGTATTGTACTAAATCAATTACTTCATTTTCCAAATCCCTTAAAAATAACCCCTTTCTAGTTATGTGACCTTGTGAAATTTATTTACCTCTTTTAACCTCCATTTCCTCATTTGTAAATGGGAATAATAATAGAATTTACATCACTGGGTGATTATGAAAATTAAATGAGATTATGTATGTAAAAAGCTTAAGATAGTGCTTGGCACGTAGTCGTGGTTAGTTTATGTACCTGCTGCTAAATTTAGTAGCAGAATCTAATTCTAACTACCCCACACGCACATTCCACACACCCATTTACACCCACACACTGAGAAACATTGGTATCCTATAGAGAAAATGTCTTCAGTGCTATTTCAAGCAGTCATACAAATTAGCTCATTTACCTACCAATCGTAGTAGCAATAGAGTAACCTTTTACATTAAAATACAATAATAAAGAGAGAAGGATACATTAGAAGTGATTTTTTTTTTCACATCATTTCTTAGGCTTCCTTTGTGTTCGTAGAAACTGATCTTAATATTTTACTATAGGGAAGCGGCTGTGGCTCAATCAGTGGGGCTCCCGTTTACCATGTGGGAGGCCCCGGGTTCGGTTCCCGGGGCCTCCTGGTGGGGGCGGGCCTGCCCGCACAGCGTGGTTGGCTGACCCGGCGAGCACAGGCAGCAAGGGGGGGATAAGTGAATAAATAAATAAAATCTTAAAAAATATATATATATATATATTTTACTATAGCCATTGCTTCATTTTTCAAATCCCTCAAAAATAACTAAATGGAAGGACTCTGAAGAAAACTGGCTTTGTAGTGGTGCAAGAAGGCTTAGCCTGAGTGACAGGTCCCCCATATAAGTAAAGGCCTTGGTGCTGTACTATGTGACCAGCAGAGCTATGTAACTTAAGGGATCATATGTGCTTGAACAATGAGGCCTTCCACAGTACTCATGATGCCTTAACCCATAATATGCTAACCTTACCCATTGTCCAGCACCAGAAGTTTGGCACTTTGATACTTTGAAGAACCATTTGCCAGAGACCCTGCCTTTATGTAATAATGCAACAATGGCTAGATTATGAAGGAAAGTAGGTCAGTCCATTAAATATATGGTGAGATCATGAGATCATTTTCCAACAAGTAGGCCTTATTACTGAGAGCTATCTTGCAACCACGAGGTAGGCTAGCCTGGGTTTTGTACAAATAAGCACAAATAAGGGCAGAAGAAAGAAAGCCAGAGCACTGATCCAACTATGCCTGATGCTTGGAACTACTTCTGGACTCTTCAATTATATGTATCTATAAATCCCTGTGTTTTTTTTTCCATAAGCAATATTAGATAGTTTATATTGTATATACTAGCAAAGCAATCGGGGCAGTATTTGGTAGAATAAATGTTTCCTTCTTTGGCTTTTCATAGAACCAAATTTACGGAGCATGGACTTTTGCAGAATTATATTAAAGTTGAAACAGTAGTATATTTGTTCCCTAGCACAAGGAATTCCAAATCCTGTTTCTTTTAGAATATTCTTTTATTCAGATTCATTTCATGGGTTGAAAAAATCTAAGCCATAACTATGTTTACCGGTGAATTCATTTAAAAAGTCAACTCATTGGATGCTGACTTGGAAGGCTCACCAAATGAAGGCATACCTGCTGGGTGAGAGGTGCAGGAGCTCCAAGTGACTTGAGACTCTTGCCAGATCTGTGTTAGCCAAGGGATTTAGGGCCCAAGGGAACTGCAGTGAACAGTACGGTTCAAGGGAATCACGTATCCATCTTTTTGCTGTATATTTGTTGCTGGAGGAAAGGGGAAATGAGCTAAATTTGAGATAAGGAATGGCTTGACTTAAACATAATTTTCCATATCCTTCTTTTTGATCTTAGAGAGGGTAAGTAAGAGGAAAGAAATGTGCTAGGAGAGAGGTGAATGAGAAGAGCAGTCATGTCTTTGTCTCATAAATGCTGAAAAACTTGAATCAGTGAATAGTTTTAACTGGCTTTTGCTTGTATAGATAATAAAAACCACTTTGGGGCAGCTCAGGGAAGGTATAGCAATGAGACAGTTCTTGTACTTACAGTGAAACAGTTCTTCTACTCAAGCTCTGGCCTTTATTTGAAAATGGACAGCTATAGCAAAGAAATGAAGAGTGTTATCCAATACAAGAGTCTGGTATCTAAATGATTGCAAGATTAAATCAGAAAATATAGGTTCTGGGGTGTTTTTTAAATTATTTTTTTTAATCTGAGGTTTTAGGGGATTTTAAACATTAAATCAGTTTGCCTAGAAATCTTGCATAAAAATGGACTCATGTGAAACCAAGATAACAGTAAGATATTATCTAAAAATGACATTTTAAAAAGATAAAGCCAATCATGTCTTTTCAGCATTCAGAATTTAACCTAAATCCTCTCATACACAGCTGTACCACTATAAACAAAAGTCCAGGACCTAAGAGAGGTAGAGGGATTGAATACCCTTTGGAAATTCTTTCTGGCCAGAAAGTAAATAAGGTCAAACCAATTGAGCATGGTTGTGGTATTTTTCAGATACAGGCTAAATTCAGCATGTTGCTTTACCATCTCACTCTTACTCAGTATGAAATGTTTGAGCTCACAAGGAGGTGTGGAGGAGGATTCTCAGTTTACTTTACCTGGAACTACAAATTTTGAAGGAAGATCAAGTTTAAAAGTTATTTTTCTCATTCTAAAGTTTACTTTTGGTTTTTAAGGACTCCATGGTTTCTCAGGACATTGAGACAAGGCATGTTTGTTGTTTTCACTCTGAAGTTACAGTAACTAACTTAGATGGTTTAAAAAAAAGACATAGAATAGGGTTGCCTTTGTCAGCAAGCTATTAGAAATAGATTGTTGGGTTAACCCCTGCTCAAAGTGTGATGTTTAACGTCTTTTTTTTTTTTTCATTTTAATAACAAGTTATTGAAGTATATCATTCAGACATGAACAAACATAAACAATAAATGTATATTAAAAGTTGTCTTACAAAATAAACATGCATAACATCATACAGGGCACCCATATATAACTTCTTGAAATAAACATTTGCAGGTCACAGCAGTGACTCTTAGAAGGTCAGTTAGAGAAGTAAAGATATTAATGATAAATGACATAGTTGATAAATGTCAGTTCCTTGTGTTTGATTTAAGAGCCAAAAATCAATTACATTTATGAAAGAAATCAATCTCTTGGATTCTAAACTATAAATTCATAATAATTTCACGAAAAATATACTTTTTAAAATTTCAATATGAAACCGTGATTGTTGATATTTAAAAGTTTGCAGTAGAAAATTTCTGAAATCTTTTAAAAGCTTTATAATGTTTTTAGTTTGTTAAATTTCTAGGACACAGAAGGAAACATTCTAGTAGTTGCTAGACCTCTGGAAATAATTACCTGCAAGGAGATTAACACCTCTCAACTGGTTAGTGGCTCAGCCCTTCGCTTTTGTTTGTTGGTAAAGGGGCTATTCATTCATAAAGCTAGACCCATCCAACCAAACAAAGGGACCCTTGGTGGTTGTTCAGGTGGACTATGAGCCAAGAAAAAGGCATTGCTTCATTTCCTCAGGACTAAACTTTTGATCAGGGCTGTGTAACCAAGCTAAAAAGTTAGAATGGAATTTTAAACAAGGCTTTAATGGCAGTTTAGAAACCACCACCAAACTTCCTCTAAGGAAGCAAAATAACAAGATAGATTGAGTGGAACAGGGATTGATTAAGGAAATTCACCTCTATTACTATAGTATGCATAGAACTCTTCTAGGCATCTATTAACAAGGCTGATAAATATTTTACCTATAATAAATTATTTACTTTGGCAATTTAGGACAATCTGGGGATGTGATATTAGTCTTATTCACAACTGTCAAGTTTTTAGTTATTAAAATGGGGTTGAATTTATAAGGTGCCGGCATACAACAGAAAAAAGACTGACAAGGTTCCTTCTCCCGTGGAGCTTGTATTCTAATAAAGAAGGCAGACCACAAACATTTTTTAAAATTAACTTTTACAAATTGTGATTAGTGTTTTGAAGGAAATCAACTGGGTCCTGAGGCAGAAAATAACAAGAGGGGAATTAATTAAATAGAGTGGTCAGAGAAGTCTTCTTTGATTTAGATACTTCTGAGTTGGGGACTTTTAACTTGAAACTGGGAAGATGAAAAGAAGCCACCCATGGGAAACCTGGTGGAAGGAAAAAAGCAGGCAGAGGTAATGCTAGTGCAAAGAGCTTGCAAGGCTTGGCATGTTGTAAGAGCTGGTGGACGTCCAGTGTGACTAAAGCATCGGGAGCCAAGATAAGGTGGCATGAAATGAAATTGTAGAGAAAGATGGGTACAGATCATATGGGGCAGTTTTCCTCAAACTTTTTTTTTTTACCATGACTCACAGTAAAAAAATATATTTTACATCTCACTCAGTACTCAAATAAAATGAAACATTCACACAAAACAAAACCTACCTTTATAACGTGTAAAGCCTATGATATTTTCTATTCTGTTCTATGACCTCATTTTAAAATGCTGGTCATTATCCACTAAATTCCTGACAAGCTAATGGATTAATACTGAAGTTTGTAAAAACACTGATATAGGTTTTTGTAGGCCAGAGTAAAGAGTTTGGAAAGCCACTGAAGAACTTTAAGGAAGGGAAAGCATGATTTGTAAATGAAAATATCATTTTAGCTGAGATATGAAGAATGGATTGATGGGTACAAAAATGGAATTGGGAAGATAAATTATGATAGTTTTTTAGGAGCCCGGGTGAAAGATGACAGTAGTTTGGGTTAGGGTGGTGCAATTGAGGTGGAGAGAAGTGTTCAGTTTCAGGATGTATTTTAGAACCAATAGGACAGTGATGAATTGGATGAGTGGGGTGAAGCTACAGGAGGCATCAAGAGCTAGTCCCAGGCTTTTGGCTTTAGTAACTGAGAGAATTGTAGTGCTATTTATTAGGATGAGGAAGACTGGAGTAGAATTGGGTATATGGCAAAAATTTTTAAAATCTACTTAAACATGTTAAGTTTGAAATACTCTGATACATCTAAATAGTTAATTATACAACTGGAATTCATAGAAGGAAGCAGATCATCAAAATTTGGGTACAAAACAAATAATTGGTATTTACAGTGATGGAAATGGATGAGTTCACCTAGAGAAAGTAAGGATAGAGATGAGGAAAGGTCTCAGGAAGGACTTCTAGAAACTCCAATATTAAGAGGTGGGATAGAGGAGAAGGACCTGGTAAAATAGGCTGAGAAGGAGCTGCCACTGCAATGTGATGGATATATGCAGAGTGTGATGTCATAAGAACCACATGAGCAGAATGTGTCAAGGAGGGAAAAACTGTGCTGAATACTGTTAGGAGCCAAGCATAATAAGAACAGAATGTGAATATTCTTGCTGTCCTGATTTTGTGATAATCAGGGTAGGCTAAACTTTTGCTGTGTCCCCAGACCTAGTTTTCTCCCTAGGTCTGGTTTTGGGAATGCTGGTGATAAACTAAGCCTGATTTATTATATGACCATCCTGTATGGGCAATGACTGTAACTCTAGGTATCTTTGGTCAATCTTAGGAGATATAACAGGGGGACAGATGTGGCTCAAATGGTTGGGCGACTGTCTCCCATATGGAGGGACCTGGGTTTGGTCCCCAGGACCTCCCAGTAAAAATTAAAAAAAGAAAAATATAAAAGGTGTGTGGGCCACCAGGCCCTGTCCACGGGTGAGCCACCAGGCCCTGTGCACAGGTGTGCCACCAGACCCCGGAGTCATGCAGCAAGATGATGGTGTAGCAGGAGAGTGACACAAGGGGGAGCCAAGACGAGACATGCCAAAAAACCAGGAACAAAGGTGGTGCAGGTGGTAGGACACCTCTCTCCCACATCGGAGTTTCCAAGGATTGAATCCTAGTGAAGACAGGAGGAGAAGGATGAGAAGAGAGGGCAGGAAATGGACACAGAGTCGCCTAGCGAATGGACATAGAAACAGCAAAAACGGGGGGTGGTGGTGGTAAAAATGGATAAAAGTAAATAAATAAATCCTTAAAAAAATGTTTAGGGGAAGAAGATATGGACTATAGTTAGTAGTAATACTTTGACAATGCTCTTTACGATATGTTAACAAATGTTTCACAGCAATGTGGGGTGTTTGTGTGGGAGCCCTGTATGATGTTATGCATGTTTGTTTTGTAAGTTCATGATGTTTGCCGAACTCTTATAGTTTATGTATGTTCATGTATGAATGATATACTTCAATAAATTGTTTAAAAAAAAAAAAAAAAAGAACAGAAAATTACCCACCTGGCATTATAGAGGCCCTTGGTAACCTTGATAAGGGTGTTTCATGTATTTGAAGGGACAAAAGCTAGACTAGACCCTATAACCAGAAATTCCACCCCTAAACTTATAGGAAATAAATAAAGTCTTGCATATGTGCACCAAGAGACCTTTATACAAGATATTCATAACTGCGTTGTTCACTGGAACAGAAAAACTGGAAATGACCCAAATTTGCATTCTTAGAAGAATGGATAAATTGTGGTATATTCATAGACTGGGACAATGTGCAGTATTTAAAGTGAATGCTTCAGTACAGGTGAGTCTCACAAATTAATGTTGACCCCTCCAAGATAAAAAGTCACAGAAGAATACCTGCAGTGTGATTCCATTTATATAAAGTTTAAAAGGGAAAAACTAGATACATTGCTTAAGGATTCATAAACAAGGTGTGTTAGGTTGAATTAGGTACCCCAGAGAAAAATCATATTCTTAATCTTCCTTTATGTGTGAACACATTGTAAACAGGACCTTTGAATATGTTATTTTTAGGTAAGGAATGACCAAGGATTACTGGAGTCCTTTATAAACAGAATGAAATTCAGACATAGAGAGAGAAGGCCACAGGAGAAGCTGGAAGTCAATGGAATAGGGAAGAGAAAGGAGAGAATGCTGCCATTTGCATAGCCTGGGAATAGAAAAGCCAAGGACCCAAGGATCTTTGGCAGCCAGCACTAGAACACCATGGTCTTCCAGAAGAAAGCATGGCCTTGTTGATGCCTTGGTTTTGGACTTCTCCTACCCTCAAAACCATGAGCTAATAAATTCCCTTTCTTTCTCCTTCCCTCCCTCCCTCCCTCCCTCCCTTCCTCTCTCTTCTCTTTCTTTCTTTCTCTCTTTTTCTTTCTTTCCCTCCCTTTTCCTTCCTTCCTTCCTGCTTGACTGCCTGCCTTCCTTTGTTCCTCCCTCCATCCCTCCTTCCTTCCTTCCTTTTTTAAGATATGGATTATCCAATTGTTCCAGGATCATTTATTGGCTAGTTCACCATTTTCCCACTAATTTTACACAGCATTTTCTATTATATACCAAGTTACCAAATTCATGAGTGTGTTTTTGGGTTTTCTATTCTGTTCCATTGATCTATTTTTCCTTTTATGAATCCTCATAGTTTGAATTACTGTAACATCAAAATAAATCTTGGTAGGTGGTTGGGCAAGTGAAAGAAGACTTTTTTTTCAAGAGTGATCAAATAATAGGGAGGAATTAGAGGAGTGGGGAAAAGTCCATAAAATGCTACACTTTAAATAATCTATAATGGCTCATTGTCACTTTTAGTCTTTAGAGGGGAATTAATAACATGACTTTTCACAGAGTAGGATTTGCTCCAGGACACACTGAAAATTTGTGTTGCAACTAAAATTGAACAGAGAATTCATAGAAAAGAAGACAGAAACTTGCTCTTCTGTACCTAATGTGTTTATGCATGGACTTAATTTTCAACAGAGTACTGATCAGATATTAAGCTTTTGTAGGCAGTGAATATATGAGAGTAAATCACCCAGATGAGTTATCTATTTTTTTATCCAAAATTTCTAAGTACTATTTGCTATAATTAAACATATACCAAAATATAATTTTTGAGAAAGAAGCTTCCATTTTGAAAGATTTTTAAGTTAACTGATATGTATAATTTCTATTAGTAGTACTTTTAAAAATTGCCTCAAAAATATCTTAGCCCTAATTTCCATTTGAAACTGCAAAATCACTTTTTTAAGCATAATTTTTTAAATTATAGAATTGGTTTGATAAAGCAGTATGTTTAAACTGATAACCACAGAACAGAAAATTTGGAAAACTGAGCCCCCCCTAAACTTATCCCCATAATTTCACTGCCCCAACACAACCTTTATAATTATTTTAATGAACATTTTCAGCATATTTCACCTGACTATATTTTTAATAATTTTTATTGCATTATAAATAAACAAGAAAAATGAGTTATTACAAAGTAAATGCACCGTACACCACCACCTAGCTGAAGTATTAGAACATTAATAGCACCCCAAAATTCTCACATGTGGAGCCCCCAATCCCTAAACCTTCCTTTCTCCTAAAAGGAATCACCATCCTGCCTTCTAACACCATATATTAGGTTTGGCTGTTTTCTAATTTTATGCAAATGAAATTGAACAGTTTTCTTTTCTCTGATTTCTTTTAGTCAGTTTTATGTTTGTTTCATCCAGGCTGCTCCAGGTATCAATAGTTGGGCTCATTTAAATGGCCATACAGTATTCTATTGCAGGACTAAACCACAATTTATTTTTTATAATATTTGTGGACATCTGGGTTGTTTACAATTTAAGGCTAATTAAGAACGAGGGGGAAGCGGCTGTGGCTCAATAGGTGGGGCTCCCGTTTACCATGTGGGAGGCCCCGGGTTCGGTTCCCAGGGCCTCCTGGTGAGGGCAGGCCCACCCGCGCGGCGTGGTTGGCTGACCCAGCGAGCGTAAGCAGCAAGGGGGGGATAAATGAATAAATAAATAAAATCTTTAAAGAAACAACAACAACAACAACAAAAAAAAAACGAGGGTGCTATAAATATTCTTATAGCTGTCTTTTGCCACTAGTATATGTTAATTTCTGTTAGATATCTATCTAGCAGTGTATTTGCTAGGTCATAGGGTATGTACATGTTCAAACTTAGATACTGCAAAAGTTTTCCAAAGTAGTTGTGCCAATCTACATAAACAGTGTAAGAGGTTTTCAGTTGCACTATATCCTCACCCAACTCTTGGTATTGTTAGTCTTTTGACTTTTAGTGATTAGTAAACACACTAGTCTTGTGGGTGATGGTGGTATATGATTGTGGGATTTTTTTTGTTCTTTTTTTTTTTTGAGGTACCAGGCCAGGGACTGAACCCGGAACCTTGTATGTGGGAAGCCGTCGCTCCCCCACTGAACCACATCAGCTCCCCTGAGTTGTTTTTTCCTTTGTTTGGCTTGTTGTTTGTTTTTGTTTGTTTGTTTGTTTGTTTAGGCACCACTGGGAACCACACCTGGGAGCTCCCAGGCAGGAAGCGGGTGCTCAACAACTTGAGCCACATCTTCTGCCCTGTGATTGTGGTTTTACTTTCATTTCCTTGATGGTTAATGATGTTGAACACTTTTTTAATAGTTTATTGGGCATTCGAATATCTTCACTTTGAAATACTCTCTTTCCAGTGTTTCCATTGAGCTCGTTCTCTTTTTCTTATTGATGTGTAGTTTTTTACATATTCTGGATACAATTGTTTGTATGTATTTGTACATTCCCTCACTTTGTGATTTGCTTTTTTACCCACTCTTAATGGTGACTTTTGTTGAAGAGAAGTTCCCAGTTTTAATGTAATACAATTTGTAAATTCTTTCCTTTTTGGTCAGTGTATTTTGTGTCCCATTCAAGAATTATTTCCTTATTTTAAGATCATGAAAATTTTCTCTTATTTTCTTAAAACTTTATTATTTGATCTTTCATATTTATTTATTTATTTATTTATTTATTTATTTATTTTTAAAGATTTTATTTATTTATTCATTTATCCCCCCCTTGCTGCTTGTGCTCGCTGGGTCAGCTAACCACGACGAGCGGGCGGGCTTGCCTTCACCAGGAGGCCCCGGGAACCGAACCCAGGGCCTCCCATATGGTAAACAGGAGCCCTACTGATTGAGCCACAGCCGTTTCCCATGATCTTTCATATTTAGATTTATATTCTACCAGAATTAATTTTGTGTATAATGTGAGGTAGAAGCCAATATTCATTTTTTTCAAATTATACTGTCCTAGGATCAATTATTAAAAATACCATCCTTTCCCTACTATTCTGCAGTGCCACTTCGGATTAACTCAATTATCTATAAATGTATGAGTCTGTTTCTGGATTCTCTATTTTGCTCAATTTATTTGTGTATTCTTGCTACATTCTCTTAATTATTATAACTATTTTGATATCCAAGAGTTTATATCCTCCAACTTCATTCTTCAAGATTTTCTTGGTTATTTTAGGCCCTTTGCATTTCTTTACACATTTTACAACTGGCTTGTCAATTTCCACAGATCCAAAGACATTGGGATTTCTGATGGAGGATTACATTGAATCTGTGGAATTATTGGGAAAAATTCATAACTATAATATCGATTCTTCTAACCCATGAACATAGTATATATTTTCATTTATTTAGGTCTTCTTCAACTTCTCTCAGGAATTTTTTTTTTTCTCTTTTTTTCTATGACTTTTCTCAGGAATATTTTATAGTTTTCTGTGTAGAAGTCTTGTGCTTCTTTCATAGGATTTATTCCTATGTATTTGATAATTTTCTTGGTCTTATAAATTATATCATTTTAAATATTCATTTTATAATTGCTAATTGTTAATATATGCAAATACAATTGATTTATGTAATATATTAAGAAAATTCCTATCTACTTTAGTTTGTAGGAGGTTTTCTTTTTTTAAATCATGCACTCATGATTTGGATTTTACCAAAGGCTTTTAATTTTTTATTTTTATTTTTTGCACCTATTGTGATGACCATATGATTTTTTTCTGATTATGTGGTAAATTACATATATATTAATTTTAAAATGTTAAAGCATCCTTGTATTCCTGGAATAATGAACACTTGGTCATAATGTATTAGCCTTTTTATATATCATTGGATTTGTTTGCTAATATGTTGTTTTGGATTTTGTATCTAGTTCATCAGAATCATTGTCTTGTGATTTTTCCTTTCTGGAAATGCCCTTGTCAGTTTTGATGTCAAGGTTTGCTGGCCTCATAAAACAAGTTGGCAAGTGCTTATTCTTTTTTTATTGTCTGGAAGTGTTTATAAGATAGGTGTTATTTCTTCTTTAAAAGTTTGATAATATTTATGAGCAAACGCAGAGGGGCTTAGAATTTCCTTTTTGGGAAGGTTTGAAATTAAATTCTAAAATTTGAATTTTGGCGGGATTGTGGGAAAATGGTGGCATAAGGAGCTCCAGAATTTCAGACAGAATAGCTGTCTGAAACAACTATTTTGAAACTCAGAGACCAGTAGAACATTGCATTACATCCAGGGAAGAGTGGGAGGAAGATGCTGGTAAATTACAGTGACGAATGGTAAATTATTCTCTCTCTGCAGAGGTTAACAGTGCCCATTCCCCACTCTTGTGGTAGGATGCTGTGAGATCCAGCCCCTGACTAGTTCGCTGGTGACAGAAAAGGTCATAAAAACTTCTTCCACAAGACGAGGAGTGGGCACGGCTGATCACTGATCATAGCTTTTGATTAGCAACATCAGATAACTGGGGACCTAGCTCTGAGGGTGGCCATTGTTCCAACCTGCCCTGGACAAAGGCAGCAATGGAGGTGACTTAAAGATGCTGCACTTCCTCAGGGCTGTGGGAGACAGTTAGTTGAAGGACTGCATTTGCTGGGCAGGTCAAGAAAGCTCAGCTTTGGGAAGCTGTGAAAGATGCTTTTGGCACCCATCCTGATTGCCTCCTGAGAGCACTTTGGAGCTTCAAGGATCCCTGGCCTTGTTTTGGCTGGGAAAGACTGATTTGGAAAACTACTCTATGGTGTGTCTCCCTCCCAGAATTTGCCATCTGGCAAAAGCAGCTTGAGATAATGAAAGAATTATAAGAAACTATAGAGGTGGACAGTCTGGAGCAAAGACTTGCCTGCTTTAAACACCTGGGAGAAGGAGGTCTGTCTCCTGGGAAGTAGAAGGGATAATCAAACTCCAGTAAACAAGGGAACTCCAAAATAACTAACAAGCACAAGCCCAGAACATGACACAGGCCAATAAAAGTCAGGACTCTGCACACTGGATTCATCTTGGGCAGACTTTCCTGATAGAAAGGATGAAGCTCAAGAAAATCTCTGTCTTACCACCAGCTGGTTACAAAACCAAGAAATAGGCATCTCCGGAAATAAATCTCAGGGTTAACATTTTAAAATTTTAAAATGTACAGTGTGCAACAGAGAACAAGACAAACAAAGAAATAGGAAATGATAGCCATCCAAAGGAAGAGGATAAAAATACAGAAAACACCAAAGAAGAAAATAAAAATGTGGGCATACAAAACAAAGACTTTAAAAAAATTGTCTTAAAAATGCTCAAGGAGATGAAGGAAACTACAGAGAAAGAACAAAAAGATATCAGGAAAACAATAAATGAGCAATATGAGAATCTTAGTAAAGAGAAAGAAATTTTAAAAAGGAACCAAACAGAACTACTGAGCTGAAGACCACAGTAACTGAAATGAAAAATTTCCAAGAGGGTTTCAATAACAGATTGGAGCAGACAGAAAAAAGAATCAGTGGACTCAAAGACAAGATAATTGAAATGAGTCAGGCTGAGGAACAGAAAGAAAAAAGAATTATAAAAAGCAAAAATAGCCCAAGACACCTCTGGGATACTATTAAGCATACTAATTTGAGAGTCCCAGAAGAAGAAGAAAGGGAGAAAGTTTCAGAAGGAATATTCAAAGATATAATGACAGAGAACGTCCCAAACTTAGTAAAAGACATGAATATGCAATCCAAGAAGCCCAGAGAACACCAAACAGGATAAACATGAAGAAAAACACTCTTTCATGTATTGATTACATATTTGAATGCAAAGGACAAGGAGAGAACTCTGAAAGCTGCAAGAGAAAAGTAACATGTTGTGTACAAGGGAGTCCCAATTAGATTGAATGCTGATTTCTCATCAGAAACCATGGAGAAAAGAAGTTAGTGGATTGAAATGCTTAAATACTTAAAGTGTCAAAAGAAAACAACTATCAATCAAGAATTTTATATCAGAAAAGACTTTCTTTCAAAAATGAGGGAGTGATTAAGACATTCCCAGTTAAAAGCTCAAGAAGTTCATGACCACTAGACCTGCCCCATAATTAATGCCTAAGGGAGTTCTTTAGACTGAAAGAAAAGGGCACTAGACAGTGGTACAAAGCAGCACAAAGAAATAAAGACATCCAGTAAAGGTAGCCATTTGGGTAATTACAAATGCCAGTATTATTGTATTGTTTGTTATGTAACTCCACTTCTTACTTCCTTCAGGTGCTAAAATACAAATGCAAAAAAAGTTATAAGTTGGGAAGCAGATGTAGCTCAAGAAGCTGGGTACCACATGGGAGGTCCCAGGTTTGGTTCCCAGTGCCTTCTAAAGAAGATGAGCAAGACAGCAAGATAGCAAGGTGATGCAACAGGCTGGCATGGCGAGCTGATGCAACAAGATGACGCAGGAGATGATGCAACAAAGAGACACAGTGAGGAAACACAATGAGAGACACAACAAGCAGGGAGTGGAGGTGGCTCAAATGACTGGGTGCCTCCCTCCCCCATGGGATGTCCTGGGTTCAGTTTCCAGTGCCTCCTAAAAAAGATGAACAGAGGGCAGACAGTGAGTGCAAACAATGAGGGAGAGGGGGAAGAAATAAATAAATAAAATAGATTAGGGTTAGGGTTAGAGTTAGGGTTAGTAAAAAGTAATGATAAATCTATGGTTTTGGACATACAATGTACAAAGATATAAGAGATAACAAGTACAAAAAAAAGGTGGGGGGATGGAGGGTTTTAGCAAAAGTATATATGTATGCTATTGAAGTTAAGTCAGTATCAAACCAAATATAACTATTATATACTTAGGATGTTAAATTTTAACCTCATGGTAACCACAAGGAAAATAGATGAAAAATATATCCAGATAGAAAAGAGAAGACGCTCAATATGGTACAACACCAAAAAAATCTAATAAATATAAAAGTAGGCATTAACAGAAGAATTGCTGGACAAAAAAGTATAAGATTCACAAAGGCTAAATAGCAAATTGACAGAAGAAAGTTCTGCATTATCAGTAGTGGCTTTAAATGTAAATGGATTAAACTATCCAGTCAAAAGGTAGAAATTGGAAGAATGGATGAAAAAAGCATGACTCTACTATATGTTTTCTGCAAAAAACTCATCTTAAATTCAAACACATAAGTAGGTTGAAAGTGAAAGGATGAAAAAAATATACCATGCAGGTAGCATCCAAAAGAGAACTATTCATTATACATTGATAAAGTGGTCAATTCAACAAGAGGATATAAGATTATAAATATATATCCACCTAACAGCAGAGCTCCAAAATACACAAAGCATATACTGACATATTTAAAGGGAGAAATTGATGGTTTTGCATTAATATGTAAATTCTATTCAATCATAAAAAGGAATGGCGTTCTGATATATGCTACAACATTGATGAACCTTGAAGACATCATGTTAATTGAAATAAGCCAGACACAAAAGGACAAATATTGTATGATCTCACTGATATGAAATAATTAGAATAAGCAAATTCAGAATGTCAGAATCTAGAATATAGGTTACTAAGGGGATGGTGTGGAAATAGGGAATGGGAAGTTAAGGCTTAAAATGTACAGCATTACTATTTGGAATGATGGGAATGTTTTTTTCAGTTCATGGTAGTGATGATAGAACAACTTTGTGAACGTAATTAACAGCACTGAAAAATATATCTGAATGTGGTAAAAATGGGAGATGTTAGGTTGTATATATGGAAAAAGAATTAAAATTTTTAAAAAATCTATGGAACTTTACTACACAGTGAACCTTAAGTTAAACCACGGACTATGGTTAATAGTATAATTATTAAAATATGCTTTCATCAATTGCAACAAATATTCCAACACCAATGCAAGATGTTAATAATAGGGTGGTATATGAGAATTCTGCATTTTATGTATGACCTTTGGCTAAGCCCAGTACTTCTCTAATAAAGAAAAAATTAAATAAAAGCAGTAGGAGACTGTAATACACCACTTTCAATAATAGATAAGAAGTCTAGTCACAAGATATGGCAGTTTGGCATTGTTTATGAATTCCAAAAATAGATATTGGATTATGTTTGTAAACTGGTCTGTTTCTCTGCATCATACCCTTTGATTGTATTAAATTCAGAGGTTTCACTTTTACTTGATTAAATTAATATTAGGGGGAAACTAATATTGTGGCTCAAGCGATTGGGCTCCCATCTACCATATAGGAGGTCCAGGGTTTGATTCTCGGGGCCTTTGGTGAAAGGCAATCTGGCCCAAAAAGAGAGCTGGCCCATGAGGAGTGCTGACCTGCACGGAATGCAGGCCTGCACAGGAGTGCTGGCCCGCGCAGGAGTACCGGCCCGCACAGAGTGCTGGCCTGCGCGGAGAGCTGGAGCAGCAAAATGATGCAACAAAAAGAGACACAGAGGAAAGACAATAAGAGACACAGCAGACAAGGGAGCTGAGGTGGCAGAAGAGATTGAGCGCCTCCCTTCCACTGCAGAAGGTCCCAGGATCGGTTTCCGGTGCTGCCTAAAGAGAAGACAAGCAGACACAGAAGAACACACAGAGAGCAGACAGTGAGTGCAAAAACAATGATGAGGGGGAGGGATAAATAAATAAATCTTAAAAAAAAAAATTAATATTACAGCTTCGATTCAGCCACATCAGTAGGACATTAAGTCCCTACCCCCTTGGTGGAAGGCTGAACCTTGGCAGACATCACCCGCCATCTTGCTCAACACATGGCAAATGACTTTGGGTGAGAAAGTACCTCTTATGGTACCTTGAGTTGGACTCTTTAGAGCCTTGTGACTGTAAGCCTCTACCCCAAATAAATACCCTTTATAAAAGTCAACAGACTTCTGGTACTTTGCATCAGTACCTCTTTTGGCTGAATAATGCAGAAGATCAATCAATACATATGACTTAAATGATACTCTAAATCAACCAGACCTAACAGACATATATAGAACAATTCACCCAACAAAAGAATACATATTCTTCTCAAGTGCACATCGATCATTCTCCAGGATAGACCATATATTAGGTCACAAAACAAGTCTCAATAAATTAAAAAATATTGAAGTCATACAATGTATGTTCTCTGACCACAATGGAATGAAGCTAGAAATCAATAACAGAAGAAGAAAAGGAAAATTCACAAAGATGTGGAAATTAAACAACGTACTCTTAAACAACCAGTGTGTCAAAGAAGATATTACAAGGGAGATCAGTAAATATCTTGGGATGAATGAAAATGAGAACAGAACATAGAGTTGAAAAGGGAAGAATTGGGTTGTATATGATGCTAGAAGGAAAGTTAGTGGATAAAATGGATGACAATGTAACTCAGTGAACTATGGGGTGGCTGAGGATTGTGGTTAAGAATATTCTTTCAGGATCTATAACAAAGGCATGTCACTAGTACTGGGTGTTGATAGTGGGGTGATATATGAAGGAAAATGCACCTAAAGTGTATGTCTATGGGATATGAATGTATTCATGCTGTCATAGGTATGTTTTCTTAATAGATAGAGGCCCACACAATAGATGACAAAATATTAAACTTCCATCCTGGAAAGTCCTGATACTTTCTCAAATAAAATGTCAAAAATCTCTGGAACATATGGACCGTGCCTAGCTAAAGAAACCAGGCCAATATGCCAAGCCCTCAATCTTTTTTTTTTTTTATGACTCTAGGTTGTTTTTTTGTTTGTTTGTTTGTTTGTTTGTTTGTTTTTAGGTCCTTTTTTTTTTTTTAAGATTTATTTTATTTATTTATTTATCCCCCCTTGCTGCTTGTGCTCTCTGTGTCCATTTGCTGTTCATTTTTCTGTGAATGCTTGTCTCTCTTTGTTGTATCTTCTTACTGCGCCAGCTCACCACACCGCCACATGGGCTGTCAGCTCACTGCGCTGTCGCGCAGGCCTGCTTGCCCTCACCAGGAGGCCCCAGGAATCGAACCCAGGGCCTCCCATATGGTAAACGGGAGCCCAACCACTTGAGCCACATCTGCTTCCCCAAGCCCTCAATCTTAGAGCCTGTTCTTAGGAACCTTATTCCTGTAAAAATGAAACTTATCCTAATTATAATTAATGCCTGAGAGTTACCTCCTGAAAACCTTATTGTTACTCAAATGTGGTCTCTCTCTAAGCCAAACTCAGCATATTAACTCACTACCTTCCCCCGACATGGGTAATGACACCCAGGGACAAGCCTCCCTGGTACCAAGGGATTATTACCAAACACCAACCAGCGATGCATGTGGAAATAGACCTTGACCAAAAGGGGTAAGCATTAAATAAAAAAGAATTTTTTATGGCTAAGAGATTTCAAATTGAGTCATGAGGTCATTCCAGACGTTACATTTATGCAGGTCTCAGGCAGATTTCACTAACTGCCACAGTAAATAGATCCTCAAACAATAATGCTCCCAAGGGCCTTAGTGACATCTTGACACTACAGGCAAGGCACACAGTAGCACAAAACTGACACCCCTTCAGCAGGCCCTATTTGGGAATGTATGATAATCTATTTCCCCAATATAACAGTGATAGACTCATTTATAAATTCCCTACTCATGATTCTTATACCCCTTTTATTTGAACCTATAATTATCACTATACCTGTTAAATATATGTCTCAGAGATTTAATTCTTTAAACTGTTCATATGCCAGTTGAGCCCTGAATTCCAGCAGAGTTGTGGCCAACACCTGTTCTCCAGTTCTTCAGACTTGTCTGGACAACTAAGAATATGATGATGATGGATAAATCCCATCCCACAAAACAGGGAGAATACAACTGCAAGCAAAGCAGTTCCTTCCACCTGTACATAATATCTAAGCCCCTTCTCAGTCTGAAGCAGAGAGGACATCATCCAAAATTCCTCAAGACTGAGGAATGAACAAACATAAGGGGGGAAGGATAACCACTGACCAATGAGATCTATTGTTATTGTAGGTATTATCATACGGTAACAGAAGAACTTGTAACATTGATATAATGATAGTGGTTACCAGAGGTTGAGAGAGGAGGGGGAGGAATGAATAGGTGGAACACAGGGCATTTTTACAGCACTGGAATTGTTCTGTGTGATACTGCAATGACATATATGACAGTATACATTTGTCAAAGCCTATAAAACTGTACAGTACAAAGTGTAAACCATAAACTATAGATCTTGATTAGTAGCAATGCTACAATTTGATTCATCAACTGTAATAAATGTGCCTTACTAATGTAAGGTGTGAATAATAGGGGAAAATGTGTATGTGAGTGGGTGGCAGATATACATTTTTTTTTTTTGAGTTACTGGATTCTGGGAAATGATCCCAGGACCTCATATGTGTGAAGCCAGCACCACATCGGCTTCCCTGAGTTGATTTTTTTCATTTGTTTTGCTTGTTGTTTGCTTCTGTTTTTTCAGGAGTCACCAGAAGCTTCCCATGTGGGAGGTGGGAACTCAACCACTTGAGGCACATCTGCCTCCTCCCCTATACATTTTTTTGTGTTTTTTTGAGGTACTGGGACAGGGATTTGAATGTGGGAACTTGTATGAAGGAAGCTGGCACTCACTGAGCCACACTGGCTCCCCTGAGTTGGCTCCTTCATTGTTTTGCTTGCTTTGCTCGTTGTTTGGCTTGTTGTTTGCTCATTTTGTTTTTGTTTGTTGTCTGCTTGTTTGTTTTTGCTCATTGTTCTTTTTTTCTCATTGTCTGCTCATTGTGGGTCTATTTTCTCTCATTGTCTGCTAGTTGTCTGCTCATTGTTTGTTTTCTTTAGGAGGGACCAGAAACTGAACCTGGGACCTCCCATGTGGGAGGTGAGTGCTCAACTGCTTAAGCCACATCTGCTCTCCCCTATACCTTTTTTTTTTTTTAAGTTATTTGTGCTAACTGTCTGTTCTCTGTGTCTGTTCGTTGTGTGTCATCTTTATTTTTAGGAGGGACCAGGAAACAAACCCAGGACTTCCCATGTGGGAGGGAGGCGTGCAATGGCTTGAGACACCTCCGCTTCCCAATTGTTGTGTCTCTTATTGTTTCCTCGTTGTGTCTCTTTGTTGCATCATCTCTTTGTGTCATCTTGTTGCGTCATCTCGCCATGCCAGCCTATTGCATCAGTTTGCTGTCTTGCTTGTCTTCTTTAGGACACACTGGAAACCAAACCTGGGACTTTCCATGTGGTAGGTGGGTGCCCAACTGCTTGAGACCCATCCACTTCCCTCCCCTATACTTTTTTTTTACTTTATTTTATACAATTAATAATTGAAAATATAAACAATTAAAAACTAAAAAGTAAACACAGATGAATAAATATATCCATTTCTCAATTAAATGTAATGGATACATATAAAATTTTTTTTGAATCAAACAATATGTTACACAATATATTTGGTTCATAGTAACGCATTCATACAGTATTTGTCCTTTTATGTCTGGCTTGCTTCACTCAACATAATGTCCTCCAGGTTTATCCATGTTGTCATATGCTTTACGACTTTATTTCTTCTTACAACTGCATAATATTCCATCGTGTGTGAATAGACCACAGTTTGTTTATCCTTTCGTATGTTGATGGACACCAGGGTTGTTTCCAACTTTTAGCAATGGTGAATAATGTTGCTATGAACATCGGTGTGCAGATGTCTGTTTGTGTCACTGCTCTCAGTTCTTCTGGGTATATACCCAGTAGTGGTATTGCAGGGTCATGTGGCAAGTCTATATTCATCTTCTTTAGAAACTGCCAAACAGTACTCCATAGTGGTTGTACCATTCTGCATTCCTACCAACAATGAAGAAGTGTTCCTATCTCTCCACATCCTCTCTAACACTTGTAGTTCTGTCTTTTTAATAGGGGCCATTCTGATAGGTGTGAAATGATATCTCATTGTAGTTTTGAATTGCATTTCCCTAATCATGAGTGATGTTGAGCATTTCTTCATGTTTTTTGCCATTTGTATTTCTTCTTTGGAGAACTGTCTATTCAAGTCTTTTGCCCATTTTTCAATGGAATCGTTTGTCTTTTTATTGTTGAGTTGTAAAATCTCTTTATATATCCTGGATATTAAACCTTTATCAGATTTGTGATTTCCAAATATTTTTTCCCATTGAGTTGGCTGCCTTTTCACCCTTCTAACAAAGTCCTGTGAGGTGCAATAGTGTTTAATTTTGAGGAGGTCCCATTTATCTGTTTTTTCTTTTGTTGCAAGTGCTTTGGGTGTAAGGTCCAAGAAACTACCACCTACTACAAGGTCTTGAAGATGTTCCCCTACATTTTCTTCTAGTAGTTTTATGGCCCTGGCTTTTATATTTAGATCTTTGATCCATTTTGAGTTGATTCTTGTATAGGGATTAAGATAGGGGTCCTTTTAAATTCTTTTGGTTATAGATATCCAGTTCTTCCAACACCATTTGTTGAAGAGACTGTTTTTTCCTATTAGCGCAGGCTCAGTAGATTTGTCAAAAACCAGTTGACTGTATGGGTGAGGGTATATTTCTAGGTTCTCAATTCTATTCCACTGATCAATGTGTCTATCTTTATGCCAGTACCATGCTGTTTTGACCACTAGCTTTGTAATATGTTTCAAGGTCAGGCAGTGAAATTCCTCCCACGTTGCTCTTCTTTTTTAGAATGCTTTTGGCTATTCGGGTGCACTTACCCTTCCAGATGAATTTGGTAATTGCCTTCTCTAATTCTGTAAAGTAAGCTGTTTGGATTTTGATTGGTATTGCATTGAATCTATAAATCACTTTGGGTAAAATTGACATCTTCACCATATTTATTCTTCCAATCCATGAACACGGAATGTCTTCCCATTTGTTTAGGTCTTTTACAATTTCTTTTAGCATTGTTTTGTAGTTTTCTGCATATAGGTCCTGTACTACTTTGGTTAAATTAACTCCTAGGTATTTGAGTCTTTTTGTTGCTATTGAAAATTGAATTTTCCCTGATTCCCTCCTCAGGTTGTTCAGCACTAGTGTACAAAAACGTTACTGATTTTTGCGTGTTGATCTTGTATCCTGCCACTTTGCTGAACTCATTTATTAGTTCAAGTAGCTTTGTCGTGGATACTTCAGGATTTTCTAAGTACAGGATCATGTCATCCACAAACAGTGAGAGTTTTACTTCCTCTTTTCCTATTTGGATGCCTTTAATTTTTTTTTCTTGTCTAATTACCCTAGCTAGAACTTCTAGTACAATGTTGAATAACAATGGTGACAGTGGGCATTCTTGTCTTGTTCCTGATCTTAGAGGGAAAGCTTTCAACCTTTCCCCATTGAGTATGATGTTGGCTGTGGCCTTTTATCATATTGAGGAATTATCCTTTTATTCCTATCTTTTGAAGTGTTTTTATCAAAAAAGGATGCTGGATTTTGTCGAATGCCTTTTCTACATCTATTAAGATGATCATATGGTTTTTTTTTCCTTCTATTTGTTAATGTGGTGTATTACATTGATTGATTTTCTTATGTTGAACCAGCCTTGCATACCAGGAATAAATCCCACTTGGTTTGTGATGTATAAGTCTTTTGATATGCTGTTGGATTCGATTTGCAAGTATTTTGTGGAGAATTTTTGCATCTACATTCGTTAGAGATATTGGTCTGTAGTTTTCTGTTTTTGTGGAATCTATCTGGCTTTGGTATTAGGGTGATGTTGGCTTCATAAAATGTGTTGGGTAATTTTCCCTCCTCTTCAATTTTTTAGAAGAGTTTAAACAGGGTTGGTGTTAATTCTTTTTGAAATGCTTGGTAGAATTCACCTGTGAAGCCATCTGGTGCTGGACTTTTTCTTTGCTGGGAGATTTTTGATGATGGATTCAATATCCTTAATTGTGATTGGTTTGTTAAGTTCTTGTATTTCTTGTAGCATCAGTGTTGGTTGTGCATTTCTAGAAATTTGTCCATTTCATCTAGGTTGTATAGTTTGTTGGCATATAGTTCTCATAATATCCTCTTATGATTCTTTTTATTTCTGTGGGGTCATTTGTAACTTCCCCCCTTTCATTTCTGATTGTATTTATTTGCATCTTCTCTCTCTTTTTCTTTGTTAGTCTAGCAAGGGGTTTGTCAATTTTATTGATCTTCTTAAAGAACCAGCTTTTGGTTTTGTTGATTTTCTCTATTGTTTCTCTGTTCTCGTTTTCATTTATTTCTGCTCTAATCTTTTTTTTTTTTTTTTTTTAAAGATTTTATTTATTTATTCATTTATCCCCCCCTTGCTGCTTGCGCTCGCCGGGTCAGCCAACCACACCGTGCAGGCGGGCCTGCCCTCACCAGGAGGCCCCGGGAACCGAACCCGGGGCCTCCCATATGGTAAACGGGAGCCCCACTGACTGAGCCACAGCCGCTTCCCTCTGCTCTAATCTTTATTCTTTCCTTCTGCTTGCTTTGGGATTGGTTTGCTGTTCTTTTTCTAGTTTCTCTAGTTGTTCAGTTAAATTTTTGAGTTTAACTCTTTCTTGTTTTTTAATATAGGCATTTAGGGCTATAAATTTCCCTCTCAGGACTGCCTTCGCTGTATCCCATAAATTTTGATACATTGTGTTCTCATTTTCATTTGTCTCAATATATTTACTGATTTCACTTGCAATTTCTTCTTTGACCCACCAATTATTTAGGAGTGTGTTGTGCAGCCTCCACACATTTGCAAATTTACTTTTTTCTCTCTATTATTGATTTCTAGTTTCATTCCATTATGATCTGAGAAGGTGCTTTGTATAATCTCAATCTTTTTATATTTATTGAGAGCTGAATTGTGTCCTAACATGTGGTCTATCCTGGAGAAAGATCCATGGGCACTTGAGAAGAATGTATATCCCACTGAGTTTGGATGCAGTGTTCTGTATATGTCTGTTAGGTCTAACTTGTTTATCATATTGTTCAAGTTCTCTCTTTCCTTGTTGATCTTCTGTCTAGTTGTTCTAATGATGTGAGTGGGGTGTTGAAGTCTCCAACGATCATTGGATATATATATATAGATATATATATCTATATAGATATAGAAATGTCTATATCTCCCTTCACTTTTGCCAGAGTTTGTCTCATATATTTTGGAGCACCCTGGTTAGGTGCATAGATATTTATGACTGTTATATCATCCTGGTGGATCATCCCTTTTATTAATATATAATGGCCTTCTGTATCTCTTATAACTTTTTTGCTTTTAAAGTCTGTTTTGTCTGATATTAGTATAGCTACCCCTGCTCTTTTCTGGTTACTATTCGTGTGGAGTATCTTTTTCCAACCTTTCACTTTCAGCCGATTTGTATCCCTCGTCTAAGGTGAGTTTCTTGTAGGCAGCATATGGATAGCTCATGTTTTTTTATCCACTCTATCAGCCTGTATCTTTTGATTGGGGAGTTTAATCCATTTACATTCAATGATATTACTCTAAATGCACTATTTACTTCCAACATTTTATTCTTTGATTTTCATATGTCATCTTGTTTTTATCTCTGTTTTTACTCTTTTGGTTATCCTCTCTGCTATTCTTTCTTCTATACTCTTCTCCACACCTCTCTCTCCTATATTTTTCTTTCAGGCTCTAAGGCTTCCTTTAGTATTTCCTGCAAAGGTGGATTCTTTTTTGCAAACTCTCTTAGTTTCTGTTTGTTTGTGAATACTTTATATTCACCTTCATATTTGAAGGACAGTTTTGCTGGATAAAGAATTCTCAGCTGGCAGTTTTTCTCTTTCAGTTTCCTAATTGTATCATATCACTGTCTTCTCGCCTCCATGGTTTCTGAAGAGAAATCTGTACTAAGTCTTACTGGACATCCTTTGTACATGATCGTTTGCTTCTCTCTCTTGCTGCTCTGAGAATTTTCTCTTTATCTTTGGCATTTGACATTCTGAGTGGTATGTGTCTTGGCATAGGTCTATTTGGATTTATTCTTATTGGGGTATGGTGTGCTTCTTGGACATGTAAGTTCATTTCTTTCATGAGAGTTGGGAAATTTTCAGTTATTATTTCCTCAGATACTCTTTCTGCCCCTTTTCCCTTCTCTTCCCCTTCTGGGACTCCCATGACATGTATGTTGTTGCATTTTGTGTTGTCATTCAACTCTCTGAGCCCCTGCTAAATTTTTTCCATTCTTTTCTCTCTCTTTTCTTTTCTCTCTTCAATTTTAGCTGCTCTGTCTTTGGTATCACTTATTCTTTCTTCTATCATTTTGAGTCTGCTGTTGTATGCATCAAATGTGTTTTTGACTCACTTATTGTATCTTTCATTCCCATGAACTGTTACTTTTCTATTCAGGATTTCAAATTCTTCTTTGCATTTGCTCAATGTCTTCTCGATGTGCTTATCTCTTTATATTGTCTTTCATCCCATTAATTTGATTTTGGAAATTTGTGCTTATCTCAGTGATTAGTTCTCTCAAATTCTGCATCTCTTCTGGGACTTTGATGTATTCCTTTTCTTGGGCCATGTCTTCTATTTTCTTAGTATGACTTGTAATTTTTTGCTGGTGTTTAAGCATCTAGTTAGGATGTAGTTTGCTCAGATGCTCAATCCCTTAATCTTTTATAGGGATTTAGTGGCAGGAGGCTGTGAGTTACCACTGCTCTTTGATTTTTGGCTTGACCTGGATTGTTAGGATTGTCCTGCTGGTTGCTCAAAACTGGGCACTGGACCCAGTAATTTGTTGTGCAGTCAGTTCCTAGGGCCTTGGGCAGGGAGGCTATAGAGGCCAGGAAAAGCCTCTCATTTATTTTCAGTTTTCTTATGTGCACTTCCTTTGTCTGCCAGGAGATGGCGCTCTTTGGCTGCTCTCAATTCAATGCCTGGTTGGAGTGTATTTGTTGTGACACAGACCTGATCAACTTGATAGAGCTACCTGTCTGGTGCTTTCTGAGACAGGTCTCCAGTCTTCTCTGGCAGCCCCATCCCTTTCCCCAGCTAGGAAATATTTCCACTCTTCTCTGAGTCCTCAACAATCAGTCTCTGTTAGTAGAGGAGGAGATTGGGAGGTTTGTATATCTTTAGCCCCTTGCAGGTTCCAAGGCAAACAATGGCGCAGCCCCACCCGGCCTGGAAGGGCTCTCGGGACACGGCAGACTAAACCTGTGAGTCAAAAGCCGAGTCAGCCCCAGGCTCTCTCTCCCCTCTCCTGTGGAGTCTTCAACAATTAGTCCAGGCTAGAAGAGAGGGAGAAGTGAGGGTCGGATTTCTCCAGTCCTTCGTAGGTTCCCAGGGCAAACCACCATGTCGAAGGATCCGTGGGGCTCTGCAGCCCAAATTTGAGGGTCAAAACCCGAGTCAGCCTTAGGCTGTGTTCCTCTCTCTCCCCTTTCCTGGAGTGGTATATCCCTGGAGCCCCCTTTGTCTGTAGTCACAGGCCCAGAGGCCTGAGAATTCTAAAGAGTGTGGGGGAGGGTGCCGACAGCAGCAGGTGCTGCTGGTTCCAACTCACAGTTCTGTCGCTGTGATTTCCCTCTTTTGTCCCTCTCTCCTCTGGGTGGTGTGCAGCCTTCACCTGCTGTCCTAAACCCTAGAAGATATTTTTGGGGGCTGTTTCAACCTGTCCTCTAGCTATTTTTCTGGAAAAGAGTTTCCTGTGTCTTACTAGTCCACCATCTTCCTGGAAGTCCCTCCCCTATACTTTTGATATAACTTTTCTGTAATCTAAAACTTCTCTAAAAATAAAATTTATAATGAACACTAAAAAAACTTATGTGATAGAGAGAAGAAAGTGCTGAGGGGGAAATTTATAGCTCTACATGCTTAAATTATAAAAGAAAAAGAACTAAAATCAAAGACCTAATTGCACACCTAGAGGAACTAGAAAAAGAACAACAAATAAAACCCTAAGCAAGCAGAAGGAAAAATAAAGATTAGAGCAGAAATAAATGAAATGGAGAATAAAAAACAATAGCGAGAATTAACAAAACCAAAAGTTGGTTCTTTGAAAATAGAACCAACTAGACTGACAAAGGAAAAGAGAGAGAAGTTTCAAATAAAATCAGTAATGAGAGGGGAGACAATATTACTGACCCCACAGAAATAAAAAGGAGCGTAATAGGATACTATGAACAACTCTGTGCCAGCAAATTAGACAACAAAGATGTATAGGACAAATCCTCTGAAACACACAAAGAACCTACACTAACTCCAGGAGGAGGGCTGGTGTTTCTTCAGCCTTTCTGGGCAAGTGTAGGTGCTTGGATACCTGTAGCTCCATCCCCGCCGCTCAATAGGATAGTTGAGAAGCTGTGTCACCTCAGCCTCTCTTGGCAACTACAGGTGGTTCCAGCCATCATGGACTGGATACTCAGACACCTGTAGCTCCATCCCTGCCCTCCAATAGGATAGGAGGGCAGCTGTGTTCTCTCACCCTCTCTGGGCATCTGCAGGCACTTTTGGCCCACACAGACTGGTTTCTTGAGTGCCTGAGACTCCACCCCTGCCACCCCCAATAGGGTAGGAAAGGGCTAGTATTTCCTCAGCCATCTGGACAACTACAGGTGCTCTTGGCCTGCATGAACTGGATTGTTGGGTTCCTGTGGCTCCATCCCCACCCCAAATATGACAAGACGGAATTGGTGTCTCTGGCAACTGTAGGTGATTTGGGCCCACACAGACTGAATAGTCAGACACCTGTGGCTCCATCCCTGCCCCACAATACGATAGGAGGGGAGCTGGGTTTCCTCAGCCTCCCCAGGCAATGGCAGGCATTGTCAGCCTGCACAGACTGGAATGGCAGGTGCCTGTATTTCCTTTCCCACCCCCCAACAGGATAGGAGAGGAGCTGTGTTTCCTCAGTCTCTGGATAGCTGCAGGGGCTTTTGGCCCACATGGACTTGTCTGTTTGTTGCCCATGGTTCCATCCCCAACCCTTAAAGGACAGAAGGACAGTATTCCCTCAGCCTCTCAGGCAACTGCAGGTGTTTTCAGCCCACAGCAATTAGGTCACTGGGCACTCAGGAAGGCCCATCCCCACCCCTGGCAGGGAAGAAGGGGGCTGGCACTACATCAGTTTACCTGAGTAACTGCAGTCAGTTTTGATCTGCACAGCTTAGTTTGCTGCCCACACCTGCAGTTCCATCCCTGCCCCAGGCAGGGGAGAAAGGGTGTGAAGCTTCATCAGTCTCTCTAGGCAACTACAGACAGTCTTGGCCTGCACAACTTGGATTACTACACACAGCTGCAACTCTGTCCCTACCTCTTGCAAAAGAGAAAGGAGGGAGAAGCATAATTTGTTCCTGGGGCAATGCAGGCAAGGCAGCATAAGCCTCCAGAGCTTACAGTACCAACTACATCCTACTACACAGCCAGCAAGAAAGAAAGGGCAAGAAAGCTCGAAACTAAAGAGACAAAATGCACCCAGAATAAATACATCTAGTAAGCCAGATGCCAAAACACCAACAAAAAAATTACTATCCATACTAAAAAACAGGAAGATATGGCCCAGTTAAAGGAACAAGATAAGCCTCCAGATGACATAATGTAGTTGAGACAACTAATAATAGATGTTCAAACAAATCTTAATAAATTCAATTAAATTGCTACAGAGATTAAGAATGTAAAGAAGACACTGGGTGAGCACAAAGAAGAATTTGAAAGCATACATAGAAAAATAACAGATCTATGGGAATGAAAGGCAGAATAAATGGAATTAAAAATATGCTGGAGGCATATAACAGCAGATTTGAGGAGGTAGAAGAAAGGATCAGTGAGCTTGAAGACATGGCCCCGAAAAGGAACATACAAAAGAACAGAAAAAGAAAAGAATGGAAAAAATTGAACAGGGTCTCAGGGAACTAAATGATGGCAAGAGACACGCAAACATATGAGTCATGAGTGACCCAGAAGAAGAAGAGAAGGGAAAAGTGGCAGAAGGAATATTTGATGAAATAATGGCTGAAAATTTCCCAACCCTATTGAAGACATAGATATCTGTGTGCAAGATGCACAATGTACTCCCATCCAAATAAATCCAAATAGACCTACTCCGAGAACCTTATTAATCGGAATGTCAATGCAAAAGACAAATAGAGATTTCTGAGAGCAGCAAGAGAGAAGCAAAGCATCACATATAAGGGATACCTAATAAGATTAAGTGCTGATTTCTCATCAAAATCCATGGAGGCAAGAATGCAGTAGTATGATATATTTAAGACACTGGAAGAGAAAAACTGCTAGCCAAGAACTCTATATCTGGCAAGAATGTCTTTCAAAAATGAGAGCGAGTTTAGAATATTCACAGATAAACAGAAACTGAGTATTTGTAATGAAGAGAACCAGCTTTACAGGAAATACTAAATGGAGTGCTACAGCCCGAAAAGAAAAGAAATGAAACAGAGGCTTGGAAGAGAGTCTAGAAATGAAAATTAAATCAGCAAAAATAACTAAAATTGTAAAGAGAGTTGTGAAAATAAAATATAACAGATAAAACCCAAAGGTCAAAACTGGTGAAGTAAGAACTGCCTTTACAGTAACAACATTGAATGTTAATGGATTAAACTCCCCAATCAAAAGACACAGACTGGTGGAATGGATAAGAAAATATATGTGAATGTTCTCGCTGTCCTAATTTTGTGATAATCAGGGTAGGTTAAACATTCGCTATATTAGAAACCATGCGTGTGTCCCCAGACCTAGTTTTTCTCCCTAGGTCTGGTTTTTAGAATGCTGGTGATAAACTAAGCCTGATTTATTATATGACCATCCTTGTCCCGGCCCGCGGGACAGTCAACCTGAGGCTCCAGATCCTGCGAGAGAAGAATGGTATGGGACAAGAGACACGAAGAATGACAGCAAGACAGGATTCTGATCAAGCTGCAAAACTTTATTGAAGAAGCAGGGTATATATACTCTAAGGGAAGAGGGAGTGGTTAATAAGGATGGGTGGCGGTTTAGGATTGGTAGGTACTGTTGCTGGGGGTGTGGGATTGGTAGGTGCTGTTGCTGGGGGGAGGTGGCAGTATTGAGGGAGTGGCTAGGTGCTGTTGCTAGAGGTAGGTGGCAGCATTTCTGGCGCGAATCTTTGGCGCGGGCGCGAAATGCTGCTGACTTCCTAGAAGAAGGCTAGGGTGTTATTATTTCAATCCTGGCGGCCATGTTGCATGCCACCGACCTCGCTTAAGGCAAAATAGACCTGGATATATTATTTTTACGGCCCCCAACACATCCTGTATGGGAAAATACCATAACTTTGGGTATCTTTGATCAACCTTAAGAGATACAGCAGGGTGACGGATGTGGTTCGTGTGGTTGGGCACCTGTCTGCCTTATGGAGGGACCTGGGTTCGATCCCCAGGACCTCCGGGTGAAAATAAAAAAAGAAAAGCATGGAAGGCGCGTGAGCCACCAGGCCCCATGCGCGGGTACGCCGCCACGCCCCAGTTGAGCCACCAGGCCCCGTGAGCCACACAGCAGGATGATGATGTAACAGGAGAGTGACACAAGGGAGAGCCAAGATGAGATGCACCGAAAAACCAGGAACTAAGGTGGCTCAGGCAGCAGGATGCCTCTTTCCCACATCAGAGTTTCCAAGGATTGAATCCCAGTGAAGACAGGAGGAGAAGGATGAGAGGAGAGGGCAGGAAATGGACACAGAGAGTTGCTCAGCAAATGGACACAGAAACAGCAAAAACGGGTGTGTGTGTGTAAAAATAGATAAAAGTAAATAAATAAGTAAATCCTTTTAAAAAATGTGTAGGGGAGGAAGATACGGACTATAGTTAGGAGTTATAGTTTGACAATGCTCTTTCATGATTTGTTAACAGATGTTTCACAACAAAAGCAGGGTGTTTGGGGAGGGGGCTGATGTGTGGGAGCCCTGCTTGGTGTTATGCATGTTTGTTTTTCACAATGTTTACTGAACACTTATAGTTTATGCATGTTCATATATGAATGATATACTTCAAAAAAAAGAAAAGAAAATATGAGACATCTAAATGTTGTCTACAAGAGACTCATCTTAGACCCAAGGATACCAATAGATTGAAAGTGAAAGGCTGGAAAAAGATATTGCACACATGTAGTAACCAAAAAAAAAAACAAAAACAAAAACAAAAAATACTGAAGTAGTAATACTTATATTGGATAAAATAGACTTTAAAAGCAAAACTTTTAATAAGGACATTATATATTAATAAAAGGAAGAAATAACAGTCATAAATGTATATGCACCTAACCAAGGTTCCCCAACGTTGGGGAATTTGATGTAATTATGAATTCCAAAAATATAATTGGATCATGCTTGTAAGCTGATCTGTTAATCTGGGCATGATTAGGTTAGGATTAGGGCGTTGAGCCCCACCCCTTGGTGGGTGGGGAATTGAATATTAAAGGCAAGGCAAAGGACAGTTGAGGTAGTCTTTTGCGAAGCAGTTTTGATGTTGGAAAGAAGGCCCCAGGGGAAGAGAAGCAAGCCGTTCACCTGATCGTCTGCAGCTGACCTCGTGGAGGAAACAGGAGCTAAGCCCGGAGAGAAACGCAGCCCCAGGAAGAGAGGAACCCCAGAAGCCTGAACCCTGGCAAATGCCGGCAGCTGTCTTGCTCTAACACATGGCAATGGACTGTGGTGAGAGAAGAAACTTAATGTTTTATGGCCTGGTATCTGTGGACTTATACCCCAAATAAATACCCTTTATAAAGACCAACCCATTTTTGGTATTTTACATTAGCACCCCTTTGGCTGACTAATACAAAGGACATTATATATTAATAAAAGGAAGAAATAACAATCATAAATGTATATGCACCTAACCAAGGTTCCCCAAATTACATGAGACAAACAGTGGCAAAACTGAAGAGAGAAATAGATGTCTTTACAATAATAGTTGAATACATCAATATACCACTCTCAGCATTGGATAGGAAATCTGTTCAGAGGATCAATAAAGAAACAGAGAGCTTGAATAATATGATAAATTAACTAAACCTAGTAGACACACACAGAATATTGCAACCCCAAACAGCAGTATATACATTCTTCTCAAGGGCTCATCGATCTTTCTTCAGGATATACCATATGTTGGGTCACAAAGCAGATCTCAATAAACTCAACAAGATCGAAATTTTACAAAGCACTCTTCTGATCATAATAGAATAAAGCTGGAAATCAACAACGGGTAGAAAAAGGGAAAATTCACAAATACATGGAGATTAAACAGCACACTCAAATAATCAGTGAGTCAAAGAAGATATTTTGAGAGAAATCAATAAATATCTCAAGATGAATGAAAATGAGAACACAACATGTCAGAACCTATGGGATGCAGCAAAGGCAGTGCTGAGAAGAAAATTTATAGCCCTCAATGCTTACATTAAAAAAAGAAGAAAGATTTAAAACCAATGACCTAACTGCTGCTACTGGAGGAACTAGAAGACGAACAGCAAACTAATCCCAAAGCAAGCAGAAGGAATGAAATAACAAAGATCAGAGCAGAAATAAATGAAATTCAGAACAACAACAACAAAAAAATAGAATTAACAAAACCAAAAGTTGGTTCTTCAAGAAGATTAACAAAATTGACAAGCCCTTAGCTAGACTGACAAAGAAAAAAAAAAAAGAGAAGATGCAAATAAATAAAATAAAAAACTAAAATATGGACATTACTACTGACCCCACAGAAATAAAAGAGATCATAAGATGATACTGTGAACAACTGTACATCAACAAACTAGGCAATGTAGATGAGATGGAAAAATTCCTAGGAATGTATGAATAACCTATGCTGACCCTAGAAGGAATAGAAGACCTCAACAAACCAATCACAAAGAGATTGAAACAGTCATCAAACAACTCCCCAAAATGAAAAGTCCAGGACCAGATGGTTTCACAGTTGAGTTCTACCAAGCATTCAAAGAAGATTTAATACCAATGTTACTCAAGCTCTTCCAAAAAATTGAACAAGAAGAAATGCTACCAAACTCATTTTATAAAGCCAATATCACCCTAATACCAAAGCCAAGTAAAGATATTACAAAAAAAGAAAATTACAGTCCTGTTTCCCTAATGAATACAGATGCAAAAATCCTCAACAAAATACTTGCTAATTGAATGCAAGAACATATTAAAAGAATTATTCATTATAATCAAGTGAATTTTATACCAGGCATGCAAGGATGGTTCAACACAAGAAAATCAATTGGCATAATTCACCATATTAATAAATCAAAGAAGAAAAATCACATGATCTTATTGATTGATGCAGAAAAGGCATTTGACAAAATACAGCATCTTTTCTTGAGAAAAACACTACAAAAGATAGGAATTGAAGGAAACTTCCTCAACATGATAAAGGCCATATATGAAAAACACACAGCTAACGTTGAACTCAATGGTGAAAGACTGAAAGATTTCCTGTTAAGAACGAGAAAGGAACAAGACAAGGATGCCTACTGTCACCACTATTGTTCACCATAGTGCTAGAGGTTCAAGCTAGAGCAATTAGGCAAGAAAAATAAATAAAAGCCATACAAATTTGAAAGGAAGAAGTAAAACTTTCACTATTTGCAGATGATATGATCCTAGAAAGTCCCAACAAATCTAGAACAGATTTGCTAGAACTAATAAACAATTTCAGTAGAGTGACAGAATACAAGATTAATATGCAAAAATCAGTAGTGTTTATATACACTAGTAAAGTGCAATCTTAGGAGGAAGTCAGGGAAAAAAATCCATTTATAATAGTGGCTAAAAGAATCAAATTCTTACAAATAAACTTAATCAAGAATGTAAAGCACTTGTATTCAGAAAACTACAATGCATTGCTAAAAGAAATTTTAAAAAAGACCAAAATAAATGGAAGAACATTCCATGCTCATAGATTGAAAGACTAAATATCATTAAATATAATTGCTCAAATTTATATACAGATTCAATGCAATCCCAATAAAAAATTCCATGAGCATTTTTAAAGAAATGAAAAGCACAATTATCAAATTTATTTGGAAGGGTAAGGGACCCTGACTAGCCAGAAACATCTTAAAAAAGAAGTGCAAAGTTGGAGGACTCTCACTTCTGGACTTTAAATCATATTACCTAGCTACTGTGGTAAAAAAACAAAAAACAAAAACAGCATAGTACTGACATAAATATAGACACAAAGACCAATGGAATGGAATCGATGGTTCAGAAACAGACCCTCACATCATCTATGGTCAAGTGGTTTTTGACAAGGTTATAAAACCCACCCAGCTTGGGTCTATTCAACACACAGTGCTGGGATAACTGGATAGCCATATCCAAAAGAAAGAAAGGAGACCCCTATCTTACACCTTATACAAAAATTAACTCAAAATGGACCAAAGACCTAACTTTAAAATCTACAACCATAAAGCTCCTAGAGGAAAATATAGGAAAACATCCCCAAGATCTGGTGGTAGGTGGTTGATTCTTAAACCTTACAATGAAAGCATGAGTAATGAAAGACAACATGGATAAATGGTACCTCCTCAAACTTAAACACTTTTGTGATTCAAAGGACTTTGCCACAAAGTTGAAAAGGCAGGCCACTCAATGGGAGAAAATATTTGGAAACCACATGTCTGATAGGGTTTGATTCCCATTCTATACAAAGAAATCATACAACTCAACAATAAAAGAGCAAGCAATCCAATTTAAAAATGGGCAAAAGACTTAAATAAACATTTCTCCAAAGGGAAAATACAAATGGCGAAAAAGCATATGAAAAAATGCTCAATATCACTAGCTCTTAGGGAAATACAGATCAAAACGATAATGAGATATCTCATTTAGTATAGAATGACTGTTATTGAAAAAAAGAAAACAATAAGTGCTGGAAAGGATGTGGAGAAATAGAAACACTCCTTCACTGTTGGTGGAAATGTAAAATAGTGCAGCCTCGGTGGAAGAAAGTTTAGCGGTTCCTCAGGAAGCTGAATATAAAACTGCCATATGATCCAGCAATTCCTCTACTAGGAATATATTCAGAAGGACTGAAAACTGTGACGCTAACAGACATTTGCACACTGATGTTCATAGTGGTGTTATTCACAATTGCCAAAAGATGGAAACAACCCAAGTGTCCATCAACTAATGAATGGATAAAGAAAATGTGGTATATACATACAATGGAATAATATGCTGCTATAAGAGGAAATTAAATTTGGACACATGGATGAAACTTGAAGACACTATATTAAGTGAAATAAGCCAGACACAAAAGTATAAATATTACATAGTCTCACTAATATGAACTAAATATGAAGAATAAATGAATGGAGTTAAAACCTAGAGTAAAAGTTATTAGGAGTTAAGAGGAGAGCTGAGAAGGTGTACTTATGCTTAATGTATGTGGAAGTTTTAATTAACTTGACTGTAAAAGTGTGGAAATGGATAGAGTTGATGGTAACACATTATAATGAGTAAAACTAATGCCACTGGTCTATAAATGTGATTTTGGCTGAAAATGGTAGTCTAGGGATATAAATGCCAGTTGAAAGTAAGCTAGAGAATAACATAGGGACTGACTAACATAGCGAACCCAGAGGTGGATGAGAATTGTGGTTAATAGTACAAATACAGGAATGTCCTAAGAACTAGAAGAACTGTGCATTACTATTGCAAGGTGGTAAGAATGTGGAGAAGCATAGGAAAAATACAATTAATGTAACCTATGGTCTATAGTTAATGCCAATACTGTAATATTCTTGCATCAATGCCAAAGATGTACTGTGTTAATAATAGGGGGTATGGAAAAATATACCAAATGTATGCTATAGACCACAGTTAGTGGTAATAGTCTGATGACATTATCTCATAATCTGTAACAAATGTTCCACAACAATGTAGAATGTTGATGAAAGGAAGTTATATGGGAATTCCTCACATGTTCATGATTCTTTTGTAAGTTCACAACCTCTCTAATAAAAATATATTTTAAAAAAAGGAATAAAGTTCTATTTCATGCAACAACATGGATGAACGTTGAAGACATCATGTTGAGTGAAATAAGCCAGACACAAAAGGACAAATATTGTATGATCTCACTGGTATAAAATACTTAGAATAAGCAAACTCATAGAGTCAGAATCTAGAATATATATTACCAGGGACCTGGTTTTGCATAGGGCATGGGGAGTTAGTTCTTAAATTGTACAGAATTTCTATTGCGGTTGATTGTAAAGTTTTGGTAATGGATGGTGGTGACGGTAGCACAATATTGTGAATGTAATTAACCACACTGAATTATATATGTTAAAGTGGTTAAAAGGAAAAATATTAGGTCATATATATATTACTGGAATAAAAATTAAAAGAAAAAACATAGGATTGTGCAATACAACGAACCCTAATTAAACCATGTACTCTAATTAAAAGTACAATTATTAAAATATTCTTGGGGAATGGATGTAGCTCAGTGGCTGAGCCCCTGTTTCCCATGTACGAGGTCCTGGGTTCAATCCCCAGTACCTCCTAAAAAAATGTTCTTTCATGAATTATAACAAATGTACCCCACAAATGCAAGGTGTTAATAATAGGGTGGTATATGGGAACTCTGTATTTTATATATTTTATGCATGATATTTCTGTAAATCTACAACTTCTCTAGCAGAAAATTATTAAGGAAAAAGAAGAAAAAATGTGTTTTCTATGGATTAGTGGATGATTTATCTTTTAACATCCTTTTACCATCAACAATTACATCCTTATAATTAAGGTGTGTCTCATGTGAGCAATATATAATTAAATATAAAATTCAGTGCATTAATCGTCATCATGTAATTGGAGTATTTAGTCCATTTACATTTAATGTTCTTACATTTGAATTTAAATCTACCATCTTATTATTTGTTTTCAATTTCCCTTGCCAGTTCGATGTTCCATTTTCTCTCATATCTTGCCTTTTTTGGGGTTAGGTTTTTTGGTTTTTTTTTAGTTTCACTTTTTACCTCAAATAGCTTGCTGGTTATACATTCTTTTACTATTCTTCTAGTGACTGACCTATACATTGTGAACTTTTTAAAGTCTAATGCCAATCAGAACTTTTTCTTCTTCCCAG
Organism: Tolypeutes matacus; assembly: GCA_026826555.1. Classification (NCBI taxonomy): domain Eukaryota; kingdom Metazoa; phylum Chordata; class Mammalia; order Cingulata; family Chlamyphoridae; genus Tolypeutes; species Tolypeutes matacus. Next base: position 22,720,683 of record JAKSZT010054304.1, read on the forward strand.
ACAGTGGAAGGATTTTAGAACCCTTGATCTTCATTTAACCCCTTACTCCCTTATGGACTACTATCATCAAGTATTTTAACTCTAGATAATGTGACTCTACTTTGAATCTCAAAAGAATGGTCTTACTCAGAAAAATCTGGTCCAAGCGGTAGGCTGCAAAAGAATCCTTTGTCTTCTCTCATACCAATATCAAAATATTGAGAAAGTTTTACATCTCTTCCAGGACTCCTTAATTCATAATTTGTCCATAGATATAAGGCCATTTAACCTATGCCACATGACTGGTCTTTGAAATTCTTTTCGGTGACCCACAAGATAGATTGCAAATGTGCGTATATTTTTCCTCACCCCATGGCCCTTATAATTTTGGAACATGTGGATTCCTTTTTTCAGATCTGAACAAGATGGACAGACAAAAGTGACTGGGATTGAGAAGATGTCCTTTTCATGGCACTTGCTATTTCCTATATTATGTTATATATATATATTTTATATCCTCTTTTTTTTTTTTAACATTATAGTGAGCTTCAGGGAAAAGTTCACTTTATCTATCTATCCATCTAGCTCTGTATTTTTATAGCTCCAGGAAAATCTTGGACATCCCAGGGGGTTAATAAACATTTATTAACTGAATGGATGGATGAATGAATGAATAAATATATGTATTATCTTTTTTCAAAATTTCTCTTCCCATTTCTATTTTCTTTCATACATTCTTCCTCCTTTAGTTTCCTTTTGCTTTTCTCTCTTTTGTCCTTTTTCCTTGCCTACCTCAGAGCAGCCAGTAGCAGTCCTACTCATTGCTTAATCATACCAGAGGTACTCAACTCTAAGGACCATGCTAACCCATATGTGCCACATTTACTGTTTGCACTCATGTCCATTTCTCTCTCTTCTCCTGCTCTGCTCTGTATCACAGGAAATTACATTTTCCTGGCTCCCTTGCTAAGTATTCCTATTAGGTTCATCCAAAAGGCAGGTACTGGCAAAATATTGGAAGGTAGGAGAGACGGAGAAGCCAAAGTATTTTTTCTCTTTCTCACTGTGCCTTCTCTGTGGCTCCAGCCCCTGCTGGACATCCTTCCCCTCTGGGGTCTCAGTGTCCATTGTACAGACCTTGCTATAGTTCTAGCTCGTACACAGACCCTGGCCTCAAGCCCCAGTAATAGCTCTTCATCACATACTCCTTGCTAATACCTGCTGATATCTGCTCTGACAGTGAAACTTATAGAACTTAGAAGTTCCTCCCTCACATATATAGCCAATTCCCTGTATTAAATTCCCGTTGTTCATAAGTCTTTGAATGGTCTCCATTTCCTGACTGGACCCTACTGTTACACTCTACCAAATACATTTTCTCAGCAAATTATAGCATAGAGAAGATGCTACATAGTTATTCTGAAAAGAGATCCAGAAAGAGGAATGTGGTGAGGTGTGGGTTAATTTCAATTCTTGAGAAAGGTGTGGGTTGATTTTAGTTCTATTATAAAGCTTGGAAGCCCCAAATCAATGTTTGCCAAATAGGAAAAAAAAAACAACATTGGCATTCAGGGGAAGGAAATGTTATTTTAAAGTCTAATATACATATTTAAAACAATAGAATGGTTAAACAAACAAATCTTAAGAATATGTAAAAAAAAGCTGGGTTCTTCTGAAATATTGCAAATCATTATTTCTTTTATGAAAAAAAATCCAGTCAATACCTATTTAGGAAATGAAAACATTTAATTTTGCTTTATAAAACAAAATTAAATTATTAATTTTTAAAGTTTAAATTTAAATAAAAAGTGTTTAAATAATTTTAAAATTTTGGACATCTACTATGTGCTAGGCAAGTATTATGAATCACACAAAGATGAATAAGACAATAGTAATTCCAAAGACCAAACACAGAGGAAAATAATGTACATGTCTGGAGATGGAGTCCATGTATAGTATCATCCTTTATTTAAATTAAATTTAACTTACATTTACATGATACCTACTCTGTATTTTAAAATATGTATTAACATGTCTTTAAAATATTTAAAAATATGTGTGAAAGCTCAGTAGGTTTTATCCTGGGATTGGAACAAAATTTTAATATAATTCTGATCTCATTTTTTACTGCTTTTCCTCTCGTTTTCCCCACTCCTGTGATACTGACCTCATTGCTATTCTTTGAATAAGCTAAGTATACAGCAGAGACAATGGGAGATTGGTTACATAACAGAGGAGCAATCAAATAAAATATATCAATGACGGTGCCAAGTTTCTTGATGTTGCAAAAGGGTGTGATAGACACAGGAAGGGAAAAAACTAGAATGAACTTTTTATAGTGTATTGGACTTTAATGTATATAGATAGATAATAGAAATTTAAATATGACATAATGTATTCCCTAATTCTAGCCTACAGTAGCAACTCCCTGATAGCAATGATCACACTGTCCAGATCTTGGCTTCTAAATACCCTTCTCTACTTAAAAGTATCAGGACTTTGAAATGACTGATTCCTGGGTTAATTCAGGGAAAGTCTCTGTTCCTTAAAAAGTATCTGTTACACGTATCTACTTAAAGGAATCAGGACTTTGAAATGACTGATTCCTGGGTTAGTGCAGGGTAAGTATCTTGGATTAGTGCAGCAAAAGTATCTAATGAGCCTTTTATTTTGTTGTATCAGAGAGAAAGGAAATGCTCAAAGAATGATGGGGAGATGTTAAAAGGGCATAGACACCAATTTGAAGGGGTTTCCCACTAGCTAAAATGGGAACTATTTGAGCAACAAAATAAATAATGTTCATAACAGGTTATGAATCCATGAGTACATACTGCATAAATTAATAAATGAATAAATTGAAAATTCATAGCATTTCAAATGATCGCTTTATAAAATACTATTAATGACAAAATTAAAAAATAATAACTGTACAGTGGAGACACCTGGAAAACACCACTTTAATCAAGTGATCAGATTTAAATGGAACAAATCAAAATTCTGTGCCCCCTGATTGGTTGAAATAAGAAGACCACAGCATTACTTCTGTGATGTTCCTTCCTACGATGTATAACTTGAACTCATGATGAGCTCATGAAGAAATATCAGACAAACCCAAATTGAAGGACATTCTACAAAATAAGTGACCAGTAATTCTCAGAAATATCAAGGTCCTGAAAACCAAGGAAAGGCTGAGGAACTGTTCCATACTGGAGAAGTCTATGGAGACATCATAAGTGACTGCGACAAATGATTCTGGATTGAATCCGTATTTTATAAAGGAGATTATATGTCTTAATTTCCTGATTTTGATGGCTGTATGTATTTATGAATTCATAAAGTATACCAAGTGATTGGGCATCAATGTTAGGAAAACATTCTTTGTACAGTATTTATAACTTTTCTCTAAGTTTAAGATGGCATCAAATAACATAACATATGCACAAAAAATAATGCAACCAAAAAAATAGAAAATAATGTTTATTTACTTTGAGTATTATATATACATATATATGCAAAATTGTGTCTGTGTGTCTTTTGTTGTCTTAGGCATCAAGACAGATGGAAAAAAGGCTAGGAATTTTTAGAAATTGTGGGCAGGCCCGCAATTCCCACAAACTGTAAAAATCAGGATTTGAGGCAACTTTATCTATATCCCTTGGGGGGCAGGAAGGTCCCAAGTGATATCTAGATTACAACATTATTGCAGAATAGAGAAGGAAATACACGAAAATCTTAAGAAAGTTCATCTGTAGAAATATAGATGGTTTTTATTTTCTTCTTTTGCCTATTTGTGTATACTAAAATGTCAAGAATATATATGAATTACTTTGGAAAGAATAAAAGTTAAGCCAATGTACTATAGATAAACATTCTAAATTTAATTTACACTAAAAACTATTGAAGTTGTATGCTATAATTTCCATTTTAAACATTCATTAAGAAACAGCTTTCTTCATTTCAGAAAATAAAAATAACTGACATAGATACAGAAAAATGTTAAGGTGGTTTTTATTTATGTTTATACTCTAATTCCCTAGAAAGTTAATCCTCAAGTTTAGTAAAATGTTAATCAGGAGGAGGAGAAAAAAAAAATTTTAAGCAACTATATTCAGCTTGATCAAGTAGCCCTATGTTATTTAAACTATGACCATAATCCAACCCTTATTGATTGGATACCACCTTAGTCTTATGAATAAACAACCAGATTAGGTGATTTAAAGTCAGCTAGTAATGCTGAAGGAATACATTTCTTAATACCAAATCTTTTAAAATGGCAAGTTTATGGAAATAGAATTAATTATGGCTATTTTTAAAGGTTTCACTTCACTCTGTAAGGGAGGTAACATAGATATATCAATCGAGATTAAATTGTGACATTTAGATTAATTATGATATATTTCAAGTATATTCCTAGGGTCTTAGATAGCTTCGAGATATTTAATAAAAATTGGCTGTTTCTATTTCTAAGAATATGAGAAAGGCATAATACTCTGGATTTAGTAAGAAAGAGTAATGCCACATCAAGGGAATCTTAGCTGCCTAATATAATACATTGATTCACAGTATAGATTCTAAATACTCCTGCTAATAAAGTAAAAAAAAGTACTAACAAAAATAGCAGGGAAGCGACTGTGGCTCAATCAGTAGGGCTCCCGTTTACCATATGGGAGGCCCCGGTTCGGTTCCCGGGGCCTCCTGGTGAAGGCAAGCCCGCCCACATGGCGTGGTTAGCTGACCCAGCGAGCACAAGCAGCAAGGGGGGAATAAATGAATAAATAAATAAAATCTTAAAAAAAAAAAAAAAAAAAAATAGCACATATCACATATTAACTTTTTCAAAGGTTACCTTTCTTAATTACCAATTTATATGTTGTTTCAATTATCTGACACTGTGTAAATACCCCCAAACATAGTGGCTTAAAATAACTTAAAATATTTATTGTCTCTCACCATTCTGTGGGTCAAAAATTGTAGTGGGACTTGGTTGGTAGCTTTTGTGTTCTGTGTAGCAAAGACTGGGGTCACTCACCCAGCTGCTTTCAGCTAGAAGTTCATGTAGGAGTTCCAAGAAGCCTTCACTCATTTTCTGGCACTTCTATGCTCTTCCATGTGCCCCTGAACCCCTTCTTATTTTGGAGTCAAGCTCAAGCTCCTTTCAGCATGATGGTTGGCTTCCCAGAGTAAAAGAGGAAGTTGCCAGGCTGCTTAAAGGCCTCTCCACCTACATGATGGTTGCATAGGTGTGTTTATTTTGTAAAAATTAATCAGGTTATCTACTTAAGATTTGTGCACTTTATGGTATGTATGATATTCTTCAGTGAAAAGGTAAAAGTGGATTATAGTTACTGTTTTTTCCTAATTGCTCATTGTAGGAAATGTGGAAAAGCCAAGAAAAGTAGAAAATTAAAACCTGAAAAAAAATTAAAATCTGTATTTCTAATATGAATGTCACTAGTTTTCCTGTGCTTTTTTTTTTTTTTTTTTTTCCTTTCCTGCTGGTATTTTTCTATGGATATTTTTATAGTTGACATAACATTTTATATAGAATAGCATATCCTCCTTTTTAATTTTTCTGCTTAACACCATGTGATAGGCAAATTCTTCCTGGGATGAAGCCATGATGGTAACATAAGTAGTCCATTTGATGACCTCCCTTTCTAACCACCTACTAAAATAGCTTAACAAATACAAAATGGAAACGTTTTGCCTCACCCTGGAAAATAAAGAGCAAACACATCCACATATCTCAAGATTCAAGGAATTTCCACTGAGCTAATATAAATATGAAAGGGGAGTTCCAGCCTGGCAGCAGTATGCCTTTAACCACTCTATCTAGAAGGATGACTAGGACTAATATCCTTTTCACTTGCCATGAGAACTGACTGGTCCACAAATACTAAGGAAATCTGTGGCTGGCCCGGCTGTCAAAACCATTACAAGTACTCAGCAGAAAGGAAGCCTGCTTGCATGCTCCAGGGAGATCACAAGGCTTACTGCCACAGGCTTTGTTCTTGATCAAGGGAAAATGTTTGAGAATAAGAAAGAAATATTTAAAACAATCCTAGTTAAGATAGATTATGGAGAGTGGATGTAGCTCAGTGGTTGAGTACCTGCTTCCCATGTACGAGGTCCTGGGATCATTCCCTGGTACATCCTAAAAAAAAAAAAAAAAAAAAGAAGAGAAGATAGATTGTAACCCAATGAGCATCAAATTATGAAGAATTAAATGTGTGAATTAGGTCTTGGTCAATTATCGCATAATGGAGAACAACAGAACTGATGAAAATTATTAGATAAAAGACTATGGACTATATGGGGGAGGATGTGGCTCAAATGGTTGGGCGTCTGTCTCCCATATGAAGGGACCTGGGTTTGATCCCAGGGACCTTCTGGTAAAATAAAGAAAAATATAGACGGCGGGGAGGCTGTTAGGCCCCGCGCTCAGTGGAGATGCCAGGCCCCGTGGGCAGGTGTGTTGCCAGGCCCTGCTGAGCCACACAGCAAGATGATGACATAACAGGAGAGTGACACAAGGGAGAGCCAAAACCAGGAACTAAGCTGGCACAGGTGGTAGGATGCCTCTCTCCCACATTGGAGGCTTCCAGGATTGAATCCCGGTGAAGACAGGAGGAAAAGGATGAGAAGAGAGGGCAGGAAACAGACACAGAGAATTGCCCAGTGAATGGACACATACAAAAAATAGCAAAAACGTGCGGGGGGGTGTGTGTTAAAAATGAATTAAAAATAAATAAATAAATAAATCCTTTTTAAAAAAAAGACTATGGACTGTAGATGTAAGTGGGTTACTGTTTAAGAAAAGAAGTTGCAGAAGGCAAAAAAGGAAAAGAAGTAAAAATCAAGAAAATAACAGAAAGAAATTTATAAATAGATATATCATCAAGATCATTGAAAGAAAGGTTCTGGTAAATTATATATTCCAAAAATAAAGAAAAAAATCTATCTACAAAGGAGAGATAACCAGAATGGCAATTATTTCAGATGTTCACAAAGATTTTGAAATACTGAAAGGAAACATTGGAAATAAATTAAATATCCTTTAATAGAGTTTATAGATTACTTTTTTGAGAGAATGAATACCTTCACAATATTTAGTTTTCCTATCCAGGAACATGATCTCTTTGGGTGTCAGGTTATCTTTTGTGTCTTAGAGTAAAATTTTATAGTTTCTTCATTTAGATCCTTGCATTATGTGGATTTTTGTTTATTTGTTTTGCCACTGTTTTTCTTTTTATTAAATTTTCTAAATGATTACTAGTACATATTGTCTAATAATGACTATTTTGTCTATGCATTTCAAAATTTATACTTCATATATTTTTTCTTATTGCAATGGTTGACAGTATGCATTTTGTTTTTTCCTGATTTGAATGGGAGTGCATTTAATGTTTCACCTTAAAGTATGATGTTTGCCATAGAGTCTGGAAGATCACTTTTATTGTTATATTCCTAGCTTAGTAAGGGTGTTCACAGATGTGGAATTTTATTGAATTATTTTTAATTATCTTTTGAGATGATCACGTTTTTTGTAACTTTAATCTGTTAATGTAGTGAATTACATGCTTAGATTCTAAAAAGTTGCTGCATCATTATTTTCTCATGATAAACCTAATTAGGCCAAACATATTCATGTCTTCATAATCTGTATGTTCTATTTGCTAATATTTTATGTATCATTAGTGAGACTGATCTATAATTTTCTTTTTGGTGTGTGATGGTTGTACTATATAGAGCTAAAACCATGATTATTCCAAATTCTTCGAATGGGTTATAGGAAGTTCTTTTACAACCCATGTTCCTGAACAGCTTGTACAGCATAGCTATTATCTGTTCCTCAAAGTTTTGTTAGGACTAGCTAAGAAATTATATGAAACTGGTTTTTTGTTTTGTTTTTTTTTTCCAAGGAAAGTGGTCCCTTGACAACTTCCAATTCTGCTATGGTTTTAGTGTACTCATTATTTCTACTTCTTCTTGAGTCAACAGTAACATATATTTTCCTAGAAAAGCACCCATTTCATATAGATTGTCAGATTTATTTTGTATAATAGTAAACAATATAGTCTACTAATGTCTAATCTTCTCTCTATATGCAGTTACATCTCTTTTCTAACAGTAGGTAAGATTTCTGTTTATTTTTTCTTGGTCAGGCTTACCAAATTTTTTTCTATTATATTAGTCTTTTCAACGAAACAGCTTTTGGTTTTCTTGGTTAAGTTTACATTTTTGGTTTAATTTTGATTCTTACTTACCAACTCATTTCTTTGTCTCTGTCTTTCTTTCTGCTTTTTTTGAGTATATTTTCCTCTAACTTCTTGAATAGAATCCTTAATTCCTCTATTTCCTTTTAAAAATATATATTTTTGCTTTTTTAATATATGCTAGCATCGCCTCACTTGTCTTCAGCAATGATGGGACTACACTTGCAATAACGTCATTATATGTGTATGAAATGGATGAAACTGAACTTCCTGAAAATGGTATCTGCATTTGCCAAGTGACAGATGCAGAAACAAAACCCAAGTCACCATGTACTTGACAAGATTTGATTTACTTAAGTGCCATGTGGATGATAAAATAATTTGTACTCTCCCCAATATATATATATATTTACACACACACACAGGTAAATTATTGGATAGTACTAAAAGTTTACATCAAGAAACAGTAGTTTCTCCTCTTTCTACCACCAAATGTAACTCCCAAAGGGGTAGCCATTTTCAATTCTTTTATCTGGGCCTTCTGTCATTTATTTCTGTCTTTCTAAAATTATATTTATATTGCTATTTCTTGATTTATCAATTTTAGACAGAATTTATAGATAATTTATTATGGTATTTGAGGATTAACTTTCTTAAATCATTATCTCTCTACTTCCTTTCTCCATTCTTGAAAATTATTATTAAAACAATAGCCAATGTATATATTGTTCTGACTATATATTGTTCACTATTGAGCCAAATAGTATATTCTGATTATGTATCCTTTTTGTAAACCTTTTGGTTTTTTTCTGCAAGTAATGATTGCTTCCCTTCTTAAATTTGACTATGTTTCCTAAGTCCCTAGTTCTACATTTTTTTTCAAATGCTCCAACAGATCTGCCAAACACACTGCAGTAATTTTTCCAAATGCTCAAATACATCAGATAATCTCTGAGCTCTGTTTTAATTTTCTTGGACATCTTTTTCCCAAAGCCCACTGTCCTCTTACTCCAATCTGGACAGACTGCCCACTAGGCCTTGTGTATAGCCATTGAGATAGACCATTCCTTTACCATTTTCCTGTGGTAGATCCCCTGTTTTCTGCTCCCATGGGTATTGTTGAGGATTCTTTACAGTCTATAGAATATACTTTTGTTAGTTTAAGCCCAAAGAAATTGATTTAACTTTTACAATCGTTGAAAAATACAAAGAAAGAGTCTCTAGCCTGAGCTTCCGTAGAACTAGACTGTCAAGGTAGCTGCTGCTTCTGCCATGGTTAGGAACCGCTGAATCAGGATGCTGATCGCACAACTGCTGGCACCAGATCCAGGCTAACTGCCACATGAAAAGTTGCTGAATTGAAATTCCTCCTGCTAAATCAGGAGGATGCCCGGGAATCAGTATGCCACAGCCACAACTGCCAGCTCTAGCACCACATAATCTCACCACAACCTGTACCAGCATCTATCCTCACATAATTTGGTAACAAATCAAATTCTTTCACAGTACACCTACTTGGCATAACCAATAGTCTAAATCTGGAACATTAGCTGCAAGAAACTCTGGGGTGATTGGCTCTCAGCTTTCCATCTCCTGCATTACAGGAAGGCGTTCTGGGACAAGGTTGGATAGGTGTCGTGCAAGCCACTCCACAGGATGTGCCATAGTCCTCCTGGCTACCCAGTATCTATCACACCCTTCTTCCACACTTAAATTTACAACAAGAACATATTCCCATTTAATGTAATACGACTATACGTTGTATAAATGAAAGCATCCTTACAATTGCCCCAAAATCTCTGTCACTGCATCCATCTCTGGTTTATGTTTTTCCTCTTCTAATTCAGTCACAATCTCCTCTTGAGCACTTCTAACATGTGGACTAAATAAACTCACTACCAAAAATAAAAAATAAAATAAAATAAATAAATAAATAAACTCACTACCACCGACACACCCTATATAAAATAAGGGGGGAAAAAAGGAAGAAAAGGAAATTGGTTATTATATATGTGTGTGTGTGTATATATATATATATAATACATACACACATAATGTATTACATATATATAAAACATAATAAATACATAACAGAAAAAAGTACGCATAGCTACTATTGTCCAGCTTCTATAACTGATCATGAGGAATAGTTAGTTTTTATTTATAACTTCCTACCACCACAACTTATTCCATGTTCCTCTTGACCCCAGTCAGCCCCTCAGCTTGTCCAGCAATTTTACCTGATAGGGTGACCTAAACCTTTATTCTTGAGATGTCTGGGCCCTTGGCAGTTCTACCTGTATTGAGTTGCTTGGTTTTCTATTAAATTTTAGCACTTGACATAGCAGCATTAGGAGAAACTTCAGAAGATCCCCTGGCTTCTAGACATACTCTTCCTTGGCCCCATATGTGATGATCACCACCAATCACCTTAGCCAACAAAGTAACTTTCCTTTAGGCCTGTAGTCCAGTGGCATGAGGTCAAAATGGCCAGGTAAGAATCTTAAGGTCCCATTTAATGGAACCATTGTTGTGTCCCCTGGTAGAAGTATTTTTCTTTGGGGACCACAACCTCTAAACAAACAGAGCCCAGAGTTGAAGGGATAGAAAGCAAAAATTTTGCAAGTGGGTCATTAGGTGCAATAATGAGAGGTGCCACTCCTATCCTTTGGTTCCTGGAGCTATGTATTCTGGATCTGGAAAAAACTGCATCATATACTATACCATAAACTCACAAGATGTTGCCTCCCAGTTGGGAGACAACTGAATTTTAAACACTATTCTTTTTTTTCCTTTTTTAAAAATTTTTAATTATTTTTTTTTTATATTTTAAAAGATGCTGGGGGACGGATGTGGCTCAAATGGTTGGGTGTCCGTCTCCCATATGGAGAGACCCAGGTTCGATCCCCAGGACCTCCCGTTTAAAAAAAAAAAAAAAAAAAAAAGATGCTTAGATTACATAAATGTTACACAAAAATTACAGAGATTCCCATGTTCCCCACCTCCCATAACCTCACACATAAACATCCTTCATTAGTGTGGTATATCACCTGCAATGGATATACACATCCTGGGGCTTTGCCACTAAGCATGGACCATAGTTCACATTGTAGACCACACTCTCTCCCACACAGTTCTCCGTGTTATATGCTGATGTAAAATAGCCTATATCTGTCATTGTAATGTCACTCAAGATAATTCCCAAGTCCCAAAAAAGCCCCTGTATTACAACTGCTTTTCCCTCTCCCTGCCCTGAAAGCATCCAGTGGCCACTGGCTCTACCTCAATGTCGTATTTTCTTCCATTGCTTGAATCACAATATGTCTACAACAGAATACCAGTAAGTCCACTCTAGTCCATAGCTCTTCCCCAATCCTGAGGAGTCTGGGATGGTGATGACCACTCCATCTCCAAGTGAGAGGGGACTTATATCCCATGGATAAGATGGATGGGATTATCCTGCCTGCAGCTGCAGACTCTCCCCATTCCCTGGGATGGCCGTTGTCCATCATCACCTCCTTGCCAGGTGACTTGGGTGGGTCCACTGAGCTGTAGAGTAGGAGTTGCAGCTCCACCAAGATTCCAGGCACATCTGGCTTTAAACACTATTCTATAAGGTCAGCTGCTTTGGGGAAATAAGTACATGATGAGATAAGCATATCTCACTCAGTTCACTGTCTTGCTTCTTTTGCTGTAAAATGAATTCTTTGGATGGAAACAATATTTGCAGGATACAATCAAGGGAATTAAAGATAATCTGTTAACCCACAGAGAGTATTGCTTACAGGAGCCTGGTAAATAGTAAAGGGATATTCATATGCAGAATAAATATTTACCTTGCCCCCACCATGCTGGGAAATATTAAATGTTGAACCCAAGTCAAGGGTTCAGTGCTGGTTTCTGCTGCACTGAGCATTGATGAGCACAGTTATCCCCAATATGTGTTCTTTCTTCATTATACAATACTGGAGTTTTTAGCTGACCACTTGACTGCCCAGAATAAAGACTATTTTTTCCAGCTTCCCTTGCAAATTGGGTGTGTAATTAAGTTCTAGGAAATAGGATGTGAGCCTAAGCAATGTGCAACTTCCAGTTCATGCCTTTAAAGGGAAGGAGTGGGTTTCCCCTTCAATTTTTCTTGATTCCTCCTAACTAAAATGTTGACCTAATAGTGGCAGTTCTAGTAGCCCCCTTAACTCACAAAACTAAAGTTGCATTTTGAGAATGGCAGGAAAGCAAGCAAGAAGAAAGAATCTGGATCCCCCAATCTGTAAACCTGCAAAACTAACCTGGATCATCCATTGGGATTTTTATAGTAGAGATAAACATCATTTCTATTAATTTTGCCTTATTGTATTTTCAGCCTAACCTGTATAGACACTTAGCAGTGGCAATCACTAAATCAGCCTCATGTGGGGAAGTCCATTTTGTTGAGCCCATACAGAATCTCTATTCTTATCAATTTTTTTAAAGATTTATTTATTAACTTTTTAAAAAAACAATTTATTGAAGTTTATCATTCATACATGAACATACATAAACAATAAGTGTTCAGCAAACATTGTGAACTTACAACAAAACAAACATGCATAACATCATAAAGGGCTCCCATACATCACCCCACCACAAATACTTTGCATTGTTGTGAAATGTTTGTTAATAAATTATGAAAGAGCATCATCAAAATATTATTACTAACTATAGTCCATATCTTACTCCTCTATACTTTTTTTTAAGGATTTATTTATTTTTATCCATTTTTATCCCTCGCCCCCACCCACCCCCTGTTTTTGCTGTTTTTGTGTCCATTCGCTGGGCAACTTTCTGTGTCTATTTCCTGCCCTCTCTTCTCATCCTTCTCCTCCTGTCTTCGCTGGGATTCTATCCTTGGAATCTCCGATGTGGGAGAGAGGCATCCTCCCACCTGTGCCACCTTAGTTCCTGTTTTTTTGGTGTGTCTCATCTTGGCTCTCCCCTGTGTCACTCTCCTGTTACGTCATCATCTTGCTGTGTGGCTTGTGGGGCTTGACGGCATACCCACCCACAGGGCCTGACGGTGCACCCATGCGTGGGGCCTGGGGGGCTCACCCACTCACAGGTGTACCCGCGCACAAGGCCTGGTGGCCCACGTGCCTTCTATATTTTTCTTTTTTAAATTTTTTCCCAGGAGGTCCCGGGGATCGAACCCAGGTCCCTCCATATGGAAGATGGACACCCAACCATTTGAGCCACATCCATCCCCCTGCTACACCTCTTAAGGTTGACCAAAAATACCTAGAGTTACAGTCATTTCCCATACAGGATGGTCATATAATAAATCAGGCTTAGTTTATCACCAGCATTCTAAAAACCAGACCTAGGAAAAAAAACTAGGTCTGGGGACACATGCATGGTTTCTAATATACTGGATGTTTAGCCTACCCTAATTATCACAAAATCAGGACAGTGAGAATATTTGCATATTCACTTTTATTTTTCTTTATTTATGCCCCCTCTCCCAGATGGTTCTCTTGTCTGTCTGGTCATTGTTTGCTCCAGGAGGCACCGGGAACCAAACCCGGGACCTCCCACATGGAGGCGAGTACCTAACGGCCTGAGCCACATCAGCTCCCTGTGGACTGTGGTCTCTACCGGTTTGTGGCATCTGCTCATTGCAGCTGGGGCGGCATCTGCTGGTCTTCTTTTAGGGGGCATTGAGACCTGACCCCGGGGCCTCTCATGTGGTAGGAAGCAGCTCAACTGATTGAGCTACATCTGCTTCCCGCTAATTTGTATTTGAGCCCATTAAACATACATTGGAGTGGCTGGAGAAAGAGGTTGACTGACATCCATAGAGCATATTGTCCACCTGATTATTTAGCACTTTCTCTGGGTAGAGGGTGTTGGGAAGGTGGAGATTGGATGATTATTCACATGGGACATATACTCATATTTTGAATCTAGTCTGAGAGGCTCATATATGTAGCTTACCCAAATCTCCTTCTTCCCAATTCTCCAACGAGGCATTCTTCCCTAGTCCCTAACCATCCAGGTAAACCATTTGCTAGTGCCCATAAGTCACTGTAGATTTTATCCATTGTCCATTCATTCTTCCAGGCAAAGCAGGTAATCATATTACTTCATATTACATTTTTCCCACCAGGAGGGGCCACTCCTAGGTAAGTTCTAATTCTTAGCAGTCTACTTGTCAGTGTCAGCATATTCTCCAAAACCATTTGAAAAAATAGGCTTGAATTTTTCTTCCTCAGTTAACTAGTAATAAAGGACTTCTCTGAGGCCATTTTGTGGGTTGAAGAAGAGAAGCCAATGTGTTGTATGAGTCAGTGCATTGGAAAAGTGAGCTATCTGCTCATAAACTTACCTGTGCCTTCAGGACCTGCTTCAGAACAAACTCTCAGTTGCCAGTTTCACTTGATGGTGGAGCACAGCCGATCATGCTCAACTTAACACTCTAGTGGGTTAGATAAGAAACACCCAGCTCATGGTCAGTATTTAGGCTAAGTAATCATTTAGTGTCATATGATAAGTCTTTATCTGGCCCAATAACAAATAAATAAATATTTGTCAAAAGGAGAGTAGCTATTTGCCAGATGGAGACTGTCTTTGTTATGAGATCTAAAGGGGCTTTGCTGTGATTCTCTTGTTTAGACCTGCCATAGGTTTCTACACAGCATTCTGAATTACGTACAGACACATCAATCACCATTGTATCCTCTGGGTCTCAAGGACCAGGTCTTATATTGCAGCCTGGACCAGGTGACAGCCTTCTCTCACTCTAGGCCTTATTCAAAGTTAATAGCTTGGCTGCGCATCATGCCCTGAGCTGCCCAGCCTGGCGAACAATACAGTTAGGATGGCTAACGGTGACCCCAAGAAACCAAAGGGCAAGATGTCTGCTTACACCTTCTTTGTACAGATGTGCAGAGAGGACCATAAGAAGAAAAACCCAGAGATCCCTGTCAATTTTGCAGAGTGTATCAGTCAGCCAAAGGGGTGCTGATGCAAAATACCAGAAATCTGTTGGCTTTTATAAAGGGTATTTATCTGGGGTAGAAGCCCACAGTTACTAGGCCATAAGGTATGTTACTTCCCTCACCAAAGTTTATTGCCATGTGTTGGAGCAAATTAGCTGCCGATAGTTGCGAGGGTTCAGGCTTCTTGGGTTCCTCTCTTCCTGGGGCTCTGTTTCTCTCCAGGCTCAGCTCCTCCGCTGTCTCCATAAGGTCAGCTGTAGACTATGAGGCACTCTAGGCTCTGCCTCTATCCACAAGTCCAGCTGTGAACTGTCAAGCGAACAGCTCGTCTCTTTTCCTGGGGCCTTCTCTCCTTCCTCACAACCAAGCTCCTTTGTGTGCTTTCTTCCCCGGGCTCCAGCATTAAAACTCCACATCAGAACTCTAACATCAAAACTCCAACTCTGTCCTTTGCCATGTCTTTTATCTTTGATTCCCCACCCACCAAGGGATGGGGCTCAATGCCCTACTGACGTGGCCCAGTCAAAGCCCTAATCGTAACTTAATGATGCCCAGATGAACAGACCAGTTTACAAGCATAATCCAATATCTATTTTTGGGATTCATAACTATATCAAACTGCCAAACTGCTACACAGAGTTTTTGAAGAAGTGCTCTGAGAAGTGGAAGACAATGTCTGGGAAGGAAAAATTGAAATTAGATGAGATGGCAAAGGCAGACAAAGTATACTATAATTGGGAAATGAAGGATTATGGACCAGCTAAGGGAGGCAAGAAGGATCCTAATGCCCCCAAATGGCCACCGTCTGGTTCTTCCTGTTCTGTTCAGAATTCCGCCCCAAGATCAAATCCACAAACCCTGGCATCTCTATCAGAGATGTGACTAAAAAGCTGGGTGAGATGTGGAACAACCTGCGTGACAGTGAAGAGCAGCCTTACGACAATATAGTGGCGAAGCTGAAGAAATACAAGAAGGATGTCACCGACTATAAGTCTAAAGGGAAGTTTGATGGTACAAAGGGTCCTGCTAAAGTTGCCCAGAAAAAGGTGGAAGAGGAAGAGGAAGATTAGGAGGAGGAGGAGGAGGAATAAAAACTGTTGATCTGTCTCCTTGTGAATACCTTAGAGCAGGGGAGTGTTGTCATGGACACATCTCTTATTTGAGACATGTCTGTTGCCCTCATTAGGTTTAATGACAAAATTGGATCATCATCATATTGTAGTCTCTCAAAGTGCTCTAGAAATTGTTAGTGGTTTACACGAAGTGGCCATGGGTGTCAGGAGCACCCTGAAACTGTATCAAAGTTATACATATTTCCAAACATTTTAAAAATGAAAAGGCACTCGTGTTCTCCTCACTCTATGCACTTGGTTGTTGGTGTGGCAAGGCATTTAAAGATGTTTCTGGCATTTTTTTGTTTGTTTTTTTAATTTGTAAGGTGGTGTTCACTATGGTTTTTGGCTAGAAATCCTGTTATCAACTGTACATATCTATAGTTTGTAAAAATGAACGCAATGAGGGAAATTCTTGGATGGTCCATGCTTGGTGTTCAGGCAGTGGCAGTGATGCCTTTGGCAGGGTGGCTGGGGGTGCACTGGGAAGCTGAACCATTTAGCAATTGTCTTGTTTCTGTATATAGTGACAGCAATCTGCTACCATCGTAGCTATGGAAAAGGAGGTGGGGGATCTGCTGGTATGAGAAGTGTTTGGATTTTTTTTAGTTAAGTGCAGTAGTTTTAAAACGTTTGTTTTTAAACAAACTGTAAGCTCTTCATTGTCAGCAAAGTAAAGAGCCACTGCATCAAAGTTCAAGAACCTTCTGTACTTAAACACAATTTGCAACATTCTGTTATTTTTTTGTATATTTAGAATGCTGAAATGTTTTTGAGGTTAAATAAAACAGTATTAAATTTTTCAGACTGTTCTCTATGACAGTCTAAATTTCTGACTCACAGCAGTCCTAGCAATAGAACAACCCACTGCAGCCATTGTATTTGAAGACTGGCATCCCTGTAAATCTGGTAACATTTACGTAAAGAGGCCAGGTTAGCTTATTTAGGATGGATGTGAAGGAAGGAGCTGGGTACTTGAAGCTAATGGGGGATTTTGTGTCTGGCATTAGGTGAAGTCTAAACTATTGAATGTAGGAGCTAAGGTGACTGAACCTGGGCAAGGTTTAGCAGCCTTTGAAAACTGCAGGAAGGTGGGTGGGTAGGACCAAGGCTGGTGACTGTCCAAGTTTAATTTTTTAGCCCTCTACCCCATATTGTGGGGTCATATGCATTGCTCAACTGTGGAAATGTCCTCCTGTTCCATCCAGCTCCCCTCCCCCAGCACATGGAGCAGGATGTTTTTTGGTTGTCCTCCTGCTCAGTATTCCAAGGAAGTCTTGAGCTTTGTCTCCTGGACTCCAGTGGCAATAAGTAGGTGCAGTGGGGTGTAGGGGGGCAGTGTCCAATTTTCTTCCACAGGCCCCAAGGAGGGTGCTGTGGCTCCTGTTATAGGCTCTGTCTCGGTGCACCTGAGCTGCAGAGCAGGCTGACGGGATCATGGAATCAACGCTTTCTAAGTACTAAAGTGCATCACACAAGACGGATCGGCCTACCCACAATTAGTGCTCACGCATTGTTGATGTAGATTGCCGTTAAATGTTCTGAAGCTGGAAGAGGCTCAGTTCGTGTTTCAGTGGTTCTTTTGTGTTGGTGGCTGGTTTTAACGTTTTGCCCAGGCTCGGGGAAGGGATGGTGGCTGTAGAAGTGAATGGTGATCGTAAATACCAGTTTGAGGGCTGATGTGTACACACATCTCACCTGTCTGCAATAGTGCAGGGTCCTGTGGTGTGGCTGAGGATTAGTCGTGCTTAGCATTAACCCTCATTTAGGTTTGAGGCTCTGAAGTACACAGGGATGTTTTGGTGGCATGACTCGGGAGAAAACAGCTTTTCTCAGTATTCATAATTTGGAAACTTGCATTTCACATCAGAACTTTTGGCCCTAAATCCATTTTTCTAGTTCTCCTAGAAAGTGACCACTAATTTTCAAACCCGGGGCCCTTATTCCAGGATTGCCCCTCCTGCTTCAGCCATGCTCTTTTCTTGTCACTCTTCCACAGCCATTGCTTGGCATTTTAGCCTAAAGCTGCTGCCTGTGACACAATGGACCTGGCTAAGATTTTGGAGCTGTGGTCAACCTCATCCAATGGGAAGAAGTTCAACCTGTACCCTGAAGGGAGTGCTTTCTTTCTGGTTGTATCTAGGCATGCCAAGTATGGGAGGGCAAAGGCTGGAAGAGGGTGACTTATTTTTGTGTTCCTGCAGTATCTAAACAGGTGAGGAAGCTGACTAGCTCAGTGGTCTTTGATTCAGCAGGGCTTAGTTCTAAAGAGACACTCAAGTCGAGGCCACGTGGCCCATTAGCTGCTTGAAGCAAGACCACTACTCTGAAATGTTCTGCCTGGATCACAAGATTGCTCCTCTTAATGGAATGCCACTCTGGCTTCTCTGGTTTCAGTGTCGAAGTCTTCGGGCCTAGTGGATTTCTCAGCCTGAAGCACGTGTTCTTGCGAGGCCAACCTGTTAGCCTTTCTCTTTCTCTAACCACCTCTCTCCCAATCCCCTCACCCTGTTCCTTGAATGATGTTTTATCCTTTGGAAAGAACAAGGCTGTGATGTTGCAACTATTGTCTCTGTCTCTTGTATGCCTGCTCTCGTCACAATTGTCTCTGTCTCTTGTATGCCTGCTCTCGTCACAATGTATCTCGACATTGGATGCATTAATTTTCTGTAATAAAGCTTCTTAATCAGTTTTCCCAAAAAGTAAGGAAAAAAAAACAGCAAAAAACAAAGTCAATAGCTTGATGGATTGCTATATAAGGTCGGTGCAGTGCACCTTATTATGGCACATGTTAACTCCAAAAATGCAAACCCTCCCATCAAGTGTTGTGCCGATTTCTCAACATAGAGTTGCAAGGTGTATCAATGTATCTTTTCTTTTTGAGGGGCTAACCTGATATGACTCAAATAATTGGATCCCTAGAAACTTTTTGGAGGTGGCCGGACTATGCACTTTAATGAGACTTATCTACCACTTGTTGACAGACGTGGCATCTGCTCACCAAGATTGTGAGTTGCATTCCTATTAGTGAAAGTAAGTTGCTTTTAGTGTTCTTGGCTTATAAAACAAAAAATGCATTTATCAGATCAATAGCCACATGCAAGATGTGAGACTTTGTGGATTTAATCCAGACAAAGAGATTTTGTATAAAGAGATCTTGGATGAAATTGTCAACTGTTCCTGATTATGCTTATGCCATTTGTCTTCGGCACAGGCCAAAGTCAAGTTCAATGGAAATAAAATAAGGATTACTAATCTTGTTTGTTGCAAGTCTTTGAAGACCTTTCAAACACTAATTTCTATGATTCTCCCAGGAATGCAATATTGCTTTTGGTTTGCTGTTTTGATGGGAAGGGTTTTCTGCTCCATCTTTCCTATCATAATATCCCACACTACTTGGATTCTGAGTATACTATTTCAATTATACATGTGTGGATAAGGGATTTAACCATAAAATGGATTTGCAAATATTAGGATCCACTGTGAGGTGGACTAAAGCCCAACTCCATTTATAACCAGACCCCTACAAGTCTCTACAAAAACCAATTAACCATAACAGTATTCCGGGTTTCCAGAGATTTGTAACAGTACAGAGCTACTATCCAATAATCCCTGAAAGGAATTTCCCTTTCTCGAGTGCAGAGTTACCCCAGTAATTAACTTGGTTTTGGAAAGGCTAGGAACTCCCGGTCTGAAATGGACTCAGTACTATAATGAAGGGTCATGACTATTGTAGGGACTCAGAAGAGGCCTCCATATACCAGACTTAAAGGGTTTTTGTTTTGTTTTGTGTTGGTTTGATTTGATTTGATTTGGCTATACAGATCTTGTAGAACCTTAATGTGCTGCCTACTTATTTAGTCCTAGGAACTCCAGGATCTATTAACGGTGGAAGATCCTTGAGGATAAAACCAATCTGAATATCCCTCCAGCCGTACTGCCTATTACAGTAACTATGCCCATTTTTCCTCTGTGGTTAAATGGTGCAAATTAGCCTCTGCCACTCCAGGACCCCATCATCCCACTGAAATTAGGGAGCCCGTTTCAATGGCAGCATCTCCTTCCTTCATCCTCCGACTACAAAGCACAGCCACTCCAGCAACTCTGAAGAATAGTAGCACTCCCTTTACCACTAAAAATTTCATGTCCAAGTGAAGTGAATATCCCCTGTTAATTCCTAAGGAGACAGGATTAGGGGGTTGTTGAGCTGATCACACATGATTAATCCACTACTATCCCTATATCCTTTGAATTGTTTTTCTGTCTCAGTGATAGTTCTAGGGGTAGAGCCACCTCTTGAGGGAATTTTGGAAATTTCTGGGAACATTGGATCTCATAGTGATTAGGAACACTGAAATGACTTGTTGGCAAGGATGGGGATGGTAGCGGCTGCAATTCATGGGACAGACTCATTTTACTAAGAATTGTCCTGCATCCTGCATAACATTTAATGGTTCCCTAGCCATTAAAGTGCATGTAAAACCTGTTTATAATCATCTCAACTTAGAAACTAACACCATCTAATATATAAAAACAAAATATTTTTGCAAGGGTTGAATATACACTAAATTTCTGGAATGCAAGAATTATGTAAATAAAGCAGTGTCCGTCACCCCCCCCCCCCCCCTCCCGCCACCCCGAACATTACCAATAGTTGTGTCATCATTTTGGAAAGTTCACAACACTGACTGCAACACTGCTTTGGGATTGATTTGCTGTTCTTTTTCTAGTTTCTCCAGTTGTTCAGTTAGATCTTTGATTTTAGCTCTTTCTTCTTTTTTAATATAGGCATTTAGAGCTATAAATTTCCCTCTCAGCACTGCCTTCACTGTATTCCATAAGTTTTGATAAGTTGTGTTCTCATTTTCATTTATCTCAATATCCTTACTAATTCCACTTACATTTTCTTCTTCTAACCACTGATTATTTAGGAGTGTGTTGTTCAGCCTCCACACATTTGCAATTTTACCTCTTTCCCATCTATTATTGATTTCCAGTTTCATTCCATTATGAACTGAGAAGGTGCTTTGTATAATTTCAATCTTTTTATATTTATTGAGACCTGCATTGTGACCTAATATGTGATGTCTATCCTGGAGAAAGGTCCATGAGCACTTGAGAAGAATGTATAACCCACTGAGTTTGGGTACAACGTTCAGTATATGTCTGTTAGGTCTAACTCATTTATCATATTGTTCAAGTCCTTTGTTTCCTGGTTGATCTTCTGTCTAGATGTTCTATCTAATGATGTGAGTGGTGTGTTGAAGTCTCCAACTATTATTGTAAAGATGTCTATTTCTCCCTTTAGTTTTGCCATAGTTTGTCTCATTTATTTTGGGGCACCCTGGTTAGGTTCATAGATATTGACTGTTATTTCTTCCTGGTCTTTTGTCCTTTTTATTAATATATAATGGCCTTCTGTATCTCTTATAACTTTTTTTGCATTTAAAGTCTGTTTTGTCCTATATTAGTATAGCTACCCCTGCTCTTTTCTGATTACTGTTTGCGTAGAGTATCTTTTTTCAATCTTTCATTTTCAGCCAGTTTGTATCCCTGGGTCTAAGGTGAGTCTCTTGAAGGCAGCATATGGATGGCTTGTGTTTTTTTATCCATGCTGTCAGTCCATATCTTTTTTTTTTTTTTTTTTTTTGAGATACTGGGGCCAGGGATTGAACCTGGGACTTTGTATGTAGGAAGCTGGCATTCAACCACTGAGCCACATCAGCTTCCCTGAGTTGTTTTTTTTATTTTTTTTTCATTTGTTTTGCTTGTTTGTTTTTTTGTTTTTTTTCAAGAGGCACCAGGAACGAACCCAGGACCTCCCATGTGGGAGGTGGGTGCTCAACTGCTTGAGCCACATCTGCTCCCAGCCTATATCTTTTGAATGGGGTGTTTAATCCATTCACATTCAATATTTTACTGTAAATGCATTATTTACTTTCAACATATTATTCTTTGGTTTTCATATGTCATTTCTTATTTTTGTCTGTCTTTTTACTCTTTTGGTTATCCTTTCTGCTATTCTTGTCTCCTATACTCTCCTCCAAGCCTCTCTCTCCTATCTTCTTCTTTCAGGTTGTAAGTCTCCCTTTACTATTTCCTGCAAAGGTGGATTCTTTTTTTATGAACTCTCTTAGTTTCTGTTTGTTTGTGAATTTTTTTTGAAGATTTATTTATTTATTTACCCTTCCCCCCACATTGTTTTTTGTGCCCACTGTCTGCTCTCTGTGTGTTCTTCTGTGTCTGCTTGTCCTCTCTTTAGGTGGCACCGGGAACCAATCCTGGGACCCTCCAGAGTGGAGAGAGGCTGCTCAATCTCTTGGACCACCTCAGCTCTCTGATCAGCTGCATCTCTCATTGTCTCTCTTCTGTGTCTCTTTTTGTTGCATCATCTTGCTGCGCCAGCTCTCCACACAGGCCAGCTCACCAAGGGAATCGAACCCTGGACCTCCTATATGGTAGACGGGAGCTCAATCACTTGAGCCACACCCACTTCCCTTGTGAATATTTTAAACTCACCTTCATAGTTGAAGGACAATTTTGATGGATAAAGAATTCTTGGCTGGCAGTTTTTCTCTTTCAGTATCCTAATTGTATCATACCACTGTCTTCTTGCCTCTATGGTTTCTGATGAGAAATCCATGCTAAGTCTTACTGGGCATACCTGTATGTGATGGGTTGCTTCTCCCTTGCTGCTCTCTTTGTCTTTGATTCTTGACATTCTGAGAAGTATGTGTCTTGGAGTAGGTCTCTTCACATTCATTTTGATTGGGGTACACTGTGCTTCTTGGACATGGAAGTACATTTCTTTCATGAGAGTTGGGAAATTTTCAGCCATTTTTTCCTCAAATGCTCTTTCTGCCCCTTTTCCCTTTTTCTCTCCTTCTGGAACTCCCATGCCACATATTTTTTTGCATTTTGTGTTATCATTCAACTCCTTAAGCCCCTGCTCAATTTTTTCCCCATTTTTTTTTCTCTCTCTGTTATTTCAATTGTAGCTGTTCTGTCTTTTGTATCACTTATTCTTTTTTCTATCATTTTGAGTCTCCAGTTGTTATGCCTCTAATGTTTTTTTATCTCACCTATCATATCTTTCATTCCCATGAGCTTTGTTACTTTTCTATTCACATTTCCAATTCTTCTTTGTGCTCACTCAGTGTCTTCTTAATGTCCTTTATCTCTTTTAGCCATATTGTCTTTCAACTCATTAATTTGATTTTGGAAATTTGTGTGCATCTCATTGATTAGTTGTCTCAAATTCTGTGTCTCTTCTGGGGCTTTGATATATTCCTTCTCTTGGGCCATTTCTTCCATTTTCTTAGTATGGCTTGTAATGCTTTGCTGATGTCTCAGCATCTGATTAGGATGGTGAGTTTACTCAGATGCTCAATTTCTCTCTCTTTCATAGGGGTTTAGTGATGGGAGGCTGTGTTACTGCTGTTCTTTGATTTTTGGTTCAGCCTGTTCTGGGTCTTTAGGATTGCCCCTGTTATTTGCTCAAATCTGGGCCCTGGACCCAGTAATGAGTTGCAGACCTTCTTCTAAGGGCCTTGGAGAGGAAGGCTGGAAAGGCTGGAAAAAGCCTCTCATATACTTTTAATTTCCTCATGTCAACTTCCTTGGTCCACCAGCAGATGGTGATCTTTGGCAGTCCTCTCAGTTCAAAGCCTGGTTGGTGTGTGTTTGCTGCTATAAGAACTGATCAACATGATAGAGGATCCTGCCTGGAGGCTAAGAGCCTTGTAATTTCAAACTTTCCTAAAGGCAGTTCTCCAACCTTTGCTGGCAAGCCCATCCCATTTCCCCCGGGCAGGAAATGATTCCATTCCCCTCTGCATCCTCAACTAGTCCCAGTCAGTAGAGAGGGAGATTAAGAGGGCCAGATCTCTTTAGTCCCTTGCCAGCTCCCAAGGCAAACTATTGTGTGACTCCACTTGGCCTGGAAGGGCTCATGGGACATAGCAGACCAAATTTCTGGGTCAAAAGCTGAGTCAGCCTTAGGCTGTGTCCCTCTCTCTCCCCTTTCCTGGGCAGGTGAATCTTCGGGGGCCCCCAAGGCTTGAGAATTCAAAAGTGTCTATAGAACCAAAATTTAAAAAAAGAAAAGAAAAAACAAATAAAGAAAGTGTCTATAGAGTGGGGGAGGATACCGGTAGCAGTATCCTGTTTTGCCATCACGATTCTTTCCCTTGGTCCCTCTCTCTTCTGGGTGGTGTCCAGTCTTCCCCTGGTGCCCTAAACCCTAGATTTTTTTCCAGCTGTTTCTGCCTGTCCTTTAGCTATTTTTCTGGGAGAGATGAGAATCCCATGTCTTTCTAGTCCGCCATCTTCCTGGAAGTCCCTAGCATGGCTTTTTTATTTTTTATTTTTTTTGCATGGCATTTTAAAGATTCTGTTCTCTTCCCCTTGTTATGTTTTTTTCCTGGCTTGCACTAGTTTTTATCTCTTTCCTTACTTCTCTGTAAGGTGAAATCATTCCAGACTTTATGTTTGTCTTTATCAATAATAGACCAAGTATATGTCTTGCCTTGCCAAATTTAATTTCATTTAAATGAATCCTTTTATCTAATTCTGGATTATGCCTTAGTATCTGCAAATTTAATTTAAAGAGCATGTATATATTATGTGCAAAATATTGCACTTGGAGTTGGGGTGAAAAGCAGTAATAATAATAGATAACACTTACTGAATGCATAATAAATGCCAATCATGCATTTATACTTAATCATTTTTAAGTATTTTGCATGTATAATTTGTTTATTTCTTGTCTTAGTTTGCCAGGCTGTTATGACAAATACCATAAAATGAGTTGGCTTAAATACCAAGCATTTATTAGCTCACAGTTTCAGAGGCTAGAAGTCCAAAATCAAGATGTCAGCAAAACCATGCTTTCTCCTCAAAATCTCTAGCATTCTGGTGCTGGCATGAGGCAATCCTGGGGTTCCTTAGCTTGCATCTCTGCCCATCATATAACAATCTCTTTCTCTCTTTGTGTCTATTCTTCCAGTTTCCATTGACTTCCAGTTCTTCTTGTGGCCTTCTCTGACTTCTCACTTCTGGTTTATTCTTTTTATAAGGTCTCAAGTAATACGGATTCAACCTGATTCATTTGGCCACACTTTAACCAAAAATAGTATCTTCAAAAGGTACTGTTTATACATGTTCACATCCACATGAATGTGGTTTAAGATTAAGAATATGCTTTTTGCTGGGGTACAAAATTCAATCCACCAGTCTTCAACAATACTATGGGGTTTTGCTATTATTATTCCCATTTTACAGATGAGGAAATTAAGGCACTAAGTGGCTAAGAACTTACTCAAGGTCATACAACCAGTATGGATTTAAATACAGGTGGTCTGGATTCAGTACTAACTCTTTTATCCACTTCCTTATGGTAAATGAAGATACCAAATTGAGAAAAGATTCAGCCAAGATTCTAGACGTTTCTTAGAACAGCTGGCTCAGGTAAACTTTCTGTTCATTTTTTTCCCCCTTCTTTTTTTTTTTTTTTTTTTCCTCTAGTAATTCACTTGACCACTCATGGAATCATACTTCTTTATGCTGACCTTTTGATCTTATTATTTATCTTCCCTACTGAATTGGAGAATTGCCTGAAGGCAGGAACCATTTATTGTTTTTTTATTTTTATCTTCAGGACATACCATATAATAAGGATCACTAAATATGAAGACTAACAAATGATTATATTCAAAATAAATAGGAATAATTATTTCTACTTAGTATTTATGAATGCATTTCACCTAAGTGCACAACAGTGTTTTGTTTTTGTTTTTTTTAAATTGAAGTTTATCATTCATACCTGAACATCCATAAACAATAAGTGTATAGTAAAAGTTGTGACCTTACAAAGCAAATATGCATATCTTTTTTTTAAACATGCATATCTTCATACAGGACTCCTATATATTACCCCACCACCAGCACCTAGCATTGTTGTGAAACAATTGTTACAAGCACAACAGTATTTTGAAGACTTTGATTAAGTCCCAAAAATATTCTAGTAAGAGAGTTAAATTTTATTATCCTTGTTACACAATCAAGGAACTTATTTGTTAAAAGCTCAAGTGAATAATATGGGGTGTTAATAATTGAGTGTATTGGGGGGAAAATACACCAAATGTAAGATGGGATATAGTTAATAGTAATATTTTGACAATGCTCTTTAATAGTTTGTAACAAATGTTTCGCAACAAAGCAAGGTGTTAGTTGTGGGGAGATGTATGGGAGCCTTGTATAATGATATGCACGTTTGTTTTGTAAATTCACTAATTTTACTATACATTTATTGTTTACATATGTTCATGTATGACTGATATACTTCAATAAAATTTTATTTTAAGAAAAGGTCAAGTGAATGCTTTCAAGTTACAAAGTAAGACAGCAAAGAGAAAAACAGAATCTAAGTTTTTCTTATTATAGAAAAAGATTCCCCCAAAGTAAGTAAATGCACATAAGAATATATTAAAAAAAAAAAAAAAACAGACGTTTGATCAAACACCAAGCAATAAACACAAAATATTAATTTATGTTAACTTTAAATAAATAAGTTATTTTTAAAAGCAACAAAAAGGATCATGTTTAGAAACTTCTTTCCATGCTATTTTTGTTTTCTACACATTATTTTAGTAATAAAGGCTATATCCTCCCATGAGATCTACAGGGCGGATATGAGATAAGCCATAGATGAGTTAATTTGTTTTGGTTTGAATAAGGAAATGTGGTTGCTCCAGATGCTTCCATGCACCAAACGCGTTGAATCTAGCAGGTAGTGGAAATGGGGCTAGGACTTAAAGCAGGAGCTGTTTTTAACTAACAAAGTCTACTCTTCCAGTTTTTTTAAAGAAAAATATTATTACAATTCACCTCTCCCTTGATTGCATGACAGTCTCCTAAATGGTTTTCCTACTTCCAGTCTCTCCTCTTTCTAGTCTTTTTTTCCTCACAAATCTGATATGGTTGTTTATTTACCTAAAAAACACCAATGGCTTACCCTTCCCCACAATCAAAATATAATCTCCTTAGTATGATATTTAAGCCCTCCCCAATCTTCAAAATCACTTAATTTTATTCTACTTCCCTGAAACACCCTCTACTCTAAGTGCAAGTTTCTTCTTGCCATTTCCCAAACATCTCCAACATCTCCAGCTCTTTCATGTTTTGGTGTCTTTGCAATGCTGTTCCCTGAGCCGGCACAGAACTTCCTATCTCTTCATCACCTGGCCAACTCCTAAGGCTTTCTTCAAATCACAGCACAAATGTGGCTTCTCTGTGAAGGATTTCTTGACTCCCCTCTTGTAATTAGTTTTACCTATTGAATATACAATTTTTAAACCTTATCTTCTCGACTAAATTACAAACTTACTTAAAATGATAATATATATAAGCAGGTCCTAGTACAGAATTTCTGTTTGAGGTAATGGAGAAGTTTTGGTAATAGATGGTGGTGATGGTGACACAACATTATGAACATAATTAACGGCACTGAATTATATAATTCAATGTGGTTAAAAAGGGAAATTTTAGATTGTATATATGGTACCGGAATAAAAAAATCAAGTACCCACAGGACTGTAAAACACATTGAACCCTAAAGTGAACTATTGACTATAGTTATAGCACAGTTAGAATAATATTCTTTCACTAATGCAAGGTATTAATAATGGAGGGTGGTATATGGGAACTCTGTATTTTCTTCATGATTTTTCTGTAAACCTACAACTTCTCTAATTATATATGTGTGTGTGTGTGTGTGTATAAAGAAAAAAAGAACATCCTTCCATGCTATTTTGTGTGTATATATATAATTAGTTATATATGTACATATAATATAGCTTTGTATCTGTTGCAGAGACTCTTGCTCCTCTCTAACATTATCATGATACTCCCCATTTTCCCAATCCCTTGCAGTGAGGGATAGCCATGTGAATTCTTCCAGTCAAAGAGCTGTCAGTGGGAAGCAGATGTGGCTCAATCGATAGGGCTCCAGTTTACCATATGGGAGGCCCCACGTTCGATTCCTGGTGCCTCCTTGTGAAGGCAAGCCAGCCCACACAGTGCGGTGAGCTGACGCAGCAGGACGACCCAACAAAGGGAGACAAGCAGACACAGAAAAACGCACAGCAAATGGACACAGTGAGCACAAGCAGCAAGGGGGGATAAATAAATAAATAAATAAAATCTTAAAAAAAAAAAAAAAAAAAGAGCTGTCAGTGGAGGTGAGATGTGCCACTTCTAGTCCAAAGCATGGAAGAGTTCACGTTTTCTTTTGTTGGCAACTGTGGAAGACTTGTGATAATATGGCAGAACCTCAAGGTAGAAATGATCTAAACTTACCACATGCCAGGGAGCTAATACACCTGAACCTGCATTTGACTTCACATAAGCAAGAAATGAACTTTTGTTGGTTAAGTCATTGAGCTTTAGGGATTGTTTGTTACCACAGCATAGCCTTGCCTAAACCAAACTATTCAACATATTTCATAGTAATTATTTTTCTCCTATACTGAGAACTGTCAAGGTCAGACACTGCCTTATTTTGAATCTAACAGTGTCATGACCAAAACTGAACTTGTTGAAAATTGAACTCAGCATCTTCAATGTTACTCTCAAACTTGCTCTTTCTCCAGTGTTTCCTATTTCAATTAAGGGTATCGCCATGAACTCAGTCAGTTATTTCAGAATCTGGGAGTGTTTTCCTTATTGTCTTCTTAATCTTCTTATGACAAGAAATACCTAGGAGGTACTTGTCCTACTTCCTAAGTATGGGATATGCCACATTTTTCCATCCCTTTATCATCAGTGTCTCTTGTTGGGACTGTAGCATTAGCTTTCTAAACCGCCCTCTTCCATTGCTCCCCTGAGATCATTTCTATCTGCAAAAAGAGAAATAATTTTTAAAAATTATAAATATATCATATTGTTTCCATGCTTAAACCCTCCAATAACTTCGTTAACTTAGTATTTCTTATATCCTAATTCCCATCTTACTTTATTGTAATTGTTTATATTACTTTTGTCTTCCCCATTAGATTTCAAGTGGGTTCAGGGTACAGCCCTGTCTTAGTCTGTTCACCACTATATTTCGAGATTCTGGGACTTGGGCAGTAAGTAAGTATTTGTTGAATGAATGGAAAATAGTAGGTGCTCAGTAATTGCTAATTGAATAAGTAAGCCACCAAGTACTCATATATCTTCAAACAAATATGAATTTTCAAAACATTCTGCAATGTTTTCTCAATGCATATTTTTACTTGCAGCACATTCCTTTCCTTTATGCCTGCCCACAGTCCTTGCAACCTTTAAAATGTAATCCGTAATTCATTTTTTTCTCACTCATTTATTGGGGAAGGAAGTTCATTGCATATTTTCTTATGTACTTATGTATTTGAGTCACATAACATCATTAAAATTTTATGTTATTTTGTAAAAGTGCTTGAACACATTTACATTTATATACTCTATCTTCTTGACTAAATTATAAACTTACCTAGTATTGAAACCATGCCCTCTGTTTTGAAACTTTTGCTTCCTCTTCCACCCCTAACTCTCCTGGTGCCTAGCATTGCTTCTGCCTACAGAGATCACTTAGTAATGGTGATTAAAAGATTAGCAAGGTTTAGCCAATACGAGCCAAAGATGGACAGAAGAAATGCTCAGTAGACAGATAAGTGGAATGGATTCCTGGCTTTGCCTCATGGTGGAAATGAACTTTGGGGCTGGCTTCTAGGGGTTGGGTAGAGGCACAAGTGCCTGGTGTTCATTTTCTTGGTTTTGCTGGGCTCTATCCCAAGATGCAGTTTGTTCAACTCAGCCAATCACATTTAATGGACTCTTGTTATATGTAAGGCACTGTAAAAACAACAAATGAAGAAGAAAATTAAGTTCCTCTAAGTTCTTTTATATTTATTGAAAAAACTTGCAATGTCCAAGGGAAACTGCATCTATTCAATAGAAATCAGTTTTAAGATCTAGTTTAATTTATACTTTTTTTCCTTACAACCTCCCTTCCCCCTCTCATTGGCATCGATATTTAAAACAAAACTTTAAAAAGCCAACAAAAATATCTTGCTCTTTAACTTCAGTCAATCTGGAATATAAAAACCATGTGAATGAAATCAGGCACACCTGTAAATTTATTCTTTGTGTGTCACTGCCCAGTGCTGACTCTGCCTGTGCTAAGAGGGAGCTATCTGTGGCAGTTCTGCCATAGCAGTGGGAACACATTCCATTTTCTGTAGCTCCTTTGCTGCTATGTAATTATTTATCTTGATGAGGGGATAAGACTGATCAAGAGGGCAGCCTGATAACAATGATTCTTTCATGCACTCAGCAAACATTGTTATGATGTTCTCGTAATGAGCTGTCTTGAGAAGGAAGTTCCAAAATAAGAACTATTCCAGTATTGCAGAATAATGTAAAACCATACTATTGCTTAAAATGATCCTATAAACAAAATGAGTGAAAAGTATTGTTCTTAGCTCTTACACTTTACTCCTACGAAAATGTTCAGATACTGTGCATGGTAGGGGAAAAACCCACTCTTACAATTGCTGAAATTAAAATTTAGATCTCTAAAATCACAAGATTTCAAAGCTGGAACAGACCTTGGAGCTACAGGCAGACAGGATTTCGGCATTTTGTTGTTTTGACTAATCACTTGAGCTTTACCGAGTTACTGAGGAGATACTTTTATTGTTATATTTTAGAGGGAAGTGAATATTAGGTTGTAGCAAACTAATAATAACTAAAGATATAATTTATTCTTTATTTATGTTTCACAATCTTTAAGAAAAAAAGCGGGCTCATCTTCATTAGACAAAGAAGAGACAATTTCTTAGATATAGCAGGTTCACTTTTGTGTCTGCTAAAATCTGGAAGGTCTTTTTTTTCTTGAAGTACTTCTGGGTGTTGGAAGTTGCCATGATGCCACTTTCTAGAGAGTATTTCTTTTCTTTTCTTTCTTTTTTTTTTTTTTTTTACATTCTGTTGTTTTTCATTTCTCACACTTTAGCAATTTGCTTTAACCTTGCTGAGCGCCCACGGGCTCTTCATTTTTGTGACGTGATAAGAAGAATTCTTTGGAGGTGGTTATCTTTTTTTTCTGGTTAAGGTGGCCTGTAAAAGATTATGGTTAACTTGTGTTATGTTGTAATGATCACAATTAGATTGTATTCCTGCTTTATAAACTGGATTATTTTCTTTGGTAAAACTGCAATGATGTCACCAAGGTTCTTTCTTTTCTGTTCTTTCCAAAACTAATTCCAGCATAAGTGATCAATACTATTGCTAGCACAAATGTTCAGATGCTATTAAACAACAGACAAAAAAAAAAAAACAAAGATGGCTAATGTCTGAAAAATTCTACTGCAGCTCGTGTAAACTGGCTGCCCAAAGCACTATCCAGCTCTTAAAAGAAAATGTCATTCTTGTATTCAGTGAATTCTCTGATGTTGAATTACTTCCTGGGCTGGCTTTTCCATAAAATTAGTTTGAGTCAGTATTAATCCTTACTTTAGAAAAGCAAATCCACTGTGGCTAACAAATGGGATATAGTGAACACACACTAATAGTCAAAGGTGAAAGCCTACTAGAAACTATCATTTCCTCAGTGGAGTATGATTAGATAAAGAATTTAAAGCCCAACATCTGAAATTTGGGAATGCTAACACTTAAAGGCAACAACTTTCTATTACAATTTAAGAACTTTAATTATCGTATAATTTACTGGACAGTTTCAATATGTGATAAGTGAAGGAGAGGATTGTTTGGCTTTGCTGCCAATAGCTTACCTGATCATGAGGCAACATTGCCTGTGGACTTGAATGAAAATGGATCCCTCTCCCCTTCATGTGTAACTAACCCTAACTAAGCCTTGTCACTACAGCGTATTTACAAAGTCCTTGAGCGGTTTAACATTAAAGTTTAACTTTTAAACTTTAGTAATTTAGGTGGCACTATGCAGAAATAACCTGTATGCATACTTTAGGGCAAATTGAATTTCTCCTTCCCTCAGCGGATTTTATAAATAATAGCTATTTAGTTTTGCCTAGAGAATTTGAACTAATAATACAGTGTATATTGTTGCATAATGATATTTGTCCTAAACATGATTGTTTATTTTTTTTAGTATACCACCATGATGTTTTTAAATTTTAAAAATTCAAAAAACGTTACGAAGACCTCACATATGAACAAAGCATCCATTCAGAAATAAATGTTGCAGTATTTCTGACATAATTATCAAACTTAGGTGAATGTTCATTTGTAACTGGTAGTATAAGACACATGTGAACTGATTTGTTTGATAGTTACCACGTCTGTCTAAAATTATTGTTTGGGGACTGAATCAGGTACCCCACAAAAGACAGGTTCAAATTTTAATCTGTGTTCCTGTGGGTGTGAACTCATTTGTAAACAGTATCTTTGAATATTTTTAGGTGAGTCATTTGTGAATAGGATCTCAAAGATCCTATTTTGATGAGGCCAAATTGAATCAGGGTGGGCCTTAATTCATATTACTGGAGTCCTTATAAACAAAGGATATAGGACACAGAGGTAGACGTCAGAAGTCAGTGGAAACGAGACGACACAAGGAGAGGTAGATTTCCATGTGATGGAGGCAAAGATGCAAGTCAAGGAACCACAAGGATTGCAGCAAGCACGTGCAGTCAAGACCTTGATTTTGGACTTCTAGCCTCCAAAACTATGAGACAATAAATTCCTTTTGCTTAAGCCAACCAGTGTGTGGTGTTTGTCATAGAATCCCTGGCAAACTAAGATGCTATCTCATGGTAAATCCAGGAACCCAGAGTTATTACTCAGTCCCAAGGAATCAGTTCTGATGACTATTCTCTTCTATCAAAAGGCCATTGATGATCCTGCAATAGGATTCCTTCAGGGAATTGAGTCTAAGAGGTTCTGCTGCCCATCCTCTCTTTCCAATGGACTCAAACTTCAGAGTCCTCCTTCTCAACTCTGTAAAGTACAGCTGGAAGCAGACTCCATGATCCCAGCAAAATAATCACAACAATCCTCAGTACATTTCCCAAGGTCCCTGTTCATTTTTAAATAACTGTGCATGGGCTCTGACAAAACCCCTCTCTGAGGTGGGGAAACACAAGAGATAGTATTTCTCATCCTTCTCAAAGTGTATAGTTGGCTAGAGCAGTATGTCTCAAACTGGGACTCCGTAGGCCTATACCCAGTTATCTTTAATATTTGTGAGAGTTTTAAAATATTATGATATTTGTAAAGATAGTAAAGTAAGCATGTTTTGGATTGTCTGAATGATTACCAAGTACTGCCACCTCATTTTAGTGCTCATTTGTTTTTGTTTTTTTTGTTGATCATTTATTTATTTATTTTTTGTCTTTTATTTTATTTTATTTTATTTTATTTTTTATTATAGGTAAAAATCAAAATTCTCACAATGAGTGGGAGAGAGTGTGGTCTACAGTGTGAACTGTGGTCTATGGTTGGTGGCAAGGCTCCAGGATGTGTAAGCTCATTTGTTTTTATATCTACATTTACATTAGCGTCCAGAAGTACTACTTGTAATTATCATGGGCTAAGGAGAAAAGAGTGGTGGGGGACAAGGTGCTTGGTCCAAGGGAAAGTGAAATGCCATCACTACACCTCACTGTACCAATAAACTTTCCAGCATTTCTCATTGAGAAACAGAGGGAGAATTGAGTCTTCCCAATGCACATATTAGTTGTGGAATGCTGAATTCCACACAGCTTTTACCTCAGCAATCGATACCTTATTAAATATGCTTTAAGCAGTGATGTGACATCATCCATCATGCTAATGTTCTTAAGTTCAATATTATTCCTTTAGTAGTTTTATTTTCATGAGGTAATTTTGTTTTGGTTTTATATTGTAGAACAGCTATACCAAGTAACCAATTTATACCTAGTTCTGTTTGTACTTATTTAAGTAACATAATACTAAAGAAAGTCTATATCTACATTGGGACTCACATTTTTTAATTCTTTCGGAAGGATCTCTATAATACTCAGGATTACAAAAACACTGGGCTAAAGACACCCCCATTTTACATTACTAAACAGCATTTATACAACAAATGCCTGAAGATTTAAGGTCACCTCATGGTTTTTCTCCATGGGAAATCACTGTGTGTTTACTTTCTTTATATTTGTATAACTAAAAAGCCCCAAAAAGAATGCAGGTGCTCAAGAGAAAAGTCTCTTCCCCATGAACCCTCTTTCTTTCCCATTCCACAAATAGAAGACAACAATTAACATCTAATGAAAGTCCAAGAGGGGAAATATGATCCATCCTCAGGAGAATCACAATTATTCTAGGATACTGTGAACGTGTCTTCCACTGGTCCTCCTAATGAATATACACTGTTTGATGTTGTGAACACCATCACCCACCATACCTGGTAGTCAGTGGGATAATACATTTTATTGGACTTTTCTACGCATTGACACCCAAAATGAGTTGATGATGGCATCAAGCCAAGGGTCAATAAAGAAACAATTCCTTGAGACCATACGATGTGGTACAGGCACACAGTTCTCAAAGTGGTGACTTGACCCAAGGAAAAAATATGAAACTATATAAGAAATTTATGGACAGTATTTCTTTCAGGCAATTATTTATAAAAACTTTTTCTCAAACAAGATATTCTAGGTATTGCATAGCAGTGCATTTGGGACTACTCTCTGACAAGTGCTTCGTGTATTGTTAGTTATTTAATTAAAAGAGCCATGCACTTTGATAATCAGCTGGTATCTGCTAGAAGTCTAAAAACACATGACACTAATTGAGGGACTCCTTTATTCAGATATAGGCCCAAGGGGGTATGCTTTTACAGGCAATGCCAAGATTCATCTCAAGAAATAACATTGGGGAAGCAGATGTGGCTTAAGCAGTTGGATGCCTGCCCACCACATGGGAGGTCCTGGGTTCAGTTCCCAGTGCCTCCTAAAGAACACAAGCAAGACAGCGAGCTGATGCAATGGGCTGGCATGGTGAGCTGATGCAACAAGATGATGCAATGAGGAAACACAATGAGAGATACAACAAGCAGGGAGCAGATGTGGCTTTAGATACACAACAAACAGGAAGCAGATGTGACTCAAGTGATTGGGCACCTCCCTCCCACATGGGAGGTCCCAGGTTCAGTTCCCGGTGCCTCCAAAAAAAAAGAAGACAAGCAGCAGACACAGAGAGCACACACACACACACACACACACACACAAAACCAAACAGATACAGAGAGCAGACAGCAATCCTAAACAACAAGGCAGAGGTGGGAATAAATAAATAAAATAATATTTTAAAAAAGAAATAAAATTGCTAATATTATAGATGAATATTTAATGACATGAAAAATTGTTAATAAAATAAACACTTTCAATAAATAGACAAAGATATAATGTTTGGATTTAAAAGAGAAATCAATTGTATGTTATTTACAAAAGATGTACCTTACATAAAAGGGAAAAGAAAGACAAAGTAAAAGGAGAAAAAAGATATATTGTGCAAAGAGTAACCATCCTCAGTAAAATATAATTAATATAAGACAAAATGGACTTTAAGGTAAGAAGCTTTACTGGAAATAAAGAGATATATTTAATAAAGATTCAAGGATGGGAAGCGGTTGTGGCTCAAGTGGTTGGGCTCCCGTTTACCATATGGGAGGCTCCAGGTTCATTTCCCAGAGCCTCCTGGTGAAGGCAAGCTGGCCGGTGCGGTGCAGGAGCTGGTGCAGCAAGATGACACAATAAACGGAGAAAAGCAGACACAGAATGGACACAGCGAGCACAAGCAGCAAGGGGGGGATAAATAAATAAATAAAATAAATCTTTAAAAAAAAAAAAAAGATTCAAGGATGAATCCACCAAGAAAACATACCAATTTTAAATTCATATGCATCTAGTAACATAGCCTCAAAATATATTAATACAAAGCACAAACTGACAGCACTAAAAGGAGAAATACGCAAAGTTGCAATCACAATTAGCTATTTTAACATCTCTCTTTATAATCGATGGAACATGCAGACAAAAAATCAGTAAAGATACAGAGATATGAACGAATTTGACCTAATCGATGTAAATGGAACAATGAAATGACATTGCATAATATGCATTCTTTTAAAGTGTGCAGGAAAAATTTACCAAAATTGACTATGCTGGTCATAAATAAGTCTCAACACATTTCAAAGGACTTAAATCATACAATGTATTTTCTCTGACCACAGTGGAATTAAGGTAGAAGTAAATAATAAAGATAACCAGAAAATCCCCAAATGTTTGGAAATTAAGCCACACATTTGTAATAATCTATGGGCCAAAGTAGAAATTGCAACAGAAACTTAAAAAAATATTTTGAACTGAGTAATAATGATAGGACACATAAAAACTCGTAAGATAATGCTAAAGCTTTGTTTAGGAGGAAATTTATGTCCTTAAACACATATATTAGGAAAAAAGGTTGAAAATAACCAAGATTTCATCACAAGAAGTTAAAAAGGACAGAAAATAAAATTCAAAGGTGGAAGAAAATGATTAAAAAAACAAAAACAAAAAAACAACCAGAAATGAATCACAATTATAGAGAACATTTACAAAGCCCAAAGTCGGTAATTTAAGACTAAGTTGATAAACCCTAGTAGGAAAAAAGAAAGAAAACACCAATATCAAGAATGAATAAAGTTCCTATAATGATTAAATAATAAAGGGTTATTATGAATAATTCTATGCCAAAAAATTTGGAATTTAGGTAAAATAGAAAAATCCCTTGAAAAACACAATCTAGTAAAATCTGATTTAGAAGAAATAGAAAATATAAATAGTCCTATATTTATTAAATCAAATCAGTCTGCTATAATAAAGCCTTCTGCTCTCCATCCCCATGCCCCCAAACCAAAAAAAAAAAAAGGCTAGATGGCTTTATTGTGTATTCTTCCAAATATTTAAAGATGAAATAACACTTAACATTTAATTCTTCTAGAGGATAGAAAAAAGAGGGATCTTTACACCTTGTTTTATAAAGCCAGTGTAAACTTAATAATAAACACTAATGAGGATACTAAAAGAAAGGAAAATTAGAGGACAATTTCTCATATTAACATAGATAAAAAATCTTAAATAAAATATTAGAAACCAAATCCAGTGATAGATAAAAAGGGTAATAGCACAACCAAATTGTGTTTATTCCAGGAATGCAAGGTTGGTTTGCTATTTGAAAATTAATGAATATAACTCACCACTGCAGTAGATTGACTTATGTACCCAGAAAAAAAACATGTTATCTTAATCCACTTCTGTGGGTGTGAGCTCATTGTAAATAGAACCTTTAAAAGATGTTATTTTTAGTAGAGGCATGGCCAATTGAGTCAATTCTATTACAGAAGGCCTTAGAGAGATCACAGAGAGAAAGCCGCAGGAAAAAACAAGAAGCTGGAAATCCATGACATGCAGCAGAGAAAGGAGAGGACACTGACATGTGTTGGAAAAGCAAAGGAACCTCAAACCCAGTCAGAGGTACTGACCCTGGGAGGAAGCATGCCTTATAGCCTCTGAAACTGTGAGCCAATAAATTCCTGTTGTTAAGCCAATCCTTTGTATGGTATTTGTTTTAGCACCTAAGAAACTGAAACAACTGCCTTAACAAAATAATATATGATATGTATAACAGAAAATTCCTATGAGCATTTCAATAGATACATAAAAATCATCACCAATTTCAACATTCACTCATGATTTTTAAAAAATCTTGTCAAACTAGGAATACAAAGGAAATTCCTTTATCTGATAAAAGGTAAATATGGAAAATGTACAACAAAGACCAAACTGACTGGCAAAATGGTGAATGATTTCTCTCTGAGATAAGGAAGATAAAAATGTCTGCTATCACCACTTCTATTCAACATTGTACTAGATGTCCTAATCAGTGCTAATAGACAAGGAAAAGAAATAAAAGGCATTAATTACCAATAAGAAATCAAATGGTCACCATGCACAGATGACTTCATTCTGTATACGGAAAATCCAAAAGATTATACAATCTGTTAGAAACAGTAAGAGGATATAGCAAGGATTGCCAGAGCTAATAAATAACTTCCAAAGGAAAAGTGAGAATGATGAAGTCGCCCACACACAAAGTATATATATGTGATTTCATTTAAATGACTTTTAAAAACAATCAGAAGTAAGGATAGTGACAGAAGTAAGGATAAATGTTATATTTGGGAAGAAATGAGGGGGTAGTGATTGGCATGGTTGAGGATGGAAATTTTGGGTTATGATAATATTCTATTCTTGAATATTCTATTTCTGGGTAGTGATTACACAAGTATGTGCACTTTATGATATCTCATCAAGCGATTGAACTATCTGCTTAGAATCTGTGCATTTTGGATGTATATATTATGCTTCAGTTAAAACTGTCTATTAAAAAATAATGTGGTAGAAAGAGAAAAAAATAAAAATAAAAAAAAATAAAAAAATAAAAAATAAAAAAATTTAAAAAAAAGAAACAAAACAAAACAAAAAGAAACAAACAAACAAAAAATAATGTGGGATAGCATAGGGAGGGAATTCTGGCAAGTGAAAAAGTTGTTTTAATGTGGAAGAATTATGAATGAAAATGTTTAAAAAATCTTTTTTAAATATTTTTATAAGGTTGTTATAATGAATAAAATTTGTATGGGAGGAAAAAGTAATTTAGCATTTGTTCTAATACATATGTAAATTGGAGATAGAGGCTTTCAAGTCCTATGCCAGGACTGTAATAATTTCAGTCTGAAAACTTTTAAAAATCTGGTATTACAACCTTCTACCACAGTGAAAAAATCTCATCTAAAGAGCTCTGAACTTCTAATTTTCAGCAAGGTAACTTCCAGGCACGCTCTTCAAAAATCATTACAATATATATCTAGGTAATGAAATGAGGTAATAAACTATAAGCAGTGAAATAGTGGGAAAACCTACCAATAATAATAACTTTGGCTTTGAAAAATATTACTCTTTCTTTGTAATGGTAATAGCCAGCAGGGTCAGCAATTTATTAAGGATACTCTGAGTTCACACAATAAAATCATTTCATCTGCATATAAAATGTCATTTAAATCTATATTCTCTATAGTGAGATACAATTAACATCTGATTAATAGAATAATAAAACTTTTGAGAACTTAACTTCTCTGGTATCTTGATGGGAAGATTTTTTTTTTTTTTTTAATTAGAGATGTTGTAGGTTTACAGAAAAATCATTCAGAGAATACAAAGTTCCCATTGACTTCCCTCATACACAGTTTTCCCTGTTATTAATACTTTGCATTAAAGAAATACCTTTGTTACAATTGATGATATAATATTATTATAATTATGCTATTAACTATAGTACATAGTTCTATGGTTTATAAAAAATGTTAATTCATGTAACATATACAACATAAAATTCCCCATTTCAATTACTTTCAAATATACTATTCAGTGGTGTTAATTACATTCACAATTTTGTGTTACCATCACCACAAGCCATTACCAAAACTTTTCCACCACCCCAAAGAGAAACTCTATACTAATTAAGAGTTTTTTTTTTTTTCAGAAGGTACTGGGGAGGGGTTTGAACCCGGGAACTCATATGTGCACAAAGCAGGTGCTCAACCACTGAGCTACTCCCTCTTCTCTCCAATTAAGTATTAACTCTCTATTCCCTAATTTTACCACTACCCCTGGTAACGTGTATTCTAATTTCTGATTCTATAAATTTGCTTATTCTAATTATTTCATATCAACGAGATCATACAATATTTATTCTTTTGTGTCTGGCTTATTTCTCTCAACAGATATCTGCATTGTTCATCCATATTGTTGCATGTATCAGAACTTCATTCATTTTTATGCCTGAATAATATTCCATTGTATGTATATACCACATTTTGATTATCCATTCATTTGTTGATGGACACTTGGGTTGCTTTCGTCTTTTGACAATTGTGAATAATGCTGCTATGAACATCAGTGTACAAATAAGTGTTCTAGTCCTTGCTTTGAACTCTTTGGGTAGATACCTAGAAGTGGGATTGCCAGGACATATGATCATTTTATATACTTAATTTTCTGAGGAATCACCAACTGTATTCCACAGTAGCTGTACCATTTTACATTTCCAATAACAATTAACAAGTCTTCCTATTTCTCCATATCCTCTCCAACACCTCTATTTTACCAGTTTTTTAATAGTACTCATTTTAGAGGGTGTGAAATGGTATATCATTGTGGTTTTGATTTGCAATTCCCTAATGGCTAATGATGTTGAATATCTTTTTATGTGCTTTTTGGCCATTTGTGTGTATGTATATATATATATATATATATATATATATATGTGTGTGTGTGTGTGTGTGTGTTTTCTTTTGAGAAATGTCTATACAGACTTTTGCTCACTGTTTTATTTTTAAAGATTTACCTTTTTTTTTTTTTTAATTTTTTATTCCCAAGATTTACTTTTTATTTATTTCTTCCACCCACTTGTTGTTTGCACTTGCTGTGTCTGTTCGTCTTCCTCATTTCTTTAGGAGGCACCGGGAACCGAACCCAGGACCTCCAGTATGGAAGGGAGGTGCCTAATAGCTTGAGACACCCCATTCCCTGCTTTGTTATGTCTCTCATTGTGTTTTTCTTCTTGTGTCTCTTGTTGCATCATCATGTTGCATCAGCTTGCCATACCTGCCCATCGCACCAGCTTGCTGTCTTCTTTAGGAGGCACCAGGAACCGAACCAGGGACCTCCCATGTGGTAGGTGGGAGCTCAATTGCTTGAGCCACATCTGCTTCCCTGCTCACAATTTTTAACTGTGTTGCTTGTTTTTTGTTGAGTTGTAGGATTTCTTCATATATTCTGGATATTAAACCCTTCTGGGATATGTGGTTTCCAATATTTTCTCCCATTCATTTTACTTCCATGATAAACTCCTTTGGTACACAAAAGTTTTAAATTTTGATGATGTCTCATTTATCTATTTTTTCTTTTGTTGTTCATGGTTTCTTTCTAAAGTCTAAGGAACCATTGCTGAACACAAGGTCCCGAATATGCTTCCCTATCTTTTCTTCAAGGAGTCTTGTAGTTTTGGTTTTTCTATTTAGTTCTTTGATCCATTTTGAGTTAATTTTGTATGTTGTTGGAGGTAGGGGGTCCACCTTTGTTCTTTTGCATATGGATATCCACTTTTCCCAGCATCATTTATTGAAGAGACTATTCTTTCCCAGTTGAGTGGACTTGGCACCCTTGTTAAAAACCATTTGGCATAGATGTGAGGATTTATTTCTGAACTCTCAACACATTTCTCTTGGTCTATATGTCTGTCCTTGTGCTAATACCATGCTGTTTTGACTACTGTAGCTTTATGATAAGTTTTAAAATCAAGAAGTATAAGTCCTCCAACTTTGTTCTTATTCAAGATGGTTTCAGCTATGTAGGGTCTCTTACTCTCAATATAAATCTGATGATTGGCTTTTTTGCATTTCTGCAAAGTAGGCTGTTGGAATTTTGATGGTTATTGTGTTGACTCTGTAAATTGCTTTGGGTAGGATTGACATTTTAACAATATTTAGTCTCCTAATCGATGAACATGGAATGTCATTTCATTTTTTTTTTAAGTTTTACTTTTATTTTTTGCAATGTTGTGTGGTTTTCCTTGTATGAATCCTTTCATCCTTGGTTAAATTTATTCTTAGATGTTTTATTCTTTTAGTTGCTATTATAAATGGATTTTTAAATTGATTTCCTCTTCAGATTTGTCATTACTAGTGTAAAGAAACACTGCTTTGATTTTTGTATATTGATCTTGTATCCTGCCACTTTGCTGAATTCATTTATTAGTTCTTATAGCTTTGTTGTAGATTTTTCAGGATTTTTTCTATATAAGATCATATAATCTACAAACTGGCAGTTTTACTTCTTCCTTTCCAATTTGGATTTTTAAATTTCTTTTTCTTGCCTAATTGCTCTAGCTACAACTTCCAGTACAATATTGACTATCAGTGGTGACAGTGACAAGATCTTGTTTTTTTCCTGATCTTAGAGGGCAATCTTTCAGTCTTTCATCACTGAGTTTGATGCTAGCATTGGGTTTTCCATATATGCCCTTTATCAAGTTAAGGAAGTTTCCTTCTATTTCTAGTTTTCTAAATGTTTTGATCAAGGTGTGCTGGATATTTTTTCAAATGCCTTTTCTGTGTCAGTTGAGGTGATCATGTGTTTTTTGGTCCCTTCATTCTGTTAATGTAATGTATTGCCTTGATTTTCTTATATTGAACCACCCTTGCATAATTGTGATAAATTCCACTTGATCATGGTGTATAATTCTTTAAATGTGCTGTTGGATTCAGTTTGCTAATTTTTTTGGAGGACTTATACATCTAATTCAAAAAGAATATTAGTCTGTAATTTTCTTTCTTATATTCATCTGACTTTGGTATTAGGGTGATATTGGCCTCACAGAATGAGTTAAGGAGTGTTCCCTCATTTACAATTTTTAGGACAGTTTGAACAGGATTGGTGATAATTCTTATCTGGTAATATTCACCCGTGAAGCCATCTAGTTCAGGGCTTTTCT
Organism: Tolypeutes matacus; assembly: GCA_026826555.1. Lineage (NCBI taxonomy): Eukaryota > Metazoa > Chordata > Mammalia > Cingulata > Chlamyphoridae > Tolypeutes > Tolypeutes matacus. The sequence goes on from JAKSZT010054304.1 coordinate 22,763,589, forward strand.
TTTTTGGAAGTTTTTCATTACCAGTTTAATCTTTTTATTTGTTATTGGTCTGTTGAGATCTTCTATTTCTTCTAGACTCAGTGTAGGTAGTTTGTTTGTGTTTCTAGGAATTTGTCCATTTCATCTTGGTTATCTAATTTGTTGGCATACAATTGTTCATTGTATCCTCTTATATTCCTTTTTTCTTTCTGTGGGGTCAGTAGTAATGCTCTCCCTTCCATTTCTGGTTTCACAAATTTGTGCCTTTTCCCTTTTTCCTTTGTCAGTCTAGCTAAAAGTTTGTCTGTTTTATTGACCTTTTCAAGGAATAAACTTTTGATTCTGTTGTTTCTTTCTATTTTTTATTTATCCTAATTTTTTTTTTTTTTTTAAGGAGGAACTGGGGTTTGAACCTGGGACTTCATACATGCAAAGCAGGCACTCAACCACTGGGCTACCACTCTGCTTTAAGCATTTTTATTTTCTTCCTTCTGCCCTCTTTAGGTTTGTTTGCTGTTCTTTTGTTAGATCCTATAGTTGTGAGGTTTGATCTTTGATTATAGATCTCTCTTCTTTTTTAATGTAAGCATTTAGAGTTATAAATGTCCTTAGCACTGTCTTTGCTGCATCACATACATTTTAATATACTATATTTTCCTTTTCATTGAACTCAAGATATTTCCCAATTTCTTTTGAGATTTCTTCTATGATCCATTGGTTGTTTAAGAGTATGCTTTTAAATTTCCATGTATATGTGAATTTTCCAGTTTTCTATTATTGATTTCTAGCTTCATTTCATTGTGGTCAGAGAAGAAACATTGTATGATTTCAATATTTTTTAATTTATTGAGACTTGTTTTGTGACCTAACTTATGATCTATACCAGAGAATGTTCCAAGTACACTAGAGAAGACTGTATTCTGCTGCTGTTAGGTGAAGTGTTTTATATATGTTAGGTCTAGTTGGTTTATAGTATAATTCTAGTCTTCTATTATCTCTCTATAATCTCCTCTCTATAATTTCTATCCATTATTGAAAGTGGTATATGGAAGTCTCCTATTATTAAAATAGACTCATCTATTTCTCCCTTCAAATGTGTCAAAATTTACTTCATATATTTTGGGGCTCTGTTTTTAGGTGTATGTATATTTATATTTGCTATGTCTTCTTGTTGAATTGACCCCTGTTTCAGTATATAGTGATGTTCTTTATCTCTTACAACAGTTTTTGACCTAACATCTATTTTATCTGGTATTATATAGTATTAGCTCTCTCTCTTTTTTAAAAAACAATTTATTGAAGTATATCATTCATACGTGAACATACATAAACAATAAGTGTTCAGTAAACATTGTGAACTTACAAATCAAACATGCATAACATCATACAGGGCTCCCACACATCACCTTACCACAAATACTTTGCATTGTTGTGAAACATTTGTTAACAAATTATGAAAGAGCATCATCAAAGTATTACTACTAACTATAGTCCGTATCTTACTCCTCTATTTTTTTTAAGGATTTATTTATTTACTGTTACCCATTTTTACACCCCCCCCCCCCCATTTTTGTTGTTTTTGTGTCCATTCGCTGGGCAACTCTCTGTGTCTGTTTCCTGCCCTCTCTTCTCATCCTTCTCCTGTCTTCACTGGGATTCGATCCTCAGAAACTCCGATGTGGGAGAGAGGTGTCCTACTGCCTGCGCCACCTTAGTTCCTAGTTTTTTGGCGAGTCTCATCTTGGCTCTCCCCTGTGTCACTTTCCTGTTATGCCATCATCTTGCTGTGTGGCTTGAGGGGCCTGACTGCATACCCGCGCAGAGGGCCTGGCAGTGCATCTGCACATGGGGCCGGGTGGTGCACCCATGCCCAGGGCCTGGGGGGCTCACCTGCTCACGGGGCCTGGTGATGCACTCACATGCAAGGCCTGGGGGGCTTACCTGCTTGCAGGTCCTGGTGGCCCACGTGCCTTCTATATTTTTCTTTTTAAAATTTTTACTGGAGGTCTTGGGGATCGAACGCAGGTCCCTCCATATGGGAGATGGATGCCCAACCATTTGAGCCACATCCTCCCCCTGCTATATCTCTTAAGGTTGACCAAAGATACCTAGAGTTACAGTCATTTCCCATACAGGATAGTCATATAATAAATCAGGCTTGGTTTATCACCAGCATTCTAAAAACCAGACCTAGGGCAAAAAACTAGGTCTGTGGACACATGCATGATTTCCAATATAGCAAATGTTTAGCCTACCCTGATTATCAAAAAATCAGGGCAGCGAGAATATTTGTATCATCAGCTCTCTTTTGATTTTTATTGCATGGAATATTTTTTTCCTTCCTTTCACTTTCAACCTACTTATATGTTTACATTTAAGGTGAGTCTCTTGTAGATAGAATATAGTTGGGTCATGCTTTTATTTATTTATTTATTTTTTTAATCCATTTTGTCAATCTCTCCCTTTTAACTGGAGCATATACTCCATTAACATTTAGGGTAACTATTGATAATGCAAGGGCTTTCTTTTGTCATTTGCTATTTGGTCTTTGTAAGTCTCATGCCTTTTTTTGTACCTCAATTCCTCTGATAATGCCTACTTTCATATTTATTTGCTTTTTTGTAGTGTACCATTTTGAGTCCTTTCTCATTTCTTTCTGTGTATATTTTTCATATATTTTCCTTGTGATACCATGAGGCTAAGAATTAGCATCTTAAGTCTATAACAATCACATTTTATTAGATACCAACTTAACTTCAGAAGCTTATACATACCCTGTTCCTATATTGCTCACTCCCCCACCTTTTTGTTGTGCTTGTTATAAATTATATCTTTACATTGTATATATAAAACCATATATGATTTATCATTTCTTTCCCTATATTTGCATTTTAGAACCTGTAAGAAGTGAAAAAAAAAATGGAGTTACATACCAAAAATACAATAGAATAGTACTGACATTTATAATTATCCATATGGTTACCTTTACTGACACTCTTTATTTCTTTATGCCACTTTGGTCCACTGTCTTTTGTCCTTTCCATTCAGTCTGAAGAACTTCCTTTAGCATTGCTTATAGGACAGGTCTATTGGTGATGAATTACCTCAGCATTTGTTTATCTGGGAATGTCTTAATCTCTCCCTCATTTTTGAAAGACAACCTCACTGTATCTAAAATTCTTGGTTGGCAATTGTTTTCTTTCAGCACTTTAAATATTTCATCCCACTACCTTCTTGCCTCCATGGTTTCTGATGAGAAATCAGGATGTAATTTTACTTCTTTGAGCTCAGCTTCCTCATCTGTACAAATATGTACAATACTCCATTTCAAAGTTATTATATTTTGAAAAGTGTAATATCAATATGTAAATTTAGGTTGTTTTATATTATTATTGTTATTATTAAGGTGCATTTCTAAATGTAAAAGATAAAGCATATAGTATAGTAGTGCTTAGGGTTGGAAAGAATATAGGGAAATGGGGTCAGAAAGATTAAAGAACAGATAAATCCATTGGTAATTATAAAAGGATAAGAAAAAGGCGAATTTGAAATCTTAAAAGCTCATTACAAACTGGTTAATTCTTTTTCTAATTATATCACATTGTAAAACTTGATGTAATAGACATCTGTTGCTTTTTGTTTGTTTGTTTTGTTTTGCCTTATAACCTGCCCTCTTCTGGCAAGAGCTACTTTTTTCCTTTGGAGAACTGTATTTTCCAGCTCCATGGCTTTTCTGGCAGGCTGCCAATTATGTTACTCTGTTCACCTGACTAGGGTTGGGCATTCCCAGGGATTTGCAGGTAAACCAAATCAGGCCAATCAGAACCCTTCTTTGAAATTGTTTATATAGTTCCTGATGGGGAATATCTGTTTTCTCTGGATTTCTAAGGGGAGATTTTTAAAATTTGGAGGTCACTTGAGTGTTCATTAATCAATTACCCCTCATTCTGCCTTTCTTGATGCCTAGAAACATTGATTTGGGCACTAAGATTATCTTTTAAGGGGTCTGAATTAAATTTCATCTATGTTTTCACATTTTCTTTGAAGCACTATTTCTGTTTAGTAGACAATGGAGTTTCCAAGCAGTTAAGAACATGTATTAAAAGGGCTCTGGAATTTTTCTGAAAAACAGTGTAACTAGCAGTAAAAGAAAATCTCACATATCTTCACATTACAAAACAAAACCAAGTCTCTTTACTTGACAGTGGCATTTTCAGGTACCTAAAGTACTTACTTTGTTGATATCATTAAATATCTAGTCAGCATTCAGATTTTCTAAATTGTTGTAAAATCTTTTTTTACAATTGGTTTGTTTGAATCACGATCCAAATAATGGAACAAAAAATTTAAACGTATTATCAAGCACAGTGGGCTGGTTGCATTTTACTTCTTTTCAAAGTAGATACTTCCTTATCACTGTAACACATTCCCTAAGCAACAGATTTTAGAGATTTTTTTCAAGTTCTCTTTAAGTGCTTTGAAAATATCAGATGAAGTTCTGCTAAGGAAATTATGGGGTAAATAAACACAAGGGAAAGTCTGAAGTTAGTCTTGAACATTGGAAGCCAAAAGGGAGTGGTGACAACAAAACACATTTATGCTGCTTTTGCACCTTTTGAGGGGTCTCATTACCTTTACTTGTTTAACTTGGAGGAAAAAAAGAGAGAACTCCCCTCTTGTTGGCCAATATCTAATAAAGTTCTGAAAATTTATAAGGCAAATTATTAACATATTTATTAAATATTTTATACTTATAAAAATAATATCTGTAGCTTTATTACAGCTAACATCCTTATCTTTGTTCAACATGCCCTCCTTTCTTCTCAAGTACAATCAAGGACTAAGCCATCAATGAAAGATAATATCTTCTATGGTATAAATGAATACATATATTTTGCTTTGATTCAAATATGAAAGGACAAAACAATTTTTACAGCCCCCACAACTTTCATGTCCCAGAGAGGAGGTGCCAAGGAGTGAGTGGTTAGAGACCTTTAGTCATGCATAGTGTCCACTCATCTCAAGTAAATGAACAATAAAGTGATCAGTGTATTTGCAAAGCCAACTTAGCATTGTGACAAATCCCCTAAGCCCTTCCCCCATCCAACCTATTCCTATGGTCCTCCTAATTAGAAATTCTGGGGCTAACACCAACCACAGTAAACTAACACTTATTTCATAATTTCAGATCTTAACAGGACTACTGGGTACAAAATCATGTATGATTTTTTGCCATGTATTCATTATTCTGACTTTATGAAATTAAGATCTTGAAAAGTGAAAAAAAAAAAAAAAAAAAACAAAAACCAACTCAAGAGGTCCACTTCGTGCATTCACTTTGCTTGGGTACTCAGAAGGTAAAACCCGCAGCCTTTGGGTTGGTCCCCTTCCTCCCCCCATCTTTGCTTGCCGTATCAACACTAAGTGCCCAGGTTCTGACCTGGACTAAAACTCATGATCTTCTGGCCCAGGTTCTGTGAACTGAGTCATTCTGGCACTGAGAATATTCCGTGACTCAGCAGCAGGCCTGACAAGGAGGATGCCAGAATCCAGATAATTTCGAGTCTTTTAAAGGCAAGCTGGGGAACACAAACAACACAGTGGAATAATTTCGCAGTTGGTCTGGCGTACCCAGGGGAAAAATGTCATTCCATTCCCAGCCTTTTCACTTCCTTCCCTGGCCCAGTAAAACTCCTGGTTACACTTTAATTTAGCTGCAGGAAATCACATCAGAAAAGTCATTCTGATGCTGCGACGAGGCCCTTCATTCTCCAGGGGCTGTGTCAGACCACCGCCCACCCACCCTCCGCGACCTCTCCTGGGGTAGGGCTGGAAGGGGGGCCAGAGCAGCGGCGAGGCACTCCCGGGCCGGCGGGCAGACCCTACCGTCCGTTCCCAGTCCCGGAGCCCAGGCCCAGTTGGGCGGAAGGACGGACACCTGGCAGGCGGAGACCCGCGCTGCCGCGGCTCACAGTAGCGCGGGACCCAAAGGCCGACCCCGAGCGATCCCACAGCGTCAGGCGTCGGCCCTTTAATGCCCCTTCCTCCGTCTCCTCCCCCAATCCGGAGTCTTCCGGGGACGCGGGGCCCCGGGACCCCGACATCCCACCCGCGCGCGGCGCTAGCTCTCCGCAGCCTCCCCTTCCCTCCCAGCATGCAAAGCCCCGCAGCCCCTCCCTCCTTCTCACTCCTTCTCCTCCTCCCTTCCCCCTCCCGTTCCGCGCCCGGCCCTCGCGCCCCTCTCAGCCCCTCCTCCGCCGCTCGCGCGCCTCGGGCCCGAGCGCGAGACGCCGCCGTCCTCGCCGCCTCCGCGAGTCGCCGGGTCGGACGCGCAGTCCCTGGCGCGCGGAGGGCGGGGGAGCAGCCACGGGGACAGTGGCTGCTGCTGACAAGAGGCCGGGGTTGGGCTTTCTTCTCCGCCAGACCCCACCCCACAGTGCCGACCCCACCCCCTCCTCCTTCCTCTCAGGGGGCGCGCGCTCGGGCACGCGCAAGGAAGTCGGGGGTCGGCGCTGAGTGCGGGCTTGTCCCGGGGTGGGTGAGGAAAGCGCGGAGGCGGCGCGCGTGGCAGTGGTTAGCGAGCTGCACGGTTCTCGCCAGGAGCACCCCGCTGCCCGTCTCCAGCGCGAGCTGCCGCCGCTGCCCGCCGCGAGAGTCCAGCGCCGAGCTCCAATCTCAGCGCCTCCCGGGGACGCCGCTGGGAGAGAGGAACGCGCCCACGCCCTTGCCTTTGCCGTGGCCCAGCGCGCGGGTGACAGAATGAGGGGCAGCGAGCGGGCCGCGCCGGCGCTGCGGCCCCGGGGGCGGCTCTGGCCATTGCTGGTCATGCTGGTGGCCGCCGCGGCAGGCTGCGCCCGGGCAGCCATGGACGAGTGTACCGACGAGGGCGGGCGGCCGCAGCGCTGTATGCCCGAGTTCGTCAACGCCGCCTTCAACGTGACCGTGGTGGCCACCAACACGTGCGGGACTCCGCCTGAGGAGTACTGCGTACAGACCGGGGTGACCGGGGTCACCAAGTCCTGTCACCTGTGCGACGCTGGGCAGCCCCACCTGCAGCATGGAGCCGCTTTCCTGACCGACTACAACAACCAGGCCGACACCACCTGGTGGCAAAGCCAGACCATGCTGGCCGGGGTGCAGTACCCCGGCTCCATCAACCTCACGTTGCACCTGGGTAAGCCGTGACAGCCCTGTCCTCTACTACTGCTCGCCGGCAGCCCAGCGCCCGGGACACCTCCAGCCGCTGGCCCAGGCTGCGAGGCACGAACGGCAGGAATTCCCTCCTCCAACTTCTAGAAGTAGATCTAAGTCTTAATATCCCGCGAAGGCCAAGATGCCCCTCCCTAGCATCCCTCTGTTTACTTTCCTATTTTTTCTCACTTAACGGAATTCTCTCTCCCTTGATTATTCGCTCTTTCAGCTGTTTGGTTCCTCTTTTATGAAGCGTTCATCCGAAACTCCCATCCTCTAGTCTCTCTCCTTGCAGGACCATCACAGCACATACTTGGAATAGAGACAAGAAGGTCCACATTAAATACCTTTGCCTTTAAAATGTTTAGATATCTTTCCCGAGTTGATTGTGATTGCTTCTTGCTCTTTTGAACAAGTTAGAGGATAGGATCTAAGTGAAGGAAAATTTGAGACTCAAATGCCTTTACTGCCCGTATTGCTTATATGTAATTAAAATATAAATTCACTTTTAATGTTATAGTTCTTTAGAGCTGTTCAGCCTTAATTAAGGGTCACAAAGCTATTTCACCTCTAATTCTGGTACAGAGAAAACAAAAGGAAGTATCTGTACTCACTTTAATTGCTGGGCACAGTTTTGTCCCTGGGTTAAAAGGCTCTCTTATTGTTTTCCCTTTTGCTTTGATTCAAAGCAAGTGTAGAAACATAAAAAGTGACCTTTTAGAAGTCAGGAAAGGGATGCAAAGAAAACTTCATTGCAGGGCAGTGGATGAGGATGGGCATGTTTATCCTAAAGTATTAAAAATCATGTTTGATCTTTGTAAGTTTTTCTTCATTGAAATCGATGAACAAGAGGAAAGATTCATTAACAGAGTGGCATATGTGTGAGGAATCGGCATTTGATTTGTAGAACTTCAATCCCCATTGCATTGGGAGACTTGATTTTACCACAGTAGCTGGTACTGATGAACCTCCAGAGAGAACAGACAGCCTCAGGCCATTCTCTGTCCAAGCAGGGTTATTCTGTAAGTCTAATAACATTATTTGGGGACTTTTGAGAGGAACATTTTTGTAGACAAATGTTGCTTTTGATCACGGTTTTGTATTTTTCTTTCCTTTGCTCTCTCGTACACTACATTTTATATAAGCACCAAGATTCCAGAGAAAGAACATGACTTGGAAAAAGTGCTTTGAAAGTGGAATTAAATTACTGTGTAGAATTTTTAGAAAAGCAGTGTGCAGCACCTTTGGAGTAATGCCATTTTATTTGTAGGCAACTCATTAGACAGATAAAACTTTTTGAGAATACGTTCTTAGAATGAAACTCTGAGGTACTTGTTTTTCAGAGATTGGGAAGTAAACTGTATTGAGTTTAGTTTTTCAAAGATATTGGAAATGTATAGAAACAGCAGTATCTTGGAACTGGTACCTCTCTAAACACATGCAAGACAAGGACTCTTCTTAGACCTTGTGGTAATTGATGCTTTTTAGCATTTTCCTCCTAAATGTTATTTTTCTAAACTTGGCCTAAATTGTTTTTAAAATTTATATCCAATTGTTTTGTTTAAAATTTGACTTGTTAAACTTTCTGGGTTCAATTTTGAATACCCTTAAAAGTCTTATTTTGTCCATTTTCAGATATTAATATTTTCAAAGTAAAGGCACTGTCTTAATGTCTCAAAGTGCTTGAGATTCAAGTGAAAATTTCTGAACAAGAATCTCTTGCTTAGGTAAAAGTGGGACCCTCAATCTCTGTTTTATGAGTTTTCTGCTGTAGATACTATGTAGCTAAAGGTTATTTTAGCTGATTATAGAGGAAAGTAGATTACTCAGAGTTACTTCTATTTTACAAAGATAATGTGGTAGGGTGAGACAGTATCAGCCAAGTTACATTGCTACTATTGGGAGGCAGCTATATTAACTTTTGGTCATGGTGATTAAAAGGTCAAAAGAGATCTTAGAGTTCACCTATTTAGGATGCTAACATGACTTTTTTACTCTAAAAATGTTATATGCTTGGACTTGTTTTTGATAACATTCTTGCTAAATGAAGTTCATAAAATTATGGGTTTAAAACTCCCAAGTAAAAAAAACTTAAAATATTTTCATACATGTTTTGTGATTAACTGTAAAACATTCACTTTAAGCCTTTTTAGTTAGACAATTTCTAAAAACTTGACTAGAACTTGGGTCAGAAATGATGTCCTGGAGGAAATTGTGTGGGGGTGGAGAATGGGGGAAGGGAGATTGGTGTATAGTGAGGTTGATGTTTCTCTCTCTCTCTCTCTCTCTCTCCCCCCCTGTCTCTCTCTCCTTTTTAATGACAAGGATTCATACACACACATGTATGTTATGATCAATAATTTATGGCAAATAGGGCTTTTTGTATCAGTTTATATAAGGATGTTCAGCATATTCACTCCCTAACTCCAGTTACTCTCTGGGCTCTAGCTAACTAATTATTTCCCACAAATTCAAGTACCATGACTGTTTGTGCATCTATTAAATCTTCCATCCAGTTCAAATTTCACATACCCTTAAACAAGTGATGCATATTGTGCTTTGCCCTTACAGAGCATGTGAAACTTGAAGTGAGCCGGTGTAAAAGAATGAGTTCTAGCCACCACTTTTGTAGCCTTCCTTTTGATGTTGAACTTTAAACAAAGTAAACTTTAAGATAAGCAAACTCAGCTCACACTTAAGAAGTCACAAGAAACATACATGTTTTACTGATCACAAGTCACTTTTGTTATTATAAAAGTAAAACATGACAATCAGTAAGTATAATGACAAGTGAGTTTCTTCATCTGTAATTGATACGCTTCATGCCTTAGAGAACACCATTCACAATTTCTTGTGTTTTTCCAGAAAATTTTCATGCATATATGTGCATATATAAAATTACACAATCATTTTAGCTGGTATCTTTTTTTGGGGTCAGGACGTAATATATTTTAACAGATGGCCAGTACAAATGATATTATTCTACCATTATCATCATTTGCAATTCAAAATAGTAATTAATTTTGAGCGCAGCCATATCTTAAGCTACATATACAGTAATTCTCAGTGTATGTATACTGTATCATTGCATATAATGAGTTAAAGTTGTTGTAGGAACCAGAGCTGCATTTTTTGCCTGTTGTGGAGAGAACCCTCAGCCAGGTACCCTTTTCTAAAAAGTCTCAACTTCTAGATCTTCTATATTCTGTATGGATTATTCAATTGTTTAGAAGTTTGACTTTTGTGTTTTCAGTCATAATATAAGTTTTATAAGTATCAGTGGGGTAGCTGATAGATTGTTACTCAGGATTTGCCTTTTATTAAACAGCCCCTTTTATTAACTTAATCATTGTAGATGGAAACTTGGCAGACAGGGTCTTGATCTCAGAGAAAGGTAGATTTCCCCCTTTCTAAAAACCAGCTAGATTAAGGAAGAGAGTGCCATTATAAAACCAACTTAGTCAAGTTTGTGGAACATCTAAAATTAACACTGAGACCAGGTTAGTTTCCAAGCTTCTCATAATTTTTAGGAACAAATACTGATTAAATGATGCTTTTTTTTTTTTTTTTTTAGCTGCATCTGAATATCTGTCTTTTGTGTCTATATCAGAATAATTGATTTATAGGGATATTGCATTTTATTCTTTTTGCTCCTCTGAAGAATATATATTTAACAGGGAACAACCCCCCCACTACCAAATCTTTACAAGGTAAGTTTTGACTATGTCAGGGAATAGCTCACTCTGGTGACTTCACTGTGGTATTTGTACACCCTGAGGGGACACTATTTTAGTTTGTCTCACAAAGGCTTGACTTACATTTTGCAGGTTTCAACTTGCAAAGTTAAGGAACTCTTCTTTAATGACGAGGGGTTTTGAATGCAGTTGTATAAAACTGCTGTTGGCTGTACTATAGTTCACTGGTTTTTCTGTAATTACCTTCTCCATTTTTCTAAGGCATTCAGAAAAAAATATTTACACAATAGGGGAGAAGTTGGGTATCTATAAGGCATCCACTCTCCTATCATTTTGTCATTGGCTACATTTGAGAGGTGGATCAAGTTTGACCATTTCACTTGTAAATCCCTTTGGGATGTGGGGTGTGTCTTTTGCTATGCACACCTTTCCCCCATGCATGCATTCTCATGTAACTGTCAAATAGTCTGTAAATACATCTCAGAGTATCTGAAAGAAAGTTGTAGGAGTTTGAAGTTCTTGTCTTCATAAGCTTATGCTGTTAGATGGAGTTTGCATACTCAGTTGTAATGCCACTATAATAATAAATGAGTGTCTGTAACATATTTGACAGATTATAAAGTCTCCAGTTTATCAGTAATTAGATATTTTCACAATGTATTGAAGGCAGAGATACTTTACAGATGAGAATCCTCCTTGTGATTGCCAGAAGTCATGGAAGTAGGTCTTTGACTCCTCATCTAGTGTACTAGCCCCTGTAGCTCTTAGTTCTTTAACAAATCTCTGAAAAGAAGGACTAGTTTATTCCAGGGCAACTTTATGATAATAGTTGATGATTCAGAGTTACCAGACTCCCTTGTTTTCCTCTCCTTGCTCCTTTTCACTTTTGCTCTTTTCATGCTCTCTGTGATAAACCCATCTTAATCTCAAGGTTTCATTTATTGTTTGTAAATTGAAAAATTCTAAATTCGTGTCTCTCTAGTCCTAAAGACTTGTTGGACATGTTTAATTTGAGATGTTTAGGGGCCATGTCCAAAGCTAAATTCATTCTTCAACCTCTTGCCCACCCCAAAGCTGTTTTTGCATTCCCTGCGCTAGTGGCATTAGATTCTAACACTGAGGTGTCTAGTTTCTCCATGTCTCCTTTTAAAGATAACAATGCTTGCTAGGTTCTCATCATTAAAGATTACTCTGTATGGTAAGCAGATAGGGTCCACTGCTATGAAGCTTGTCAGTTCTTAGCAGGCTAATTCCACCCCTTACTTTCCCACCCATCCTTACTGCAATCTGCCCAAGACTACACTCTTACTTCCTATATCCAACCACTCTGTCTCTCATATCCTTATTTTTCTCTCCATTCTTCTTGCCTCTACCTTAATGAATTTCATGAATATGTAGCTGCGTACACACCAGGCTAAGGCATGAAGCAAATATTGGCCAGTGAGCCAAATTCACCTGTTTTTGTACTGCCTGTGAACTAAGACTTTTTTTCCTTCACATTTTTAAAGGGTTGCAATAAATAAAAAATATGTCATGACTCGTGAAGAATATATGATTCAAATTTCAGTTTCCACAAATAAAATTTTATTGGAACACAGAAGGAACACAGTGCATCCGTTTGTAAACATAGTGTTTATGGCTGTTTTCACAAGGGCAGAGTTGAGCAATTTTGACAGAGTCTGAATGGCCCACAAAGCCTAAAGTATTTATTCACTGGCCATCTACAGAAAAAGTTTGGTGACCTCTGCTCTAGACCAAGAAGTTCATAGTGAGAGGTGTAAGCACAAGAAGATTTACTTAACCATGCCAGAGGAGGCTGGAATATCCCTAGTACCTAGCAATGTGTCAACATTTAATAAGTGTTCAATGTATGTAGAATGAGTGTATAAATGATTGTCTGAACTATAAAAAGTTCCAAAACATTGCACATTAATTTAAATTCTTATATGCAGTACTTTTTGAATTTGTGTTTATTTTTATAAATGCTATCTCCATTTTCACGAGGTATAGGCCACTGTAACTGCTGATGTTAAATGTGGTATGTAGTTGTTTAATTTTGTAGCTTTAAAAAACCTTGCTAAGTTATGGAACTGATATGAATGGAAAGATCTATGACTGTCCTTTTTTGGGTAAAAACGAGAACGTTCATGTGATTTGAAACTCAGCCTAGATACCTTTTTATGGAAAGCTGTCTGTTCAGATTTGAATCTCACATGTGCATATGTATTTCTGAAATTTTAATGTTAATGTTGTGGGGTTTTTTCCCTTTAGAAAAGGACATAAGCAAATTTTATTTAAAATGTATATTTAAAGGGATTATTAAGCAGTTGAGGGGAAAGGTTATAATGAAACATCTTATTTGCTTATTATATATGGCAAAATTTTTACTTGAACTTTAATTCAAATTGGTAGAATTAGAAGACAGGCATAATGGGGTATGCTCTCTCTTTCAGATAGTGAAGAACTGGAAATGTAGAGTACAGTTTGGCTCACAGAATCCCACTTTAAAGCACTTAGACAGATGAACAGTAATCACATGTTCAGAGTTAGCAGGCAGCAGAACCGACAGATGCTTCTTTACTAGTTCCTAGCCTTACCTGATTGACAGCTCTACCACTGTTCTGTTCTGGTTTTAGGGAAAAGTTTAGAGCAGAGCTATTTGTTTATTTTTACTGCCCCCAATTCCTAAAAAGTACTTGAAAAATAAAGGATTAATCTGTCTCTTATCTTAAATTGTCAGTTTCAAAGGGTAAAATTTCAAGATGTTTGTGTGCTGATTGCCTTGCCTTGGTGACTTGTTCTGAGGCTTGTATGAGAGCTCTGCTGGGATTTGCAAGCAGCTCCTTTCTTGTAAAATGATAAAGTTAGCTATTTGCTCATATGGGCCTAAAATTGACAGCTACTTAATAGGGGTTACCAGAAAGCTCATTTATAGAAATGTCCCTAAGTTTTTAGAATATTGTGCCAGACTTTGGTGACACTAATTAAGTACATCTGTTTTCCTTTCCATGGTCTCTTCCAGGGGGCCAGCCTAAAATAACGATGGCCGAGTCAGCCTGGTGTCCTAGGCAGCCACATATTCATGAAATAAAATAAAACCCATTTATCTCTTAGACAATGGTTCTCTCAGATCTCTTGTGGGAGGAGAACCTTGCTGCAAGGCTGGGAGATAAATTAGGGGATTTATGTTTTTTCTTAAAACTTTAAGAGTTATATTCCCTCAGCTTCCTTCTTTTACCCTGTTTCCAACTGTTTGGATGCTTCCTATTGCTTGATGGCAACTTTGGATTTTTGTTACATTCTCTTCTTTGGATTTTTGGTATTTCATCTCCTTTTTGTTTTGAAAATTGGTGCAAATGTTAATCCAAAATCAGCCTCCTTCAGATTTCTTTCTTTTTTTAAAATTTTTAAAATTTCTTGTATTTGGCACTTGGTTTTGTTTAGACTGGGGACTCGATAAATTTTGTTTCATGTTGATAAATCACAGTATATGTGAAGATTTCTGCTAATCAGAATGATTGCCAAAGGCAGTGATTATAGTCTCTTAGTGTTTTCAGAGATGTGGTTAATGGCCAGGCTTTTCTCCCCTCTTTATATAGTTCTGATTTTGTGTTCTATTTCTTGACCTGAATGGAGGTTACATAGGCATATATACATATGTAAAAATTCAGAGCTGTACATTTAATGTTTGTATACTTTATGGTATATAAATTATACCTCAAATTAAAAAATGAGTTAAACTTTTCAACCAGTTATAATAAAAAAATAGCATATAGGTTTTTTGTTGTTGTTTTGGTATGACTTTGGCTTAGAATAGGAAAGCACAAAATCTGTGCCTTAATCTTCTAAAATATATTTCTCCTAACCTCTTTACTCTCTACCACTAGTTGCTGGCATTAACAAATACTGTTGGATGAATGAACATGCAAATAAATGAACTATTTTGATTTTGAGATATCGGCTGGTTTTAATTGAAGTACCTGCACGGTATTTTCAGTGAAGTGTTCAGGTAAAATTCATGGAAAGCTTCAGGAAGTGGAGTGTGTGGAGGTGTATATGAATGTGTCCTGCCAAGTGTGCCCTGTGCCGGAAGAACAGTTACCTTCGTTCTTCTTAACCTCACTATAAAAAGGTAGTCATTTTGGTTGAAGCTTCCATGGTTTGAAGTGGTAAAATCGTGTTTACCACTAAACTGCTGAAATCAGATACCATAAAATGGGTTGGCTTTTAACAGTGGGAATTTATTAGCTTACAAGCTTATAGTATCGAGGCATCTTCAGATGATGCTTTCTCCCTAAAGACTGGCTAATGGTGATCCCAGACTCCTCTGTCATATGGCAAGGCACACAGTAGCATCTGCTGGTCTCTTCATTATCTTCTGGGTATTGTTGCTTTCAGCTTCTTGCTTCTGTGGTTTTCTCTTTCTCTGTCTGAATTTCATTCTCTTATAAAGGACTCCTATAAGAGGATTAATACCCATCCTGGGCCATGCCTTAACTGAAGTAACCTAATCAAAAGGTCTTACTTACAATATGTTTACACCCACAAGACTGGATTAGCTTTAAGAACATGACTTTCTGGGGGTACTTATAGTTTCAAACCACCATACTTTACCTTCTGGACCTCAAAAAGACATTTCTTTCCATGTGCAAATACATTCATTCCATCACAATATCCCAAAAGCCTTAAATCATATCAGAAACAATGTTTAGTACAAAGTCTCATCAAAATGGGTTATGGGTGTGGTTTGTCCTGGGGCACAATTCCCCTGTGGCTGTGGACCTGTGAAACTTAGAGAACAAGTTATCTGCTTCCAATACATAATGGAGGGACAGTCACAGGATAAACATTCCCATTTACATAGGGAGAAATTGGAAGGAAACCAAGGGACAGTGGTCCCAAATAATTCTGAAATCCTGCAGGGGCATAAAACATTAAATTTCAAGGTCTGAGAGTCATCTATATAATGATGTTTTGCCCTCTGGGCCTGATAGAGTGGCAGCTCCACCCTTTCCAAGTGCTTGTGCAGCGGGCATGCTCTCCCCAAACACTGGGCTGAAAGCTCCAACATCTTCAAGCATTAGGGTGATGGGCAGGTACTCGGCTCCCCTTGTTAAGCATCGGGGTGGCATCCAGACTCAGGCTTCACCTTCCTCAAGCATTGGAGTGGTGGTTGGACTCTGTGCATTCACCAAGGCATCTGAGAACACTGGGGTGGTAACACTCTTTGTGAACAATGGGCAGAAGGCCCACCCTCTCCAAGTGCTAGGACAGACTCACCCTTTCCACAAACATGGGTGGGTCCGCTCTCTTGGCCCAAGAAGATGACTTTGGTCCAGACCTCAGCTTCCATGGTTCTGCCTTTGAAGTCATTTTTCCTTTGATCTGTCCCTTTCCTGACCCTTTTAGTCCAGGCTGACAGTGGTTCTGTTCATACAGCTTACAATAGTTTACAAGCTTAAAATTTCAAGGCTGAGAAAACTGTCCAAATCAAGGCATCTTCAGGTGATGCTTTCTCCCTGAAGGCCAGCTGCCAGCGATCCCAGACATGGTAGCATCTGCTGGTCTCTCCCTTATCTTCGGGTGTTGTTGCTTTCAGCTTCTTGCTTCTGTGGTTTTCTCTTTCTTTGTCTGAATTTCATTCTCTTATAAAGGACTCCTGTAAGAGGATTAAAACCACCCTGGGCTGCACCTTAACAGAAGTGCCTGTTCAAAAGGTCCTACTTACAATAGGTCCACAGCCACAGGAATGGATTACCTTTAAGAACATGATTTTCTGGGGTACATGCAGTTTTAAACCACTACAAATGGTAAGTTTGTGGTTTTTGCTGCAAGGTTAGAGAATTCTGAAAGAATGTTTCTGCTTGGCAAGTCCTTTGGTCACAACATCTGGCTTTTATATAACTTGCTATTTAATTTCTATAATGGAATCTAAATGTTCCACCAATTACTTATATAATGTGCAGACCCCATCTTCATTCCTTTTACATGTACTAGATAATGCTTTCCTCTCATTGACCCTTTTGGAAATAAGTCTGAAGCTTGAATTTTGTGGTTTCTTTGAGAAGTTTATGAAATTTTGTGAAGTATTTTCAACTAAGTGAAAAGATCTATTTTCTCAAAATGAGATGAGATTGTTGGATTGTGATTGTAATTAGTTAGTGGACAAAATCCTTATGTAAATAAGAAAATTTTCCATGTATGAACAATGTAATAGGTGATATGTGGTTTTTTTTTGTTTTGTTTTTTTTTTTAAGATTTTTTATTTATTTATTCATTTATCCCCCCCTTGCTGCTTGTGCTCGCTGGGTCAGCTAACCACGCTGTGCGGGCGGTCTTGCCTTCACTAGGAGGCCCCGGGAACCGAACTCGGGGCCTCCCATATGGTAAACGGGAACCCTACTGATTGAGCCACAGCCGCTTCCCTATGATATGTGGATTACAATAGACATTGAAGACACTTTATTCCGAGGTAATTTTTATGTGTTTGGGGAGATAAGACTTAATATTCATATGCAGAAAATCAATGGGAGAATATAAGCATAATAATTCAGTTGAAACATTTTTAAGTGCTGAGGGAATACCTGCGAAGCATTTTTTTAAAAAGATTTATTTATTTATTTCTCCCCACCCCCTTGTTGTTTGCATTTGCTGTGTCTGTTTGTTGTGTGCTGGTCTTCTTTTTAGGAGGCACCAGGAACCGAACCTGGGACCTGCAGTGTGGGAGGGAGGCATGTAATTGCTTAAGCCACATCTGCTCTCTGCTTTGTTGTGTCTTTCATTATGTTTTCCTACTGTCTCTTGTTGTGCCATCTTGTTGCATCAGCTTGCTGTGCTAGTCTGTAGCATCAGCTCATTGTCTTGCTCATCCTCTTTAGGAGGCACCGAGAACCCAACCTGGGACCTCCCATGTGGTAGGCAGGAGCTCAATTGCTTGAGCCACATCCGCTTCCCTCTGCAAAGCACTTTGAACAGTGTGGATTGAAGTCAGCCAGATAAAGCTCCTTGGGTCTTGAAGAAAAGTAGTAGACATGAATGGCAAACTTTCCAGGAAGAGTGAGTTGTTTGAATAAAGATCAAAAGTAACCAGAAAACGGTGAAGGTGTTGGTTGCTTTTCATGGAGTAATGGTCACATGTTGGATAGGTTCTGGGAGATGAGAATCTTGAAGACTGGGTGACAATAGATAGTAAATTTTATTGAGTGCCTCCGGTTATCTATTTGAATCCTTAAAACAATCTTGAGAACTATTATTATCCACTTTGGAATAATGTAGGATGACTAGTGACTTCTCTGAGGTCATATAGGCTGAGTTTAGGTTTGGAATCTAGATATGTTGTGGTACATAGACTGTGCTCTTACCACTCTACCATGTTAAATTGGGCCTGATAGGTGATTGAGAACTATAGAAAGAACTCTAATTGGGGACTGAAATTAAAGTCTATGAAAACAAAGAATAAAGCTTGGTTCCTCTGACAGACCTCTGTTTGAGGCACCCTGATTTGGATTGCTTCTGTTAAAAAGGGCTTTTCCGCTTATTTGCAAAGACAGAGGGTTGTTGGTAATGGAAGAATTTTAGGTTTTGTGTACTTACACTAGTTGTATAATATTTAGTTGTTAAGTTAATGCTTCTAGGAATGTCTAAGGAATTTATTGAATTTCAGAATGAGGTCCTGGGTATTGTCAGAGTCTGCTGTTAGAAAAGTGTACTGTACCCCATTCCTGAAGGGTGACCAGTGCTATATTTTATACAGGGGAATGCCACCTTATCTCCTTTCTATCTTATCATGACTCCTTTCTGGTTGTTGAGAATTACTGAGTTTAGTTGAGTTGCTTACTTTATCTGACATCTTTAAAGATAAGGCTGCCTGGTCCTTCTCCAGATTCTATTTCATCATTTTCCCTCTCCTTCAAGTAAATTCTAACTCTTGCATGGCGGCTTTTTGTTGTTGCTTAAGTTTGCTAATTGATTAATGAATACATAACTACTATGGTCCCAGAAGGTTTCTTTGTCGCTATTTCCATCTTTCAGGCTCACATCATGCCAATCACCTTGATTTCTGTATATGTGAATTTGTAAATCTATAAGTTTATGTATAGACATAATTTAAATGTTTTAGTTTTCCCAGGGCATTACTGAGCTTTAAAATTGTTTTGATTTATCTCTGAAGAATGGGTTGTAGTTCCCATTTAGATACAATGTATTTTATGCTGCCCCCTCCCCGCCCATTTCCACTTCTAGAACTTGAGATTCTAGGATTGGGTTTTTCCTCCCTTTTAAAAACAAAACAAAACAAAACAAAACAAAAAAACTAGAACTCTTCTTACTAGAACTTTATTATAAGTGTGAGTTGACTGGTTAAATTATAAGTAGTATTGACTTGCTGCCCTTCTGCTTTTCCTGCTTTCTTTGTAGACATCGTGTGTATTTTTGTGATACATGTGATTACATCATCATACCCTAGGTACTGATGATTTTTAAATGCTCATGCTCAATTTCCTTTCTTATGGGAGGGGCTGAGTGTTGGGTTTAAAATGTGCCCTTCCCCCCACCCCCACCTTTTACCACTTGGTAAAACATAGACATGTAAGTATTTTCCCAGGGCTTCTCCATCAACTTTCATCCTGGAGAACAAAAGGAACCTACCCATTTCCAACAGAAGAGGTTCACAGTTTTTTAAAAAAGGGGATAGTGCCAGCACGAAGAAAATTAGTTGAGCAGCTTTTATTGAGTTTTCTATTTACTTGCAGGGGGGACCGGGAAGTCTTTTTTCCTGGCCTGACAGCAAAAATCCTGGGCAGGAATGGTTTGCCCAGATGTTCTAAAAATCTGTGATTATCTCATTATCAAAAACTGTTAGGAATAAGTTATAGTAACTTGGCAATGTAACATGATTAACTCTAGATGTGGATTTTGTTTAAATTTTCTGACCCTATTCCTTGCAACATTTAGACCCTTATTTTTCTGGAATGTTGGCATCCAGTGAACTTTTAAATGTGGCTAATCAGAATAATGAAATATGAAATTTTGGAGTTGGAAAGAAATTTAGTAAAGTTTAAGATGTAAAAAATATGTTTTAGGGATGGCTGAGTCCTGGTTTAATTCATTTAATCTCTTACTAAAGAAGTTAAGGTGTAGTTTCCTAGTTTTAGCAGTTTATCTGTATACCTGCTTTTGCTGTTCCTCTCCAATGCCAGCTTGTCATGTATCATATTCTGACAGGACTGAGGACTTTCCCTGTTGTTTTGGTGTCATTGTGTGTTGTTTTTTTAAAGATTTATTTTATTAATTTCTCCGCCCCTCATTGTTTGTGCTTGCTGTCTGCTCTCTGTGTCTGTTCGTCTTCTTTTTAGGAGGTACCAGGAACCAAACCAGGGCCTTCCATGTGGGAGCGAGGTGCCCAATCACTTGAGCCACCTCTGCTCCCTGCTTATCGTGTCTCTTATTGTATTTCCTCGCTATGTCATCTCATTGTATCAGCTTGCCGTGCCAGCCCGCCGTGCCAGCCCATCGCGTCAGCTCGTTGTCTTGCTTGTCTTCTTTAGGAGGCACTGGGAACCGAACCCGGGACCTCCCATGTGGTATGTGGTTGCTCAACTGCTTGAGCCACATCCGCTTCCCCCAGTCATTGCATTTTTTAAATGTCAGATCATGATCTGATAAAGGTAAGCATCCTGAAATTTTCATTGAAATCATGTGTTCTTTTTTGGATGTGGGACTAAGGGTGAAGATTATACAGGAAAAGATAGGACCCAAAAGAGCAATTGTATACTTTATTCGCTTCAGTCACACGATTGCTTCTTCATGGGAAATGGGCCATGTTCTGTGGGGTTGAGTGTATAGGATTAACTTGTAGAGTAACTGTGTACATAGTTTTGAATTTATAATGATTATTTTAGATAAGTTCATGAGGAGAAGACCAAATTCTACTTATATGTTGGAAACAAAATTCTTTGAACTCTACTACAGATTATGAAAGTTTGTGGGAACATCTGTAATGCAGCTGTAATAAAATTTGTTTACTTTATCAGGATGGCTTTAGAGGCTCAAACTGGTTTGCTTACTGCTGGTTTCAGCATTTTTGCCATACACCAAGAAATAAGTTAGCATCAACTCCTGGTGGACTTGGGTATTATTCAATTTTGTGGCCTTTCTAATAAGTAATAAGGTTTTGATTTTAAATTAATGTGTGCTTTAAATCTCTTATGTTCTGGCACAAGACTTCAATGGCAAATCCTAGATATCACAAGGTGGAACTGATTCTAGAAATTAACATACTTTCCAGATGTTTGGAGAATGTAGAGTTGTTTTTTATGCTGTGGTTTGCATGTTCTTGTGTGTATATTTATATCTGTGTTTTCCTGACTTTTTACTTTCATAGCCCTTTGGTGGGTGGATAGGGGGATATCTACTTTTCCAGTTGAGAAATAAAATAGGTATCAATTTTTAATGAAACCTTTTAAACTAGTATTGCTATTTCTGTGAGAGAAAGGAGAGGCAAATTTGTTCCCATGAAAGAGACACTTGGGAAGGGTGGTAGTAGGGGTGAGAGTCAGTGTAGAAGTAACCAAAACCAGACTATTCACATCTCTAGGGATTTTCAGTTATTAAAAGGGCCACTAAAGCTCTGAATCAGCAACCTCTTAACTGTGCCTGACTAAATAGACCTTGTTTTTGAAATTCACAGCATTGCCTAGATCCCTGCTGTCTTTTTGTCCCTCCTGCTAACACACAGCTGTTTTTCTTCATACATCATTTTGTGTTCAACTGCCCAGTTACTTCCTCAGGTCCCTTTTATGGTGAATAATGGACACATGGGAGTTTTGAGTACCCAAGTGTGTGGTTATTCAAACAGGAAGTCACAAGGAAGCTCGGTAACCTTGTCAGAGGAACAAAAGATGGAAGGGAAAGGCCACTGATTATTCTAGGCTTAAAACATCTGCAGGGAAACATCTGACAATTTCTGAGAGTCAGACATTCTGCAGTTTACAAATGGGATGTCTTATTTGGAATTTGTTCCATTTTTGTAAAACATTGGGAATATAGTTCCCAAGGCCGTCCATAAATGCCTTGTTAAGCCCTAATCCATAAATAGACAGAAATGGAGGAGGAAAAAAAAGATGTAATTTGGTCTCATTGGCATTAAAAACAGGAAGGAGCCTCTGCCTGTGGAGATGATTGTGGGTAATAGAAAAGAAGGTGCAGCATCTCATCTTTACTGAAGATAATGAGGCTATACCCAGGGACGAGCAGAGAGGTGAGACTTACCAGAGACTGTTAAAACCAATGGAGTTGGGTTAAAAGATGGTATTAATGTAGATCCTTTGATTAGTGAGCACCTTCTATGTGCAGAGCACTGAGGAATAATAGATTGAGAAGAATACAGGTTGCATGCAGCCTAGTGGGAGAGCATGAATGTGTATATCAACAAACACACTCTGAGACAAAACATGAAGTGCCATAAGAGAAGGCTAAATATTCCAAGAGGCTGAAAAGGAATTCTGATTATAGCCAATCAAAATAGGTAACTACTCAGAACCTTTACCTGGTAATCTTTAAGATTCCTATTGACCTTGAGATTATTTGATTATATAAGACTTTCTAGAACTAGTCAATTAAATCCCGATTTTAGATTAAAAAACTTAAAATTAAGTGTGGAAGTTAAAGAAGAGGGAGCTCTGGGTTGACAGCAGTTCATATTAAGCAAGAAGGGTGATGCTAAAGAAACGAATACGGTCAGACTTAATGGAAGCAATAATATTCAAATCAAAGAAGTACTTAGTCTGCTCATTGTATTCTTCCTTATTTCTAGTCGTAGTAAACTGCTTGTGTGGATTGTTCATGCAACATGTGTGCTACATCTTTTCTTGGACTCATCACTTTTTTTTTTTTTTTTTTTTGCTACCTCCTAATCATTTTTCAGAATTCAGGGCAAATTTCACCTTCTCCCAGAAGACTTTGTTGATTTCCAACTCCTTCTCACCCCTATAGCACTTGCTGCTAAATAGTTGGCTATTCATTCATTCCATTTTTAAATTCAATAAACATATACGTCTATGACGTGAGAGGTGCTATATTGTATTGTTTACTCTGTTTCCACCATTAGACCGAGTTCATTGAGTACGAGAAGAATGCATTGATTTCTTACTTCCTTCATCTAACAAATATTTATTGAGTGCCTATTATGTGAAGGCTCTGCAAAGTGCTGGAGACAGGGTAGAAAAGAAGACATATAGTGCTTATGTTCTGGGTGAAAAGCACAGAGTACAGAGAACTGACCCAGGGAGGGTTTCATTGATGTCCTTCCCACCCCCCATTGGCTTTTGTATCTCTGGCGTATAGCATAGTACCTTTCATAAGGTCCTCAAAAAATGTTTGCTGAATGAACGAATTTCTGTTGCTATGAGACTAAGGCCAAAGAGTGAAGATAAGAGTAGAGAATGGAAGTTTTGTTTAGATTTTCCCAAGATGGAGTTTGCCTTTTAAGGTAGTGTTATCTATCTCCAAGAATACTAGAGTTTAAAAAATATTTAAGTGTGTTTCTCTTTCATGTAGTAGTCATGAGGCAAGTGGTTCAGTTTGGGGGTTCAGGCATTCTAGGCCTCTTTCTTCTTAATAATCTACCATCCTTTAGGGTGTCGTCTTTTCTGTAGGGTTGTGGTTGGGAGATAGGCACCTCAATGTTCCAGACGGGAAGAGTGTATACCTAATTCTTAAGATTGAGACTGGAAGTGCTGCACATCATTTCCACCATCTGCTATTGGAGAGAACTTAGTCACACAGCCACATCCTATGCAAGGTAACTTTGTGCCCTGCCACAACTCTAGTACAGTGACAGTGGGGTAGAACAGATTTTGGCAGACAGCTCTGCCATGCCGAAACTTCCCTTCAGGTAGTGTACTTGCTAAATCCTGTGCTGCAGAATCCTATTTCTCCCAAATTTTGGTCTTCCTGGAGAGCTTTCCTCATAGAATTCCATCCTGTGGCTGTCACTTTTAGGAAGTGGATCTAGAAAAAACCCCAGCAAGCTCACTTTCTGTGAACCCTCACAACCGCTAGCTCTTCAGAAGAGTCCAAAGAAAAAATTTGCATACTTGTTGCAGGATTTCCTCTAGGTTCTTGGCTATGTTACATAAATGAATTTAAGAACATGCCAGTTTAGTTAGGCCAGGAGTTTATTAAGGAGCTGAGAGAGGAGAATAGAAATGGGAGAAAATAACCGATTACAGGTTCCCAGGTATACTTGCATGCTGTTCAGGCTGAGAGAGGAAAAAAGGGATGATTTAACTTCTGCACTTGCTTTTTAAACCATCAATTATACCTCCCACTTGCTAATGTTTGGGGGAGGGGTCCCAATTGTTTGCTGCTTTGATTGATTACCCCACCTGTCAATTACCTGGGGGGCCCCAGTGATAAGGCCCCTTGAGAATATCTGGGGCTTTTCCTTGATTCTCGTGGGTTCTTCCATCTGCTTTCTGGTGGGGAGGGTTCCTTCTCTCAGAGGATTTCCAGGTGGGATTCCAGGGCCACGTGTTTCATGGCTGTGGTTTTCTGCCAGGTCCCAGGTTCATCTTTTCATTGCAACACAAGCCTGCTTCAAACTCACTCTGATCTCAGTGTGGAGCCTTTGCTCCCTACCTTTGCAGGATTCATTTTATTCTGTGACTTTATCCATTTTTATTCCCTTGGTCCTCTCTTGGCACTGAGATCTCACTCTGTTGGTGTGGTGTACTTACCCTGGTGGTAGCCATATCAGATCCATCTTGGAGGAGGATATCCCACTCAGGATCAGTAAGTTGTGACTTACTTGACAGTACCGATCATATTTACCTTCAACTGTGACAGACAAAATCATTTTAAAATTCAGATGTTTTAGAAATAAGAATACTACAAGTGACAAAACGGTGCTTATTGTTTCTACCACTCTTTGGTCACTTGAACATACAGTCTTGTTCTGGAATCTTTTAAAATGTGTATTTATCTTGCTTCTTCAACATGAGCTCATTCAGGGCAGGAACTGTGTTTTAACCATTAGGTTAGCAACTTAGAGCTAGGTGCTTGACTTGTAAAATCATAGTAAATTTAGTAACACTCCCTAATCAAACCCCTTAATTTCTGCAGTGAAACAGGATGATTAAAGGCTATAAATAGTTTCATATTAGATCAGGTAATGTTTGGTTGTCAAATGTTATGCAAATCTTGTGTTTATCTAGAACTTTTTGAATTTAAAATCATAGTTAAAGTATTATGGACTTGTATCTCATTTGATTATATAAGTTATAGCACTTCTACAGATAGTGATGGTAAAATTACTAAAGACTAAAATGTGGCACATGATAGGCATTGGAGAAATTGGTTATTGTTTAAATAAATGAATAAAGTCCATTTATGTAATAGGAGATTTTATTTCATTGAAAGGATGAATTTTGACAGATTTATTCTAAGACAATTTGGGTGAATGGGTTATTAAATTATATTAACAATATTCAGAAGTACAAATAGACATTTGTCTTAGTTTGCCAAAGAGCTGCTCATGCAAAGTACTAGAAATGAATTGTCTTTTATCATGGGAATTTTATTAGGGTAAAAAGGCCATGAAATGTCCAAATCAAGGCACCATCAGAGATACTTTCTCACCAGAGTCAGCTACTGGTAATCATGGTGTCCTGCCACTTGGTGAAAGAAGATGCTAAGGTCCCTGCCTTCCCCTCAAGGCTCATGTCTCCTGGAGTTCAGCTGTGGATGATCAGGCATATGGCAGGGCTTGACCCTTCAGCCTTGAGCTGCTCCATGGACCCAGCCCCTTGGGGGCCTCTTTCCAGCCTCTGTGCGCTGCTGATTCCAGACTCTTGGACCTCTCTCAGCCTCTTGGGGCTTCTCTGGTTTCCTGCAGTCCTCTCTCTTGCATGGCAGGATCAAAATGGTGGTTTTCTTTCTGTGTGTGTGTGTGTGTGTGTGTGTGTCTCTCTCTCTCTGTGTGTCTTTGGTTATATCAGACACAGCAAGAGGGCGGAGAGCCAACCTGAGTCAAGCCTCACTGGTGTAGTCCACTCAAAAGTAATCTAGTCAATTAATCTGAAGGTGAGTCTAATGCAATCAAAGGATACCACACCCACAGGAATAGATTAATTTAAGAACATAATCTTTTGGGATTCAAAAAAGAACTTCAAACTGTCACAGCATTAGACAATGTGTAAAAGAAAAAAAGAAATAGGTTTTAAATTCTAATTAAAAATGACCCATTCTAAGAGTAAAGTATTTGTATTCCTCTGTGAATACTCGTTCATTTTTTTGTTTTTGATTTTTTTTAATAAAAAGGCAATTTCATCTCTAGTGTCTATGCATACTTTTGTTAGGACCTGGCTATGTTAAATCCATTTCATTTGCGATACTTTTTGAATTGGAAGTTAACTCCTTATTGTTCTTTTTCTCAGAGGCAGATAATTTCAGTGGTTCCTGTGTTCTTGTTCTCACCACACTTTATCCATCTCCCTATCTACCTATCACAGCTTTTTATTTCTTTCTGTTCACTTGTTTTAAATCAGTGTCTATAGGAATCATCATAGAATTACTCAAATTGAAGATGACTATATAAATGGTTATAAATTATTATTTTTGCTTGGAGGGTTTTCTCAGCTTGGTTTTTGCTTTCTAGTAGAATGTACACCTTTTTTTCCTTAGTCAAACTTATTATTTTTATTTGTTCAGAATTTTCTGCCGTCATCCTTTGCCCAAAATATATCACGTCCTCTGTGCTTCATTGACCCAGTTTCTGTTGGAAGGAAATTACCTTCTCTTTAATTTCTTCCTCAAATTCCAGAAGTGATGCAACAGTGCTTACTGTACCACTCATTGGTCACTTGAACATAAGTCTTGTTCTGGAACCTCTTAAAGGTGTCTTTATCTTCTTTCTTTCAGTATGAGCCCGGCGATGGCAGGAGCCAAGTTTTAAACCATTAGGTCAGCATCTTAGAGCTAGGTACATGACTTGTGAAATCATAAGCATATGAATATTCTTTGCTTGTCTTGTTTTGATGTCTAAAAGATTCAACTCTAAACTGGCAAAGAAGCATAGGGCTAAATTGAAAATTAAATATGTCCAGACTATAATTTTGGAAGAGTGTTGAAAGAGCTGTGTTCATTAATCTTTGGAGGAAGGCCACAAGAACTGTTTTTTTGTTTTGTTTTGTTTTTTCAAAATTTAAGCATCCTCCTTGTTGTGAACAGTGGTACTAGAAGACATGCCTGTTTGTTCTAATGAACTTTAAGAACCTGGAAAATAGGTAAACCAACCAGAGAATTATTTTTTTTAAAAAAGCACCTTGGTCTTTCTAGGATCCACAATGCCAAGTTAAAATGCCTTTCTTTTTTTAGAACAGCAGAGTTTCTCAAACTGACTTTAAGAACTTTTGCTGTACCAACTATAAAGTCCTTTGGAGTTGGTATTTAAATGTTAAAAAAAAAAAAAAAAAAAAAAAAAAAAATCACCAAAGCCTTCTAAAGGAAGGTGTCATTTGAACCGCTGTTACAATGTAATTCTTCCCTTGTAAACTCCAATACTGATTTCCAGATATTAACTGGAGAAAGTCTTTTTGTCACCTAGGATAGTGGTTGTCATCTGGGGAAGTTTTTTATTTGTTTTGTTTTTTAATACATGTGGTCAGCTGAATTTTAGTGTGAATTGTTGTTTTGTACTTACAGGTAAATATAAGATAAAATAGGTAATTATGTTGTTTGTGAAGAAAGTACAGTTATACCTTCCATATTGTGGGGGTTAGGGGCATGGTGTCCCTGTGATCTGGAAAATCTGTATAATATTTTTTTGGCCCTCCTGTCATACCTGAGAAGAAGTCTGAATTTTTTTCTTTTTCTTTTATGGGGTGTTTACAGTACTTATTGTAAAATTTGGGTATATTTATGGTATTAAGAGCTAAAATATGTTGATATTATACAATTCTACACATACATTTTATGCATTTCTGAGTTTCTGAACTTTTTCTGTATCGTCTGCTGGCCTTCACATGTCATCTGCAGCTTCTGCAAAACTCTCCCCATATTCCCATTTAATTTCTTATGCTAACCTGCGATATATCAAAAACCATGATGGGGAAAGTTGTGATGTGAAAGGGATAACTATGTTTTGTTTTAGTGCATAGAAATATGGAATAGAAGCAAAAGCTTCTCTACAAAGTAGATAAGTACCTCCAGGAGCATTTCTTCACAATCTCCCCACCCCACGTATCTATTACCCTGGATTTTGTTTCATTCTCTTGCTTTTGAAAGAAAATAGTTTTATCATACATAAATGTATCCGTTTCAATGTGTTGCTTGTTTTGGAGTTTTATAAAATGTATGAGCCATGTGCAGCTTGCTCTTTTCACCCAATGCTTCATCTCCTAAAAGGAATTCCTGATTTTTTGTGTAGTTGTAGTTCATTCATTTTCATTCCTGTATGGTATTTTTAGTACATGATTATGCTAAGCTAACTTATTGATTACTCTGCTGATAAGGCCTTTTCTATTATGAATAATGCTTCTATGAATATTCTTACAAATATCTCTTGATACACAGGATAGTTTCTCTAACTTGTTTGCTGGGTCTTAATATAAGTATCTTTAGCTTTATGAGATAAGGCCAAATTGTTTTCCAGAGTGTTTGTGCCAGTTGAGATGCTAATCAGCAGTGTTAATAGGCTTGTTGATTTGCATCCATCATTTGGTATTGTGAGAGTTCTTTAATTTTGCCATTTGGGGTTTAAATTGTATCTCAGAGTGGTTCTCTTATAAGGATGAACATCTTTTCATGTGTTTATTGGTCTTTCATATTTCCTCTCCTGGAAATGCCTCTTCATGTTTTTGTTTGTTTTGTTTCTGTTTTGTTTTGTGGGTTTTTTTTTTGCCCATTTTTCATATTAAATTATAGAGTTCTTCATATATTCTGGGTTCTAAGCTGTTATCAGTTACATGTTGTCAGTATCTTCTACCAGTGTGATTTGGCTTTTAATTTTCTCTATGGTGTCTTTGGACAGAATTTAAAATTTTTAATGTGATTAAATTTATCAGTATTTTCTCTGATAGCCTTTTTTTCCTTTATGTAAGAAATCCTTCCCTATATTTTCTTTTTAAAGACCTTCTAAAGTTTTAAAGTTTGCTTATCACTTTTAAGTTCTTAATTCATCTGGAATTGATTTATGTATATGGTCTTTATCTGCTAGAACAAGTGCTTTTTAATCTTTCTATCTTTTGGATCTTTGCCCTATCATATAAATTTTAGAATTAGTTAGTCAGTTTCTCAGTAACCTCTATATTATTCTTGATTGAAATTTGCATTGACTTTCTAGATCCATTTGAGTTGAATTGATGTCCTGGAAATTTTGAGTCTTCCTATCCATGAACATGGGATAATGAATTACAGTAATATTTTATATTTTATCCATATGTGCCTTGCCCTCTCTGTTTCAGATTTATTCCTGGATATACTTTATTTTCTGTTGCCATTGTAATTTTTTCTCAATTATGCTTTCTAACACTTTGTTACTGGTGTATAAACAGGTAACTGGTTTTTTAATTTAATCTTATAACAACTTTGCTTAATTCTCTTAGTTCTAATAATTTGCAGTCAGATTCTTTTGGATTTTATTCATAGACAATCATCATCCCTAAGTAGTGACAATTTTGTTTTTCCTAACAAAGCCTTATGTCTTTATTTTTTCTTTTCTTACTATATTAGAACAATGTACAGAGTATCTGTTGCAACACTCCCCTTCACTGCCCTTAAGTATTTTGATTTTACAAAGCTTTTCTAATTTGATAGGTGAGAAAGATTTTTTATTTTAAGTTGCATTTCCTTTGCAACTGTTGAGGCTATTTTTTATTCTGTTGCATAATATTTATTTCTGTAAGATACCTTCCTTTTTTTTTTTTTTTTTTTTGGTTGGTAAAGGAGTATGTATGGTATTAATACAAACTTTTCACCTTAGTTTCCAACTTTTTTGCTATTAAAACTATTTTCAGAAATGTGGATTAAAGTAGTTCTAAAATATTAAATTTAGTAATACACAGGTACTGTTCACCTCTTTGGTAAAGTTAGTTACAAGATTAGTTGCTATTCATTTTGCTTGACAGAATAGTGATAAGTTGGAAAATTAAAACAATGCCATTTGTAAAATTCACTGGAGATTTGATGAATATATTTGTTTCCCTAAAAATTAAAGCAAACTGTACCAGTGACAATGCCAGGGAGCATTGACAGTGGATGTGGGTTTTGTTATGATTTTCATTACTGAGTCATTCTTCATTTCTGAGTTTGATAAAATTCTCAGGCTCTGAAGATGTTTTGGGCCTGTCTTCATAGTCTTCACATTGTTACTGTGGTTAATGTACTTCAAGCTTTTTCACTTCTCTTTTTAACTATTTAATACAATCTGAGAGGTGGATTTCCTTTAAAAGTCTTGGAGCAAAGAATGGTGTCTTGTACAATGCAAAATGTGGTAAATGTGAGTCTTTAAGTTCTTGGGCTCTATAGCTCCATGTACCATTCATTTGTAAACCCTGTGGAAGTGGTTCTCAAAGGGTGTGATACTGCCCCCCTAGGGCATTTAGTGAGCAGGAGGGAGTGTGTGGAGTGGTGAGAGGAGGCAGTCCTACACAATTAAGAAGTGCCCCAAACCCTGCCCCCTGCCTAACTTTTGGATTTCCCACACGGCATCTGTGCTTTTTTAAAAACCCAATTATAAATATCTCAGCCTATAACAGAACAGAACTTTGTCTTTACACATAACACAAAGGTATTTATTTATTGGTTAACTTTGTTTACATAATTTCCCATGAATACACCTGGTCAGTGAGGCCCTGGGATATCTTGGAGAAAGACCTCAATTTAGGGTAGGAGTGTTCTTGACACAGTCGTGAGAAAGAATTCAAGGACTGCTCATGAAGTAGCAAGAGAATTTAATATAAAGTGATAGTACATACTCAAGATGGGAGTGCAGGCGTGCTCGTACGAGTTGCACAGGTTGCACCTGCTGGGGCTGGGGGTACTGCTTTATAAAGGGCTCACCCCCTCCCCACTTCTCCCTCCCTGTAAGTTAGGACTTGTAAGTCCCAACGTTCTCATTGGTCTGCCTTATGCAAATAGGGATTGAACACTATAACTTTTTACTGGCTCTATATTCCTGCAGGAGTGGGAACTGCCCAGGGGAGGGGTCCGTGAAGCGTGTGGTGGTCAGGTGATTGGGCGGCCTTTTGTTACCTGGTATCTTCTGGCAGTAGGCCTTGGGTGGGTGATTTTCCACTGTGGTTAAGTATTGTCTGATGGTAATTTCCCATTGTTCCTCCTCCATTGCTGAGTTATCTCCCTTCTTCTACTTCTTTCTCTACCACATTCCCACCCTCAGAGAATTCCAATCCCTTATTCTTAAGGGGCGATAAAGGAGGATGATCTGTCTTCTGTAACTATTTCTTGCTGTCATTGGGAGTTGTCCTTGCCTATCATGGGAGTGGATTTTTCTGGCTACTAAATGTAAAGATTCCAAGGGAGGATCAGCTGGGAGGTTTGCAGTTAGGACTCAAGAAAATTTTTGCATGACCATCATCTTAATGTGAAGTTGTTGAAGTCTGGAAGATACAAATTTAATTAGTAGGTTGAATAAGCTGGGCCTGAAGATTAAGAGTAGAATGTTTAGAACTAATGGCCCAAGGAGGGGAAGGAACTAATGGAGGAAAGAAAGACAGATCTTATAGCCTCCCAAATGGATGAGGAATCAAGCCCTAGTTTATTGGTAATTTGGCTGGCTGTTTCTGTGTTGCCAGTAGCAGTGATAGCAAACAAGGTTTCATCAGTTCCCTCTTGAGAGGAAGTATTGAGAGAGGGAGATGTGCCCAGAAAGAAACAAGGTACACCAGGGGCTGAATTGTTTTTAACTATTAGGGTACAGTGAAAGGATGTATACATGGTAGCTGTCCCTTCCTCCCTTGTGGATGTGTTTAAGATGTTACCAATAGGGACTTTATCAGTGAGGTGAGGGTTGGTATGGCATATGTAACAGTCCGATTGATTGTGGGTTGTTGCTACAGTGGCAGCCTAGTCAAGGAAGATGTTAGAAGAAGTCATGTGAATCTGGAAGAAGTCTAAGAACATAAGCACAAATGTTTAGAGGGGGAGGTTTACTCTGGTGAGTAAAATAACTGGAACTTTCTCCCATGGATCCTAGGATATTTGCTTAGAGCAGGTGAGATCCGGGCTTACAACACCACACATGTTAACCTTCTATAGGAGCAGGTCATAACACCAAGTGTGTTTCTTTATGTTCTACTCACATCACTCTGGCAAGAATTGCCCCTGTTGGTATGTCTTTCATGCAGTTGACATGCTGTAGTACTGTCAGCCCTCGTGAGAACAGGAAGGTTGGCTCTAGTGTTCCACTGATCTGTTGCGTAGCACCCTCTGGCACTATGAAACAGCCAGTCTGGAGGCAGTGTCCACTGTAGGGCTAAGGAGACTGAGCCTTCACTTGCTGACAAAAAGCCACAGGAGTTTTAGTAGCGTGCTTCCATCCACTTTGGGGGTATCTATTCAGGTGAAGTAGCAGATGTCTTTATTGTTTTAGGGGCCATACTAACTGGCCGTGCCAATAACTCAAATCTCCAGATACCATGTGCAGTAGTTGGGGTCTGGTCTCAATGCATGAATCTATTTGCCAGTACCTTAAGGATATGTTGGTTTTGTGTACATGCCCACTGTAAGGCACCAAAGGAGGTTGGAGCTATTAACAGGCCTCCTAGTCTTATATAATCTGAACTAGGTCACAGTGTTTCTTGGGGATACCTAGTGCCTTAGCTAGACACCATCCTGTGGTAGCTCCTCTGTGCTACTCTTTTTGTGTAGCCTTAAGGCTACATCTTCCTTACTTTGAGAGCTAGCTAACTTTAACTCTGGGTTCCTGGTGTAATATAGGTACTTAAAAATTCTAGGGAGCTATCAAGTTACACAGAGCAAATCATCCTAGGATTTAGAAACAGCAGCTAGACAATAGAGCCCTGGAATACATGTGCTTGCTGCAAGAGCTTACAGTCTAGTCCCTAATTTCCTTAAATAAAGCTGTTTCTAGAGATCATTAACTAGAACTTATAGAAGTTTTGTTTCATTTTACTTGTACACTTTTACTGAGATTATTAACGAGTATTTTACTTCGGCAGTACAGGAAAAAACTTTTTCTAGTAAATTTTATGAGGACCTAAAATTCCCAATGCAGTCAAGATTATCTTCCTATTATCATTTTATAAATAATATTTTCCATAGTAGTAAACATAATTATACACATTTACAGTAGTCTTAGAAATACTATGATTATGCACAGTATTTTATGACAAACTATTTTTTTTAATTAGAAAAGACAGAAGATTTAATACCTTGATAAAAATTCTGATCAGAATAAAATGTGACTAAAATTTAAAACCTTGTTAAAATAACATCACATTTGAACTTTTCCACAGTTTAAACAAGTATTTTTCAGTTTCGGAATATATTTTCCATTGTGAATTGAAATATAAATATATTGATAACATTAATTTTCATAAACGTATATATTTAAGTACCTCACTTTACAAGGTGAAAGAACAAATTCTTTTGTAATAGTTTGCAATTAAAGCTATCTTTAAGTGCTTTATTAAAATATTAAAGGTTGTCAGGTATGAACATTGTATTTAAACAGGCCTCTATTTATCACAGTGATAAATAAGTTAGTGAAATAGTTTGGAAAAGACTTAATTTCCAAAATAACAAAAACTTTGTCTTTTTTTAAAAAACCATTAAGGATATGATAAGACCATTCTGATAAGGCACAGATTCTTTGTTCTTTATATATATTGATTATTTCAAAAGGACTTTTATATCTTTCCACTCAAAACAGACCAATTATTTAAGAAAACTGTTACTTTAACAGAGAGAAGATCAAATTTTAGTTTTGCATCAATACACCATTCAGTAAACAAATCTCAGCATAGATCATAACAGATTAAGTGGAGTCTGACAGTTTTTCTGTTAAAAAATTACTTTTTGTTATCAATATCAACTTATCAATTTTTATGTAATAATGGCTTCCCGGAATCAGCTGCTTACATTAAAATCTTTCAGTTTAGAAAATACTTTTACAGACTTCCTACAACCTATAATTTCCTATAATCTTTTGTAATCATTTATTACTATATTGACTAGTTATTTTGCCTTAAGACAAGTTTCACCTTTAAATAAGCTTATTGAATTACAGTAATAACAAGTGAAATTTACTTCCACTAACCCTTCAATAACTTTTCATATCCATTAAAGTCTTGTCCTACATATCTCCTGCTCTCATGAAAATTAGTCATTTTATCTTAGGACAAAAACACACTCCCTTAAACAAAGCTTTCAAATTTTAGTCAGCACTGACTATGAATTCACTTCCACAAACCTTTTACTTCTTTCTATATCCATTTTAAGTCTCATCTTACATCCCTCCTTCTGTTCTGTGAAAACTAGTCATTTCACTTTAGGACTGGTCTATATTCTTTCTTTTAACTTAATTTCATTAAACACAAACTTACAATTTTTTATTATCTTAAAGATCTAATAAATGCTAATTTATTTCGTTAGTGTCTGTATAAACCTGTGGAAATTACATCCAAGTCAAATAAAATTGAAACAATTATAGTTTATGCAAGAAATTTTTTTTTTCTTTTCCTTTATAGGAGACTAAAACCTCTTTTTCATAATATTCTTAAAATTGTGAACCACCTCAAAAGCATACTGACTACCAAGCTCTGGAATATATTATAATTGTTTAATTTGTTTCAGTCATAATTTAGAAAAAATCCATAGCTTTCAAGGACTTTTTTTTTTTTTAATTTACCATTTTGCAATTGGATTATTAACATCCCAAGGCTGTTAAAAAGGTTTAAATTGGGAAATTACAGGACAAACTATGCAAACCAAGGTTTATTCAGTAACATCCTCTGTCCCTCTCATTCTTGATTTTCAGGCCTAGTAGACAGAGTGCTAAGCTAAACTTATCATTTCCCCATCTTATTGCACCTAGCCCTTCCCTCATAGCTCTCTCAAAGAGAAGACCCTGGGGCAGAGGGAGGGTAGGTCAAGGAACCTACGGAAAACCTTATCCCCCCCCCCCCAATAGTTTCTATATGACCTTTTCATCCTGCTTGGCTTTTCTGGAGGGGTATGAGCATAACATAAATGTCACGTCCCTCAGAGGTCAAGGTTTTGATATAATGACATGAAGACCTGAATGTAAGGTACCTTAGTCCATTTTCCCTGTCACTTACAGAAAAGGTCTAATTGGAGTATGGTATTGTAATTAAGTGTTCCATTTTCGGGCCATGTTTCTCTGTCCTCAATTTATATTGTAGCCATGCGGTATTACAGGAAAAGATTAGTTTTTTTCTGCTTTAGGCCATCTAGCTGGAAAGTGTTCCAGTGTTTTGAGAGACACCCAAGGGGAGAGTCTGTGGGTATAGCCAGAGAGTTCCTCATGTCCTGGTCTTCCACTAGGCCCATATTGTCCTTGAAAGAGGAAGATAAGAAAGGAGAGATAGAGTGGGTCCTCATGGAGGGTTCCTGAATGAGTGTGGGGTCCCTATGAGGATTCTCCCTTCACTTCCTGGGTTCCTATTTGAGACCTAGCATCTTAGGTCTTACTGGCCAGGGGGCTCCCAGGCTGCATCTCTGAGGCCTAATGACTGCTTGAGCATTTCCAAAGTTTGAGAGTACAGGAAAGTCTAAGGCAAAACTGGTGGGCACTAAAATGACCATCTAGTCACCTCCAATCAAGACAGATACAGGTCAGAAGAGTTTCTAACATGAAGAAGAGGATGTGTTCCTGGAGGGTGCTTCTGAAGGTATCTGAATGATCTTTAGGGGGGTACACAAGGGTTGGAGAGAATGTGCCTTGGAAAGAGTTGGGTCATATCCCATGACCAGCACCACATCTGGCTCTCCCTAGCAGAATGATGAGGTCAGGGATCATGATGACAGAGGAGCACAAGGTGGGAAAAAGGCAGCTAGCTATTAACAGGTGACAGGGGTGGTTAAATGAGAGATCCACGGGCTCAGCTGTTTGTAATTGGACTGAGGGTCACCATAGAGATGATAAAATCCCCCTGAATGGTGGATGAGGCAGTGGGGACCTGCTATGTGGAGGAAGAAGCTTGCCATCTGAGAAACAAAGGACATATCTAAGCTGCGAGAAAAGTAAGGTGACAAGTTGTAAAAGGTGAAATCAGCAAAGAGAGGTTCTTGCATGGCAGTGGGACAGAAAAAGCAGCCAGTGAATCCCTTCTTGATTCAGGTAATTTTCCAATTAGCCCCCTATGGACGACGTCAGCCGTCACCTATGAGGCCCTTAATTCTGTATGAGGAACAAGTCCACCACCACCCTCTGGGAAGGGGAGCTGTGGTCAGGTGTGTGGGTCGAGATTATGTTCTGTGGTTGCAAGGACAGCTTACAAAGGAATAGGTAGGAAAGGCCAGAGGCAGATAGAAAAGGCTAATAGGCCAATACTTAATTTTCCTGTCCCTTCCTTGTCGCCAAAATCTGATGTTGGTGAGGCCCTGAGAGATTGTAGAAAGACCTCAATTCAATGTCTTGTACAGAAAGACATCCAATCCTCTTTTTAAAAATACAAATATATTTTTTATAAGTAGGTGCAAGTGTCTGACAGCTTTATTATACTTTCTAGAGTAGTAATCCCTGAATCTTTACCTATTGAAACGTGGATTTCCTCTTAATTTCTGCTTTATATTATAATTTTGATTATGTACTTACCTATACACTACTTGGTATTTATATACGTTGAAGATTACATAATTT
Organism: Tolypeutes matacus; assembly: GCA_026826555.1. Classification (NCBI taxonomy): domain Eukaryota; kingdom Metazoa; phylum Chordata; class Mammalia; order Cingulata; family Chlamyphoridae; genus Tolypeutes; species Tolypeutes matacus. The sequence continues at coordinate 22,800,315 of JAKSZT010054304.1, forward strand.
ATTAACTTCTTTCTTTCAGGATAGTAAAGAGGCATTACAAAAAAAAATTTTTTTTTCTTTTTTTTTTAAACGAAAGGGACCATGAGTCTGTCGGGGTTGAAAAACCATGGCCCTAATAGCACTTCATCCTCTAACTAGCCTTATAACTAGTCTCCTGGCTCCATATTCTCTCTCCCCTCCACTCTGTGGTGCACAGTAAGCCAAAGCAATCTTTCTAAAATACTAGATGCCACTTTACCAATTCAGAATCTACCCTGAGACTGACATGCTGGAGAGGGCATGTGTGGGTGCTCCGGTGGGCATTCCCCGCTGAGTCCTGCCTTCCATCCATCTTCAGCCCAGCCCAGCCACCAAGTGAACACCACCAGGTGATTTCAGTTAGCACCTTGTGGTGCACAGGAACCACCCAGCCAAGCCGTTATCAAATCCCTGATTCTTAAAATTGTGAAATATAAAAACGATTGTTGTTTTAAGGCATTGAGTTTTTAAAATAGTTTGTTATGCAGCAATAGATAATTGGAACAGTTTTTGAGTCTCTGGGGTTATTGAGTTGGAGAGCCTAAGCTGTTTTCCCCCAAGGGGAATCAACCTTTATTCCTTCCTGGAATGGTTTCTTAAAAAGAACCTGTGGACTCAGAGCAGAAGTTGCAGTTCTCTTTGGCTTCAACTAGAGAGCCATGGGAGAGGAGCCAGAAGTATCCCTAGGCTATGCATTTTTTGTGTGAGAACTGAAGCTTGGCAGAAATTTCAAACCAAGTGACTATCAAAGGAATCTTATGTCTGAGGGAGCAGATTCTTTTCTGGTCAGTATCCTTTTGTTTCTGCTGAATAGAAGGCAGGTGCAGGGATCCATCTTTAAGGTGATCTTAGGGAGAGCCATAATTGGGGATAACCATAAGAAAACATACCATATTCACATTTTTGGTACCCACAGGTTCCTGCCTCTCCCCTTAATAAAAAATCTTCACTTTCATTGCCTGCCAAAGGAAATATACAGCTCCTGGCTGCTATTCAAGGCACTCTGCACTGTGTAATCATAGCCTTAACTCCCACCATTTTCCTACATGTGTCCTTCTAGCTATGCATCCATTTTTGTGTAGCTTCCATGCCTTTCCTTCCTCATTGCTCTTCCTTTAAAGGCACCACACTCCCCACTCATCATGTCTCAATTTCTGCCAGTTGGTAGTCTAATCATACTAAAAGGCTAACTTCAGTTGCTTTCTTTTCCTTAATCTCTTTCCTTTCTTTATCCCTCTTGCTCATGCCGGTCCCTCTCCTTGAGCATAGTCTGCTTGGCTTTTTGGGTTTTGTCTTATATCCCTCACTAGATTACAAGCAACTTGAGGACAGAGAAGGTCTTATTCATTCATAATACAGAATAGTGTTTATTAAATTAGTTGAATCAAGTAGAAAGTTCTCCTATATTTGCATTTTCTTCTATCTCACTCAAAAAAGAGCCAGATAAAAGTTCTCTAGAGGGTGCAGACTTAAGGAATTACTGCCTTGAGAGCCTGTATTTCCTTATGCTAACACAGGTAAGTGAGGCAAGAGACTCACACAATGCTTACTGTGTTCCTCCTATTGTTGGCTGGAGGTTTTTGTAATTCTGCTTCCTGTCTTTGGAGAGGAAAGAGCAGTTATTTCTGAATTAATTTGTATGAATTTATGTTGCAAGAACGCTGTAGATTCAAGTCTCTTGATAAAATTTTTACAGTGCACTAAATATAAAAACTTGAAAAACTTGCTTTCCTTGTCCTTTTTTAATAGTGTTTCTCAGATATTTTTGACTGTAGCCTGTTATAGGAAGTATATTTTTACGTTGCTACTTAGTCAGTATACAGAAACTGAAACAAATTTCTCAGAACCAGATTTAAAATTATTTCATATGTTGTACTGTGATACAACATACCTGATATTCTATTCTAATACTTAAAAAAATTTTTTTAATACTGCTCTTGACCTACTAACTTTTTTTCATAGCTAACTAATTGATTGATTGAAAAATACTAAGTTAGATAATAGATGCTTGAATGGTAAGGTTCTGATTCTGGGGCTAATTTGCTCCTGTTCCACTGAGAGAACTCCTGTTCTTAGAGACTGGTTGGTAGATGAATCCAATCAGAGTAGTTATGTAGGTGGGATCTACAGTCTTTGGTAGCAGTTTTTTTTCCTCAAATGGTACTTTTTATTTTTTCAACATTATCACTAGTGTTTTGCAGAATATGCTCTCATAAATTAACAGGACTTCCTACGGAGGCAGGTTTTTTGTTTTGTGTTGTTTTCTTAAGAGTTTTATCACCTCCAGTTTTCATTTCAAATTTGTTGATTTTTAAGTGCATTTTTTTTTTTTTTTTTTTTAGCACTAGCATCATTTGTACCAGCACTTAGTTGCTACCATTTATTGAGCACTTACTAAGTGCCAGGCATGATGATGAGTGCTTTTCCTAAATTAATTTGATCCTCAGAGAAATCTGTTGAGGATGGTAAGCTTTTTTTTTACAGAAGAGGAAGCTTAGGCACAAAGAGGCCACACACCTGTCTATGGAGAATCAGAATATGCACCCCAGAATCTGGGTCCACAGCCCATGTTCTAAATTGGCTTGTTAGAATAAAATGCCTTATAAAATGTGGCCATATGACTTTCAGAGACTGGTACTACTTGTTCATGCCTAAAATATGGGGTCATTTCAGGCATACTGATGGCAGTGACACTATACCACTGCCCTTAGAAATCTGTATCCTAGATCATGTTGAAAATGGGCTGGTTGGGTAAATAAGGTCTTTTTGATATTTTAATGGACTCGGTTGTTAAGATTCACCTAATCTGAATATCTCATAGTAAATAATGCCAGGCTGAAGTTTCTTTTAGCTTGAAGTTTACTTAACTGAAAGTGAACATTTTATTTATATAGTGTCTACTTTATGCTAGACACCTTACCTGACTCTGAGGCTACAAACATTTGGCTCTGATTAAAGGATGAGAAATTAATTATCCATGGGCTCCTAGAACCACAGGGCGCTTTTCCCATTTAGCCTCCTCTTTTAACTGAGGCCAAGAGGACAAGGGGCTCCTCCAGGTTATCAAGGACCCTTGTTCTCTCTGTGCCTATCATGTTGCCGTCTTGTCTGTGAGCTTATCCTTTTGATTAGTGTGAACCTTGTGTGTTCTTTCTTTATCTCTTTGATTATCTTTCTTTTACCAGTTTGTGAAATGTGGTAGATATTTTAAATCGTTTACAACTGATTGATTCAGCTATGTTTCTGACATTCGCTGATCGTGACTTAGCCTCTTTAAGCCTCAGTTTTCTCAGTGTAAAAACAGGGAAACAATGGCACCTACGTAAATGAAATAAATGCATTCATAGTGTTTACGTGGTGTTTGGCACAAAGCAAACATGCAGACATTGGCAATTATTATTAATGAGCTTAGCGAAACTGAAAACCTAGTTAAGGATGTTTTTAAAAAGACATGATAGTGTTAACAGTTGCATTAAAAAACATCTTGTGTATGTAATGAGAATTCAGTAGTTTTTCATGTTTTTATATTCCAATCCTCATTCTTTTGCAAGACTTGGCTAGAAATGACTCTGCGGCTGCCCAGTGCTGGGAAAGGGCAGTGTGGTGCAGTGGATACAGCATGGCTAGGGAGGTAGGTGGACTCATTCCTGTCTTGCTAATACTGCTTGTTACTTGGTGACCTTTAGCAGGTCTTCTCAGGTATAAAATTCCTTCAGTGTTCTTAAGTATAAAATGTGAATCTCAGTACTTTCCTTAGGAGATTGTACAGATTAAATAAAGATAGTGAATCACAGAACAACCAGTACAGCGCCTACCATGTGATCCACCTCTGCTTTATTTTCTTTTCCTTGACTCTAAAGGTTTGTCACATTCTATTTCCTTCTTCTCTCAAACTCTTTTCTTAACCATGTAAACACCTGGCCTTACCAAACAAGTCCCACTTCTTTCAAGGCCTGATTTGAGAACTCATTGAGGGCTTTTTCAGCAATCCACCCCACCCCCACCCCTGCCCACACACACGCACTGATCTTGCCACCACCACAACTCCTCGAATTTCTTAGTACCACTTGTTTGGCCCTCAACCAGCCGTGGCATCAAAACTTGAAAGTCATTTACCCCAGCACTCTCATTTTTCACAGATGAGGAAGCTGAGGAACAATATTAGGTACAAAACCTATACCTCATAAGGCCAGAGAGCTTCTTCTGGGTTAGCATCCTCCTCACAGGTTATATACCTATTGACTTTAGAGATAGGTATAATATTTGAGTAATCCTATTTTATTTGAAATTGATGAGTAATCAATTACTAATTAAATAAAATAATAATCCTATTTTATTTAAAATTGATAAGAATTGATAATTGTACATTTACTGAGCACCTGCTATATGCAAAGCTTCAAGGTCTGTGAACTTTTTATTAAAAAATTCTGTGCCTTTGGGAAGCCCACAGCTTACTGGGATATTAAAACTGTGGGAATAAGGGAAACTCTGGAATAGGACTGTTCTTTTTTAAAATAAATTTTAAAATTTTCATTGTGGCAGCATATATACAGCATAAAATTTCCCATTTTAGCCACTTTCAAGTATATAATTCAGTGGTATTATGTTCACAATATTGTGCTACCGTCACCACCATCCATTACCAAAATGGACCAAGTGTTCTTGAACTTGCTAAATTGTTGGTTTCCTGCAAAGACAGAGGAGGAAGCAGAGAACCACAGATCGGTGCTCCCTTAGTTCTCTCCCCTTAACCTCTCCAAGAAAAGGTGTTTGGTAGTGGCAGATGTGTTTGTTTATATTTCAAAGTCACAGTGATGCCTACCATCTGCTTTCTGGTTGTTGCCAAGGACTTCATTTGGTCACCTTTCATTCTTTTCCACTCCCTTAGCTATCATTGATGGGTAAACAGATTTCATGATGCAGGCCAGTTTCCACTTTGACTAGGTTGTCTTTCTGGAAATTTCCTCAACTATCCCAAACTATAGAAATTGATTTAAAAATTTTAACAGCTGTCAAACTGAAGTCTAAACTGTGTGGTGGTTGGGGGATTGGGAAGTTGAAAATATATATTTATCACCCACATTTAATCTCTATTAAAGTTTTTCTCTCTTTTTATTTTTATTTTTTTGTTTCTTACATAAATATTATGTACACCAAGTAAATATATCATGCATACACACACACTTTATGTTCATTTCAACACATAAGAAATAACTAAGTCACAGGCATCTGAAAGGCATCTTTAGGAGGGTTGTTCTTGTTTGGCAAATAATAATAGCAAACCTCGTTTCTTTCTAAAAATAAATCCTCAGTTTATGTCATTGAGTATATTTGACCCTTCTAAAAGGAAGTGCTCTCTCATTCTTACTCTCTTTATAACATGGGAGGACATTTTTTTTTGTCTGTGATGTAGTTTTCCAAAAGTTTATCACTATTGGCTGTTTCATTTCTGCCCTAAATTTAGTAAATTCTTGGTAGTGTACTTAAAGAGGCAATTTAAGGATATCTCAAGCCTGCTGTTCATGTGGATGTGTGGATGCAAGTTTTTGCTCAATTATGTTCTTGCCTGTAGTGTAGGGATTTTGGAGGTGATTGAATTTTACAGTGCTTTGGAATTTTGTACACCTTTTATCTGCTTCTCGAAATGAATGCATTGCTCTATATGGTAATTTTAATTTGCTTGGCAGGTGTATCTTTAAGTGTGGCCTTGTTTCTTCTCTTCAATTATTTGATAATAGAGAACCATATTGTTTGACCATATTGTTTTCTGTCCCCGAAGAAGGATGGTTTTGGTGATTCAGGTGCCTGGAGTGTGAATGAATCATTAGAAAACACATCTGGAAGGATTCAGGCTTGTTTTCTAGTTCTTGTACGTCTTTCCTATTTTCCTGTAACATCTTGTGTGTCAATATATAACTATTTTATCTTTATTCATACTAATATTTCTTGTTAACCAAATTATCTCTTAAGGCTGTTTATGTAGACTTGAAATATTTCTTATGTCTGTGGGTGTGGGTATTCTGAATACCTCCCAGAAAACCTTCAGGAAATTTTTGCCCACCTACTTGGTTTCCCTGGAGGGTGAGATGAGGTGATTAATGGAGGGTGGGAAAAACTCACAAAAAGCCACCAAGAACAAGCTACCTAACATGTTTACATTTTTAAGAAATGCAAAAACCCATCCGCCGCAACCTCAGCAGCCAATGTCTCTTCAAGCAAGGTAATGTCTATATATTGTTGTTTTATAACATATAAAATTTTCTTCCTTTGGAAAAGAAAATCTTTGAAATGTAATTATAATGAGACGCGATATGTTTTGGTTATGTATCTCAGTTTATTGGAAGTTTAACATAGGTAATTGCTTCCTTTGTGTTTCTTGCAGCTTGTTGCTTATCTTGTGTGTTTTCTTAGTATCTCCTGGTAGTGAAGTGGCCTCCAGTTCAAGACTTCACCAGCAGAGCATCCATGTTTAGAGGAGGCTGTGTCAGCAGAGTAAGAGACCTACTCAGAGGTCAAGAGGGGGGTTTCATTGTTGATGATTTTGTTAACTCAGTCTCGGTTTCCTAATTTGAAAGATGTGCTGAATAAATGTTGATGGATGGGCTATTAACAAGTTCTGACATGGTGGACCGTGGCATCCCAGAAACCGTACCAGCCCACTTATCCTGTTACATACCACATTTGTGGTTTGTATTGACCACATATTGTAAGTGTGTTACAGGCGGTAATGGAAATGTTCTGAGAGACTCCCTGGCCAAATTCTTCATTTCAGCTAATGAAACTCTCCAGGGTAAGGGACTTGCTCAAAGGCAACAACTAATTGTGGCAGCCCTGGACATATAACCTGGGTCCTACAGCAGTTTACAAGATGGGTAAGATAGAGTTCATACAGATGTGGAGCAATGGGAGGACTGGAAAGGTATAATTTAGGATAAGATTATGTGTGACATGATGGTAAGACATCACAGGATCTGGAGCTAGGTTTGAATCCCATCTACCACTTACGAGCTATGTGATGTTTGGGAAGTAAGAATTAAATGAAGTGACAGATAGGAAGTGTCTAGCACAGTGTCTAGCATAGTGAAGTGTTGCATAATGGCATCTGTTATTGTTCTGAAGTTAAAGTGGACAGGGAACAAGGAGGGAAATGTGAATATAGTCAGAGTAGGGAGGGCTCTGTTAACCTTGAGAGTCCTTCCAGAGCAAGCCTTTAAACACCTCATATCTGATCAAATCACTCTGCTTAAAGATCTGTGAATCCTCATCATGATCTAGAAGTTCAAGTCTACATGAACATACTTTTCTAGCTTTATTTCCTGTACTCCAGCCATGCTAAATCTCTTAGAGTTCCTGGAACGTGGTGTGCATTTTTATTTTCATGTAATAGTAGTTGCCTCATCACCCTGTCACCAAATCCCCATTAGTCATCCTTCAAGACTCAATTCAAACCCCATTTCTTTTGTGAAATGTCTTAGACCATGGTCTTCCCATCTCTTACCTTCCCTTATCATCAATCACTGCTTCTGTTGTGTTTCCATAGTATCCAGTACACAATATTATAGTAGTTACTAAACAGCGTCTTAACAATTTGTTTACAGGACTGACTCACTAAACTATCATTAAGTTCCAGGTTGTAATCATCTTCCTATCTCTAGCCTAAATTGATGCCAAACACATAATAGAGGCTCACTAAATGTTTGTTTGAATGAGTGAATGAATGAATGAAAGAAAGATGGCAATACAGAGCATATCTAAGTTGATGTAACAGCATGAGCAAAGACAAGGATGCAAAATTGGTGTTATTTTGATAGGAAGAATGTGACATTTAACTGGAAAGAAGGATTTGTGTTGAGAAGTAGGCATGTGTAAAATAGGGTTGGTAAGATATGATTACATCATGGAAGACTTTGAATATGAGGCAGAAGAATTCAGATATGTTACAAAAGGGAGCCATTTTAGTTTTTTGTTTGTTTATTTTTTGCTTTTTTGTCAGAGAAGTGACATAGTTACACAGCAGAGTTACAGGAAAGTTATTGCAGTGCCCGATAGTTTTGGAATGAGGAAACCTTGAATCCTGAGATACTAGTAAGTTACTATAGCAACCCAGATGTGTGTTAATGAGGGCTAGGAACAGGGTGCTGTCGATGAGAAAGACAAGGGGAGAGTCATTTAAAACAACACATCACAGCACTCTGGCAAACTAGTTCACTTTCATATTTTTCACATTTTGGTTTGCCAATTTTTCCATCTTTTCCAAGAGTAACGTCCTTTCCATTTGTGTCTTCTTGGTATTAGAATCTAAAACGCCACCTAAATCTTGAACTCTCTACTCTGATTTTTCAAAAAGGAACAAAGTCTTTCTGTAATAACTCTTGTCTTTTTTTTTTTTTTTTTTTTATAACTCTTGTCTTAAAATTTTTTTGTTGTTGTTTAAGCTCATCTCTTCTTGGCCGTGGGCCCAGAAGGAAACTTGGGAAATAATTTATCAGTTCTCCTTGGCATTTACAAGGTGTTCCTATAGTCTCATTATAGAATGGCTTCCTGACATTCTATTATGCTTGTTTTGACAGTGCTTATTGGAAAACAGTGCCTATATCTTTTTTTTTTTTTTTTTAGGTGAAATCCAAATCATATGAAACCATTCATTTTAAATCATGCAATTTAATGGCATTTAGTACATTCACAATGTTTTACAACCACCACCTCTATCTAATTCCAAAACATTTTCATCAACCCAAAAGAAACCCTGAACCCATAAGAAATTATTCTCCATTTTGCCCTTCCCCCAGTTCCTGCTAATATCAGTTTGCTTCCTGTCTCTGTGGATTTACCTGTTTTGTGTATTTCATATAAATGAAATCATATGTCACCTTTGGTGTCTGGCTTCTTTCGCTTAGCATGATGTTTTTGAGATTCATCCATGTTATAGTATTTATCAGAACTTCATTCCTTCTTATGGCTGAATAATACTCCATAATACTGAATAATGGAGATGTCACATGTTGTTTATCCATTCATCATTTAATGAACATTTGGGTTGTTTCCACTTTTTGGCTATTATGAATGCCTCTATGAACATACATGTACAGGTTTTTTTGTGAACATATGTTTTTATATCTCTTGGAATATGCTGGGTCATATGGTAACTATTTTTAACTTTTTGAGGAACCACCAAAATCTTTTCCATAGCAGTAGAAACATTTTACATTCCCAGCAGCAGTGTGTGAGGGTTCTAGTCTCTCCACATCCTTGCCAACATCATTCTTTTCTTTTTTAAATTATAGCCATCCTAGTGGGTATGAAGAGGTATTTCACTGTGGTTATGATGTGCATTTCCTGATTACTAATGATTTTGAGCATCTGTTCAAGTGTTTATTGGCCATTTGTATATTTTCTTTGGAGAAATGTCTGTTCAAGTCCTTTGTCCATTTTTAAACTGGGTTGTCTTTCTGTTGTTGAGTTCTTTATTCTGGATACTACAGTCTTATCAGATATATGATTTGCATTTATTTATTCCCATTCTGTAAGTTGTCTTCTTACTTTCTTGATGGTGTCCTTTGATTCACAAAAGCTTTTAAATTTTGATGAAGTCGAGTCTATTTTTTTTCTTTTATTGCTCATACATTAGGTGTCATATCTAAGAATTCATTGCCAAATCCAAGGATAAATGAGAATTTATCCCTATGTTTTCTTCTAAGAGCTTATAGTTTTAGCTCTTACATTTAGGTCTTTGATTCATTGTGAGTTAATTTTTGCATATGGTATGAGGTAGGGGGTGCATCTTCATTCTTTTTCATGTGGATATCCAGTTGTCTCAGCACCATTTATTGCAAAAACTATTCTTTCCCCATTGGATGGTCTTAGCACCCTTATCAAAATTCAGATTGTCATATATGTTTGGGTTTATTGTCTATACCTTTTAAGTTTTATGATGTTCTGAGATATTCTTCTAATATTTTTTTTCCCATGGATTATGAAAAATGTTAAAAGGAATTCTAATCAGAAATAGTTTTAGTCTCTGAATTTGTACATTAAAAAATGAATCATCTAACTAGTATGTTACTATCATTTGTTTTTAGGTAATTTTAAGGTAAATACAGACTACCTAAGAAGGGAAGGAAAAGGGAATATGAATGCCTACTCTATCCCAGTCCTTGCTGCATGCTAGGTGCTTCACAGATATCATTTATATTTCATCTTCACAACACCTAGTAAATTAAATATTAATAATCTACTTTGTTAAGAAAATTAAGGCTTTGGTGTTTAATTATTATGCATTTCCCGTGCGTGATAGGGAAATGGCAGAGCAGAGAAGGAAGCCCAGAATCTTTCAGACTATGGTGCTGGTTAATTCCTTACATAGGAATTCCTTACATAGGACTGACAGCAGTTCTCAAATTTTCTTAGTAAAAAACCCTTTATCCAATGAAATTGAACCCCCAATACATAAAAAAGATGAGTGGTGTTTAGTTTCATACGTTTAGTTTATTTTGAATATGAATTTGAGGTTGACAGCTATGTATCAATCAAGTTTCAGCTTATAACCTATTTCTGTATATAATTTGTTTGCAAAATAAAGAGTTCAGAGTTACTTGGATAAGAACCTTCTAATAGCTTTTAAAATAGCTTGTTTTGCAATTCCAGGGTAGTGTTTAATTAAACTGATCCAGAAAATTTGAAGGAGAAATAGTAGGAAAATTTGTTTTAAAGTTGAATTACTAATTATAATCTACTGACATTCACATCACTTATCAATTAAGTTAATTTGGGGGGTCAGGCAAGGAATTAGTGAATGCGCTCTGTGTTACATGTCAGTATTCATTGTTCAGCAGAAAACAGGTTTTGAGTGTACCTGGTAACATTTTAATTTCTTCATAGTTAATTAAAAATATCAAAAGCCTGTTACTTTTCACTCAAAATTTCAGAAAAGTCTTATTTAGTTTCTTTTACATGGTGAGTACAAACTGGCACTTTTCTGCAACCCTTAGTGTATTAAAAGATTGGATCTTGTTCAGTAATTTAGGCAAGAAGTGCATACATGTTTTATCAGAGATATTTAGTTAATGGAATTTATCAACCAAAAAAGTGATTCAAAAACCCTCATTAGAAATATTCAAATCAGCATGTTACCCTAGAATAAATAGGAAACTTTGGTATGAAAATTTTTGGAACTGCTATATACAGGTATAGATACCGTGGGAAGTGAGCACTTCAAAGATACCTTAGTGAAATTGGCAGTTAATATGGCATCCTGTCACCATTTGGAAGGTGCTGACATCTAATGCTTATTGTTGGCCACTTGAACACATTGCAGCAGTTGCTATTCCCTACTCCCTGTGGTCTTTCCTGTCATTGCTGTTATATAGTACAGTGTAACTTTTGCACATCTTCCATATATTCTTTCTGCAGAAATGTTACAGAAACAAGCAAGGTGGAGTGAGCCCCATCTGTCTCATCAAATTGAATTTTTTAAAGAGTTTAGCCAATTTCAGGCACTGAATGAACTCATCAAGTGCAATGGATGCTCTTCACTGACCCTTCCCTGGGCAGTATTGTAAGATAATGTTATTAATTTTATTTCCATAATATCTTGCTCATCTATCAAACATGATGCAGTGTCAGTAGTTGAGGGATTAATAAAGTTTTTTCCTTGATAATGTTTGCTTCTCACATAGCTTATTCTGTGATACAGTAATTTGCTTTGAATGACACAGTACTTAAATTTTTATTGTCAGATTATAGCTATAAAAGACAGACTGAAACTTTAAATCTGTATTAAAGTATCATGAAGCAAAAGTGGATAAATGGTAATTTTTATTGTAGAATTGACTTTTACACTGTGGCAGGTGCAGGCACCAGCTGAGCAAGTGAGTCTGGGTTTTCCTGGCATTTGGAGTGTGGCACATAAAGGCAGCACTGGTGTGCTTATAAAATTTTACACAGATTGATATGCTGAAGATAGAGAAGAACTATAACCTATCTAATTAAAGACACAGTTATAATTTCAAATGTACCACAGAGATGGAGAAGAGTTCTTGTAAGGTATGTGTGAAAATGAATTAACTTGTCTGCATGAGTTCATGCGTTCAGTAGTTAAAATCATTTATGTACTACAGTTGAGGGTGCATTTTAAAATTATATTTTGAAGCATTAAAAGTATTTTAAAAATTAAACTTTGTTCAATCTCAATACCTCTTTGGAATCCCAGAGCTCTTAGGAGCAGAATGAAAAGTACTTGTGTACTCTGAGAAGCATGTGGTACTGAAAGGGTCAAGGAGTTGAAGCTCAGTGTTTTGGATTCACTTCCCAGCTCTGCTATTTCCAAGTTGTGTGACTGGTCAACTTATTTAAATTTGAGTCTTATTACCCCACTTGTAAAATAAGATGATACTTCATCGGGCTACTTTGATAATTAAATGAGAGAATGCTTATAAAACTGCCAATATAGTGGCTGGCATGGCATGTAGTGGCATTCAGTACATGGCAAATTATCATTATCATCATGATTATTCTTATGGACTTACATTAATTGCATTTTAGGTTTTTAATGTCCTTTATATCTTTACACTGTAGCCTTATGCACAAGGGTACTGTTGAGTATGCTCTTGGTATTATTTATGGGGAAAATTTTATAAAAATCCAGCATGTCTCAATTTTACAATTTTTTCTTTCAAGAATATTACAATTAAACAACCCAAAAAGGTAAGTGACATTACTACCTCAGAAGGTTGTATTAAGAGTAAATGTGGGGAAGCGGCTGTGGCTCAATCAGTAGGGCTCCCGGGTTCGGTTCCCGGGGCCTCCTGGTGAGGGCAGGCCCGCCCGCACGGCGTGGTTGGCTGACCCAGGGAGCACAAGCAGCAAGGGGGGGATAAATGAATAAATAAAATCTTAAAAAAAAAAAAAAAAAAAAAAAGAGTAAATGTGTGTGCGTGTGTGTTTGTGTGTGAGATTGTAGCTCAAGTGGTTGAGCTCCTGCTTCCCACATATGAGGTCCCAGGTTCAATCCACAGCCTCTCAAAGGAAAAAAAAGAGTAAATGAGGTATCCTGAAAAGTACTGCCACAGAACTTGGGACAATAAGTTTGGTTTTTGTTCTTAGAGTATGTAATTTTTCTGAAATCATGGATTGCATTTAAGTACATTCTGAGAGTGCATATGAAGCTAAATTTCTTGTTTTGATACCAGCACTCATTGAAACAGAACCATATTTTCTAGAAAAGTTTTAAAGCAGGCCATATTCTTACAGATTTCACATGTAGGACCTTATCAAACTATTGATGACTTACTGATCAGCTCTGGGAGTTTTGCTTGGAAATAAAAAGTAATCTTTGGGGAAGCGGCTGTGGCTCAATCAGTAGGGCTCCCGTTTGCCATATGGGAGGCCCCGGGTTCGGTTCCCGGGGCCTCCTGGTGAGGGCAAGCCCGCCCGCACGGCGTGGTTAGCTGACCCAGCGAGCACAAGCAGCAAGGGGGGGATAAATGAATAAATAAATAAAAATCTTTAAAAAAAAAAAAAAAAAAAAGTAATCTTTGATCTGTAAGATTTTCCCCTTTTGTTGGGCATTCTCATTTTTGTAAGTTCATTTAGAAAATTATGAAAACACTCTGATTTTAATGTCTTTTTTTTTTTTTTTTTAATAATTTGTATGCCCCCTCATAAAGTTGAATTCCCAACTGAAAATGTATTTTGTGCATTTCTTTGTTGCTGTAGTTTCCTATTGACTTATTCTGGAGCTTGCCAATATTGATCTTAATATTTACATTGTCAGGACTATCATGATAGCAGAGAGGGCTTTGGAAATATCCATTGTGAGTGGGCTTCACATGGAGCCTACTGTAATAAAATGAATAGCAAAAAGAAACTTAACTGTTTATACCTGTTGCTTCTGATAAATTTCCCTGAGAAAGAGTGAATCAGAGCCCAATAGCCTGAGCTTCTTAGAACCTAATGAGAGATGCTCTTAGACTCTGTTTCCTGGTAACCTACTGGGAGGCTTAAGGGCTACATGAAAAGTATCTGGTAATATTAATTTTCTTACTTGAAAATTGAATTTTAAAAAAGCCTTTGCTACAGCGTTATTGCCTGAGATCATGTTAGATTTTAATGGATTACCTGTTTCATATTGTGGTTTCTTTTTTTTTTTTTTTTTTTTAATAGGTATTAGCATCTTATTTCATTATCAATGTATGCATTTTATGTCAAATAAATTAATTTTCCAAACTCAAAACTTTTGAAGTCAAATGAAATTTATATTTTACTCTTAGGTTTATTTATTTATTTGTTTATTTTTTATTTTTTATTTTTACACTAATTCTGTAGCCAGTAGATCTTAGGTTTATTTAACACTAGTTCAAATGCATTTCTCTAAAACTACTCTAGCACTGCTCCTTTAGAATTATTTTACTCATTCCTAACATATGACTATACCAAAGAGTTTGAATCTAAACAAACAAATTTCAAATGACTTTTAGTTGAGACAAGAAATATTGGGGCTGTTAATCCCCAACAAGACACTTTGTCAAAATGTGTCTTCTGAGACAGCTGTTATAAATTAGAACCTCCAAAAATACAAGGGCAAAACAAAAGTACAATAACAAGCTTCTACAGCTTAAGCATCTCATAGTCCTAAGCTTCTGACAGATGCAAGGCAAAGCATCTTGCCTGCAAACTAAATGGTCTCCAGTATTTCCATCTAGTTGAGCTTTCAGATACAGAGGCCCAATACATATCATTATTATATATACACCATCTTGGCTCTGGGTGCATTAATTATGTCTGAAGAGTTTAATTCCCATCCAAGTCCAAAGGTGGAAGAACACATAAACTGGTATAGTAATTGGCAAGAGCAGACTGTAAAAGCACAGGCTGGTTGTGCTTGTGCAGCCCTGTGGGAAGTTTTCTTCAACCAGCCTGAATAGAACAGTCCTGCTAAAGAGACCAGTGGAATAAGGACAGTCAACGTAGGAAGGGACAGAAACATTCTTCTTCCCCACTTATTACCCGCCACCCTGACTTTTTAAAAGGTATACAGCATTAATAGAATTTAATTGCAGTGTGTGTTTTCTTTAAATTATGATCTAGTGCTGCTTCATTTTTTCTTGCTGCTTCTTTTGATGTGTCATCCTAGCTGCCCGAGGTATCATATTAGGAATGCCATCGATGATTGGATATGCTATCCCCAATTCTTCATTAATCAATTTATGTGTAGATGCCTCATATCTGAGAGGCTTCTTGGACAGCAGGCACACCAGGAATTCCAGCAGCGCCGGGTTGAGGTCGCGGGGAGACTCCTCTGCGGAGGGCGGCCTGAGTGTGGCCCGCAGCGCTGAGGCGAGCCTGCAGCCAGCCCCGCTCAGCATGTTCCGGCAGCCGGCGACGTCGCGCCCTCAGCCAGCCCTGGCGGCACTACCTGCCCTCTGTCGGGTCTAGCCGTGCAGGCCAGACCCCGCCACGGTGGTGCTCTGATAAACTCAGTCCCAGAGCAGGCAGAGGCTGGCGCTTTGGTTCTGTGGTTTCTTTTTGTGAAAAATGATACTGGACACAGTTGTAGCCTGAATCTCAGATGTTAATAAACTTGAGGTCTAAGATAATTATTTTCAGGTAAAAATGAAGTAGCAACTGGAATATTACAGTCAAGGTAAGAAATAGTAAACTAGTACTCATGGATAATACATAAACAGGGGAGGATAAGTACATCTACTGGAGTGGGAATGAAAAAAAACTCAAAGCCAGAAAAGTTAAGGGGTTTGATGCTCTTCAGATTAATCCAGTTAGGCTAGCAGGAGCCACTAACCCCCAATAGGGACTTACTATGTGCAGGCACTGTGCTGGCACTGTTCATTGTCCTCACAACCACTCTATGAAGTAGGTACAAAATTATTGCAGGTCTGCAGTCCCCCATCCAACACCCTTGGGGTAAAACATGTTTCAGAAGTCATAATTTTTTGGATTTTAGAAAGGTAACACAATATATGTATATATACTTTATATTTTATACCCCCTTCCAGCAGTGTTTTGCAAAGCACCCCATAGCAGAACACATTACTATTTCTGCAGTGAAATATATTAGCATTCATACTTAAGTGGGATAATGACTATAAATAGCCCCATGTCATTTCAGGTCATATTTTGTTACAAATGAGTTTGCCACCAAAGGAGTTTGCTGTCAAATAAAAAAAAGAATCTTCTGGTTTTCAGAGCTTTTTAGATTTGAGGATTTGAGATTATGGACTGGTATGTATTCTTATTTTTACAGTTCAGAAAGTAATGGCATGGAGAAATTAAATAATTTTCCCAACTGTACTTGAACCTATACTTATACATTGCTACCCATTGTAATAGGATATGGTATTTCTGGAATTAGAAAAGATACATACAAATAATGTCATTTCATTTTCTCTACCTTTTGTTATCACCTCAGTGTTTCTGATTTTTTAACTCATCATTGAATTTCAGAGACAGTATAAATAAAAGCTTTCTACCTTATTCTTTTCCATCTAAATAATGTGCATTTTGATCCATTCTTAGTGGAAATTTCATTACTGCGGGTGAAATTAGCAGATTTCTGTTCATTATTTTCTTCAAGAACTGACAGTGTTATTCCTATTCTGCACTAAGTTTCTTTGTGTTTTATACTCTTAGCCAAAGAGAGTATTTTTGTTTATTAGATATTTTCCATGGGTTGGTTTTTCATTGACCATCTCTTTTTTTTTTTTTTTTTTTTTTTTTTAATTAAAATTTTTTTAAAATTCTTTTTAAAAGATAATTAGATTACATAAATGTTAAACAGAAAATATAGGGATTCCCATATGCCCCACTCCCCACACCTCCCATACACTCCCCACACCTCCCATGCACTCCCACATAAACAACCTTCATTAGTGTGGCACATTCATTGCAATTGAACAACGCATCCTGGGGCTTTGCCATTAAGCATGGACTATAGTTCACATTGTAGACCACACTCTCTCCCACACAGTTCTGCATGTTATGTGATGATATAAAATGGCCTATGTCTGTAGTTGCAACGTCACTCAGGATGATTCCTGAGTCCCGAAAAAGCCCCTGCATTACATTGTTTTTCCTTCTCCCTGCCCCCAGAGCCTCCAGTGACCACTGGCTCCACATCAGTGTTGTAATTTCTTCCATTGCTAGAATCACAATATGTCTATAATAGAATACCAGTAAGTCCACTCTAGTCCATAGCCCTTCCCCCAATCCCAAGGATTCTGGGATGGTGACGTCCACTCCACCTCCAACTGAGAGGGGGCTTATATCACATAGTATTTATTTGCTACTTTGTATATAGAAATAATATAGTGTTTAAGTTTTTGCTCTGTTTTTCAGGATTCAAAACATAATTATTCATGGTTTCCTTAGGAATTAACTAGACTATATTCAACCATAATTAGTATTTACTTTCTTGATTTGATTTGAGTTCAAAAAATTGGAAAACAGGCTGAGTTTGAATCTGGGTGTTATTTTATTTGCACATTGAGGCTGTATGAGAGGGCTATTAGGATTAAATGAAGAGATACTTGCAACAGATTTGGAACTATGCATTTAAACCTTTTACTGTGTTTCTCCACCTCTTCTGTCCTCACTTCCTTCAAGTCAGTGGCCTTCTCAACCTTTTTCCTACCCTTTCACTCCCTGAGAGCTATGACATCAGTGTCAGTGGTTTTTAGAGAGTAAGTTGGAAAACGATTTTGAATCGTTTTATAGGGTTCACTTGTTAATTTTTCAGTAAGTAGAGAAGAAACATTATGTAATATTTAAATACAAGTGTGCTTCATGAGCCATTTTTCCAGTCTTTAACTACCATTAAGTTTGTGTTTGATTTCAGAATAGATTCTTGTTATACTATGTTATATAATGCTCTTTAGTTAAATAAAGCCATTTAAAGCAAATGCAAACCAACCTGCACTAATAATGAAGTTAATTTAATCCCCTTTTAGGTGAGCAATTTGTTTACCTACATGGCTAGTAATGCTATTTAGTGGCTCTTATTTTTTATAAAATAAAGTGTTGTTAGGAAAGTATGCCTTTGGGAGGAAGGATCTAGGTGGCTTCCAAAGGTGAATGTCTACTTCATATAGACATTTTTAGCCTCTCTTACCTGCCAAAATTTCAAAACAACCTTGTATTTGTCTTAGAACAATAAATATGTTTCATTACATTATCATTGTTTTGTTAAAGTATGTTCAAAATATGGCAGGTGGTAGCTATTTATCAAAATATATAAAGCCTAATTATTAAAAGTATAATTTAATGTCCTAATATGTTTATATAATGGGAGATTCAGGAAAGATAAAAGTCAACTCACTGTCTTTAAGGAGATTACAGTCTAGTTAGAGGTGTATATTATTCTGTTTCAGTGGGATTCGGGGGTTGAGGACAAAGGGAAGATATGTTGAATAGAAATGCTGGAGTGAGAGATCTATTTTAAAAGTAAAATTATATAACACAATGTGCTAAGTACCATCTATGATGGAATTATGTACAGATTATATAAAATTGCAAAAAGGATGATAGAACTCAGCATTTGAGGGGTTTCGGTGTGCCAGGGAATGCTCCTTCTAAAGGTGAGTGTATATAATACCTACCCAACTGAATTTTTTGAGAGTTAGAAATATAATGCATGTAAATAATCCAGACAGTTGGTAAGTCATAGTTGGGTGATAATGGCAGGGGGAGCATCAGTTTCCCAAGTCAGAGAAGAGAGTGAGGTCCTGCTGGTACCACCCAGCATGACAAGTCTCATGTGCCAATCTTGGTGTTGCTTCCTGAGGAACCTAACTTTGCCTTCAGAATGCTTCTTCAGGCAGCCACCACTGATGGATCATCATTGAACTAGAAGAAAGTAGAAAGAAAAAGGGAGGATGTTCTAGGTAGATAGAACAGCATGGGCAAAGGAACTGAGCCCCAAAAGAGTGTGGCCTGGATGAGTCATTTTAAGTAATTTTGGATGTTACGGTGCCTGGCACATGGTTGACTAATAATTCAATCATTCTTCAAGTAATAAATAATTACTTGAAGAATGATTGAATGACTTGGACAGATGAATGAATGTACTGGATTGTAGGATGTGTGTAGAATTAGATAAGAGGTACTTAAACTGGGCCATGAAAGTCATTTATGCCATATGTTAAGGAGGTAGTTTTGTTTGTTTGTTTTTGTCTAGATTGCTTTGGGGAATTACTGAAAGACTCTGAACATGGGAATGAAAACACGAGATTTGTGTTTTCTAAAATTTGAGTAACTTTATGGCCTAATAAATGATCCTTCCATATAGCCCCTTTATGAGGCACATATCCAATCATAAAGTTCAATCTGTGATTCCATGGTTATATTTTTAGCAAATCATTTAATCTCTGGGCCTATTTCCTTACCTATAAATGAAGTAGTTAACTTGGGGAATTCTTCTATTCCTTTTCAATTTAGAACATCTGTGATTTACATAATGTTAGGCCATTTAACAGAAATTCTTTTGCGGGTTCAGAGCTGAGCCCTTTTTCTTGGGTGCTATTGTCCAGGCTCTAAGACATTCATTGCTCTGGCCTGTCACAGAGGTTGAATGACTGGGATGCTCTGTGGATGCCCAGATGTTCCTGGGATCCTTCCTTTTCTGTGGGTGATGGCGACGACGCCTGTGTTTTCTTCCTTTGTTGTCTGGGTCATTAGCACATGGGTGGGTCTATCACCGTTTGTATTTGTTTGGCCACTTTGATCTCTGGGTGATGGGGTAAAATTCCCTTCTAGATTTTTATAACTATAAGAGGAATGAATGATATATCTAGCTGATAAATATGAAAGTCTTACTTTCTGGAAGTAGTTAGGAGAAAAGGGCTCAACCATTCTTTGAGATAGTGATGTTATATTTTTTATTTGGTGCTTATGGGAGAAAATAAACTCTAAATTTAGGAATTTTTTTTTCCTTGAGATAGTGGGTTTTTCTCAGAATCTTAATTGGGAGTTCTCAGTTGCTCCATAGTAATGCCATCCTTGTTAATATGTCAAGAATTGCCAGACAGGTGGCAAGGATAACTTAGCAATGGGGAGGGATGAGTTAAAGGAAGAGAAATCCTAAGATAATGGCTGCTACATGATAGAGATGTGGGATTGTGATGATGTATTCCCTGTGGTAGTCTGCAGGTTTGTGTGGGAGACATTTGTTTTCATTTCCTGTTTCATCATAGCCTGCCACCTGCTGTGTTGCTATACAAAGTAACAGTACTTTTAAAGATTGCTATTTAGGAAATCATGTTTTATATGTCAGGAAGCCATTTTTTTTTTTTTTTTTTTTGGCCACACAAAAGGCCAATCCAGGAAATGTCTCTCAAGGCTCTAAATTTGAAATTTGATTTGTGTGTGTGTGTGTGTATGTTGTCAAGTTAGGGAATTGGTTATTGATTCAGGAAGGGAGGTAATGAGTAACTTAGAATTGTATGTGTCTAGAAGTATTGTCTACATGTGGGTGGAGAAATATACTTTACGCAGTGTTCTGTAGCTATTACTCTGTGGAGTTTCTGACTTGAACATTGAAACTGTATTCGGATAAAGCTATAATTGAAAATAATAATGATAATACAGCCTGTATTTTCTTTATCTGAATGCTAGAAAGACTTAGACTTACAACTATGGCAATTGCTGTTTGAGGTACATGCATAGACTGTTTATGGAGTAGAAGCTTATTGGTCATAGTCACAGTTCACGTTTGTGCATGAACATGGGGAATTTTTCTGCTTTTTAAAAGATAATACCTCTTGAGAACCAAAGGTACTGTTTAGTTTGGAGCTAAGAACAAATAAGAACATGTAGGTAAAGTTTGACTTTATGAACTCTTTAAAGACTCCTATTTGGGGGCACTGTTTGTGATAATGAGACCATGGTGAGCATCTTGCTATAATACATTCCAAAAATTGTGCAGCTTGGGGACGTTTAGTTTAAGTGGTTCTTGCCAGGTGTGAAGATAGTTCTTTGAATATCTTGGGCTTCAGAGGTACTGGCTGACTGTTGTGTATATCTGTGATTCATTTTAAGTCCTGAGTTGACAGCTAGGGATCTCCAGGTCCACTGGTTTTCAAACACTGTATTTTTTCTGCAGATAACCCTTCTTTATGGGTGTGGTTACTTCCAGAGTGAATGCTTCCCTTGAATCTGGGAATGGCATGTGAGAGTGTGCTCACATTATGGGGAATGAATGTCTTTTGGGTACTGTGTATTAGAGGACAGGGTTAGCTGGATACAATTGTAGCAATATTGCTAGGTGTTAAAGCTCAAGTTTTGCTTTTTAAATTCATCAGTGACCTTCAATGTCCTTTTTATTTTATCTCATTTTATTTTTGTCTGAAGAACACTTAGAATCAAATATATATGAGATACTTTAAAAAAAGTGTTAGGCAGTCAGTGTCAAACCAGAAACACTAGTATAGTTTAATCTACAGGATGTTTTTTGGCCATATGATGAAGGAACATAGAGGAGATATACCCCATTTTATATTAATCATATTTCTAGGAGTCAGTCTTCAACATTTGAATGTGTTGGATATGCTCCAAATTTTCAACTGTGATTTGCCATGTGAAATTTTGTTTTCCATAAAAATTAGTTGTAAGTCAGTTTCCAAAATCTGCTTCTATAGTATATATCAACTCCAGTATTAACAGTTTCAATGATACTACATTTGTATGTAACACAGTGGAAACCAGAAGTAAGCTCACTATCTATCTCATATCTTCAGTAACACTTTATATTGATAGATCTTTAAATTTTTACCAATCAGGGGAGTATAAAATAGTATCATGTGGTTTGATTTTTTATTTCACTGATTAAAAGTGCTAAGCATCTTTTTAATTGTTTCTTGGCTATGAATGTTTCTTGCAATCTTTACACTTTTAACTTCTCATTCTTATTTTGTTGTGCTGACTAGTGTCTCCAGTATGCCTCACATTTTAAGAGGAATTCACCTTACCATTGAGTACGATTTTGCTAAAAGTTTGTTGTTGTTGGTTGCTGTTGTTTTTGTATATGTTGGTCAATACCCTTTGTGACAATTTAAAGTTCTTTTTTTGAATCCCAAAATATTATGTTCTTAAATTAATCTATTCCTGTGGGTGTGGTACCCTTTGATTGCGTTTTCTACTCTGGAAGAAATAGCTACAAAACAAAGGTTTTTGCAGCCTCATAGGGAAAGGGGCACAGAGTAAATGTTTGGGGCCTTTCAAAGGTAGAGTCTAATAACCTTCACAAATCTTTGAGCTGGGACACAAAAAGGCTTTTGTCTGCTGGTTAAGGGGAAAACAGAAGTACATCATCCCAAGTATATAACTTGGAACCAGCTTTATATAACCTGGGAAATCTAGAGGTTCTGCACCCCTGAACTTGAATTAAGGTGGAACCAGTTTGGTGCTAGGCCTCAAATTATTCATGTATATGTATATTCTTTAATAGTGTCTGACACATAGTCAATAGATAACCAGGCATATAGGAGAAAAGATATAATGAGAGAAAACCAGCAAAATAATAGATGAGAAGCAGACGCACAAATTTCAGATATTGAAATTATTAGTCTATAAAACTATGTTTAGTATGCTCAAAGAAAAAAAGATAGACAAGTTTGAAGATTTCTTCAGGGAACTGAAAACTAAGAAAAAGTGACAAAGATTGGGAAACAACCACTTGATTGTAGAACTAATATATATATTAGTTCTATATATTGCTGGATTTAGTTTGCAGGATTTTTTACATCTATATTCACGAGTGATATCGACCTGTAATTTTCCTTACTCAACTGCCCTTATCTGATTTGATATCAAAGTTAAACTAGCTTCATAAGGTGAGTTGGGAAGGTAGTTTATTTTTCTATTCCCTAGAAGAATTCTAGAGATGTTTAATTGGAATTATGAAATTATTCAAATCAGATACAAAGTAGCATTAGTCATATATGCCTTTTTTGGTAGGCAAGGGAGTAAAGAGTTTATTAAGAAACAAGAAAATGAGAAACGTACATGGTCCAAGGCGTGGACCAAGGGCCTACTATAGGATGAGTTACACAAGTGGGACCCTAGGTCAGGGCTTTTTAAAATCTGCTTGCTGTTCTGATTGGTTGCCCCACCTGTCATTTCTCAGGGGGCAATGGTGAGGCCTTTTGAGGATATCCAGGCCTTTTTCTCTTGTTCCAAATGAGATTCTCATGGCTGGGGTCTCACGAGATCCCGCAGGAGGTTTCTGGGCGGGGTCTCATGGCCATGTGGTTTGTAGGCCATGTTGTCTGTCAGCCATCATATATGTCTTTTATAAACTTATGGAATAGTGTTGTTGGGTATGAAAAATTTCTGTTTTTGATATAGTGTGTGTGCGCGTATATGTAAAGGAAAGTGATGAATTTGATTTCACTTTCTTTTATTAGAGAAGTTGTAGGTTTATAGAACAATCATGTATATAATATAGAAGTCCCATATGCCACCCTATTATTGATATCTTGCAGTAGTGTGGAACATTTGTTACAACTGAAGAAAGCACATTTTTATAATTGTACTGTTAGCTATAGTCCATGGTTTAACTTAGCGTTCACTGTTTGTGTAGTATAGTTCCATGGTGTTTTTTTTTTTTTTTTTAAGGTACTGGGGCTGGGGATTGAACCTGGGACCTCATATGTGGGAAGTCAGTGCGCAACCACTGAGCCACATCGGCTTCCCATCCATGGGTTTTTAAAAAAATTATTTGCTTAACTTCTATGAACCTACAGCTTAGGAAAGGCTGAGTATTCAGAGTCTGAGAATGGCATATGTTGTTTTAGTTTGCTTTAGGCTGCCAATGCAAAAATACCAGAAATAGGTTGGCTTTTACAATAAGGTGGGGGGTGTCTGGGATGGGGGATTCATGGAAGTAAGTTCATCTGAATATACATGAAAGATATATAAAATTGTTCAAATGATCGAGGGATGGGGCATGGTCCTAGTGGGTAGACAATCACTCAATAAATGAGGGAATACTGAATTCCCAGCCTGGAGAACTCTGCCACATTTTCCAAAGGAGTAGCAACAGTTCCCTGAGTGCAGGGGCAGTGTCTGGCAAAAGAGAATGGCCAACTGAAGGGTTCTTGTTATTGATGACTAGCTTTATGAGTCTTTGCTCTTGTAATTGAAACTTGGCCTACTGTTATGGGGTGCCTAAGGGTTGCCATCTGAGAGCCTCCTTGTTGCTCAAATGTGGCCTCTCTCTAAGCCAAACTCAGCATATGAATGCATTACCTTCCCCCCACCATGGGACATGACTCCTGGGGATGAGCCTCCCTGGCAACGAGGGATTAATACCAAGTGACAACTGGAAACACGACTGGAAAAAAACCTTGAATAAAAGGGGAAAAATGTAAAGACAAATAAGTTCATGTGGCTAAGAGACTTCAAAGAGAGTTGGGAGGTCATCCCAGAGGTAACGCTTATGCACACCTCAGTAGGATCTCATAGAACACCAAAATGGATATCACCCCACACAGAGGGGCTCCTGAGGGCTCTGGAGACACCCAGGTCCTATATAAGGGGGGATAGCCCCAGAGATTGGCGCCTTATCAGTTGGCTCTACTTTGGAATCTGTGCTCCTGAGAGTGACAGAGTTGGACTCAAATAAGTCCTCCCTGCACATGGTCCATCAGTCTCTTCTATTCAAACCTATATGTGATGCTGGAGTTTGTAGGTGTACTTCCAGAGACTGGAGCCTGGCCTGCCTATGTGCCAGTTGTGCCTGGAATCTCAGTGGAGCTGCAACTCCTACTCTACAGCTCAATGGACTCACCCAAGTCACCTGGTAAGGAGACGATGATGGACAATGGTCATCCCAGGGAATGGAGAGAGCCTGCACCTGAAGGCAGGGTAATCCCATCCACCATATCGATGGGATATAAGCCCACTTGCACTTGGAGGTGGAGTGGACATCACCATTCCAGTCCCCTCAGGATTGGGGGAAGAGCTATGGACTAGAGTGGACTTAATGGTATTCTGTTGTAGACATATTGTGTTTCAAGAAATGGAAGAAATTGTAACAGTGAGGTGGAGCCAGTGGCTACTAGACGCTTTTGGGGCAGGGAGGGGAAGGGCAGTTGTAATACAGGGGCTTTTTCAGGACTTGGGGTTTGTCCTGAGTGATGTTGTGGCGATGGATATAGGCCATTTTACATCAGCATATACCATGCAGAACTGTGTGGGAGAGAGTGTGGTCTATGATGTGAACTGTGGTCTATGCTTAGTGGCAAAGCCCCAGGATGTGTATATCCTTTGCAGGTGATGTGCCACACTAATGAAAGATGTTTATGTGGGATGTTATGGGAGATATGGGAGGTGGGGAACATGGGAATCCCTGTAACTTTTGTGTAACATTTATGTAATCTAAGCATCTTTTAAAATATATATGAAAAAAAAAACATTTATGTAAGCAAAAAAAAAAAAAAAATTATTTGCTTAAGTTCTGTGAACCTACAGCTTAGGAAAGGCTGAGTATTCAGAGTCTGAGAATGGCATTTATATGTTGTTTTAGTTTGCTTAAGGCTGCCAATGCAAAAATACCAGAAATGAGTTGGCTTTTACAATAAGGATTTATTAGGGTAAAAGCTTACAGTTCTGAGGTTGCAAAAATGTCCAAATCAGGGCATCGGCAGAGATGCCCTCTCAAAAAAGTCGGTTGCTGGCAATCCTGGAGTCCTGCCATGTGGCAAGGCAAAATGAAGGCCAGTTTCTGTTGAGGTTCCTGCCTTCCCCTGCTTTCCCCTCTGGGCTCACTTTCTCCCTGAGCTCAGCTATGGGCCATCAAGCAAATGGCTTGTCTCCACCAATTCCAGCCTCTGGCCTCTCTCTCAGCCTCTTGGGTTTTCTATGCAGCTGTAGGTGATCCTGGAGTTCTCCCTCACATGCAGGGTAAAAATGGCAGCTCTCCTTCTCTCTGTGTGTTTCTGCTTTCAGTTCTCCACTTATATAAGACTCTAGCAAGAGGGCCAAGACCCAACCTGGGTCACATCTCACTGATGTAGTCCAATCAAAGGCCCTAAAGTGATCTAATAAAAACATCCCTTAACTGAATCTAATGCAGTCAAAGGACTCCACACCCACAGGAATGGATTAGTTCTAAGAACATGATCTTTTCTGGGATTCACACCAAAAGCTTCAAACTATCACATTTGTATAAAATAATTGCTGTTTGTCTGAAAAGTACATCATGAAAGTTCAACACACATTGTATATTTCACTCTTGGATCATTAATAGAATATAAAAACAAAGCCACTTAGACATGGTTTATTAAGCATTCTCCCACTCTTCACATGGTTTTTGTCTAAAGCTGGAAGTGTCAGGTTGTAAAATACTTCAGTCCATAGGAGCCTTGAGAAGAGAGGCTGTTTTCTGTATAAATATAACTGTACAATAATACTGAGACTGAGTCACATGTCTTATGAATGGAAAGGAGACAGAGTACTTACCCAAGGAAGAGCTGGACACAGAATGTCATTACAGAAGATTTTGACACTTTGAGTCAGAAAAAGTTATCATTTTCATTCTGGCCTGTTAGTTTCGTACTTTTAATCCACACAATTTTACTGAAGTTTACAGGAAAAATCTTGGAAATTGTCTATTCAGTGTGCAAACATGAGAGATTAAACCTTACCTGAATATCATAGTAATTGAAATCTCTTCCATTATCTACATTGGGCAGATAGGTCTTTATTTCATTTAGTTTTAGAAAGAAAATTTACTTCCTTCCAAATTCAAGCACACCCTCAATCCTGATTAAGACTAAAAGAATTGTACTGCAAAACAAGGTTTGTCCATTGCTTATACTTTTCTTATCTAATAGAAAATATTTTCCAAAATAGGTTAAAAATTAGAGATACATTTGAGCAAGAATGAAAGGATGTTAAAGTGAGAAAGGGAATTCTCAGATTATTTCAAGGCTCTGTTATTTGAGTCTCTTCACAAGCATGGGTTCTAAGTGGATTTCTGACCCTATGGTTTCTCACTTTTCAGGTCAAGCTCACTAGTAGTAAAGTATCTTGTTGGGGATTGAGTCATGTCCCCCACAATAGGCACGTGTAGGTCCCAACCCCTGGTCCTGTGGGTGTGAGTGCATTTGTAAATAGGACCTTTAGAGATGTTATTAAGATGTGCCCAAACTGAATGAGAGTGGATCTTAATCCAGTTTAGCTCAAGTTCTTATAAGCAAAGAAAATTCGACACAGGAAGAGAAGCCAGGGGAAGCAACCAGAGCTGGAAGTCTGTAGAACCCAGAAGAGAAAGAAGATGCTGCCATGTGCATTGCCATGTGATGGAAAAGCCAAGGAACCCCCAAGATTGCTAGCCAGCCAGAAGATATCACCCCCCGGAGGAAGCAAACCTTCTAGCCTCTAAAATCATGAGCCAATAAATTCCTTTT
The DNA here is from genome assembly GCA_026826555.1 of Tolypeutes matacus. Lineage (NCBI taxonomy): Eukaryota > Metazoa > Chordata > Mammalia > Cingulata > Chlamyphoridae > Tolypeutes > Tolypeutes matacus. The sequence continues at coordinate 22,827,752 of JAKSZT010054304.1, forward strand.
GTTAAACCAACACATTGTATGGTATTTGTTTTAGAAGCTAAGAAACTAAAACATGTATATATAGATAAATAAATATAGATATATATAGATTTACATATAAATGATACATATGTATGCTATATTATAATATATATTAAGTACACTATAGGTACAGAAGATAGAAATTTTAGAAGGCTGAGACAAAACTAAGTATGAATAGAGTTTTTAATATTTTCTTCCCACACATTTCAGTGGACCATTTTGTGTACTCATTGTATTTTTTTTTCTTTTTTTGTACTCAATTTAGATACCAATGATCTGGACTCCCCCCTCTTCTCCAAGAGATAGTGAACCTACAACTTCTAGAATTAGCCCATTTTAATTTGTGTAATGTAGTGATCAAAAATGAATAGCTACAAGTGTCTAGTGGAGAAGAATTCTGTCATGTCCTGGTAAAGTTTTAAAAACTTCATTTCCTTCAAAACAAATTCTCAAATTCTCAGTGCCTGAAATATTTTGGTTTATAGCGCTTAACTGCCTCCTGTGTGGAGAGGAAGGGTAAGAGATAATATACTAATAGTCTCTCAGTCTGTTGGCACATTGGAACATAAGAAAATCAGTAGATTCGACATCATGTTGTCTCGCCAATTTCTATAAATGTTTCTGCAGCTGTCATAAGCAATGTATCACAAAACCTCATTCTGTCATTTACCAGGTTTTATAGCTATGAATAAAGAAAACTTCAGTTTCTTTCCTTAGCAACTACTTTCCAACAGTGAATCTATAAATATGCCTCTGCAATGGTAAAGAAGAATGGAAATGATTAATCCAGTCACCCTTTAAAAGGATGTGTGCTTTCCAAGTTTTTTTGTGATTGTTAGGTGCAATCTGCTCCCTTTCATTTGACCTTATCTCCCTGTCTAGGGGAGAGAGACATTTTGACTAACTGACTTTTCTCTTTTTTAGCAGTAAGGAAGAACAGTGTGTTGTGAGATTTTGAGGAAAATTGAGAAAGATGAGAGAAAATGCCCCAACAGTACTTTGCTTCACTAACGTTTTCCATGACTCTATTCATTTGTTCATTATCCCTTCATATCTTTGTCCATTAACCTGAGGAAACAATGGATTCCAATTGTGTTGATTCTTATCCATGCTAGGGGTGGGTGGACAGGAAGGAGGAGGTAACCTCCTCTTTCTCTCCCATTGTTTAGCATATCCTACTTTAAGACCTTTATAGACCCTGAGGAAAAGAGAGTGTACCCTGACCACAGTTCATAATGCCACATTTGAACAATGTCAGTCTGCCACTTTTTCCCCTTGTTTTTTTGCCATCTCAGTTGACAATTCATTGTGTGAATGTTCTCGCTAATATTGTATGTTTGACCACTGGTTATTAAAACTTTATTACATTTTTTGTTAGAAAATCACTTGGCATTCAAAATATTTATGCACATGCAAAAAATTTTAAAAGTCTTATTTTTCTCTTAGAGACCCCAGTATGCCCTTCCCCACCATTTAATACTTTACCCTAAATATTTAAACATAGACAAATATTTTAATTCCATGCCCAGCTAGTTTAAAAAAGGCCTTTTGGCTTTTGTTGTTACCCAGTGACTGGCCTTTTCCCTAATGTCTCTTGAAATACCTGAAAGGCCAAAATTATATCTCATGAGTTCATTTTGGTAACTGGTGTAATTAAGAGGTATTTTGGAGAACAGTGGTTTGTTTTTGTCCCTAATTTCGAGAGACTAGAAGAAGAGATTGGAAAAATGAAAACAATCTCAAACCTAAATTGCCCTTCCCTCCCCTCACAAACACACTTTTTTTTTTTGAGACGCATATACACTTGCTGAAAGTCTAGGAAAGCAGAGATTCCTTTGAAGTACCTGGCAGTATAATTCTATAGCATTTTCTTTTTACATTGTGATTCCAGAGATAATCCTTTTGAATCCTTTTGAACAGGTGAGACTAATGGTAATGGACTATGCTGACTATCTGTTAACCTGCTTTTTCCCTCTTCACTGTTTTGGCAGGTTTACTTTCAGTTCCGCTTGCTTCTCTTGATGAGCTTTAATTTACCAATTGTCTCATCTGTTTAGAGTTTACTTGTTTGGGGCAATAAAGTTCTCTCAGATTTATTCAACTCTGGCATTATTTTTTTCTTAACCTTTGAAAGTTGTGTTTTGCTTTTTGTTTGCTTGTGTTTGTATGGGTTTTAGTGTAATTTTTCTGTGGTATCATAGATACAGATTAAAATTATGAAAGGACCTTTATCATATTCGTTATTCTTGACTAGTTATGGATCCTATAAACTTTTGCATCTGGAAATAGATGTTAACTGGAAAGACCTATATCACATTGGAATGTTACTTACTTTTTATTTATATTTTTTGTTAGAGAAGTTGTAAGTTTACAGAAATATCATGCAGAAAATAGTTTCCATATACCTTCCCACGCAGTTTTTCCTGTTATAAACACTTTGCATTAGTGTGGTACCTTTGTTAGAACTGAAGAAACAGTATTATTGTAATTTTACTATAGTCCATTGTTTACATTAGGGTTTACTATTTCTGTTGTACAGTCATATTTTTTAAAAAATTTTATTCTAGTAACATGTATACAATCTAAAATTTCCCCTTTTACCACATTAAAATATTTAATACAGTGCTGTTAATTATGTACACAGTGTTGTGCTATCATCCTCCATTATTAAAACTTTTCCATCACCTTAAACAGAAACTTGGCACCAATGAAGCATTAACTCCCCATTTCCTACCCCTCCTCTGGTCCCTTGTAATCTGTATTCTAGTTTCTGTCTATGAATTTGCTTGTTCTAATTATTTCATATCAGTGGTGATCATAAAATATTTGTCCTTTTGTGTCTGGCTTATTTCACTCAACATGATGTCTTCAAGGTTCATCCATGTTGCATGTATCAGAACTTCACTCCTTTTAAGGGCTGAATAATAGTCCATTGTGTGTATATAACATATTTTGTTTATCTTTTTATCTGTTGATGGGCACTTGGGTTGCTTCCATCTTTTGGCAATTATGAATGATGTCAATATGAACATTGGTGTTCAAATATCTATTATGTCCGTTTCAGTTCTTTTGGCTATATGCCTACAAACGGGGATTGCTGGGTCATATGGTAATTCTATACTTATCTTTCTGAAAAACCATCAAACTGTTTTCCACAGCAGCTGCACTATTTTACATTCCCACCAACAATTAATGAGTGCTTCTATTTCTCCATATCCGTTCCAACAATCAGTCAATATCTGGTTTTTCTAATAGTAGCCATTCTAGTGGGTGTGCAGTGGTATCTTATTGTGGTTTTAATTTGCATTTCTCTAATGGCTAATGATATTGAACAATTTTCATGTGTTTATTGGCCATTTGTATATCTTCTTTGGAGAAATATCTATTCAAGTTATTTAGCCGTTTCTTAATTGAGTTGTTTGTAATTTTGTTGAGTTGTAGTATTTCTTTTTAAAATACTTGAGGCTAAAAGCCCAATTAATGATCTAGGACCCTCAAATCCCAAACTCTAGAGTCAAGAAGAGAAAACTAAACGTATAATAGATGAGGTCATTTAAATTCATTCTGATATTGTAGTTTAAAGGAAATGTTTGTAAGATGAAGGGGATCATGACATGTAATTAATGTAAGAAACTATTATAGCAGAAGCTTTAGTGACATATAGGGAATATTGTAAAAGGAGAAATGAAGTGTAAGAATTTTAATCTGCATCCCACTCTCTGGGAAAGAGAGAGTGCTCTAATTTTAGACAATTAGTCTGATTATTTTTAGAAAGAGCTGTTTCTTCAGGGGAGAAGGGCAGTTTGCCATAATTTGATAGAATTGTTGCCTAAGAATGTTCAGCAACTATTTGCTCCAATTCTCAGCTCCCCAAGCAACTTTCTGATCTGTAATTTGGTCTTTTGTGAGGACTTGCTTTGTGCTGTCTGCTTCTCTTGTTTTGTCAAAAATAGCTTTTATTTTAAAAATTAACGTGGTTTTAATGATGTAAAAAATCAGTTTGGTTGAATTTGTTTACCACAAGTTTCCCAAGAACCTAATCAACACTTGATGGACTGGTGAAAATTAAATATCTGAATATGAAAAGCTAAAGGTCAGGTGGGTTAGCTTGAAATAACTAACAATCATCATCAACCTTTATAATAGATTCCACAGAATTCTAATGAATAGAAACATAACTGTTTTTATTACCAGGTTCATCTTATAATGACAGGACATCTTGTTGAGTAATGACAGTGCCATGAAAATGTTTTTTTGTTTTTTTTTTTTAAACAGCTTTTTAAAAAATTGTATTGCCTATTATTTCTCTATAGGTAAGATTTAAGGTACTAAAATACAGTTTCTAGACTTTGCACCACATTTGTGAGAGAGCATGACACTGAACAATGATTAAATATGCATGATCAAAACTTGAAGGTGTGAACACTTGTTTTAGGGGTGGGGATAGGATGGGGTAGTACAGCTAGAGTCTGCAGAAGCTCAGCCCCCATTTCCCCCACCTCCTTTTCTTTGCCTTCCCTTGGGAAGCTAAGACTTCTTTTTCTCCCTTACCTCCTCTGGTACTGTAACCTTGGGTCTGAGGGCCATTGATGATATCCCCACCTACAGTTAGTGGTCAGTGAGTTGCCAGACCTTTAAGGGATCAGAGGTTTTGTTTCTGTTTATTTTTCCCAGACTCAGTGGCAATATGTGAAATCTCAATCATTATAGTTTCATGATAGTGTTTTTAATACTAACTTAAAGAATTTTATGCTGTAAGACTGTGTCTTAGGATTTTATTTTTCCGGATGTTTTTCATCAAAATAGCTATGCTTATTTGGAGTTAAAAGCTGGCCTTAGAACAACTGTTTTTTTTGTTGTTTTTTTTTGTTTTTTTTAAGTGTATTTTTATTAGAGAGGTTGTGAACTTTCAAAATAGTCATGCACATGTGTGGAATTCCCATACAACATCCCTCCACCAACACGCCACATTAGGGCAACTTTTGACAGTACTAATATTCTCAGATTTTAATATTTTTGAATGAAAACTGCCTTTGGAAGGCACAAAGTTCATTTGGCTTCTAAAAGAAGACTTTTAAATGAAATATTTTGTAATTCTTTTTCATCCTACAGAGCATGATAAGCTGAATTTGTCTTTGATGACTTCTTTGTAAGGATATATCATTATGGCAAGGGACTGTATAGTTTGAAGGGTCAGAGTAAAAAGAGGAGTTGACTATGGTGTGTAAGAGGTTTGTGTGTGCCTGTGTGTGTGCATGTACACGTGTGCATGTCTAAGAAAGGGGAGTTGAGGAGCACTTCACAATAGTTTCCCTTCTCTGTGTTACCACAGTTCATCCAGGAGCTCTGTCATATATTTTGCAATCACTGTTGGAAATGGAGTCATGCATTACTAATGTGATTTTAAGAATTGCTGGTCTTTTTTTTTTTTTTTTTTTTTTTTTAAGTACCAGAACCGGGGATTGAACCTGGGACCTTGTCTGTGGGAAACTGGCACTCAACCACTGAGCTACATCAGCTCCCAATTGATGATCTTTTATTCTATTAGTATCAATGGTGAAAATATCTATGGCATTTTAGGCCTGTGACTGGGCCTCTAAAGATGGGATAATTTTGGATTTATTAGGATCAGTGCTAACTATATGGCAACAATTTTGTAGTGCTAGGATTTGAAATGAGATCTAACACTTGAGACAGTGCTCTTGCGGGTCAAGGTTTTCCACTGGTGGTGTTTCCTGTTATAGAATGAATTGTGTTATGGACCCCAGAAGATATGGTCTAGTCTTAACACATGGTCCTGTGAATATAGTCCTATTTGAAAATAGGATCTTTGAAGATGATGTTAGTTAAGATGAGGCCAAACTGGATTTGGATTGGTCCTAATCCAATATGACTGGTGTCCTTATAAGAAAAGAAAATATTAGATAGAGTCAGAAGTGGAAAACAGAGAGAGAAGACAGCCTTGTGACAGAGGCAGAGACTGAGTTTTGCCACATGCCAAGGAATGCCATGGCTTGCTGGCGAGCCACGGCCAGAACTCCACCGACTTCAGAGGAAACATGGCCTTGCTGACATCTTGATTTTGGACTTCTAGCCTCTACAATGGAGAGAAAATAAATTGCTGCTGTTTTCTTATGGCAGCCCCAGCAAACGAACGCATTCCCCCATCTTGAGCCTTGATGTGGTACTACGTTGTTAGTACTGTTAGTGATACAATGGAGCAGGCACTCTGTCGTCTTAGAAAACCAAGCTCTTCTAAGTTAGTCAAATGCTCATTTTCCTCCTCTCTGTACTACTACTCTTCCAACAGTTTTCACCATCACAGTGACTTCTGCAGGTGAGGAGGACTTTGAGGAAGCAAAGAAAGGTGAATAACATTTTGAATTGGTGAAAGACAAATAAATAAGGGAAGTGTTCCACACTAGTCTATTTCTTTCTCTAGTGCCTTTAAATTTTACTTGCTTTTTGTAAAGTAGGAGTAAAATGTGGGTGGCTGGAAGAGTCTCAAGCGAGGTGTCCTTCTGCCTGGGTGACTTGTGCTACTACTGCCTGGAAACAGTAAGAATCCTGCCTGGTCAGGTGGCTGGCCTGCCACCTACATGCTTGCTGACTTTTGCTAGTATCTTTTGGGATTGAAATTTTTTTATTTGGGTACTGCTCTGTTAAATATCGGTCAGTTCTCACACAAAATTCCCATTAGGCTTCTGTCTTGTTTCTTTGTGTCGTAACTTGAAATTTGCCATATGGGAAATATAGAAGACAACTCCAAATATTAGACAATTTCTCATTTTCTCTTCTAGGAAAGTTTTTTTAAGATGTTTTTTGTCCAACTTGAATGTATAGAAGTTTTGGGGATGTGGAGGAAATAATCAGATGTCTATTTAATTTAGTTTGTCAGTTTACATGTTTAAAATCTTGTGAGTCTTTGCTCTTGTAAATGAGACTTAGCCTGCAGTTGTGGGGTGCCTAAGGGTTGCCACCTGAGAGCCTCCTTGTTGCTCAAATGTGGCCTCTCTCTAAGCCAAACTCAGCATATGATTGCATTACCTTCCCCCCAACATGGGACATGACTCCCGGGGATGAGCCTCCCTGGCAACGAGGGATTAATACCAAGTGCCAACTGGCAGCTTTGTGCAGTGGCAGTATCGTAGCCAATGAGGTTTATCCGAGGCACGATTATTGCTAATTGAAAACTTTTCTCAAGTGCCAACTGGCAACACAACTGGAAAAAGACCTTGAATAAAAGGGGGAAATGGTAAAGACAAACGAGTTCAAGTGGCTAAGAGACTTCAAAGAGAGTCGGGAGGTCATCCCAGAGGTAACTCTTATGCACACCTCAGTAGGAGCTCATAGAACATCTAAGTGCCTATCACCCCACTCAGTGGGGTTCCTGAGAGCTCCGGAGACACCCTGGTCCTATATAAGGGGGGATAGCCCCAGAGACTGATGCCTTATCAGTGGGTTCTATTTTGGAATCTGTGCTCCTGAGAGTGACAGAATTAGACTCAAATAAGTCCTCCCTGCACATGGTTCACCAGTCCCTTCTATTCAAACCTACATGTGATGCTGGAGTTTCTTAGGTATACTTCCAGAGACTGGAGCCTCCCGCCTACCTATGTGCCAGGTGTGCGTGAAATCTAGGTGGAGCTGCAACTCCTACCCTACAGCTCAATGGACTCATCCAAGTCACCTGGTGAGGAGACAACGATGGGCAATGGCCATCCCAGGGAATGGAGAGGGCCTGCATCTGCAGGCAGGATCATCCCACCCACCATATCCATGGGATATAAGCCCTCTCTCACTTGGAGTTGGAGTGGACATCACCATCCCAGTCCCCTCAGGATTGGGGGAAGAACTATGGACTAGAGTGGACTTGATGGTATTCTCTTGCTCACATATGGTGATTCTAGCAATGCAAGAAATTATAACAATGAGGTGGAGCCAGTGGCCACTTGACAGTTTTTGGGTAGGGAGGGGATGAGCAGTTGAAATACAGGGGCTTCTTTGGGAGTTGGAGGTTGTCCTGAGTACTGTTGTGGCAATGGATGTAGGCCATTTTATTTTATTTTATTTTATTTTTTTAAAGATTTTATTTATTTATTCATTTATCCCCCCCTTGCTGCTTGTGCTCACCGGGTCAGCTAACCACGCCGTGCGGGCGGGCCTGCCTTCACCAGAAGGCCCCGGGAACCGAACCCGGGCCTCCCACACGGTAAACGGTAGCCCTACCGATTGAGCCACAGCCGCTTCCCAATGTAGGCCATTTTAAATCAGCACACACCACTCAGAACTGAGTGGGAGAGAGTGTGGTCTACAGTGTGAACTGTGGTCTATGGTTGGTGGCAAGGCTCCAGGATGTGTAAGTTCATTGAGGTTGGTGGGCCACACTGTGGGAGATGTTTGTGTGGGATGTGGTGGGAGGTGTGGGAGGTGGGCAACATGGGAATCCCAGTGGATTCCGTGTAATATTTTAGGTAATCTAAGCACCTCTTAAAATAAATGTATATATATATATATATATATATAAATAACATTTTTGTAAGCAAATACACATATATGCATATATATTTATATATCATTTTGCAAATGTTTGTATGTCTTGTGAGAATTTTGATTTTTACCCATAATAAAAAAATAAATAAACAAACAAACAAAAAAAAAATCACAAAAATAAAAATTTTGGATTTTTTCCCACATTCTTACATTTTATGGAACAATCCTATTCAAATTCTTTACACACATCTTTAACATCAGTGATTTTTAAAGCCACTTTTTTAGTCATTAGCACAGTTTTCCAGAGCATATTATGTTCATTTTCAAATAAATCATAATACAGTACTTTTAAAATTTGTATAAGATTGCTGTCACTGGAAACATTATCTCAAGACACACATACTGATTCACATAACATTAGGAGAGTTGCTTGTTTTTATTTTCATTTATCCTATTGATTTATATCTGGGATATAACCACTTGTTCTCCTGTCTTTTAAAGTCTTATTATTTATCACAAGCAGCACTTTTGAATTTGAAGCCATAGCTCCCAGGAATAATTACATAAACCTGGATTAATTCCTTTGCCTCTTAAACAAAGCAAACAAAACAAAATTTGTCAGAGTTGTTCTTCATAAGCTTCCAAAATTTGTATTATCTGAGCTCATTTTAAGCTAATTTGATTTCCCCACAGTAATTTGTGGTCTAAAATGAAGTAACTGGGCAACTTTGTAAGAACTGGAATACAAGGCAGTATTATCCCTTTTCAGAAAGGATAATTTAGGGGGAAATTATTCATTATATTCAGGCATATATGATATTTAGAACTAGTGTCCTTATCTATGCATGTATTCATGTAAGTTCTCTCTGCGTTTCTTACAATGCTTCCCTTTATAATTCTGGCATTAAGGGTGACAATGCCAGGCATTTTGCTCAGTGAGAATATTCTTGAAATTTTTCTACTAAAACATCAAGAGAAGCATTGAAAGAAAATGCAGTGGAAGACACATCTTATATTGGTCTACTGTGTCAAATCCAACTACTCCTATTTTATTAGTTATTCAGAAGAAGAAATCTAAATTTGTACAGTCTGCTTTTTAAAAGTTTATTAAATCATACATTTGAGATCAGTCTGTTATATTTACGCCTTTTCAACATAGAGGATCTTCTGCTTTGTATTGCACCTGAGTTTGTGGTTCCACTACATTGCAAACTTTTTGAGGACAGAAGACACATTTATCCTTATATACTTCATTATTGTAGGTACTCAGTAAATGCTTGGAAATTAAATTACAAAGTAAATGCCATAAAAAAGTGTATAAACGTGCTTTATAAATTCTAAAGAGATAGATAATGGTGATAACTAGTGTACCTGCATAATATCCTTTATACTTGTTTTCTACCACTTAGTCTTTTTCCCCCTTCTCATAGACCTTCCATTTTTCATGGTAATATTTTTCATTTTATGTTCTCACTGGACATTTAAGAACTTGGGGTGTTTCGCTTAGAACACACTTGTGTCCACTTAGCTTAGGGGAGCTCTAAGAAGAGTTGGGAATAACATTAAGAATAAGCATGCTATGCGAATATTCTTGCTGACCTGATTTTGTGATAATCAGGGTAGGCTAAACATTTGCTATATTAGAAACCATGCATGTGTCCCCAGACCTAGTTTTTCTCCCTAGGTCTGGTTTTTAGAATGCTGGTGATAAACTAAGCCTGATTTATTATATGACCATCCTGTATGGGAAAAGACTGTAACTTTGGTCAACCTTGAGAGATATAGCAGGGGGACAGATGTGGCTCGGGTGGTTGGGCATCCGTCTCCCATATGGAGGGACCTGGGTTCGATCCCTGGGACCTCCCAGTAAAGGTAAAAAAAAGAGAAATATAGGGGGCATGTGGGCCACCAGGGCCCGCGAGCAGGTAAGCTGCCAGGCCCCATGTGCGGGTGCACCATCAGCCCCCGCTAGCCACACAGCAAGATGATGACATAACAGGAGAGTGACACAAGGGAGAGCCAAGACGAGACGCACCGAAAAACCAGGAACTAAGGTGGTACAGGTGATAGGACACCTGTCTCCCACATCGAAGATTCCGAGGATTGAATCAGGAAGAGAAGGATGAAGACAGGAGAAGGATGAGAAGGGATGGCTGAAAAACGGACATGGAGGGTTGCTCAGCGAATGGACACAGAAACAGCAAAAACGGGGGTGGGGTGGGGTGTAAAAATGGATAAAAGTAAATGAATAAATAAATCCTTTAAAAAAATGTATAGGGGAGGAAGATGCCGACTATGTTTACTGAACACCTATAGTTTATGTATGAATGATATACTTCAACAAATTGTTTTTTAAAAAAAGGAATAAGCATGCTAATAGAAAATGGTATCTCTCTTAAATTATATAATTAGGCCTGTTTTATTACACCATGCTATTTAGTAGACTTGAAATTATATTTCTTTGGGAAGAAGGAAAGCAGGTAGGCAAATCAAGAGAAGCCTTTCTTGATAACCTGTTAGGGTGGAATCACTGTGCGGTAATATGCCATGTGGCTGCATTGCAGTTCTAATCCGCCTACATGCATAAGTCAATGGGGTCTTTGTTCCAATCCATTGTGGAAGAATGCGTGCACTAAAGGAGTGGTGGGAGTTCAATTTTGTAGATTGGGCTAATTTTCAACGGTATCCAGACATTTACTTTTTCAAATGATAGAAGCAAGAGCAGGAAATCTATTCTTTCTTGCTACTGAAAAACTTATTCTAAAATGTTGTATGTCATTTGTCCCTTGTGGCTAGATGTGGATGGAGATGTTTGATTATTTGGAGCCTACAGATTAGTCTGCTTCATCTTTTGAGGACAAAGAAACCAAGAACTATCATTTTCTCATCCAAGGATGCAAGCCACTATTTCAGAACCCTGGGCCCAGTCATTAGAAAAATTTTGACATTTAAAATGGAACCTTAACTTCTGCTATCCCTTGCAAATTATTCAACACAAGCTCCCTCTAGCTGGGCATATAGGACTTGACAGAGCAGAGAATATCAGCAAAAGCATTGTAGAGGTACAGAAAATCATTTAAGTTTTGTAGAGCTGAACTCACTTGGAACCAACTCATATTTCATGTCTGTTGTGCCATTCATCTTTGTGGAATTAGTTCCTATGGCATTTTAGCTTTTTCCTAGATTGTTACTATAAGAAAAATATTAAAAAGACCTAGTGAAGGAGGTATTCTCAGAAATGTCCCTGACAGATAAGATTGTAGGACCAAGCTTTTTGGAGCTGGATGTATATGTTAAAGTCCATCTTGTCTAAACTCTTTATTTTACAGATAGGCAACTAGACCGATGGTTGCTCCTTACACTCCAGTGGAGTCCTTCTCTCACTTTGCACTTTAATTATTTGTGTCTTCTTTCATCTATCAGACTGAATTTCTTTAGTTCAATGACCAAGTCATATTTCATCTTTGTATATTAATTACCCAATGTACTGCCTGGCACACAGTAAGTTTCAGCATATTTGCAAAATTTATGTATTAGTGAATGAACCAAACCAGCCAACAAACAAGACTTGTCTAAGACATAAAATGAAGCACAGTTGTAAGCTGGGGAGTGATATGATATAGGTTCATAGAATAGTTCCCATCTCCTTCCTAATTTCTATTTATTTAGTCGTGGTGCTGCTAAGGGAATTTCTTCTAGGTGGATGTTGGATACCCAGTCTCTGGCATTAGATCAAAGAGAGCTAGAATGGACCTTGGCTGTTCTCCAGAATGTAAATAGAAAGGTAGAACAAGTCCCATTGTGGGTGCATGTGAAATACTCCCATGGATGAGAACTGCAAGCCCTGTCTGTTTGAAATACGGCTAAGGATGGATTTGAAGAACATTTCTTCTGATATCACTGCTAAATGTTTGCTCTCAATGTAAAGGAAAAGCAGATAAGAAGGGCCCCATGTGTTTGAAGTCCTGGGAATCCAATTGACCCACCTGAAATATGCTATGTAAATAGTTTTTCATGTGATCTTCTCTTGGCCTTCAATACACTTTCACTGAATCTGGTGTATACATAATTTATAAAATAATTTTGGGAGTGATCACAAAAGGTTTCTCTCTGTTATAAGGGAATTAAGTATTTACCTGTCAAACTCTTTACTGTTTTCCAATTGAAGGGAAATTTTTTAAGTTTCTGAAATGATAATATACGTAAGGGAAGGTGATTTAATTAGAAAAGGCTTATTTAAATGCAATTATTTAATTTATAACACTAAATACACCAATAATTTGGTTGAATTTTGGTGGAAAGTTTTGATTCTTTGTGTAAGTTATCAAAGGCTCTATATTGCAGCTATACTAGAAAGTATTAAGTTTTTAATCTAAGTCATTAGAAAGTATAGGCAGATGCTTGTACTGAGGAGTGCCAAATTGTTTACACACAGTCTGGGGAAAGTGGCATGCATTAGATATTTGATGGGGGGCATAATTTAATCAGGAACCAGAATAGCAAGTCCAGGCTCAACCCATGAGAGATGAAGGGAGAAGAACACAAAGTTTGGTTTTTTAGGGTTGTGTGAAGAGAGTGCATTTCTGTTGGTCTGAAAAGAGAGTGGATGAATGAAAAATGAAGAAGGGGGTGTATTCGTTTATACTTATCTTATGAAGGCATCTGTTCACAATCAGTTTCTTGTAGAGAGAATGCCAGCTGGCAGGGTATTTCATGATGTAAATTGTCCCTCTGCTTAGAAGAGCAGAAGTACAAGGAGGCCTTGTATGAGGGACTAAATTCCTAGCCCAGAGGACAAGGGAGGGAGGTTCTCATAGAGCTCTAAATGAGATCTACTTGCACTTTCCACTTTATTTACAGTTTTCAACATGCCATTTTTTCCTGCTATTCCAGAACTGTCATTGTTGACTTGATTTATCAATTTTCCTCCTTTCACTCCTCCAACTGCGTATTGAGCGTGAGGGTGGGAGGGGATACCATAGGAAAAATTGTGCTACTTTTTCCAACAGTATGCGTTTCCTTGTCTGTCTGCTTGAGTGATTCATTTTCGTGGGCCATATAAAATATAGAGCTAAAGGATATTATAAATTTAATTTTTGAAATGAATTAAATCTCCATCCCCTCAACCTTTTACTGCTAATCTTTTCAACTGTTTACTTGCCAGAAAAGAAAAGTGTTTTTTTCTATGAAATAATAAGTCATTCTAAGTATCAAATACATTTGAATTGCTATCAATCTTGTAAAAATTCTGAATAAATATATTTGGACTTCCTTCCTTGCCTGCATTTTTGTGTGTGTGTGACAGTAGAGAAAAAAATAGATTTCTTTGGAGTAAAATTGAAAACAGTGTGTCCTGCAGAAAAGGTGTAGAAGTTGCTTTAGTAGAAATCTTTGTTACTATAGATAGTTGATTCCTTAGAGCAGGGGTTCTTAACCTTTTATGTTCCATGGACCCGTTTGCCAGTCAGGTGAAAACTAGACTCCTTACTGAGTCCACACTATAATGTATATTATTTAATAAATATATCATACCCGCACCAACATGTACTCACAAGAATGTTTCTTTGAATTTCAATTCAAGATCATGGATCCCTTGTTAAGGACCCCTGCCTTATTCTGTAAAAAGTCAGATAGTAAATACTTACGACTTTGCTGTCCTTTTGGTCTCTGTCACACTGCTCAACAGCCAGAATCAACATGCAAATGAGTGGGTGTGGCATGTTCCAATAAAACTTTATTTACAAAAAATAGCCAGCACACTAGATTTGATCCACAGGCCAGTGATTTGCCATTTGTCTTAGATTCTAAGCTACTTAAAACATGTCCTTAGGCTTGAGTCTAGAAGGAGATGGGACTGGTGACTTCAAAATATTTCTAAAATGAAAAGAAAGCACACCCCATGTCAGGGGTAAATGTTGTAAGAGAACTAAAAATCCAGACTATCAAGTCTGGACTTTAAGAATGTTCTTATAATTCTTCAAATCTCTTTCTCTTTCTGTGTACATACGTGTGTGTGTGTGTCTGCACATCTGGCACTTTGCTCTAAAGTCCCCCTTTTATATATATATTTTAAATGAATACTTGAAATTTTTCTCTGAAAAGTAAATATTTCTAATGTCAGTCTTTAACCAACAGAATATAACACCCTCCCTGAAAATGCCAACACTACCCGACACAGACCAGGATTGAACATGTCTAGGCTTCTAGTCAAGGAAGAACATGTGTTTTCTTATCTGTTAGAATATACTGAAGCAGAAGTTAACTCTTTGCTTCCATATTTTTCCTTTACCATAGAGAGTTGCTATTGGTCCTGTGTCATTTTATTAAATATTAGTGATTTTTGTGTGGAGGAAGGAAGAACAGAAGCCAGATGGGATGGGAATTTGGTTTGCAAGGAAGTTTTGACCAAGGTCTGTATGCAAAGAATACCACTGTGAAACCCCCAGCAGTCGGTGGGCTTTCTCAAAATCAAAAGTATATTTTTACTTGCAAGAGCGTGGGAAGTGGGACATTGGGGATACAAGTTGAATGATAGAGGAAATTGGTGTGGAGAGAAATGTTAGGGAGTTTGGGTTCATCTGGACCAGTTACCAAGCTTCCATGGATTCGGAGTGAACAGACCCCATGGGTTTAGCATCTGTATGTGTCTTAAAGAGGGTAGACTGCCATTATTCTGCCTCACTGTTCATGCCAATAGAGTTGACACTTGCAGTAAATTTTACCTTGAACTGTAAGACATGTGAAAGTCCAAGTAACCACCCAGAAGCATCAAAGTTCATTCTACAGTGCAGAACCAAGGTCAGAAGATAGTCCTGCCTGCTTTAATTTCCTAGGCTGCTCAAGCAAGTATCATGAAATGGGTTAGATTAAACAATGGGAATTTATTTGCTCATGGATTGAGGCTAGAAAAAGTCCAGATCAAGGTGTCATCAAGGCAGTGCTTTCTTCCCAAAGATTGTGGCATTCTGGGGCTGGCTGCTGGTGACCCTTGGTCCTTAGCTTGTCTCATGGCAAGACACATGGCTGTGTCTCCTGGTCTCTCATTAGTGTGGCATCTTTGTTACAATTGTTGAGAGAATATTTTATATATATAAAATATTATAATTGTACTATTTAACTATAGTCCATAACTTATATTAGGTTCACTGTGTTATACAATCCCATGATTTTTAAAAAATTTTACTCTAGTAACATATACAACCTGAAATTTCCTTTTAACCGCATTCAAATATATAATTCAGTGCTGTTAATTATGTTCACAGTGTTGTGCTACTATCACCACCCTCCATTACCAAAACTTTTCCATCACCCCGAATAGAAATTCTGTACCACTTAAACATTAACACCACATTCCCCACCCTCACCACGGCCCTTGGTAACCTGTATTCTAGTTTTTGAGTCTACTAATTAGCTTATTATCAGTGAAATCATATAGTATTTGTCATTTTGCATCTGACTTTTTTCACTCAGCATGATGTCTTCAAGGCTTACGTATCAGAACTTCATTCCTTTTTAAAGCTGAATACTATTCCATTGTTTGTATACACCACATTCATCAGTTGATGGACACTTGGATTGCTTCTGTCTTTTGGCAATTGTCAGAGTAACTCTTTTAAAATACTAGTCAGATCATGTTATTCCCTTGTGCAAAGCCCTCCAATGGGTTTTCATCTCATTCAGGGTAAAAAATCAAAGTTCTTAGAATGGCTTACTGTCCTTACATGAAATTGCCAGCATGCTCCTGCCTCAGGATATTTGCATTTGCCACTCCTAGAATGTTCGTCCCACAGATCTCTCATTTTCTCATTTCTTTAGGTATCTGCTCAAATGTCACCTTATCCATGTCAGTGAAGCCCTCTCTCATAACCCATATAAAATAGCACTCAGCCCCCCCATGCTTTCTAACCTCAAGTACACTTTATTCTTTGCCATGTTATGTATAATCTGACAATTGTAATTTTTTAAAAATTTTAAATTTTTTCCTACCAGCTCCACTCCCCACTGGCCTGTGAGTCTCACAAGTTTGGGACCTTGTCTGTCTTATTCTCTGCTTGAGCACCAGTGCCTAGAATAGTGCCTGGTGCATAACAGGTACTCATTAAATATTTGTTGAATGAATGGAAAAATTTGGACTTGAAATTATCAAGGCCAATTATGGCTGTTAACCTTGACCTAATGGGTGGCTGGTGTAAGAAATTAATAAGCAATTATGAAAACTAAGAAAGACATCTTCATATTTAGGATATCTTATGATATTTGTAGTTATTTTGAAGACATACAAATTATATATTAGAGAATTAGGAACCAAGTTTATTAGGAATTAAAGAAGACAGAGGAAAAGGCAATTTAGCAAAATGAAGAATTGGAATATTCTAAATAGCTTGCTGTGAGGGACATTCACTTTAATTCAATTAGCAAATAGTTGTTGAATAAATAAAAATAGTCTGGTCAAACTTTTCATGGCTTTTTGTGGGGGTAGGGTGTTAGAGTTGGTCATAGTTTATTATTAGACTGTTATGCCTAGAAATTAGACTATTTTTTCATCAGATTGTTTTCTCTCTATTCTTTTACCATTCTTCACTCTTCTGCAATGGATGAAATCCAAACTAAATTCAACAGTGTATGAATGTCACAGAAAAAGAATAGTTTCCCATAAAATTATGGTGTCTTTTTCCTTTTTATAGCTTAATAATTATACATTTTTAAAATAGGGGTTTTACTTGTACAGCTTATATTTCATTGCCTTTTTACTTCTTTATTTTATCTCCTTACTATTAAACTTACTTGTTTGCCCTCTTTATGAAGCAAACGCCACGAAATCCCATGTATCAGTCAGTTCCCTGTAGTTAGAACGCTGTTGTTTCTTCAGCAGAATAGATGTCTCCTGGGTTTTCCACTTCAGCTTGCATGAGTGGGAGTAAACACTGGCCTCATTCTTTTAGCACAGCTCAAGGATTTAGGCATGTTTTGACCTACTAGCCTAAATTAGGACATTGGTAGTGAAGTCTTGTAAGCATGAGGATTGCGTTAGTAGGGCATATGCCCCAATTCTTGGCTTGGAATTTCACTTGGAAATCTTGCCTCTTTTGGTGACGGTTTCAGATAAGGTAGCAAAGATATACAGACTAGGATAAGTTTATCTTATGTTTTGATAATGGAAATGTCTAGTGTTTAGTTAAGAATTCTTTTTTTTTTTTTTTTTTTTTTTTACCGGGAGGTACCGGGGATCGAACCCCGGTCTCTCCATATGGTAGACGGACGCCGAACCTCTTGAGCCACATCCGTTTCCCAAGAATTCTTAAAAAAAAAAAAAAAAAAGAATTCTTGCTCTGTTCACATAATGGCTGTTTTATGATCTCGTGTTCAATCACTGTGTTAATACTGAAGAGTATGTGACATTTTTGAATATTGAAATCAGGCAATACAAGCAGAAAGGCTTTCTTTATTGAGGAATCTACACTGGATTAGTGCCGTGGTCTTATTCAACGGTAGCTCCGAGTGGTAATTTCGGGGTGGTGGGTGACTGGGAGAGGATAGAACTATCTTCTTTGGTGTAAACATTTATTTGGTAAATTATGGAAACATCTAGTTTTCCTAAGAGATTATAATGCCTGTCTTCCCATACAATCATACCAATCTATTTCAAAAACTGTTTTCCTCCTATCTCCACAGGCATATGATGATACCATAGTTTTTTATGGTTAATAAGCTTTGGTATAGAATTTTGTTAGCCTTAAAATTTTTCTAAAGTGATTATCTTTACTTCTCTTTTTATCCACCTCCTTTGTTACTGCCCATTGTGGAAGTTTAGAAATGAAACTCTCAGTATTCCAGCTCTGCCTATTTTAGTGTGTCTTTCTGTCATTGACATTGGCACAAGTGTGACAGGAAGGGCTTATTGCCTGTACCCGGGAGGCACGGACTATTGACACCTTTTGTTCATTCATTTGAAAGGGAAATTTTCTCAAATTGTAAATTCCATTCCATTTTTTAAATAAATAAATGCATTTAATTAAAATTTCCTATTTTATACAAATCTTTAATGGTTACTTGTCCACATTTGTAAATGGTGCTGATCTAGATGTACTTCCTATGGGATTGTTCCCTTGCACTGCTTGGCATTTAGCTCCTTGGCAAGAGAGTGGCCACTGAAATTTAAGCAAGTGGAATGGGATAGTAAGTTTTTAAAAACAATCTGTTTTGAAGATGAGTTTTAAAGGAAAATACTAGCCCTTCCCCTGGCAGTTAGGACTGAGTTTTTCAGCAGTTGAATTTATTCCATTGTACCTATATAACCTCAACACATCCTGTATGTGTTCAACTGTTCCTCTTCATGCTTTCTGATCTCCCATTTGTGTCTGCTTCAGGATCCCATATTCAGCATTAATTTGGCTCTGGATCATGTTGGATGGTGAGGCTGTATTTGAGCAATCTGTCTGCCGAGGTGGAACAATAACAGCTGGTACGCAGCTGTACATGTTGCCCTGGGAACTCTTGTTTCAGCCCACAATTATACTAACAAAATTGAAAACACTTTCAGATACTTGCTCTCTGTGACTACTGTTTGCGTTAACTATTTGGTGAACCACATTTAATGGCTTAAACATCCATTAGTCTCTAATCAACTTTATATGCTACAACTTTATTAAAGTTGTATTCCTAAGGTCAAGTCTGTCTGCAAAGAGACTAGTCATTTTCTGGATTTCTAAGGAGTTAGCAAATAAGAACAATAGTGAATTAGTGGCTCCTAATTTGATACTCTAGAATGAACTCGTTTTCTTCTTCTAATTCAGTCCATGGAAGGGCATTTTGAAATTTTTTAAAACTCTTTATAGCCATTGTCATTCAGTACTACCCTATAAAGGAGGTCATTTCAAAAGATCCCCGTGGAATTCTTCTGAGCTGCACACAACAGAGAAGCATTTATGTTCCCCAGCAGTCAGTACTTGAATCCAATTCTAGGACAGGAAGGGTTCCTTCCCTACTCAGAGAGATTAGAAATACTTCAACATGTAGGAGGCTTAAGCAGAATTCCTTGGCTTGGCCCTGCATGAACAAAGGCTGGACTCTTATTGTTCAGATGGACCCCTCCCCTTTTTTCATTCCCTTAGCCAGCACAAACTGCAGGATTCAGAGCAGGAAGTATTAGTTAATTTTGTGTGCTTCATTTTAAACATCTGCACTTAGGTTGGTTTTTTTTTTTGTTGTTGTTGTTGTTGTTTATGGAAGGAATGCAGCATGGGGGCAGGAGGAAAGGCAGTAGAACTTTCTGAAGCTAAATATTTTTTTGAGGGTGTGTATATCTGTGGTTAGTCTGTATGTGCATGAACGTGAGGTGAGGAGTGGAAGATGTTCTAGTTGTATATAGTTGCTTGAATATATTCCAGAGTTGTACTTACTGATTTCCTTAATGGTTTGGCTTGGCTACTTTACCTTAAAGTCATACTTTGTACTTTTGCTTGCTCTCACGGTGTGATGATAGTAGCTGTCATTAGACTGGAAATTTGGAGACCTGGTCCTTCTTTCTATTCATCTAGCAATTAATTGGACCTTCTAAGTTTGTGAACTGTGAAATGAGTGGGATGGGTAGATAAAGAATAGGGAAATACAGTGAGAAAGAGCACATGGCAGGTCTCAGTTATAGCTGTTTAATGGAATAAAAAAAGGCTCATTAGTTTTCCAGTTCTTTTCTCTTTCTCTTTTTCAGTTCTTTTTACCCATAGTTATAGGAAATTCCAGAAACTCAAGCCTTGACCCCTCTACTTTGTCGTCTTCTGTATTTCTTCCCTATTTGTTCAGATTCCAAAATCTTATTATTTCAACCCCCTTGTCTTGTTGTCCTTCCATTGTACCTGTAAAGGGGGTGCCAAGTGCTGCTCTAGAAAATCACACCTCTACAACGATGTCCATAGAAGGTCCTACCCTCCTCTCAGCAGCCTTGTCTTCTGTCCAGCAAGCCTTCTTTTTCTCTAAGCAGCTTTCTCTCCTAGTCTCTACAGTGGTTATTACAACTTTTTGCATTCTGTTCACCCCCACGCAACAGTCCTTACTGACTTGGTCCCCAACTTGTAGCAGGTACCCTTGATTTCCACTACACAGAAAAATATAAAAGTCATCAGTTAGAACTCTTTCAGCTTCCATCCCTTAAACCTACAAAGTCGCTTGTATTTGTACCCAGGCACAAAGCAAGAGGACAGGTTTCCTCCTGTGTGGAATCAGTCCCTCCACCAGCATTAAATCCATTCTTGTTTCCCAGCCTGTATTTTTTTGTTTTTTTAGGCCAGTAAAAAGAATTTATTTGGGAAATGGGGGAAGGAACAGAGTTTGCTGAGAAATAGGAGAGAAAGACGGAAATATGCACCAAGATTTGGTGCAGGCTTCTCTAGGCAGAGAGAGCGTGCTCTGCCTCATGTGGTTACCTTTGAAACTGTTAATTATTCCTCCCCCTTGTTGATGATAGGGGGATGGACCCCAGATGTTATTGGTTACCCACCAATGGTGGGGGCCAATGGTGAGGCCTGTTTGGACCATCCGGGGCCAAGGGGAGGTCCCAGAAAGAGAAACTGGGACCTCAAGTTTACACTCAAGGTCCCAACAAGGTCTTGCAGCCATGTTGTCTGCTGGCCGTGTTGTCTGTCAGCCATGTTGTCTGTCAGCCATGTTGTGGCTCATCTTCTCCAGTTACCCTGTGCTAACCTTCCTCATCTCCCCCCTCAGAGAGTTCACGCCCTTATTCTTACAGGGTGTGCTGAGAGGTGGTAATCATTCTTCTGTAGTTACTTCCTGCTGCTTAGGACAGTAGTCCCTGCCTGACAGGGCTTAAGCCTCTCTGGCTATTCTATTGAGATTGAGGGAAGACTTCCGATACTGTGGTTGGAACTGGCTGAAATCCCTGCGTGACTAATATCTTGTTTTGGAAGGTGTTGATTCTGAAAGAAATAAACTTAGAATTTTGAAGATACATGGTCCCACTAAAAGGATAAAGATGGTGGTAAATGGGCCTGAAAATGGAACCAGCTGTGACATACTGGACAATGAGAGTGAAAAAGCCAGATGTCTTTAGAGGCTGCATCCCTCTGAAGTTAGTGGGCTTCATCTTGCAGGTTTCAAATGCTGTCTAGAACTATTTCAGACCGATTTATATGAAAACAGCATTTTTCCTTGAGAAATGGCTACCCTCCCCACCCCCACCCCCCACCCCCCGCACTGCTGTTAGCATGTTCAGGGCTCTGCGATTGTCCAGTACCACAGCAGCCAGAAAGTCCATTTGCTGTCTAAGAGCTTCTAAGACATGGCTAGTGTCTTCTATACTGTTAGTTAGCTCTAGGGAAAGATTGTAATAAATAACGGAGTTTGGTATACATTGCCAATCCCAGTTTTCCATGGTGGTGGTTATGTTTAAGACAGCCAAGAGGGGGATGAGAAGACCCAGCCTGTATTTTTAATCTCTTCCTCTTTGTTGGCTGTTGCACAACAGCATTTAATGCACACTCATCTCTCTTATCTAAAAAGCAAAAAGAGACAAATCCTCCCTTGATCCTATGTACTTTCCATCTATCATCTTTTCTTTCTGCTCTCCTTCAGCCAGATGTCATAACAAGTTATCTGCACTCACTGTGCCTAATTTCCCATTGCCTTTCTGCCATTCATACTCAGCTTCAACCCACTGTGATCCCTGCTTCTAGAACTGCTCTCACCAAGCTCACCAGTGACCTCCTTGTGGCTGAAGTTAATGGACACCACTTAATCATTTTCTTATTTGATTCTCTTGGCAGATTTTAACACCATTGATCATTCCCTTTGTAAAACCCCCTTTTCTTGGCTTCTGGGATAATTGTACTCTTTTACTTGCCCTCCTCCCTTTGTCTTCTCCTTCACAGCCTCCTTTGTCATCTCACGTTCTTCATCTATACTTTAAATATTGCTGCTCCTCAGGATGATCTCAAAAGTGAGCTTCTCTTCTCACTCAAAACACTTGCCTGGTTGGTTGCAACCATACCCAAATCTTCACTGTCCATCGATGTGCTAATGAGTACAGAGTCTATATTTCTAACTCAGACTTCTCTCTTAGGCCGTCAGACCACTCGCATCTAACTCCCTGCTAGACATTTCCTCTTGGATGACCTACAGGCACCTCAAAAGTATTGTATACAAAATTGAACTCAACTCCTCATCCTGTCCTGTGCCCCTGTCTCTAATCCTGCTATCCCCCTCTAATCCCTGTTTCAGTGAATTGTACCACTCTCCATTTGTTTGCTTAGATTAGAAGTATGAATGTTAGTTTTAGTCGTCTACCACATGGAATGAGAAAAAGAAGCCTTGACAGTGAAAAAGAGTTCTAGCAGGGAGAAATGGGGGAGGTGGTGGTAAGTGGCTCCCATTCCCTCTCACCCCCCATTAGTTGCCAAGTGATAATGATGCTGCATCCTGAATCTCACTCAAATCCATTTCTGTCCATTCTGACTGTCCCTATTGTTAGTTCCGCCCACTGCCATCTCTCCTGGATTACTGCCATATCTTAACTATTCTTTCCATCTTCAGTCCTATCCCTTCCAACTTAATCTCCACACAGTGGCCAGAGTGATCTTTCTAAAAATCAAATCTGATCATGTATTTTCCAGCATAAAATCCTTCATTGACTTGCCATTGTCCTTTAGTTTAAGTTGTTCTTTAACATGGCCACATGCTCTACTAATCTCCCTTGTCTCTAGCCACTTCCTCCAGTTCTAGCTATACTGCACAACCTAATTCCTCCAGTGCTCATTCTACTGTGCCCTGTGGGCTTTCATAATGCTATTTCATCTGCCTGGACAAGAATGAGATAATTCTTCTGCATTCCTCTGTTCTTGGATTTAGATGTCACTTCCTCTAGGAAACTTTCCTTGAACCTTACCACTCTGGGTTTGGTGACCTTCCTCCATGCTTCCAAAATATTATGCACTTTCCCTGTGATAGAACTTATCATATGGAATTGCAGTTGTCTGTATCCACCACTGGATTGACTGCAACTCGGAGGGCAGTGCACATGGCTCTCTTGTTTTCCAGGAAGTGTAACAGATGACTTTTTCCCCTTCCAATTTGTGGCTATAGTTTAGGATAAGAAAGGCAGCTCTGAAAATGAGATGTAGAGCTGGCAAGGGAAAGCTACCACTAGCAAGTTAGGCTGTTTCAAAGTTGAATGCTAGCAAAATTTCTTTCCGGACTTTCTGAACCTGTGTCTCTGTGTCTTTAGCAGCAGTGGGAGTGACCACATAAACTGATTCTTTCAGAGAGTGATTTTTGGTACAAACCTTGGTCTGGAATATAAGATACCCTGATCAGTTTTACCTTCTCTCCTTTGGCCAGTCTCCTGCAGGTTGGGTTGCTGAAGAACAACGAGATGTCAGAAGGATAGAGAGAGAGAGAAAGGAAGGGCAATCTGTAATCCACAGATTAGTGAGTAAGCCTTTGAACATCTCAAGCTACCTACTCTGGAGTACAACTAAGTTGTTTTGCCATTCTGGAATGTCTTAGATAGTGAGTCTCTGGAATGTCATAGATACTGTAGTATAACCTCACCCTTGTTCAAAGGTGATGTCTTGAAATTTTTGACAGAATAAAGAGATATAAGCTAAACTTGCATTCTTTTAACAGAAGATATGTAAACCATATTTGCATGACCTGTGTACAAGTAAAATATTGTACTGCATCCTAGGCAGAGGACCCATATATGTACAAGGAAGGCCCTTATGTGTGAATATATCCAGGATATTAATTTGGTAATTTTCTTCACAACCCCTATTATTAAAATTGCCTTATATTTGTATAGAGTTTTGCAGTTAATCGGGTATGTGCATGATCTCAGTCTGATATCCCAACAGCTCTTTGAGATCGGTGGGACAGGGGTTATAAACCTCATCTTTACAGAGGAAAAGATGGCAGTGCAGAACCCATGTAACTAATGAATGGATGAGCCAGGACCTGAACTTAGGTCTCACAGTGCCCAGTTGTGTGTTCTTTCTCTGTCATGTCATTATGGCTTTATGTTCAAGATTGTCTGTGGGTAAGTGTGTGTTGTATATATGGTGGTGGTGGTGATAGAGCAGTAAACTAAACCCGTCTTCTAAGATCTGAAACAGTTGAGAAATAGAATGATCAAGTATGGCTTATAATATCAGTTTTACTGCATATAAAGCTGGAATGTAGCCTGCACATGTAGATTACTTAATGTCTTCTTCGAAACTAGCTGCTAAAACAAATTCCATAAAATGGTTTGAACAATGGGAATTTATTGGGTCATGGTTTTGAGCCTAGGAGAAGTCACAATTGAAGAGTCAACAAGGCGCAATGCCTTCTCCCCGAAAACTGTGGCATTCTGGACTGGCTGGCAATGATCCTTGGGGTTCCTTGGCTTTTCTGTCATGTGGAAATGCCCTCTTCTTTCTCTTCCGGGTTCCATTGACTTCTTGCTTCTTGCTGCCCTGATGGCTTTCTCACTGTGGCCTTCTCTACAAAGCCTCCAGTAATAGGATTAACCACCCATCCTGATTCAGTTGGCCTTACTGTAACTAAATAAAGCATCTTTAGAGGTGCCTGTTTAAAATTGGGTCACACTCACAGAATGGATTAAGAACCTGTTTTTCTAGGGTACATAATTCAACCTACCATACTTTTACTTTCTGGTCTTTTCCCCGGAATTGAACTCACCCATTTAGTCCTGGATACACCATCTGGACAACAGTAGGCCTTCCCTGCACAGGTGCAGAGCTGCTGTCCTAGATGAGGAGGTGCTGTAGAGGAGAGGGGGACACAGGCAGCTTAAAAGAGAGGACTGAGGGGATTCCAGGCCACACGTGAGTATCACTCTTTTCCCCTGGGAATTAGGGGATACGAGGAACTGAGAGAGGGGCAGAAGTCTCTCCCCAGCACTTCTGAGAGGACAGGATTTCCTGTTTTGTGGGTTTGTAAGAGGTTAGGATAGTTCTTCCTGTGGAGTTAAGCCACTTGGGAGGAAAAGACTGTAACCTCCTTGAGTGCAAGAACACGTGTCTAACACATCCCTGCCTCACCCCCCTCGTGTATATATCATAGGGCTAAGCATGTAGCTGTTACCAAAAAAATGTTCAGTGACCAAACTGTGGACTTCACTATAGCATGGAAGTAGTGAAGTATGGATATTGTCAGCCATAGAAGGATGCAATTTGTGAATGAATGATGATTTAAAACAGATGCAAACTATCTCTTTTACCTACCTGAAGACTCAAGGTGGTTGACAGCCACCAAGATTTCCTGGCCAGAAATCTATGCTCTGGCTATTGCAGGGAACTGTTTGACCAGTGACTCGACAGCAGGCCACCTTTTGTTCTTCCAGAGGGATTGTTACCCATTGATTCTTCCCTTTTTCTACGCTTCACTGCTCAGATATTCTCCTTTGTTCACATTCAAACACATCCTCTTTAGACTTTCTCCTTTTCTCTTTCTTTTTTCCACCTATTTGTTCAACTACTGAAGGAAATTTTTTTCTTCTTTCCCACTCTATTTCCTGCCCCATCTCCCAATCACTATATTTTTTCCTTTCTTAAAACTCTCTTTGTCTCTCAAACCTGGTTGGTAAGTAGAAGAATGGTGCTAATGATATTCTTCCTGCATCAAATAAAATTACCATTACTAGGGAATGATTTTTAAAAGCCTCAAAACTACCCAGAAGATCCATTTAGAAAGTTACAAATATTTTCTTTTATGTCTTTTAATTAAGTTTTAGTTGAAGCATCAGCATTAAGAGTAAATGTGCTTTTTCTATTCAATTTTATTTTTGTTTAAATAGTGTAAGTACAATCTTTCATTGGACTACTACCATCTTTCATTGCAAATACAATTTCAATAACTTATGTCATAAATAGGCTTTCATGAGCCAACTTATGAATCCAATTATAATTTAACATTTTTGTGGAAAAAGGTTCACTCTTTCCAATTTTAGAATAGCCTATTGGACGCAACCTGTCCAACCTGTGCTTAGTCTGATGTTTACAGTGATTTGTATCTTCTTTCTTTGCAAAGTTCCAAGTCAAACTGGGAATAGAGGGGATTTCTTTTGCTTCATATATGTGACTTATAAACTTTGGTGTGTTTATCTCGCAGGAAAGGCTTTTGACATCACGTATGTGCGCCTCAAGTTCCACACCAGCCGCCCTGAGAGCTTTGCCATTTACAAGCGCATGCGGGAAGATGGGCCGTGGATTCCTTACCAGTACTACAGCGGCTCTTGTGCAAACACCTACTCGAAGGCCAACCGCGGCTTCATCAGGACGGGAGAGGACGAGCAGCAGGCCTTGTGCACAGATGAATTCAGTGACATTTCTCCTCTCACTGGGGGCAACGTGGCCTTTTCAACCCTAGAAGGAAGGCCCAGCGCCTACAACTTTGACAATAGCCCTGTGTTGCAGGTAGGCATTCAAAACTCGGTTTTGGAGTCAGTTAGTTCCCACCTACTGGATGCGGGAGTGTTATTGTAGTGGCTGCCTGTGGGCCCCCTTCTGACGTGAGGGGTAGGAGTGGAATCGATTCCTGCCAGACAGACTGCTGGCTTTTATTCTCTCCTTTGTACTATTAATAAGTGAGAAAGTAGTTTTGTTCCTATTGTCTGGTTGATGTTTGCTCTTATGTTCTCACGTACTTACAAATACATCCCGGGATGTAAACTTAACAGTCTTTTTAAAACATTGAACAATTTTAACTTCGGTTTCCATACTTTAGTGGAGACATTTTGCTTCTGACCTTTTGAAGAGGGCATTTGATCTAATCTACTCAGTTTTTTTGTATCCTTTCTTACCTCTTCTTTAACAACATTAAAAAAGTTATATTGGAAGCGGCTGTGGCTCAATCAGTAGGGCTCCCGTTTACCATATGGGAGGCCCCGGGTTCGGTTCCCGGGGCCTCCTGGTGAAGGCAAGCCCGCCCACATGGCGTGGTTAGCTGACCCAGTGAGCACAAGCAGCAAGGGGGGATAAATGAATAAATAAATAAAATCTTTAAAAAAATAAAAAATAAATAAAAAAGTTATATTAACAAGAGGGAACAATTGAAGCAAACTTTTTAAGAATGCTACTGCCCACCTTCATTATCGTGACAGGAAAGTTTAACTGGGTTATGTGGCACTGTAGCCAATCATTATAAAAAATCCTAAATCACCTAAAAGGACTGGTGTTTGTGACATGATATAAATTTAGGCACCAGTGGTGTTGTGATTAAAC
Organism: Tolypeutes matacus; assembly: GCA_026826555.1. Taxonomy (NCBI): domain Eukaryota; kingdom Metazoa; phylum Chordata; class Mammalia; order Cingulata; family Chlamyphoridae; genus Tolypeutes; species Tolypeutes matacus. The sequence goes on from JAKSZT010054304.1 coordinate 22,855,495, forward strand.
ATTGTGAGAGAAACTTCTCCCTGTTCAACAAAAGAAAGAATTAAAGATTTCTTTTTTTCTTATGCATTCTGCATGCATATTCCTTTCTGACACACCATAATATGGAATCTTTCTGGATTTCTTAGACGTCTGTAAACATTTTTTATGTATCTCTGATCATGGAAGACTGTGCCTCATGCTGTATTCCACACATTAACACAGAATTGGAGACACTGCTGTGACTTGACTGAAGTTAACTTGTTTTAATTGAGGCAAGACTGGATGTGGTTTTGCAAATGCTACGTCCATTTTATGAAAGCTGTTGTGATTTCAAAATAGCAAATCCCTTTGTTTTTCTTATTCTCTCTCTCTCTGGAATTTATTTTTATTGTCAAGGATTCTTTTTCTAATTTGGTTGTGTGGTTTTGGACATGGCAAAAGATGAGAATATATTTCTCGGTGGATTCTGTTCCTGCCTACCATTGTATTTCTATAGGTTGCTGAGAAATCATAAATGTGAAAGTTCTTAGTAAACCCCAAGATTATAGTGAGCAATGAGTATCTCTGAATAGTGTTTTTCACAGTGGAAATAAAGTATGTTTGAAGTAATTGGCAGAATAGCTGATTTTGATAGTTGAAAAAGGAGAAGACTGAATGCATAAGGGAGAGATGATCTACAAATATTCTTTAAGTTGATCAATTCATGAGCATTTTCCAGTCTTGTTTCTTCCTATAGCAAATAATTATATTATTTTACAGTTTTAGAGAGTCAACAGTATAGTCAGTAGGAAAAAGCAGTCATGTAAAGTTGGACTGTAGTTTTCTGGCACCTTTGTTAGCTCTATGCCTTGTCAGCTTGTCTTGAACAGTTTCCTCAGCTATAGGAATTCTGATGCTTGCTGCCCTTTTTTGCCATAGAAACTCATGAAACTCAATGTGGTAAAAATGCAATGGGTATCTGCATAGATTTGGTCAGTGGATTTCATTATGCAAAAGAATTACTTACATATTTCTGGCTACAAGATCTCTGGCTCTGATAGCCAATTGCCTAGATGGTTTTGCTGATTTGACTTGTAGACAGGCAGCCTTTTTCCTCATTGCAACCTGTGCCTCCCCTCCAAAAGCTGTGCTCTTCCAGGGGAAAGAAGGAAAACCTTCTGATTTCGCTGTATATAACTGTAAATTACTAAGCATTTATTGGTTTATTATTATAATAATAATTAGCATTTAATTTTGACACTTACTATAATGTGTTTTAAAGTGACAAGCTCTGTTCTAAACTCTTTAGATATATTAACTTATATAATCCTCACAATAACCCTAGAAGTTGGGCACTTTTATTATCCCTATACCCTATCCCTGTTTTATACATGAGAAAATAAAGGCACAGAGAAGCTAAAATAACTTGCCCCAAATCACACAATTTTAAATGGCAGAGCTGGTTTTCAAAAACTAGAAAGCCTAGCTCCAGAGTCTGTTCTTTTTAAAGTATCCGTTGCAAAAAAAAATGGCTTTGAATTAGCTAAAAATTAGAAGCTTTTACTCAAGGTGAGCTGTGATAAAGATGAAACTTGTAGAAGATATAATATGCATTAAACACAGAGATAAGTTTAGCTATTTACATTACAGACAAGTAAAAGATTCCTAACATTGTGGCTATGAGTGGGAGTTGTTATTGGAATTCCAAGTTTGGATGTGGTGAAATCGTCTCTTCTGCTTTCTAATTATACTTGAAGGCTTCTTGTAGATTAGCTTTTATGAGTTCTCTATGTTGTTCCATACACCAGGTGCTGGGCATGGTTTTAGGCAGTGGTTTTTAATAAGGGGTGTGCACCCCAGTCTCATGTAGAGCCTTCTGAAAACAAAGATGCCTGCGCCTCTGTACTTGCTCGTTACATCTTCATGAGATTGAGTTATGTAGCCCTAGAAGGAAACTTAAAGTGAAGGTGGAATCTTTGGATAGTAATAGCTATTGCTCTGTAACACACCACCCTAAAACTTAATGCCCCCAGTCATGATTTATTGTTTGCCATCATTCTGTGTTAGCCTGTCCTCATTCATCTGGCAGGCCAGCTGTAGGCTGGGCTTCCTTATCCATGCGGTTTTTCATCCTTATGAAGGAGGCTAGACCAGGCTTCTTCCCTTTAATGGCAGAAGGGCTCCAAGAGAGTAAGTCCCAGCACACAAGTACTTATAAAGACTCTGCTTGTCTCATGTTTGCTGATGTTCCCTTGGCCAAAGCAAGCCATATGACAAGAAGCTTTATAGAAGGGGGCTACAAGGATGTGAACACTGGCAGGCACGATTCATTGGGGTCATTCTTAAAACAATCTACCACAGATATAAACATCTTACTTAAATTAGCCAAATGAAAGGGCATTTATTATAAGGGCTTAGACCTCATAAAAACTAAGGAAAAACTGTACAGCCTTTACTCTTGTCCTCTGCTATTGTGATGTAACTATGAACTTGATCAGTTGTGTTCCTCCCTCAAATTCATTCCTTCACTCTGCAAATGCTGTTTGTACACCTACTCCAGGCTTGGCACTAGGGATACTGCAATGAATAAAACAGACATAACATTCCTGCCCTCATGGAGCTTACATTCTGGTGGGGGACATGGAAATAGACAATATAAATAGGATAAATAAGTAAAACCAGGAAGGGAAATAGAGATTTGGAGAGGGATGGCAATTTTAGATAGGGTGGCCAGGAAAGGCCTCCCTGAGAAGCTGACACTGGGAGAAGGAGCAAAACAAACACGGGCTGCATCTGATTGGTTCAGGCCACTGTGAGGATTTGTTCCTTTGCACTTGAGAATCTGCCCAGATCTGCCAGTGAGGATTGGGTCTGGAGGGAGAGTTAGGTGGCACAAAATGGGCAGGAGGAGCCCATAACAGCATATCTAGTATAGGTGTGATGCTCCGTGAGCTCTGAACTGAGGTCTCTGACTGGATTTTGGGGTGTGGATACAAGGTGGAGAAAAGGGACATGGACATTGAGTACCTAATAATATGCTAAGCATTTGAATGGTGTCTTTCATTTAAGCGGCTCAATAGCTTTGTGATGAAACTAGTAGTAGTCCCTTTTTTCAGGACTCTGAATGGGAAAGTAACATAATCTAGATCAAAGAAGTGTCAAGAAGGAAAAAAATACTAGGAAATTAAAGAAGTCATTGAGTGTTATACTAGAGTTAATGCTGGAAGTAGACATAAGTTCAACGATACATTAACTGTTGAGAATGTTCGGTTACATTTATGTCTCTCATTGTCAGTCCTTCTCTACCTCTCTTTTATGTTTCTGGTTTTGTTTTTGTTTTGTTTTTCACTGACAGGAATGGGTAACTGCCACTGACATCAGAGTTACTCTCAATCGCCTTAACACTTTTGGAGATGAAGTGTTTAATGACCCCAAGGTTCTCAAGTCCTATTATTATGCAATCTCTGATTTTGCTGTGGGTGGCAGGTGAGTAAACTATCAAATCAACCTTGAAAGTGAATAGAATTTTGGTTTAGAATGAACGTGGTAACTCATTTCCAATGACATTAATATTTCGAGACTTTTTCCTTACCAGCAACGGGTGGCAATCCTTAGTGTGCAGTACTGCCCATCTGGAAAGAGGCAGCAACCTAGAATATTTTTTTGTCAGACCGTCTCATTATCATGGTAGCTAAGCAATTAGGTTTTCCAAAACCGGTATCAAATCAACTCACTTACTGAATTCTTCTTGAACATTTAAATGCAAAGCACATGATAGGCACTATTACTAAGGTTCCATAAGACTGACCCTCTACTGAGAAGTCCTGACTATCTCAGAGCCTACAAATGAGTGGGACAGGCAATATGTCAGAATGTGAAAACTTAAATACTAAAACCAGTGCCCATGCTTTAAATAAAAAGATGCCACATATCAGAAATGATAAAGAACCATCAGGCTTGGGAAGCAGATAGCATCCGAGCAGGGTCTTGAGGAAAGAGTTGGATTTGGATAAGAAGGGAGGACACCTAGGTTGGGGAAAAAATGGATATGTCATGAACACAGGTTTAAAGAAGGGAGAGCATAATCCACTTGACCTAAGGAAAGTCTCTGATATATGAATCTGTACAGAGTTGTAAACCACAGGGATAGTTTGGCAGCCAGAAACCTTAGCAAGCTAAGAACCCTTGGACTTTTTCTCCCCTTTTAGACTATGAGGCCTCAAGAGAGAAAACTTACTTTTGAAAGTTTGATGGGAACTGTAACCAATGAGAAATCAGGCAAGGTTTTTGGAGGAGGATTATGATATCAAAACTGTTAGGGGGAAGTGGATGTGGCTCATGCGATTGGGCTCCCGTCTACCATATAGGAGGTCCAGGGTTCAATTCCCAGGGCCTCCTGGTGAAGGCAAGCTGGCCCACATAGCAGGCTGGCCCAGGCGGACAGCTGGTACAGCAAGATGATGCAACAAAAAGAGACACAGGAGAGACAATAAAGAGATGCAGCAGACCAAGGAGCTGAGGTGGCGCAAGAGACTGAGTGCCTCTATCCCATTCCAGAAGGTCCCAGGATTGGTTCCCCGTGCTGCCTAAAGAGAAGACAAGCAGACACAGAAGAACACACAGCAGTTGGACACAGAGAACAGATAGCGACTGCAAAAACATCAGGAGGGTGGGGGTGGCGGTGGATAAATAAATCTTTAAAAAAAAAAAAGACTGTCAGGAAAAATAATATGAAGGCAGAGTGAAAGTAGAACCTGACAGAATTTATATTCCTTTATGTTGCTGTGTAATGTAGCTGTTAGATAACAAATACCTGACCTTAGGGTGGTGATAGTAGAAAGGAAAGGAACATTTAAATGCATTTTATTGTGAAGGAGGAATTATCAGAACTTTATTCAAAGATGATTTAGTGATCAAGAGATTGGTGGTACCATTAACAAAGTAAATTGAAAAAGTGAGCTAATTTGGCCAGAGAGGATGAGTTTAGTTTTAAACATGTAAACTTGTAGATAATGGGGGACATTTAAGTTTGTGCAGTAGTCAAGGATAGGATCTTGGCAGAAAGACCAGAGCTGGAGATATAAATTTGGGACTCATCCTTGTACACTGTAGATGTTTCAGAAATGTTTAAATGTATTATAAAATGATAGCTGAAACTACAGAACTGATTGCTGTGTTTAAGGAAGGAAGCAAGGGAGGGAAACATCACTGTGCTGCAGTGTGCATTAGTATTCATGGGTATTTCCATGAGTCATTTGTTCATAATTGTACCTGTATCTAGTGGATCCTTCAGGGAGTCTTACCCAAACAACCTGAGGGAATATCAGCCTAACTTCCAGAGATCCATGTGGTGGTGAGATGTCTAATCTGTCTTGCAACCTTCAAATCAAAATATTTTAAAATCATTATGGTTGATAATTGCTGACATTTATTGACTTATGTGCCTGTGCTATTCTGAGCAGGTAAATAAAGTAACTTCTTGATCCTTCCAGTATCCTTATGAACTAGGTATTGTCATCATCTCTTTTTTACAGGTGAGGCACAGAGAGGTTAGATTACATTGATAAATGAAGGGCAGAGTTTCAGCCCCATGCTTCTTTTTTTTTTTTTGGACATTAAAATTTTTTATAAAACAGTTTATTGAAGTATATCATTCATATGTGAACATACATAAACCATAAGTGTTCAGAAAACATTGTGATCTTACAAAACAAACATGCATAACATCATACAGGGCTCCCACACATCACCCCCCCCTCCAAACACCTTGCATTGTTGTGAAACATTTGTTAACAAATCATGAAAGAGCATCATGAAAGTATTACTACTAACTGTAGTCCATATCTTCCTCCCCTATACATTTTTTTAAGGATTTATTTATTTGTTTATTTACTTTTATCCATTTTTAACACACACACCCCGTTTTTGCTCTTCCTGTGTCCATTTACTGGGCAACTCTCTGTGTCTGTTTCCTGCCCTCTCTTCTCATCCTCCTCCTCCTGTCTTCACTGGGATTAGATCCTCAGAACCTCCAATGTGGGAGATAGGCGTCCTACCACCTGAGCCACCTTAGTTCCTGGTTTTTTGGTGCGTCTCGTCTTGACTCTCCCTTGTGTCACTCCCCTGTTATGTCATCATCTTGTTTCGTGGCTTGCAGGGCCTGACAGCTCACCCGGCCATGCTTCTTAATCCATGCTCTTAACCACTACACTCTTCTGCCTCTTGACATACACGCTTGGCTTCAGGAAGTGATCCTACAGTTATCCTCAGAAATTGTTAGGGACTTTCTTCTCATGTCTAGCTAAAGTTCCATACCCTGTTAACTAAAGCTCCTTTTTTTTTTCTTGTTCATTTTTTATTTCAAACTGCAGAACTCAAATAGACTCTACTTTAATCATGCTCAGTTCCTTAGTTTACACTTTGGAATGGTAAAACTCAAAAACATCTTAGGTTGTTTTTTCAGTTCTCTGTGAACAGAGTTTTTCTTTACCTACTTCTGGGATTTTGTAGCTGTTTCGTTCTTTTGAATATCTCTTCTCTACGCAGGTGTAAATGCAATGGACATGCAAGCAAGTGTGTAAAGAATGAATATGGCAAGCTAGTGTGTGACTGTAAACATAATACCTATGGAGTAGACTGTGAGAAGTGTCTTCCCTTCTTCAATGACCGGCCGTGGAGGAGGGCAACCGCCGAAAGTGCCAGTGAATGCCTGCGTGAGTGTCCCTTGGCGTCCAACTGTTAGGTTGTCTTCTCAGAGGTGGAAGAGACTTTCTTTTATTCCTCCTTGAAAGGAGAACTGGAAGGCACTCCTTCCATAATTTGAGAGAGTAGAACAGTAAACTCCATGCACATCAGAAGAAAATCATAGCTAGAGGCAATGGGCTGTCAGTATATGGGGTTGGTTTTGTGTTTGTTTCATGAACACATGTACCAGAAGGAGAGCAATGTCTTCAGGGTTTGGACCATATTTAGATCCAAATACTGTGCTAATGTAGCCTATGCTAAAATATGGTTTCTCTAGCTTCTTCTTTTTGCCTTTTAAAATAAAAATATTATTCTATACCAATGCTCATTTACTTGAGCAATCAAAGACATTGATTAACATGTGTCAGGCACAATGGTAGTACTAGGCTAAGATTGTCATTCAAAACATTATTTTGCAAAATTATTTTCCCTTTAACTCACTAAAGAGTATAGCTGGAGAATTTTCCCATTCTTCCCCCATGCAGAGGTGGGTGGCCTTGGGAGAAGAGTATACCCTAGTATTCCTAAAAAAGAGTAAAATGAAAAAGATAGCATGTCATTTGTCCCTTCATAATGGCTTGGTATTTATCCTGACCAGATCAAGAAAGAAATCCCAGGAGAAAGGCCATGAAACCATATGATAATGATTTGTCAAGGAATTGAAAATGACAAGCTTTTAAAGCAGCTATTGTGTTCTTAGATCCTTACAAATATTCATTATCATACTGTCTTAGGGATGAAGGAAATAAGGAAGATGCTCTGCACTTGCAGAAATTATTGGCAGAAATCTTTAGAAGAGACCACTGTCTTGACTTGCAACTATTTCTGTTGAGCTACATAGAGCAGAATTTTTTTACTCATCTCTTCTTTCCCTTAACAAATCCCAGTTTTGCAGATAAACGTTTCATCCTCCCTTTGCATGCCTAAGCACTTGTTTGAGCTTCTTTAATTCCTCTACTGAACTGTTTTATCCAATGGAGGATGCTGCATGATAAAGGCTGGTAAGAGAAAGAATGAAATACCTCTAAAGATGTGGCATCTAAATAAACACACACATATGTTTGAAAAGCATTCTGCTTAATAATGTGCTCATATTTTGAATCTATCCAGGAACATAGGAAGGGAATATATGTGTGTATTTATGTATATATATCTTGCCAGCTTACCACTGGCAAATAAACTGAACGCTGTAGCAAAAGGACTTTGATGAGTAGCTAAGACAATACATTTTCCTCCTTGGCCCCTTCACATTCTAACCTCTCAAAGAGTGAAATTTCTGGAGCTTGTGACAATAACAGTATTGTCAGGATGCTGGGGCTGGGCAAAGGAAATTATAGTTGCTTTCTGTCTTATCAGAGCCATAGCATCTGCTTTAGTTGTGTACTGGAACACTGTTGATGATGAAATTTTTGTTTCATATTCTCAGAACACCAGACCATTTAGGTGGGGGGAGTGGGCTAGGTTGACTGAGGGATAAAATAGGAAGATTGGAGGGAAGAGAAATAAGCTAATGAAGAAGGGAAAAGGAGCTATAATAGTTATTTA
>JAKSZT010054304.1:22863751-22900433 GCA_026826555.1 Tolypeutes matacus
TATAAGCAACTCATAACTTCCTGCTCTTTATGAAACCAAATAAAAACTGTATTTTTATTTAGTACTCAAGATGCTATCTGTGCTTTAGGCAGAATCAGTAATTCTGAGAAAATCATTTTAATATAAATAAAAACTTCGAATGGCTACTCATGATTGTTCTTAAAACATCCTTGTGCTCTGTAGAGAGTTTAGCAATTTAATGGATGATCCAGTTAGAAGTGTGGCTCCCTAGTGGATGGCTGTATCTGGTGGATCCAAATTTCCCTTTAATTCTGCTTCCATCTACAGAGACACTAATTTTAACCCACTTGCCTGAGGTTACCCTAGTCTAGATATGCATGTAATCTGGCACTTTGCAACTTAGTGTTTTAATCACCTGTGGGCTAAAAATTAAAAATTAAGGTAAAATGCAACCCACATGCAGTATAAATTGGCACCTTGTGTTTGGAAGTGGTATGAGAATGAAGGATGAAGATTCAGGAAAATTGGAATTTGACTTGGCTTTTACTTGTATATAAATGACTGCTTGGAGGTAGATTCCTTTCTAAGTACTGTAATTCCCTGTATTTTATGATAGTGCTATTTTTTATGATGATGACCATTTCTTAGTAAGCTGATATAAACCCTTTATTGTTATACCACCTTTTTAAAAAATGAATGATACATCTGGTAGTTCTGTTGTCACCTATCTGTCACAGAGATGTAGGAAATTATGGCTTAGTTTTCTTTGAATCCTTTAAAATGCTGTTCTTAAAGAGACATGAATCTGACTTAATTCATGTATTTTGGCTGACAGCCTGTGACTGCAATGGCCGATCACAGCAGTGCTACTTTGACCCTGAGCTCTACCGTTCCACTGGCCATGGTGGGCACTGTACCAACTGCCAAGATAACACAGACGGTGCCAACTGTGAGAGGTGCCGGGAGAATTTCTTCCGCCTTGGGAACAATGAAGCCTGCTCTCCATGCCACTGTAGTCCTGTTGGTAAGTGACAGGCAGGGTCTACTTCAGCCTGATGAATTGAAAGTCAAAATAAAGAGTTCCTGTACCCCCAGAAAATAAAGCTTGTTTCCTAGGCATTCACGTGGGTAAATATGGAAGTGGGTACGTTATTTTTAGTGTGTATATGATTCAGGGTCTATCTTTAACCCCCACCTCCACTCTATTTAACCAAGTTGAACTTTCAGGTGATTTTCTGGTGTGTGTAAAAGTGTGGGGTTGGCCTGAGTAATGGCTTTGTAAATAATTAGCAACAGGATCATAGAAACCATTTGAACTTTGACTGTAAAAGGTGAGCTGCTTTGTGAGCTTTTCCTTGTGAATGATTTTTATTTGTCTAATCTCCTTAGAAGGCTGAATTGTTTACAATATATTGGTGCTTATTCAGAGATGCAGGGTCTTCTTAGTCCATTCTACTTTTTCAAGAGTGTGACCTTTATTTGTGTTGTTGTTAATCATCCATGCCGGTGTTTACTTAAATTCTACACATGGACTTTAAGGAACTTGTGCTCACTCATCAGAGATGCAGCTGGTTCTGTGTGCATTTTCTCCTTGGGTGCAGAGTGACTTGTAACTATTTTCAACATTGATGAGTTGGTTGCTCTTAGGTTGTGTGTCTAGAAAGTTAAAATGCCATGGCTTTAAAGGGGGTATGCTTTTGAAAGAGTCCTGACATTGCAATGACTGATACAGGCCATTATATATCCTGCCATAACCTACAAAATTGTGTGGGAGAGAGTGTAAACTGCAATGTAAACTATATTCCATGCTTAGTGGCAATTCTCCAAAATGTGTTCATCAATTGTAACGAATGTACCACACTAATGAAGGATGTTGTTAATGTGGGAAAATGTGGGAGGTATAGGGAGCGGGGCATATGGGAATCCCCTTTATTTTTTATGTAACATTTATGCAATCTAAGTATCTTTTTTAAAAAAATTAATTAAAAAATAAGAAAGAGTGCTGATTTAAAATTTGATCTTTGCTCTTTCTGTAACCATCTAGAGATTACCCTGGTTTTCAGGCAATTGTTTTTAGTTACCAAAATTTTTTCTTTTTTCTTTTTATTTTTTTTTGGAGGGGGGGGAGGTCCCAGGGATCGAACCTGGGCCTCTCCATATGGGAGATGGACGCCCAACCATTTGAGCCACATCCGTCCCCCAATTTTTTTCTTTAAAACATTAGTTTTACTCATATATCGGAACTGATTTGTGATTAACAGTGGTGTTCATCATAACAGTGAGCTTTTTAAATTTTAGGTTCTCTAAGCACACAGTGTGATAGCTATGGAAGATGTAGCTGTAAGCCAGGAGTTATGGGTGACAAGTGTGACCGTTGCCAGCCTGGATTCCATTCTCTCACTGAGGCAGGATGCAGGTAAGATGTTTCCAAACTCAGAAAGGAGCAGAATCTAAATGTAGTCAATGCATAGTTGTAAATCTTGTGGCTTTATCTGTAGCAGTGTGAACCTTTTTCCCCTCAATAACTGTCAACAGTATTCAAGACTTCCAGCTGTAATAATGAGACAGGGGATTTGAGTTGTACAGATAGTAAGCAGAGTTTTTAATATCTAAATGTGAAGACAAACCTTGATTGAAACCAAATCCAAATATAAAAATGACTTTAGGATTCATTTTATTCTATTATGTGTTCCTTGTTCTTAATATTATTTACATGTAAAACAAAAGGTTGACTTTTTGTGGAATTCCTTTCTTCCCTTTACTTCTCTCACTGTTTTATTCCATTGTCCATCCAATAGGCCATGCTCTTGTAATCCTTCTGGCAGCATAGATGAATGTAATATTGAAACAGGAAGATGTGTTTGCAAAGACAATGTTGAAGGCTTCAATTGTGAAAGGTAGTTCATTCTTTCTCTAGCTGATTTGTATTTTCTGTTACCATATTTCAAGTGAAAAAAAAAATCTGATGGTGTCTCCATCTTTTTCAGATGCAAACCTGGATTTTTCAATCTGGACTCATCTAATCCTAGGGGTTGCACACCCTGCTTCTGCTTTGGCCATTCTTCTGTCTGTACAAATGCTGTTGGCTACAGTGTCTATTCTATAACCTCTAACTTTCAGATTGGTAATTCAGGCCTTTTATTTTTCCCCAGAACTGTGAGACTACACTTGAAATATATATATTTTTTTAATGAGTAACCTTGATGTTTTTTTGATGGGTGATAACACCTATTTAGGGGACATTATTTTTCTTGTTTGACTTTTTAATTTAAGGGAAACATACATAGGTTTAGAATTTATTTTAGTGAATAATGTATACAAATGTACAAAATAAAGCAAATTATAGCTTAAAGGATATAGCATATACAGGTACTATTGTAGGATCTGTTTATTCAAAAACTTTTACTGATGACCTATTATATACAAGGTATGGTTCTTGAGATTTTTGTGTTCTATATTGGACCTGAATTCAGGATGTTTACAATGTAATGACCCTTGTATTGTCATTCTGTGCTTCCAGATGAGGATGGGTGGCGTGCAGAACAGAGAGATGGCTCTGAAGCATCATTTGAGTGGTCCTCTGATAGACAAGATATTGCTGTCATCTCAGATAGCTACTTTCCTAGGTACTTCATTGCTCCTGGTAAGTAAGGCTAGAAAACAGTCTGGCTTGATGTGTGCTTCTGTTTAGTCTCATCCTCACATTCTTGTACACTATTGTGTCTGCATTCCAGCGAAGTTCTTGGGCAAGCAGGTGTTGAGCTATGGTCAGAACTTCTCCTTCTCCTTTCGAGTGGACAGGCGAGATACTCGCCTCTCTGCAGAAGATGTGGTGCTTGAGGGAGCTGGCCTAAGGGTGTCTGTGCCCTTGATCGCTCAGGGCAATTCCTATCCGAGTGAGACCGCTGTGAAATATGTCTTCAGGTAAGACAGTCTTCTTTGTGAAATCTGACTTGACCAGATTGTGAAGTGGTTCATTATCTAAGCATATCTAGCTTAGAGATATATGTTGAATAAAACCTTCTGCATTATCAGGGTGACTTTGTAAAAAGGAACCTTCCCTTTCCAATTGTATTGGAAATTGTATTTGCCTTCTCCTTTCCAATTGTATTGCCAAACCAGCAATGTCTTTCTGATTTGATTAGATTGTTAGAGCATTGTATTCTTGGTGGCATAAATAATAAGAAATGCTTTCTCTGCACCCAAAATGTCCTTTACAGAGGTTAATGGGGTACTTTCTTTCTATCCAGACTCCAGGAAGCAACAGATTACCCTTGGAGACCTACTCTTACACCTTTTAAATTTCAGAAACTCCTAAACAACTTGACCTCTATTAAAATCCGTGGGACCTACAGTGAGAGAAGTAAGTTGCAATATAAATTCGGAGAATTGTGTAGGAAGATGGTTAGGTAGAAGGATCTGTAACAATGCAAAAGTTTATCTCTAAAGTCCTAATGCTAGAACTCCTAAAGAAGTGATATAAACTACCTCATTATACATGAATTATGTATAAAAGTAATGCAGTTTTTTTTTTTTGTTTTTTTGTGTTTTTTTTGACTACTTTAAGGGACCTAGAGAAAATTCACAAAAATTAGTAAATAGTATTGTTTTATATTACTGTAAGCCTATTGAGGTTACAATGTATATGAATAGATTCTTCTTTTAAAAGCCTAAATATAATTCTACTGTCTCAAGTTGTTTACCCTTCCTTTTTTTTTTACTGCTATGTAATTAACAAGCCCTTTTGGCCATTGAACTAAATTATGACAAATTATAAACCATTGAATAAACATTTACCATTTTAGCTGAACTAGGCTCTTTTAAGTATGGCTTTTAAATATATTTCCTTTTTAAAAATTTTTAATGAAGACCTCTTTTTCTGAAAGGTAAAGCAGTTTTGGGAAAGTGGAATCAGAGTGGTGATGTGGTATTGCAAGTGGCATCTGTGTTGGATGTGATGATTAATTTTTGAGATGACACCATAAGTATTCTGAAGAACATGTCTTCTAAATAGCTAGAAATATGAATCTAGGGCTTAGGAAGAAGTTAGGACTGGCGATCCAGAATTAAACTTGGAAATATGACAAAAGAGAAAAGAGGATGAAATTCTGAAAACATAGAATTAGGCCAAACCCTGAGAGTCAAGGGAGAAAAAAGTATTTTAAGGAAGAGAAAAAAATGAGCAGATTAGAAAAGAGAATAACATTGGATTTTAGATTGGGCAATTAAGGAGTCATTGGTGACTTTTTAAAGCAGTATTGGGACTGAAGTTAGACTGCAGTGCTTTGATAAGTAATTTGAAGGTGAAAATGTAAAATCAAGGTTATTCTTTTAAGAAATTTGGCTGTTAGGGAAGGAAAAGTGATGCACTATAGTTAGAGAGTAAGAACAATATTGAGGAAGAATATTTTTAAGATGGAGAAACCTAAGAAAGTTTAGAGTTGGAGGCACATTAACCAATGGAGACATATCTCATGATCATATCAGGCCAAAAAACAAACAAAAATTAAAAGTTAACTAAACTCAAGGCAATAATAGAAGAGAGGCACTTCAATCAGGGGTAGTCAATTTCCAAATGGATTCTAAAAATAGCAAGTGATATTTCATAACATGGAAAAAACGCATTATGCTAAGACTGCAGGGGAAATTACAGGGAAATAAGATGATTCTGAGGACCCCCTCTCCCACAGAATGTTCCTGTTGATGTTGTCAAGTGCACTGCTGAGCTGGATGAACCATTGGTCTGAGTGTCTATTTTTATTTTCTTATAGAAATGTGAAAGCATTCTGGTATATGGCATAATGGCCGTGGAATAACTGCATAATTGTCAGTAGTAGTTCTGGGTATTAGAATTTGTTTATCTGTTTTTGCTGTTTTATGCAGGGCAAAAAAATATATAACCTGAGTATTACTTGTTATCAGATACTTTCTCTACTTTCTTGTCCTTGAGCTCTCCCATCAGTGCCTGCTTTTGTGGCAAAAGGACAAAAACACTGCTTAGTGGCCACAGACTTAAACCCATCTTTTTCTCTCACACTCCTGCTCATATCTCTTTGCCCCAATGATTGTCCAATGCTTTTCATTTTCCACATTGGTGACTGGAAGAACTGTAGAGTCTAACAAATCTGTGTATGTGTGTGTGTATATTTACTTTTAAAATTTGTTTACTGTACTGCCACTCTGGATATTTAGCACCAGGTACCCCATGATTGTTCATAATGCTCTTTTTTTTCTAATTATCTTCTCCAAAGGATGAGCTAAACTAATGGCTGATTTTCCTTGGAATTTTGGGTCTGGTTATTCCTTGTTTATTGACTTTTCATGAGTTTTGAAAAACAGAAACCAGCCTTTCCTCTACCATACACAGGTGCTGGGTATTTGGATTCTGTCACCTTGGCCAGTGCTCGTCCTGGGCCTGGGACCCCTGCAACTTGGGTGGAGTCCTGCACGTGCCCTGTGGGATATGGAGGGCAGTTTTGTGAAGTGTGCCTCTCAGGCTACAGAAGAGAAACTCCAAGTCTTGGACCATATAGTCCATGTGTGCTTTGTACCTGCAATGGACACAGTGAGACCTGTGACCCTGAGACAGGTGAGAAGATGATTTTTGGCAGCTGCTGGACTTAAATTCACTTTAGCAGAAGGTTAGGAAATGGTAAGATAAGTGTACTGTGTACACTTGCCAGTTTTCTCACACCTCTCTCCAAACAGGTGCCTGTAACTGCAGAGACAATACAGCCGGCCCCCACTGTGAAAAGTGTAGCGATGGGTACTTCGGAGATTCAACTGCGGGCACTGCCTCTGATTGCCAGCCCTGTCCATGTCCTGGGGGCTCAAGTTGTGCTGTAGTCCCTAAGACAAAGGAGGTGGTGTGCACCAACTGTCCGACTGGCACCACAGGTAGGTCTGTCCTCTCCATTGTCTTTCAGTGTTCTGTCCTATAAAAAGACTTAGGGAAGAAGGACTTTTTGGGTTTTTTGTTTGGTTCATTGATTATGGTTTTTCTGATAGGCAAAAGCTTTGTAGGAAACAGGTTTACCATGGAGTCATAAAATGCACATCAGATGACTAATAATAGCTAATGTTTATGGAGCATTTATGGCCAAGAACTTGTTTTAAGCACTTTACATGCACAACTTAATTCATCCTCACAATCTTAAGAAATAGGTGCTGCTATTATCCCCATATTACAGTGAAGAAAACTGAGACACAGGGACGTTAACTTACTGGTCCAGGGTTGCACACCTCGTCATTGGTTGAGCTGGGATCTCAACCCCAGTGGTCTGACTCCAAAAATGATGTGCTTGATTATTATAATATATTCTCTTTCATAAGACAAGGACCAAAACTTAATTTTTAGTTTATGGGGATATCTTAGAATTCTTAATATAAAGTGGTAATTTTTTAAAAATTAATTGATTCTCTAGTCTTTTCAGTGTATCAGAATCTACCACAATTCGTTGGGAAAATATATTGTTTATAGCTTTGGATAGGCTTGTGTTCCCATGCTGTATGTTTCTTTCTTTTTGATAACAACACAAAACTAGATCTTTTGCAGCAACTCAAAGGGCAGCCTCAGCTGTCTGAGGGGACAAACTCCCTGATGGACCGTCCCCCTTCTGTAGACTTCAAGCTCCACATTAACAGAGAGGTTCTGGCCACATTTCTGATACAGCCTTTTGGCTTCATTGCAAGTTTTTTGTTCAGATGTTATTGTTACATGACAGGCCTCCCACCTCTGAGCCGCTCCATCTGCTACTTCCTCTCTCTACAGTGTCCTTTCCTCACCTGCTGAACAAATCATTCTTCATGTTATTCAAAAAGCAGCTCCTTGAACCCCTCTGAGTCAGCCAGTGCTCTCCTCTTGATACTGTCTTTGCTGATCTTGTAGGTCTATTAGGATTGCTTATTTCTAAGCCTGTCGCCCCTGCCAAACTGCATTGTTTACGGGCAAGTTCTGTGTCTCATTTGTCTTTTTAGTTCCAGCATCCAACAGGAAGTTGGTGTACAGTAAATGCTTTTAGAATAAATGGATTAGATTATGCCTTTGGAAATGACTCTGAAGTGGTCAGGAATTTCATTCCCTTTGATTCAGATCATTAAATTTAATGAAAAATAAAAATAAAAAGATACTGTTACAGAGCATGAATATAAGTAAAAAAGAACTGAGGTGATAATCCATATCTCTGTGTCTCATCAAAATAGTCTCTGATCATTAGGACACATCAGAACACTCGTTCTCCCTTCCACTACTTCACCAGCCCACACAAGCACGAGGGAATTTGCTTAAAGTAGTTGAGTAAATAAGGAGGGGAAATTAGTATTAGAATTTCATATTTCTGACTCTTTCCTGCTTTCTTTTCAATGGTAGCACAAGAAAGTCTCAAAAAGACTTCTCCCAACTCATTTCCCGCTCCCTCTCCTTGCCCCCGTGATCTCTGATTCAACCCTCCTGGGCTTCTTTCAGTCCCTCAGATGTGCTAGGCTCTTTGCCCTTTTCCTGCCCATAGCCATTCTCTTTCTTTAGAGTGCTTTACCCTACTCTCACCCACCTAAACCTCACTTTCTAGGCTGATTGCTCTCTCTGTTTGGGATTGAGTTGAAGCATCACTTCCCCAGGAAGGCTTTCCTCAGTAAACTCTCACTGCCCCACTACCCCAGATTATTAGGGTCCCTTACCATGCTGCCATAGTATAGAGGCAATAAACGCACTTGTAATAGCTACCCTTATAGAGACTTACTGTAACATTTTGATGGTCAGTCCTTTTACTCATCGTGCTGTTTTGAGTAGCTGCAACTGGAAAAATAAACATTTATGGTAACATTTTCAAATCTATCAGTCACTAACCAGATGTCTTTCAAACAAGACTTGTTAAAAATATTTGTGGTTTTTTTGTGTGGTTGTTATTATTTATCTTGAAGGGAATGATCTATAGCAGTTCTTGAGGGTGGTGACTGTAAAGCTCTGTATGAAAAACAGCATACCATCATTCTTTATCCCTACATTCTGCTTTATACCACTTTTTAACCACCTGACTTTTTAAAATTGTCTGGCCTCCCTCCCACCCACCCCCAAATTTAAGCTCCATGAGTGCAGGGACTTTGTTTTATTTACTTTTGTATGCCTAATACCTACAACAGTGCTTTGTATAGATTTTTTTTTTTAAATGAATGCAAGTATTTGAATATACATATAAATACCTTGTTACAAGGTAAAGTGTTCTTCATTTAGAAGACTCTTGGAGGATATGACTGACTACTGACTGTCGCTGAAATCTTCACAGTATGTTTCCACATGTAATTTAATCTTTAAAATAATCTTTTGAGTTAAAGAAATAGTAAAATTATTCTTTTTTCAACAAATGTGAGTACAGGGCTTTGGGAATACAAAGATGAATAAGCAGTGGCCCCTCCTCTTGGGGTTTAAAAGTATGGAGGGATGCACAGATAATTATTATATATGGTGGTTAGTTCAGATACAGGAAAATACACAAGAGTGCTAAAGGAACAAAGAAAGAAGGGTACCTCTCCCATTAGGGGGAAGGAAGATAGAGAACTGAGGCTTTTAAAAAGTATGTAATGGAGGCAGCTGTGGCTCAATCAGTGGGGCTCCCGTTTACCATATGGGAGGCCCCAGGTTCGGTTCCCGGGGCCTCCTGGTGAGGGCAAGCCCGCCTGCACGGCATGGTTGGCTGACCCAGCGAGCACAAGCAGCAAGGGGGGGATAAATGAATAAATAAATAAAATCTTTAAAAAAAAAAAAAAGTATGTAATTTGCCTAACTTCATATAAGCAGTACAGCCAGGACTTGAATCCAGATCATAGAATCTAAGACAAAAGAGTAGATTAACTGTAGTTGCTAAAGTGGAGTAAGAATGTTTCTTGGGCTACAGGTAGTACTGTTTTAGGTTTTCCTAAACTAGATTTTAGTTTTATTAAGTTTTATTCAAAACAAATTTCAAAACATTTTAAATATGGATCATATCTAGACTAGATAAATTATCTGATGAAAAAGCAAAACTGAAATACGCTTTAATCCTAATCTGGAGAAAGATCTTGGGTTGAGGACTTGGTAGCTGTTTATATCAGAGACCAGAAGGGACTCTATAGTTTCCTATTCATTCTTAATATCATTTTCATTCACCTCCTGCCCCACCCTCAACCACATTTTTGTTCACCTCATTATGGTCTCCACTTTGTCAAATCTAGTGGGTCAGTTTTCAGTCCTTATCTTACCTGATTCTCAGCAACACTTGGCACTGTTGACCACTTCCTTTGCTCCAAACATTTTCTCCTCTTACTTTCTGTGACACTTCACTGTCCTTGTCTTCATTTTTCCTCTCTCCTCTTGGTCTCCTTTGATAGCTTTTGTTTCTGAAACCAGGGGTCTCATGTCAACTTTATCTACATTCTCCCCTTAGGGGAACATGTCCCATATTTTGTTTTCTTCTTCTTCTTCTTCTTCTTCTTCTTCCTTCCTTCCTTCCTTCCTCCCTCCCTTCCTCCCTCCCTCCCTCCCTCCCTTCCTCCCTCCCTTCCTTCCTTCCTTCTTCTTCCTTCTTCTTCCTTCTTCTCCCCCTCCTCCTCCCTCCTCCCTCCTCCCTCCTCCCTCCTTCTTCTTCTTATTTATTTATAATCTTGTTTATTTATATATCTGTGTATTGTTCTCCTCCAACTGCAGTGTCAGCTTCATGAGAACAAGGACGTAACTTCTTGTTCACCACATCATCCTGATCATCGAGAACCATGCTGGTATATAGTTGATGCTCATTAAGTATCAAATTAATAAATAAACAAACCACTGATTCTCCAGAAATTTTAGGCTACTTCAGGCTCTTATTGGCTACAAAGCTATCAAGTAACTCAACTTGAGTAATAATGGTAGGGAAAATGGAAAAGGAAGGATGAGGAACAATATGTTTAGTGTGGTGGAAAGAGCCCTGTCTTTGTTACTGTCAGCTATTTGGCTGTGAGCAAGTTAGCCTTTTGTTTTCCTTAGCTATAATAGAAGCAAGTGGAAATTGATGATCTCTAAGTTCTCTTGTTAAATGCTCTGATTCTGTACTAGTTGACATTGTTCAACAAGGATTAGCACATAACTTTTATTTCTTAACAGAATGATCCTGCTCTCCCTGTTGTGTGGGAAACTCATTCTGGTATCATGAGTGATGTTTTTTAAAACATCATCACCAAAAATAATTA
The DNA here is from genome assembly GCA_026826555.1 of Tolypeutes matacus. Lineage (NCBI taxonomy): Eukaryota > Metazoa > Chordata > Mammalia > Cingulata > Chlamyphoridae > Tolypeutes > Tolypeutes matacus. Next base: position 22,874,912 of record JAKSZT010054304.1, read on the forward strand.
ATCATATATGAATGTGCCATCCCTTGGGACTGCAGAGGTTCAGAAACCTTAGGCCTAATTCATTTACAAAACACTTTTACACGGGAAGCGGCTGTGGCTCAATCAGTAGGGCTCCCGTTTACCGTATGGGAGGCCCCGGGTTCGGTTCTCGGGGCCTCCTGGTGAAGGCAAGCCCACCCGCACGGCGTGGTTAGCTGACCCAGCGAGCACAAGTAGCAAGGGGGGGATAAATGAATAAATAAATAAAATCTTTTTTTTAAAAAAAAAAACAAAAAACACTTTTACTACATTATTTCAGCTGTTCCTCAGAACAATTGAAATGAAGTAGGAAAACCAGGTGCTATCCTTCTAATAATCTCTAATAAGGAAACAGAGCCCTGGAAAAGTTAAACATGGCCAAGGTCACTCTGCTGGTTTGGCACAGGGCCTGGACAGCAGGCCTCTGCCCTCCTAGGCTGCTGCCATGTCCTCTGCACCACTTTGCTTCACACCTGATGGTTAGACTCGACTGTTTGTAACCAGTGGTAATTAAGGTCCAGAAATATCTAAGTATTTTCATAACATCAGATTGTCTCTTCCCCAGGTAAAAGGTGTGAGTTCTGCGATGATGGCTTCTTTGGGGACCCACTGGGTAGAAACGGTCCTGTGAGGCTTTGCCGCCTGTGCCAGTGTAATGACAACATTGATCCCAATGCTGTTGGAAATTGCAATCGCTTGACCGGAGAATGCCTGAAATGCATCTATAACACTGCCGGCTTCTACTGTGACCGGTGCAAAGATGGATTTTTTGGAAATCCTCTCGCTCCCAATCCAGCAGACAAATGCAAAGGTAATCAGCCAACGGTCAGATTCTATCACAATTGTATTTTCTTCCTGAACATTTATTGTGTGGTCGCTTTCAAAATTACAGTTGTTTGTGCAGGTACATTTAGCTGCATAGATTGCTGCCCACACCTGCAGCTCCATCCCAGCCCCAGGCAGAGGAGAAAGGAGTGTAAAGCTAAATCAGTCTCTCTGGGTAACTACAGTCTAGGCCTGCATGAGTTGGATTATTCCACACAGCTGTGGCTCTGTCCCTACCCCTGGCAAAGGGGAAAGTTGGGAGAAGCTTCATTGGTCCTTGGGGCAGTGAGGGCAGCTTGAGCCTCCACAGCTTATAGCACCAACTATATCCTTGGCTCCTGCTACACAACCAGCAAGGGAGAAAGGGTAGGAAGCCCTAAGATAAAGAGAAAAACTGTACCCAGAATAAATACTTTAGTAAGCCAGATGCCAAGACAACAACAAAAAATTACAATCCACACCAAGAAATAGGAAGATATTGCCCATTTAAAGGAACAAGATAAGCTTCCAGATGACATAAAGGAGTTGAGACAACTAATCATAGATGTTCAAACAAATCTCCTTAATAAATTCAATGAGATGGCTAAAGAAATTAAGGATATTAAGAAGGGAAGCGGCTGTGGCTCAATCAGTAGGGCTCCCGTTTACCATATGGGAGGCCCCGGGTTCGGTTCCCGGGGCCCCCTGGTGAAGGCAAGCCCGCCCGCACAGCGTGGTTAGCTGACCCAGCGAGCACAAGCAGCAATGGGGGGATAAATGAATAAATAAATAAAATCTTTAAAAAAAAAAAAAAAAAAAAGGATATTAAGAAGACACTGGATGAGCACAAAGAAAAATTTGTAAGCATACACAGAAAAATGGCAGATCTTATGGGAATGAAAGGCGCAACAAATAAAATTTAAAAATACACTGGAATCATATAGTAGCAGATTTGAGGAGGCAGAAGAAAGGATTGGTGAGCTTGAAGAAATGGCCTCTGAAAGTGAACATACAAAAGAACAGATGAAGAAAAGATTGGAACAACTTGAACAAGGTCTCAGGGAACTAAACAACAGCAAGAGACGTGCAAACATACGTGTCAGGGGTGTCCCAGAAGGAAAAGAGAAAGGAAAAGGGGCAGAAGGAATATTTGAAGAAATAATGGTATAAAATTTCCCAAACCTATTGGAGGACGTAGATATCCGTGTCCAAGAAGCACGACATACTCCTATCTGAAAAAAATCCAAATAGACCAACTCCAAGACACATACTAATCAGAATGTCAGATGCCAAAGACAAAGAGAGAATTCTGAGAGCAGCAAAAGAAAAGCAATGCATAACGTATAAGATATACCCAATAAGATTAAGTGTTGATTTCTCACCAGAAACCATGGAGGCAAGAAGACAGTGGTATATTTAAGATACTTCAAGAGAAAAACTTCCAGCCAAGAATCTTATATCCAGCAAGATTCTCTTTCAAAAATGAGGGCAAGTTGAGAATATTCACAGATAAACAGAAACCGAGAGAGTCTGTAACCAAGAGACCTGTTTTGCAGGAAACCCTGAAGTGTGTGCTATAGCCTGAAAAGAAAGAAACAGGAGAGAGAGGCCTGGAAGAGAGTCTAGAAAATAAGATTATATCAATAAAAGTAACTAAAAGTGTCAAAAGAGTGGTGAAAATAAAATATGACAGATAAAACCCAAATATTCAGGAATAAACTTAACCAATGATGTAAAGCACTTGTATTCAGAAAACTACAACTCATTGTTAAAAGAAATTTTTAAAAAGATCTAAATGGAAGAACATTCCATGCTCATGGATTGGAAGACTAAATATCAAGATGTCAATTCTACTCAAATTGATGTACAGATTCAATGCAATCCTGATAAAAAATTCCACCAGCATTTTTTAAGTAAGTGGAAAACATGATTATCAAATTTATTTGGGAGGGTAAGGGGTCCTGAATAGCCAGAAACATCTTAAAAAGGAAAAGCAAAATTGGTAGACTCTCATGTCCGGACTTTAAGTCATATTACCTACTACAGTGGTAAAAAGAGCATGGTACTGGTATAAAGACAGACACATAGACCAGTGCAACCGAATTGATGGTTGAAAAACAGACCCTCTCATCAATGGTAAAGTGATTTTTGACTAGCCTGTCAAACCCACCCAGCTCAGGCAGAACAGTCCATTCAACAAATGGTGCTGAGAAAACTGGATATCCATAGCAAAAGAAGGAAAGAGGACCCCTATCTCACACTTTATACAAAAATTAACTCAAAATGAATCCAAAACCTAAATATAAAAGTTAGAACCATAAAGCTTTTAGAATAAAATGTAGGAAAATATCTTCAAGACCTGGTGGTAGGTGGTGGATTCTTAAAGGAGATAAGAGGAGGACTGAGATAGACTACTGATATTTAATGTATGTAGACGTTTTAATTAGCTTTACTGTAAAAGTGTGGAAATGTACAGAGTTGATGGTTTAACACATTATAGTGAGTAACAGCTGGTTTATAAACGGGGATGTGGCTGAAAATGGTAGTCTAGGGATGTAAATGCCAATTGACAGAAAGCTAGAGAATAATCTAGGGACTGAATAGCACAGTAAACCCAGAGGTGGATGAGAATAGTGGTTGATGGTATAGATACAAGAGTGTCCTTTGTGAGCTAGAGCAGATGTACATCAGTATTTCAGGGTGGTGGGAACGTGGAGAAGCCTGGGAAAAATACAACTGGAGTGATCTATGGAGTGTGGTTAACACTAATAATGTAATATTCTTGCGTCTATGCCAAAGATGTACTGTGTTGATAATGGGGGAGTATGGAAAATGTGTGCCAAATGTACGCTGTGGACCTGGTAATAATCAGATTATATTATCTCATAATCTGTAACAAATGTTCCACCATGCTGTGGTGTGTTGATAGAGGGGTGTTGTTTGGGAATTCTGCACATGTGCATGGTTGTTTTGTAAGTTTACAAGTTCTGTCATAAAAATATATTTAAAAAATAATAATAGGGTGGGTTGGGGGAAAACTACACCAAATGTAAGATAAGGATTATAATTAGTAGTAAGATTTTTGACAATATTCTTCCATCATTTGTAACAAATGTCTCATGACAATGCAAGGTGTTGGTGGAGGGTTGATGTATGGAACCCCTGTATGATGTTATGAATGTTTGCTTTGTAAGTTTACAAGTTTTACTATCCACTTATTATTTATGTATGTTCATGTATAAATGATATAAAAATAATAATAGGGTGGGTTGGGGAAAATAATTTGGTTAGTAGTAATATTTTAAGTATGCTTTTTAATCATTAGTTAAAAATGTTTGACAGCAATGCAAGGTATTGGTGGTAGGGTGGGGTATGAGAGCCCTGTATGATATTATGTGTGTTTGTTTTGTAAGTTCACAACTATTGCTATGCACTTATTGTTTATGTATGTTCATGTATGAGTGATACACTTCAATAAATTTTTTTTAAATTACAGTTTGTACTAAAGTAGCACTGTCAGTAGAAATATAGTGTGAACCACTTATGTAACTTAAAATATTCTAGGGAGATGGATGTGGCTCAAGCAATTGGGCTCCCGTCTTCCATGTGGGAGGTCTGGGGTTCTTTTCTTGGGGCCACCTGGTGAAGGGCGGGCTGGCCCACCTGGAGAACTGGTGCAGCAGGATGGCGCAGCAAAGGGAGACACAGAGGAGAGACAGTGGGGGAGACACAGCAGACCAGGGAGCTGGACTGATGCGGGAGATTGGGTGCCTCGCTCCCATTCCGGGGGGGGGGTCCCAGGGTCCATTCCTTGTGCCACCCGGAGAGGGGACAAGCAGACACAGAGGAGCACGCAGAGAGCAGACAGCCAGCACAAAAAGCAGTGGCGGGGGGAGGGCGGGGAGGATAAATAAATAAGTAAATCTTTAAAAATAATAATAAAATGAAATATTCTAGTAGCCACATTAAAAAAGTAAAAGGAAACAGGTGAAATTAATTTCAGTAATATATTTTATTTAACCTAATATAGTCAATATATTATCATTCCAACAAGTAATCAATATAAAACTCATTAATGAAATATTTTCTTTTTTTTTTTTTTTTTTTTTTCATGCTAAGCCTTCAAAATCTTATAGTATATCTCAGTTCAGACTGTCCACATTTCAAGTGTCCAATAGCCAAACATGGCTGGTGGCTGGTTACCATACTGGACAATGCAAGTCTAATGAATCTCTTTTTAATATTTCTACGTTAGTATTTTAGTATTTCTATTAAGCTATTTCTCTCTTTTTCGGTCTCTGTCTCCCTGCCTTAGCCTGCGATTGTAATCCGTATGGTACTGTGAAGCAGCAGAGCGGCTGTAACCCAGTGACTGGGCAGTGTGAATGTCTGCCCCATGTGACTGGCAGGGACTGCGGTGCTTGTGACCCTGGGTTCTACAACCTTCAGAATGGACAAGGCTGTGAGAGGTGAGACATGGGGTGCCTATGGTGGAAGTAATCTTTGCCTTTTTTTTTATTGTAAGAAATTCATTTTTACAAGTTATATTCGATAGTTGACTTGACTCTACAAAGAGTATTTCATTTCTTGATATAGGCAATATATTGTCCTTTGGGACACTACTGGAGAATTGTAATTAAGCTATTGAGAGTGAGTAGTGGAGCACAGTGGCCCCAGCTGTGTCACAATCACCTGAAGAATGTTTCAAAAATATGAATTACAGGGTTCTTTCCAAGATGCTTAGGATCAGAGTCACCAGAGAGTGCAACCTGGGAATTCCTGTTTTCAGAAGCTTCTAGTCAGTTCTGATGCAGTGCTGGATTGGAGAGTCACTGGTAGCAGTTTTAGTAATGGAGTTAGTAGTGTTTGTGTGGGTTAGGTTAGAAAGAGGTTCAGAATTGAACTCATTAGAAATTGCTTGAACCACAGGGGCTTAACCACTTTTAAGATTCTGTCTTCTAATACAAATTACATCAGTACTATGCTGGGGGGAAAAAAGAAAAAAGGTTTTCTTAAAGTCTGTTTTCTTACCTGAGAAGTATCTTGTGTTCATTTTCAGGTGTGACTGCCATGCTTTGGGTTCTACTAATGGCCAGTGTGACATCCGCAATGGCCAGTGTGAGTGCCAGCCAGGCATCACTGGTCAGCACTGTGAGCAGTGTGAGGTCAACCACTTTGGCTTTGGACCTGAAGGCTGCAAACGTAAGTGATGCTGGTGACATAGAACTTTAAGTCTCTCCTAATCCTCAGTCTAGCCACCTGACTTATAGTCAGAGCTGTGTCTAAACCAGCATAGATGCTTTATTAGATGAATATTATATTTTTCTAAAACTCTGAAGATCAAGGGCTTCTCTAGTTTCTTTGAAACCACCTTATTTATGTCTTCTTTTATTGTGTTTCTAATTCCTGCCTCTTTCTCTCTTTCTCTCTTCCTTTCTTCCTTTTCTTTCTTTCTTTATTTAAAAGAAGTTTTAGATTACATGAATGTTACATAAAAAGTATAGGGGATTCCCATATGCCCCACCTCTTCCCCCTCCCACACTTTCCCATATTAACAAAATTCCTCATTAGTGTGGTACTTTTGTTACAACTGAATACATATTAAAGCATTGCCATTTACCATGGATTATAGTTTACATTATAGTTTACACTGTCCCGCACAATTTTGTAAGTTATGACAACATATATAATGGCCTGTGTCTGTCATTACAATGTCATACAGGACAATTCCAATGTCTTGAAAATGCCCCCACATCACACCTATTTTTCCCTCTCCCTTCCCTCAGAACCCCCGGTGGTCACTACCTCCACATCAGTGATAAAAGTTCTTCCATTTCCCGCTGCTTTTTTATCTTTAATTGTTCCAATGAAAAGTGTCTCTGATCACTGAGCTTTCCCACTGTCCTTAATGAAACTTTAAAAAAAAAAAAACTTTCTATTTTGAAATAATTTCAAACCTTCAGGAAAATTATAAACACAACACAAAAATAATAAAGAGAACTCCAATATACCCCCTACCCATATACCCAGATTTACCAACTTGCACTATTTTGCCACATTCGTTCTATAATTCTAGCTAGCTAGTTAGTTAATCTAAACCTTTGAGAGTAGCTTGCACACATCATGTGCCTTTACTAGCTAATACTTCCATCTCTAAGAGCAAAGATATTCGCTTATGTAACCACATTAAGTTCAGTTATCAAGTTAAAGAAATTTAACATTGATATAAAGATTACAGTCTATATTACAGTTTTTTCCCATTGTCCCAATAATGTGTTTGTGGGCATTTGTCTCCTCATTATTAGAACCAGTTCAGGAGCGTGTATTGTGTTTAATTGTCACTGTGTCTTTAGACTCTTTGTGATTTTTTTTTTACTCTGGTAACATATTTACAAACTAAAATTTCCCATCTCAGCCACTCCCAAGCATACCATTCAGTGGCATCAAACACATTTACAATGTTTTGATACCATTACCACCATCTATTACTGAAACTTTTCCATCACTCCAGAGACCCTGGGCCCATTATACGTTAACTCCCACTCCCCCTCCTTCCTGCCCCCAGTAACCTATGCTTTACTTTCTGTCTCTGTGATGTTTACTACTTCTAGGTGTTTCATATAAGTGAGATCATATAATATTTGCTCTTTTGTGTCTAGCTTATTTCACTCAACATGATATCTTTAAGGTTCATCCATGTCATGGCATATATCAGAACTTCATTCTTTTTTATGGCTAATTTTCCATTGTATGTCTAGACTACATTTTGTTTATCCATTCATCTGTTAATGGAAACTTGGGTTTTTCTACTTTTTGGCAATTGTCAGTAATGCTACTATGAACATTGCTGTACAAATTTCTTCTGAGTCCCTGTTTTCGATGCTTTTGGCTATGTACATAAAAGTGGGCTTGATGGTTCAAATGGTAATTTTATGTTGAATTTTTTGAGGAATTAATGAACCTTTTTATTGACCACATTCTTAGTGCAGATAATGAAACAGTGAAGTATTTTGTTCACAGAGTGTTTGTTGACTTACTGGCTACAGTTGCTTCCCACCCTTGGGACCCTTTTGGTACGGTTACGTATAAACATCTGCTTCTCCTTGGCATAAACATTTGCCTGGAATTAGGCCTTAGAACAGTTTGGTTTTGGCTTTCTGAATTCCTTCATTTCTCCTTTGGAATGTAGCATAAGTCATTGACTCAGTTCAGAGAACAAAGAGAGTAAACAAACTATCAAATAATGCAAAATAAGCATTAAATATTAGCATTTGGGTTTTCTAGTTCCCTAATGAGCGAAATATTAAATAGTGGAGAGATGAGGTAGAGATGAATTCTTGAAGTACATGAAAATAGCACTGATTAGTTTAATAGACTAATTTCTGTTAATTATCAAGTAACATGAAATGTGCCCCAAAGCATGCACATTTTACTATAAAACTTACTTTTGCTTTAACAGTTTCTTCCTGCTGAGCAGACTTTTAACTATTTAACTTCTCATAAATAGTCCTGTTTTTCAAACAGTTTTTACTTATAATGTCAGTACAGTCATCTTATTGGTGTCAATCTGAGTTCAGGCAAAAATGCACTCTTCCTTCTTTTCATTACTATGTTCTCTTTTTTCCTTTATTCTGTAGCCTGTGACTGTCATCCCGAGGGGTCTCTTTCACTCCAGTGCAAAAATGATGGTCGCTGTGAATGCAGAGAAGGCTTTGTGGGACATCGCTGTGACCAGTGTGAAGAGAACTATTTCTACAATCGGTCTAGGCCAGGATGCCAGGAATGTCCAGCATGTTATCGGCTAGTCAAGGATAAGGTAAACTGTCAACAGTGCTTTCATTCATGCACTCATTCATTCAGCAGACATTCAATGAGCACTTACTGTTTGTTAAGCTCTAAAGAGAAAATGGTCAGAAAAGTAGGCATGGTCCCTGCTCTCAAAAACTTATGTTCTAGTTGTGAGAAAAATAATAAAAATTAAAGAAACAAAAGAAATATTAACTGTGATAAGTGCCATAAAGAATGGGAAGAGAGAATAACTGCGGGAACTGCATTATATAAGACCTCTCTAAGGAAGATCATTTAAGGTGAAATCTTAAGGATGAGAAGGAGAGAGCCAGGTGGTAAGCAGTGGGTAGGTTGTCCCGGGCAGAGGCAGCATGGTTTACCAAGGCCTTGAAGCTGGAGGGTGGCTGGAACATGCTGAATGAGGAGAGAGCGTAGTAGGGGCAGGTTACATAGGGCCATGTTAACCAAGTAAGTTTAGATTTTATTGCAAATCCAATGGGAATCCACTGAAGAGCTTTAAGCTAGGAAATCCAGTTTATATTTTAAGAACAGTACTGTGTGAAGAATAGTGGCTAGGTAGGAGTGGGGCAAAAGAGGAGACCTAGATTGGATTGGATAGATATGTATGTTTTGAGGGGTGGGAGTTAAAGGAAAAAAGGGTAGGGAAAGAGAAGAGACAAGAATGGGCCTTGGGTTTTTTACTTAAGGTAGCTAGAGGGCTTATTTATTGAGATGGAGATGACTCAGAGAGAACAGAGTTAAGGGGAAAAAATGGTGAGTATAATTTTGAAAGATACCTATTAGAGAGCCAAGTGCAGCTATCAGGAAGGTCGTCTGAAACCTACAGGAAAGGCCAGGCCTGGAGGATCATCAGCTTGTAGTGTTAAAGTCAGAGGAGTGGTACTGACAGTTTTTCTTTTGAAGCCAGAGAAATAAAGAAAAACCGCCCATGTTGTCTATTTAACATAGACATGTGTGGTGTGTGTAGACCTATATATTCATAGAGTGCCTGTTATTCCTGTAGGAAGTACCTTCGGGTTGTTCAGGAATAGTTATATATGTCCTAATTTTTCCTTTTCTTCCTTCATCATGCTTAGGTTGCTGAACATCGAGTGAAACTCCAGGAATTAGAGAGTCTCATAGCAAACCTTGGAACTGGGGATGAGATGGTAACAGATAAAGCCTTTGAGGATAGACTAAAGGAAGCAGAGAGAGAGGTCATGGCCCTCCTTCGTGAGGCCCAGGATGTCAAAGGTACACATGATTGGACAGTAGGCAACTAATTTTAGATGTTGTCTATAGTTCAAGGTTAACTAGTAGGGTTTTATAAAATTATTTCTCAATTTTTAAATCACTTGTAGAATATGATTTATTTTGTTGTTTTCTAAACAGTATTTTAAAAAACAATCTGTCAACTGAATGTTTTAATAAGACATAGTAAGCATAAGATAAATTTCCAATACATCAAAAATTATTAGGTGTTCAAATTCCAAGCATTATATAAATCCGTTCCATTACAGGGTATTTTAAAATAGAGTGGGGGAAAAAAAATCATTGAAAATATACCTTTTTACACTTGATTTTAGCCAAAAGGCCGAGAAACGATTATACCTTTTTGATAAGCACTATTTTTAAGCAGAAAATTTGAATTTTGATTTTCTGTCATTCTGTTGAGAGAATTTCTTTTTATGCACTCCTGTATTTTTTCAGAAGGGACTTAAGGAAAAATTGTGTTCTTCATGTATTGACTGAATAGCTTCTGAATAGATAACACTTTATATTACAAATGTAAAGGTTAGCGATTAATGTCTATGTAAGAAATTTCCTGTCTAATGGCGCACTTGTGTTAATAACGTTATGTAAAAGTATATATTTTATATAGTATGTACATATTTAAGGTCCTTTTTTTGCAATTAGAAAGATCGTCGTACTTATTATCTGATGAGACCTGCCTGTAGCAGAGAAGAGGTTAATTTAAGATTTAGAAAACAGTTTGACTATTTTCAAATGCTTTCATTGACTTGAAAAGAAACAGTTTTTAAAGTTTTGAAAGTTAAAATAAGGTTACTAGTTTTTTGTTTTTTGGTTTTTTGTTTTTTTTTTTTGAGCTATTGGGGCCGGGGATTGAACCACTGAGCCACATTGGCTCTCCTGAATTGATTTTTTCATTTGTTTGCTTGTTCTTTGTGTTTTTGTTTTTAGGAGGCACTGGGGACTGACCTGGGACCTCCCATGTGGGAAGCAAGCACTCAACCACTGGAGTCACATCTGCTCCCCTTACTAGCTTTTTAAGCTCACTCTAAAATTTATTTTTTTCCCTTGCTCTGTGAATTAAGCTTTGTCCTAAACTTGAACAAGTCCTTTTTTAACACTTCCTGAGTGTCTGTAGTATTAGGCATTGTGCTAAGCACCAAGAATAAGAAGATAAATAAGACACTGTTCTTTCCATAAGGGTGCTCACCATCTGACTGACGTCATTTTTCTCTGGGTCTTTCCATCACTAAGATACAGATGTTCACAGACATGCATAGTAAATGTGAATTACCCTTAGTACAATTTAAACAGCATGATCAACTTCACTTTAGAGTTTATGAATCTGTAATTGTTTGAAATCAGAGATGGTTTTCTGTCATAGTATAGGTTAGGAAAAACTAAACATATTGTTTATTTCTTATAACTATGATGTATAGAATTTTTATTTTATTAAATTATTGAAGTAGAGAAGGGAATAATTGGATATATCTGTTTTTTTGTGTGTGTGTGTTTTTTGTGTTTTTTGTTGTTGTTGTTGATATATCTGTTTTTGACCAGTTTTTTTGTTGTGTTTTGTTTTGTTTTGTTTTTACTACATCAGTCTAGAAACTGTTCTATGAGGTTAATTTTTTGAAATTGAAAACAGTCAATTTAACTTGAGATGATTTTGTGGGGCAATTTGGTGGTAGTGGTTATATTTTAAGGCTTAAACATTGATTAAGAAGAATTTAAATGTTTCCTGTTTATTTAAACAATAGTGTTTTTTTTCCCAAAGACATTCATTATTCAGCAATAGCTTTTGACACATGGCAATCCATTAATGTATTCTCTTGAAACAACAAATTCACATGTCTTTCCATATACATTGAGAAACCAGTGTGTTAAGTGCACATCAGCCCAACTGAGAGCTCAGTTTGGCAAACAACTCTGGTTGGCAGCAGCAGCAGCACATGAGAGGAGGTCAGAGGGCAAGGAAGGAGGGCCAGCAGCATTGCCTGAGCGCCAAGCACCCAGGCATGGCACCAGAAGCCTACTTCTCCCTTTGGTCATAATTACTACCCACTTTCCTCTGCCCAAGCAGGTAATTCTGTTGGATGCGAGCTCTGATCAGAGGCATGGCTGTCAAACCTTCCCTTGAGTCATCCAAGCGATGGGGAGCTAATGGGCTGCTGCTTCTACCAGCTCTGGGATGGTCATAATAAGGCTGGGATTAAAATCCACTCCCACCAATGCGAGTTGTAGAGTTCTGGCTGACCTTTTCTACTTAGGTCCAAACTAGCCAAGAATGAAAATACCTTCATAATGATTTCTTTTATCTTTTAAGACTATCCAGATACTAAGTATTCATTTATATTTTAACTTCTACTTACTCTGCAGATTTGAAAGGAGATTATATGGTGCCTTTAGGTCTTGCAAGTACACACTTGGAAGGAATTTGAAGTGATCCTATCAGTTAAATTATCTATTCTCTTTTCAGATACTTTGTTTCTCAAAAGAACTGAGTAGAGAGATGAATATCTATTGTATTCTTAAAAATCTTCTATAACCTCATTGACAGCTAATACCTTCTAAATCTAAATTATTCTCTGATTTAAAATAGTTTTTACCCTTTGTATTTCTTAAAAATCTTTAGATTATAAAAGAATTCTTTACATAAAATTTCAAGCAGGGCCATTGTATTTGGTTAGAAAGTGTTGTGCAGTACACAGCCTTTACAAAAGTGTATTCAATGGCCTTGCTTCCATGTTGCTATTTTCCAAAACTGAATTCATCTTCGTCTTAATTTTGATCTGTCATCTTTTTCTTATTCCTTGGAAAATTTATACTCCAATCCTGAGCATTGTGCTGAAATAAACATCTAGCCAATTTTGAATAGGATTTATTTAATGGTTCTTTGTATGCTAATAAAATTTCCTGGCATGTGAGAATTTTAATAATGATGAACTTATGTTACACAGACTTATACTTATCTTTTGAATTATTAGGAACTAGGTATGGGGTTCAAGTTGAATGAGCATACTCACTAAAGAACAATTTGAAGAACTCTTCAAAAGCATAGAACTTGAAGGAGATGTTGGGGGTGTGGGAAGAAGCAGACTCCGTTATTTACTTTGAAATACAAAATGAGTTTAGTATGTCATACTTCAACATCTGTTTTTAACCTAGTTTTTCCTAGTTTTGAAGAATGTCCATATCTGAGCTGGCAGTACTTTTTTTTTTTTAAAAAAATTTTTTTTTTTTTTTTTTCTTTTTTCCCCCCCCCCCCCCCCCCCGCTGCTTTTGCTCGCTGTGTCCATTTGCTGTGCGTTTTTCTGTTTCTGCTTGTCTCCCCTTGTCGGGTCGTCCTGCTACATAAGCTCACCACACCTCGCGGGCTGACTTGCCTTCACCAGGAGGCCCCGGGAACCGAACCCGGGGCCTCCCATATAGTAAACGGGAGCCCTATCAATTGAGCCACATCCACTTCCCAGCTGGCAGTACTTTTAGTAATTATATTATTTTTATGATTAAATCTAGCGTGTTTGAATATCAAAATCAGCCTTTCTTTCCTTCCTTCATTAAACAATTCTTGGGTGTCTTCTCTTGGTCAGTCTTGGTACAAGACTGAGGATATAGTGATAAGTAATAAGGAGGAGCTCATGGGCAAGGGAGGAACAGACTGACACAGAATTACAGAACAGTGCAATGAATCTAACAGTGAAGGTCATTATTGGGTGCAGTGGATTGCTCAGCTCTGCTGGCGGGCTTAGGGAAAACTTGTCAGAAAGATATGATTGGAAGAGTAAAAAGTAGTACCTCATGGCATCAGCAGCTGCCTCAGATTTCATGTGAGATGATATGCCTCCACCCCCCACGTCAAATAATTTATGGACTTTCTTCTGCAATTTCAGATGTAGACCAAAATTTGATAGATCGCCTCCAAAGAGTGAATAACACCCTATCCAGCCAAATTAGCCGTTTACAGAATATCCGGAATACCATCGAAGAGACTGGAAACTTGGCTGAACAAGCACGTGCCCGGGTAGAGAGCACAGAGAGGTTGATTGAAATTGCATCCAGAGAACTTGAGAAAGCAAAAATTGCTGTTGCCAATGTGGTGAGTGATTGTAAAGGTCTGAGATGGGGATGACAGTTTGTAACAAGTCTGTTACTGGCTGTGGAGTGCTACTTCAAAGAAACTGACTCCTTGCATCTTTTTATTAGTCCTTAAATATGGAACAAGAAAGCTATGTTGCTCATAGTTGTCATGAAATCGTTATCTTGAACTGGATAAAAACCAAAGGACAGCAGAGTTCCTTCTCTAGCTTTGTTTCTTCTGTGGCACTAGGCAATTTACTCTTCCTTTATCCTTTGCTGAAAATAGATATAGTAATCTGCAATCAAGGATGCTGACATTAAGATCTCTGAAAATAAAAAGTGGTATTCTCTTGCTAAATAGCACTTAAAAAATCTTAATTTCGACATGTTTACTAAATTGAAATAATTCAGTACTTTGAGAGAACTCCTTTATTTCCTCTTCAGTCAATCACTCAGCCAGAATCTACAGGGGACCCAAACAACATGACTCTTTTGGCAGAAGAGGCACGAAAGCTCGCTGAACGGTAACCTCCAGATCCCAGTTTTAACAGTTAAATTATAGCTTCCCTATCGGTGTGTATATGTTGTCCCATCCCATTCCCACAGACACTTTCCACATAACCCACTTCTTCAAAGTTTACTCTCTCTTCTGAAATGTTACCAGCTGGGAATATTCTTTCCTTCCTTTTCCTTTGAAATTAGAGTATTTACATTGAATATTCGTATATGATGATTTGGAGGGAGGTTACATATGCACATCTCAAAGAAAACACTTAGATTTTTAACCTCAAAGATTTAAAGTTAGTAGATTTCTAAAAAGCTTTGTAGAACTTAATTTATAAATTAATTTTTAATTAAAATGTTTAATTTTTGAGTCACAATAGAAAACATTTACTAATCCGTACTATATTTGGAAACTAGCCAAAGAAAACAGAATATTTCACTCCTGACTAATTTTTTGTAAGGTAATTTCTTTAGAATTTAAAGAAATTTAAAATTTAATTTTTAAAGAAATTTAAATTTTAAAGAAATTTAAATTGTAGAGTGTATTAAGTTTAAAAACATTTTTTTTCTATAAAATTGCTAAAATGTAGGCTCCATGAGGGCAGGCATTTTTGTTTTATTTACTACTGAAGTCCCAGTGCCTAAAACAGTGCCTGACAAATAGTAAATATTCAATAAATACTTGCCTTGCGGAACAGACCGTAGACCTCATTTGCAGTTGCTAGTTGTGTTTTGACATACAGATCATGGATGTGTGGTGCTTCAGTAATACTGATGCTAGAATTTCAGCCTCAGAGTCTCAAAGCAATTACATTGGCTTCTTGCTTTAATATGAGCTCCCTTTCTAGTCTGTGTAACTGAGTGTGTGCATTGACTAATCTAGTTCACAAAGGATTCATGGTTTCATAGATGGATTTTCTTATTAAAAGAAGAGAGCTAAAAACATGGAAAACTCCCAAGAAAATTAGGTCTTAGAGATAAATTAATTTTGGTGTTTCATGCAAGGATCGTGAATGGAACTTTATTATACCAAATATAATGGCCACATATTGCAGTGTGGTGATGTAATATAAAATTTTAGAACTGAAAAAAACCTTAGAAAGTTACCAGGGCCAAAAATGGTCGAAGTCCCTGTAGACATATTCATTGCCATTTGGTGTTGAGTTGCTTTTCCTGGCTAGTAATTAGGTTGCGTGTGAGAAATCTGTTCCTGAGAAGTCTGAATAGTTGAGGCTGTTTTAAGACTGTGAAGCGACTGAACTAGACTAGCAAATTGTTGTTGTTCAGGGTTAGGTCTGAAATTTGTGTTCATGACTGGATAAATGATTTCATGTTAGCACACAGAGTTTTATATTAAATTATTCTTCAGTTATATTTAAAGTAGTTTTGCTGAAGGAATATAAACATTTATCCCTATATATTTTATACCATTAATTTTCTTGGAAAATATCTTTTTTCCAGTTTATAAAGTACCATTCTTAAATTCAAACCCACTGAAGTGATCACAAAATTCCAAATTAATGAGGTTTTCCAATATTTGTAGAACTGTGCCCAAGTTAGTACATATATATATGATAAAGTAAGGATCACATAAATTCCACATCTTTATCAAATGGTTATCTTTCATGGTTTATCTCTTTTTTTTTTTTTAATGTTATACAGCCATAAACAAGAAGCTGATGACATTGTACGAGTGGCAAAGACAGCCAATGATACATCAACTGAGGCATATAATCTGCTTTTGAGGACACTGGCAGGAGAAAATCAAACAGCATTTGAGATTGAAGACCTTAATAGGAAGTGAGTATAATTTAAAAGTGGCTTACAGCCCTTGAAATATTCTTGTAACACCAGTTCAGTGAAAAATTAAATGCTGGTGGATTCAGGGCATGCATTCATGCAGTAAGATTTCTGTTGTTAATCATGCCCTTGAAACAGTGCAGTAATTAGGACAGAGGATACACAGCCATGAAGCTTTAGTTTGATTCAGTTCCTGAAGCTGCAGAGAATAGTTACAGTGTTAGCCATGATACTTAAAATTCTACATAAATGGAAGAAAAAGGAGATAAAAATATGTTAGAGTCAATAGAGAAAACATCCTTGAGTTTTATTTAAACTCCCTTTATTTAAAGGGTGTCTGAAATAAGAAAGAATGTGGTCAACTATAGGTTATAAATAGCTGTGATGAGATGAAATATATATTTAAGCTAAATGTTGATATTAAAAGCATTTTGCTGTAATATTTTCTTTGAGGTTTTGGAAATGCTGTCACACTGATTTAAACTATTCTGAATTTGGTTAAAATTAGGGTGCTAAAACCAACTAAGTTACTTGTTAAATCACATCTTTTGTTCCTTAGGTATGAACAAGCAAAGAACATCTCACAGGACCTGGAGAAGCAAGCTGCCCGAGTGCTCGAGGAGGCCAAAAGGGCTGGTGATAAAGCTGTGGAGATCTATGCCAGCGTGGCTCAGCTGACTCCCGTGGACTCGGAGGCACTGGAGGTATGGGCTGAGAGCCTGCGTGCTCGGGTCTGTTGGTTGTCACTGCTATCACCCATCCACATCTCCCACCTGGCTTCCCCAGACACCCCCACCACACACACACAGTTTGGGTAAAAGCTATTCTGACTGACTTTCAACTACGCCAGCTATAACTGACTCACTGGTGAGGTTGAGTTTTATTTTATATATGTTAATAGAACTTAGAGGTAAAGAATCCTGTGATTAGAAGCATTAAATAGCAAAGACTTCTTTCGTGATATGAATAATCACTCCTAAATCTTTCATATAAATACAAATTATAATACATTTGGATTACTTAAAGCAGAGTACACTTGGACTCTTACTCCTGGGCACTATGTGGTAGAGAACTGGAGAGAAATAGAATGGTTTAAATGGAAGAACTATATCAGGATGCCGTGGGGCAAGTAAAATATTTTGGGATTGGTGGGATTTTATTTTATATCTGTAGTCTATTTATGGGTCCTCATACCAAGCTGTATATAAATGGTATATTTTTTACATTAAACTTGAAATTTGTTGTTTCCTTTTTATATCTGAGGTATTGTCTTGATTTTTACTATAAAAGTTCAGTTCTCTTCAGACACGTACTTACTGTATAATTCCATATATATGAAATTTGAGAATAGTCAAAACTAATTTATGATGACAGAAATGCAGTGGCAGCTGCACTGGTAGAGAGGTAAGAGGTGAAGATTGACTAGAAGGGAGTATAAGGGAACTTTCTAGGGTGCTGGAAATATTCAGGATCTTGATTGAAGTGTTGGTTACACAGGTTGTCTATTTGTCAAAACTCATCAAACTATACATGTAAGAGCTGTACGTTTCACAGTGTTTAAACTGGTCTCAGTGTTTTTTTTTTTTAAAAAAATGGTCCTTGCTCTTTTAAAAATATCTGTTCAGTATTAAGTGTTACAGAGTTGTTAGGCCTGCCTTTTCATCAGTTTAGTTGTTTTGTCTAAAATGTAATGCTCTTATTTGTTCTTCACAGAATGAGGCAAATAAAATAAAGAAAGAAGCTGAAGATCTGGACCATCTGATTGATCAGAAGTTAAAAGATTATGAGGATCTCCGAGAAGACATGAGAGGGAAGGAATTTGAAGTAAAGAGCCTTTTGGAGAAAGGAAAGACTGAACAGCAGGTTAGTTTGATTTGCATGTTGTTTCATTTCTTGAGGGTAAATCTGAAACAGTCTATATTATTGGTCTGCCAAAGGGATGCTGATTCAAAGTACCAGAAATCTGTTGGTTTTATAAAGGGTATTTATTTGGGGTAAAAGCTTGCAATCCCAAGGCCATGGAAAGTCCATCTCAAGGTACCATAAGAGGTACTTTCTCACCGAAGTCAACTGCAACATATTGAAGCAAGATGGCAGGTGATCTCTGCCTAGTCTCTCAGGGCTTCCTGTATCAGCCTCTGGCATAGAGCTCATTTCTTTCTGGGCCTTCTCAGCTGCTCAGTTGCTCTGTTCTCTTCTACTGCAAACTATCAGGCAAATGGCTCATCTCTCCCAGGGACCCCAGGATCAAACATGACAGAGCTCTCTCTCTCTTCTCATCTATCTTCTTGAGTGAGTGCCTGTTTATGTCAGCCCAGCAAGGGGGTGGGGACTCAGCCTGAATCATGCACTACTGATGTGGTGGAATCAAAATCCCTAAATTGATTTTATCAAGTAAACTTAAAACCCTTGAATTTAATACAATCAAAGGGTATCACACCCAGAGGAATAGATTAGGTTACAAATATAATCTTTCTCTCTTTGGGATTCATAAATAATCTCAAACTGCCACACAGTCCAAGTGTCACCTGTGTCTCCAATGTTCTGCAGTTGCAGAGGTAGCAAACCACAAAATGTTCAGAGGAGGGCCTCCTGTGTGATACCTGGGCTTAATATGCTGCATGCGGCCACGTCTCGGGTTGGTAGCTCTGAGGTCCCTGGTATGTTAGGATAGAGAAGGGATTTACTCTGGAGGGCTCATTCTCTGATCTGCTTTGTGCTTTCAGACTGCTGACCAACTCTTAGCCCGAGCGGACGCTGCCAAGGCTCTTGCTGAAGAAGCTGCTAAAAAGGGACGAAATACCTTACAAGAAGCCAATGACATTCTCAATAATCTGAAAGGTATAAAAGGGTCAGGTAACATGGGTAGATTAGTGTGCTTCCTCCACTTGGATGATAATGAGGGGTTTGGTTATTTTTTATTGTTTTAAAAAAAAATTATCATGAGAATCTCCAAACATAGAATTAAAGATCGCAGTGTAATAAATTCTCTATATGCTTATCACCAGATTCAACAGTTGTCATGATTGTTATCATACTTTCTTCATTTATCCCCCAACCTGTACCTGTACCCTTATGTTTTCATCCTGAAGTATTTTTTTAATCCCAGAGCTAATAGTATTTTGCCCTTCATACTTCAGTGTGCAAACTGAAAAAAAAATTAAAATAAAAAAATAGACATTTCTTATATTAGGGTGATTGATGTAACCAAGATATAATGCCCATTTGGCTGACTTATGTTGATAAATGAAAATGTTAACTTTAATTTTCTCTGCCAGTGGCATCTAATACATAGTTTTTTCTTTCTTTACCCCAGGCAGAAAAGAAATGTGCACAATTCACTGAGTTGCCCAAGAGTCTCCTCTGATTAAATAGTCATAGATTCTGTAAATATGGAAGCCAAATTAGGATAATGGTTAAAAATATGGGCTCTGGTGTCCGCAAGATTTGTTGACTGCTTGACCTCAGGCTTACTGTGGATCCTTGGGGAAATTGTATAAGCTCTTTAATCCTCAGTTTTCTCACATTTGAAAATGAAACAATACCCGCATCACAGGGACAAAGCTCTCGATACAATACCTAACACATAGTAAACACTAAATAAATTTCAGCTTTTAATTCTGGTTGATGTGGTTATGATAGTAAAATCATGCTTTGCCTTAAAATAAATTTTCAAATAAGAATTCTCTTTCCAGAAATGGTTCGCATCCAGATGACTAATCCTGGAAAATTTGTGTAGAGAGGTGTACTTTGCTCTTTTAAGATTTAAGTCCATTGTTGCTTTTCATTTTTCCCCCTAACTTTCAGTGTTCACAAAACAAAATCCAGTTGCATCTCCCTGAAAGCTTTCTGTTTTTGCTTATTGAGAGTTTTGTTCAAATGCAGTTCTTGAACTTATTTTAGATTTCGATAGACGAGTGAATGATAACAAGACTGCAGCAGAGGAGGCGCTAAGGAAGATTCCTGCCATCAACCAGACCATAGCTGAAGCCAATGAAAAGACGAGGGAAGCACAGCTGGCTCTGGGCAACGCTGCTGCGGATGCCACAGAAGCTAAGGACAAGGCCCATGCGGCAGAGCAGATTGCCACCGCAGTCCAAAAGGTGTGCGCTTTCCTCTTGTAGTAAACAAAACCTCGTATTTCTCTAGTCATTTTTCAGTTTCTTTGCAGATCCACAAAGCCCTTGCAAATCTTTTCCCTCAACACCAATAAAATTGTCTTAAACCATCATTGCCATTTCTTTTTTGGGAGGCCCTAGAGTAGACAGCCACATTGATTGAGGGGGAGGAATCATTGGAATGGTCCTTTATTCTAAAATTTCTACATCATCTCAATGGCAGGGTCTGAGTTGTGAGAAGGGAAATGATTACAGGGGGCTGTAGAGCCCATCCCTACTCCTGCCTAAACAAAGAGGTTTTATCAGGCTTTTCCTAAACAAAGGTTTTTTTTTTTGACATGGACATTTGACAGTTTTTTCAGTATTATGTAGAGTGCTCTGTCAACACAGCTTTTAAGCCCCTCTTTCAGGCATATTGCCACTTCGAAGCACCTCTATATAGCATTTCTGTAGACTCATCCTAAAAATAAGTTCTTCCTACTTAAAGGTCAGTCTGTTTGTTTTATTTAAAGGATAAAAAGATTGGAGCTGTTTCAAAATTATGTGAATGAGCATCACATACATTATTTAGTTTCTTTAGAACAGTTGGCTCATGACTTAATTATGTTTTATAAAATACTCGTATTTTAGGAGTGTGTCTTTTTTTAATACATTATGATGAACTTCCAAGAAGAAACTGGCTAGCTTTGTGTTTAAAAATTTTCCAAGTGAAAGAGTCTAACCAATATTGTGTGGTGGAAAGTGTATCCCATTAAGTGTTTATCATTTACTAGCTGTGAGACTTCAGCTAAAAATGGCAATAATTGAACAGGTAGTTTTAAGGATTAAATAAAAATATACAATGAAAGTGCTTCATAAAATATAAAATGCTGTTATGTTAGGTGGTGGTGTTATTTTTTATTACTATTTGGAGCCCAAATAAATAATGTCAAGATATTATAGTATAAATTACTATACTGATCTTTCTAGATTGTAATTTTGAAACACTTTACAAATTATAAGAACGAGTGGGAGCATATTTTAGAGAAGGGCAAGCTTCTTTTTCCCCTTTCATTAATAATTTACTTATTTTGTGCCTAGAATGCTACTAGTACCAAGGCAGAAGCTGAAAGGACTTTTGCAGAAGTTACAGACCTAGATAAAGAGGTGAACAATATGTTGAAACAACTACAGGAAGCAGAAAAGGAGTTGAAGAAAAAACAAGAAGATGCTGACCAGGATATGATGATGGCAGGGATGGTGAGAAGTTTTGGCATATTTGCTTATGGGCCAAAAGCAAAGGGTATTCAATAATAATGATCCCCAACATGTTGAGAAGAGTTTTTCATGTTGACTTCCCTTTTTCATTGCATTTTCTGGTCAAGAATTGGGTTAATAACTTTCATAGAAGACAAATAATTTTGATTTTCTGCCAGGTATTTCTTTTGCACAATTGTCCTGTCCCAAACCTACTCTCAGTTAAAAGCAAAACATTGTTTTACACATTTGAGGTTTTAGGACATATTAAAAGTATTTTTATATTTTTGAATGGATAATTCATAAATAACATAAAATTAAAGAGGAACAAAAGGGAAAACAATGAAAAGTAACCTTCCTACTCTTTTTTGTTGTTCTCCCAGTAACTTGTTCCCTAGAAGCAAAGATCAATTTCTTATGTACAAGGACATTTTTGAAGATGACATTGTCTACCACCACCACCAAAATATACCAAACTTACATACAATTTAATTTGTAACCTTTTGTGATGATATATATACATAACACCATTCATTACAAAATTGTGAATGCATAGTCCAAAAGGTCTGTTTTTTGTTTGTTTGTTTAATGTTATATATTGCATTTGAAAGAGTTAATGGAATCATAGTGGGAATATTCCTTTCTTGTACAGTGTTAACAATCACAGTAATGATTGGCAGGAATTTGTTTTAATTGAGCACTTTCAGTGCAAGAAAGGGCCCCTTCCTTCTTCTGCAGCTGCTAGAAGACTGGTGGGTCTTTTTCACTTGGAATGAAAAGGAGAAATACTAGGCTTGTTAATCTAAGTAAATATGACTCTAGGGAAGTGATAACAGGAAGCATCCTTGTGCAAACACCTTATTTTATTTTATTTTATTTATTTATTTATTTTTTTACCGGGAGGTCCCGGGGATCGAACCTGGGTCCCTCCATATGGGAGACGGATGCCCAACCACTTGAGCCACATCCATCCCCCAAACACCTTATTTTATATATGCTTTTTGTTTGTTCATATTGTCCTAATTTTCTGTGGCAAGGTGTGGGTCAAATAGAAATTCCCATATGGTTAAAAAAAAATATTTCTCATAAGTGCTAAGGGCCTGTGGATTTCTTTTTTAATAGGTTGTAAAGACATTAGATTTAGAGCCTACTGAAAGAAGGGAAAGAATATATTCTTTATGAGCTTTAAAAAAAAAAGTGAATTTTGTTCAAAGGGTAAAAAGAAGATACATCTTTTTGAATAAATAACTTCTAAGGAGCACGAAACGCCTTCACATATACTCTCCCATTTATATTTACATAAATCTTGAAAGGCCAGCATTGGACCAGTATTGCTTGAGACAGTAACATTTTTTTTTTTTTTTTTTTTAACTGAAAGAGTGAAGGCTTTGTTCTTAGCAGATGAGGCTGGAGTCAGCAGGTTAAACACAGTCGTGCTGTTCTTTTCAGAGCATAGCATACTTGCTGGAAAACCTGGGAAGGCTCAATAAGAACAGCTGTGATGTAAACAGAAATTAATCATTTATTTGTGGAGATGTTTTCCCTAGCTTTCCTTTTCTTTTTAAAATTTTCACATTGTTTTGATCCAAGAAGTTTTGCATGGTCTTAACCTCAAAACTAGGAAAAACAGTTATGTGGTAGGGAGCACAAAACCACTCATTTGTGTCCTGATTGGAGTTATTTGTGAGAGCATCTGTTTTCTGATATTTAGACACTTCCTCTTCTATTGCAGTTTCCTATGACTCATGCACAGTGTATTTGTTCAAATTTCATGGCATTTTCCCCAATATATTTACCTTTGGTTGATTTTTAAAATGTACATTGCATTGCCCCCAGTAAAAGAGAAAGAGACTGTGTGTGTGTGTGTGTGTGTGTGTGTGTGTAGTGGCTGGAGCAGACAGGGTTTACATAAAAGCTCCACTTGATTATGACAATTTTTGGAGAATAGGACTTTCCCCATAATCAAGTCCCCAGGAGCATCCTGAAGGGCATGTTTTGCTTCTAAAGTGTAGTTTTTATACTCTTTCTTAAAAAGTAACTTGGAATTTATTATCAATACACTGCCATATATTCTTTATTTTTTATAAGAGTGTGTAAAGGGTGATAATATTGGTTTTTGAAATACAGTAAGTATAGGCATACTGACTTCCTATTCATTACTGTGATATGAAGTAGAAATAGCAACATCCTCAACTTGAAGATATGGGGGAAAAAAACAGTGAGAGATTGTAGTTTCATGAGTTGGGAAAGGGGAAAGCATCTGAAAATTAGATGTGTTGATTCATTGGGGAAAAAAAGTTGAAAGCAGGTGAAAACGTGTGGACATGACTATTTGTATCATTTACGCTTTTTCCCTCTCTAGGCTTCACAGGCTGCTCAGGAAGCCGAGATCAATGCCAGAAAGGCCAAGAGCTCTGTTACCAGCCTCCTCAACATTATTAATGACCTCTTGGAGCAGCTGGGTAGGTGGTCATAGAGCCATTTTAGTTATTCTTTGAATTCCACATACTATTCTGGCGATTTGATTTAGTTGACTCGAGAACAGATAATATAGATTGATCTTTATCCCTTTCCGAGTACTCCATTAAATTATTAATATTTGTATTTCTTTTAGTTCTTGCTTGCTTAAAAACGCCTTATAAGTTTGTTTCTTTCAAGTTGGAGCCTTTGTTAAGAGGAACTTTTTTTTTATTTTTATTTTTTTTTTAATTTTAATTTTTCTTTTTTTTTTTGACCAGGAGGTCC
The DNA here is from genome assembly GCA_026826555.1 of Tolypeutes matacus. NCBI lineage: Eukaryota > Metazoa > Chordata > Mammalia > Cingulata > Chlamyphoridae > Tolypeutes > Tolypeutes matacus. The sequence goes on from JAKSZT010054304.1 coordinate 22,899,256, forward strand.
CGGGGATCGAACCCAGGTCCCTCCATATGGGAGACGGACGCCCAACCATCCCCCAAGAGGAACTTTTTTTGTTGTTGTTATTTGTTTTTTTGTTTTTTCTTTTGGGAGGGACTTTTTGTAGTACAAAGTTTATATTCTCATCCACTTTAGAGCACGAACTGAATTATGACTTAGGTTGTGTTAATTCAACAAGTACTTACTGGGTGCCTTATGTGGATCCTGTCCTAAATAGAACACTGTGATCAAGGGCTTTCTTTTTATATTTTGAAGATATGCTGCCACCTGGGGTGGCTCATTTATGGTCGAGGTTTATGCTGCAATTGAGCAATGATTTATCTTAGCTCATCCTGCTGGCTGAGTGCCTTTTGGAGATTTAAAGTAAAGAGTTTTAATGATAGAGCAAGAGAACACTTTAAACTGGTCATGACTTCACTGCCTAGAATTCTCTTCATTTCCTACCTGAAGAACACCCTGGTGAAGTGAAAATCTTTTATGCTAAAAGAGAGAAAAAAATGGAATTTTCAAGGAAATATAAGCATACTGAAACTTCTTTTAATCCAGTTTGATAGAGAGCAGGCTTCATTTTTAGGACAGATAGAGTTTTGTCACCAGACCTCATTATAAGATGGTATTACTCTAGCCAGGAGACTTTGTAGCAAGGCATTATATATTAATTTGCTAGTCTTTAAAGTTTGATTAGTGTTTTGTTTTGTGGACTTTGGGAGGAGGGAGTATATTCCTTATTCATCTCAAATGTCAAAAATAATAAGTTATGTGCTAGAAGAGTGAGTTAAAGTGAAAGTAAGCTGGAGGAGGTAGTTTTTCATGGCAGAAAGAGCTGGATTTTAAAAGTTAGTCAGACTTGGGTTGCAATCTTTGTTTTGTTGCTTATTAGCTATGAAACGTGGGCAAATTATTTAAGATCTGAGAATCACTGGTGTAAAAAGGTTTTTTCATAATTAAATCAACTACAATATGTAGGATGTGCTATTTGTCGCACAGCTATCTGCTTTCATTTATTATAGAAGCAATTCATTTCTAAAGAACCTTTTCCCTTTGCTAAATTTAAAGTGAAATTTTGCTGAAATAATTTCAGTATTCAAACCCTGACCATTTTCCAGGGGAAGACTCTTAATAACATGTAATTCCTAAAAGCAGAAGAGCTTCCCTCCACCCCC
>JAKSZT010054304.1:22900443-23005574 GCA_026826555.1 Tolypeutes matacus
AATGACCTTCAGAACCCCCAAGTGAGGCTTAAAGTCTAGCACATGGTAGCTGTGCATTTATGAAACATTTCACAAAAAAGCATTTCTCAGGGGAAAAAATCATCCAGCCCATTATTAATTATATGCTCCAACTTATCCCTGCTGGTTTAGGTCAGTGTTTCTACTTGGTTTATGTTGCTTACGTCCCTGTACAACATCAGCAGCCTGTGAGTCATGTTCTCAGAGCTGTCTTTGCATAGTTGCAGCTGCTGGGCTCAGTTTATAAAAGGGTTAGTGAAGGTGCTTGTGGAGTGATGTTACAATTCTTACTGAATGCATTTGTTCTCTTCTCTGTACTATCTGACTCTACAGGGCAGCTGGACACAGTGGACCTGAATAAGCTAAATGAGATTGAAGGCACGCTAAACAAAGCCAAAGATGAAATGAAGGTCAGTGATCTAGACAGGAAAGTGTCTGACTTGGAGAATGAAGCCAAGAAGCAGGAAGCTGCCATCATGGACTATAACAGAGATATTGAGGAGATAATGAAGGACATTCGCAACCTGGAAGACATCCGGAAGACTTTGCCATCTGGCTGCTTCAACACCCCATCCATTGAGAAGCCCTAATGTCTCCCTTCAAGGCTGGAAGGCAGCCTCCTCCTGACAGCGGAGCAGTTGTGAGGCCATGGAGTGCCTTAACACAAAGATTACATTTTTCAGATCCCCACTTCTCTGCTGCTCTCCATCACTGTCCTTTTAAACCAGGAAAAGTCACAAGGTTTAAAGAGAAGCAAATTATCACCCTTAATTGGGAACAAAGGGTTTTATGTAATAAAGTCTCTCTGCCACCCACACTACCTTACCCACACTTTCCCTTCTGATTTGCGTAAGGACACAGCATCCTACCTTACCTAACAACACTGTTATTGATGTTACTGCAATAACGTCGTGTGAACTAATATATGCCAGGGTGGAGTGAAGAAGCTCTCCCCTCTGTCATTGACACCAGCAGAACCTCCTCAGTAGAAACCTCAGTACTCTTGTTTCTATGAAGGAAAAGTTTGGCTACTAATAGTAGCATTGTGATGGCCAGTACAATTGATAGAGAAAGAAATGTGTCTCCATCTCCTGCCCCTCCTCTTTTTAAGCAAAAGGAAATATCCTGTGCCAAAGATATTGGTCAGATAGAATTTCATTTGCCATCCATGAGTTGTTCTAGCTATTGTGCATGCAGGACACTGAGCCATCCGTGGGTAAGGATGTAGTTAATTACAACAGTCTCTAGGAGAACTTGAGACTGGAGAAGTAGGCTAGAGTTTCTCATATGTTAGTAATTGACTAGGAAGATATACTTTTTTAGATCTTTGGGCAGCTGATAATTTAAATCTAGATGGCAGTTGACATTCACCAACAGACCAATAAATATCTTTTTATATTCCTGTAAATGGAATTTATACAGAAGAAATAGGGATATGATAACCACTAAAGTCTTTCAAAATCAAGTTAATCCTTAGAGCTTTTTTAGTATGTTAGTCTTGGAGCTAGTAGTAAGTTATCTGGCAGAAAACTGTTGGCCCCTAAGATCTTGACAAACAAAGCAAAACAAAACAAACCTCCTTGTGCTAGTCTCTTTTGCAAAGGAATAAAATTTGGATCCCAGCTTGTATTATCAAGCTCCCACATACCCATTTTTCTTCTGTTGGAGAGAGATGAAACATTTGACCCTTTGCCCCATTTTTCTTTTGATGTGCCTGTCTTCTAGAATCTCATAAAACACGTTTGTCCAATCTTGTTGGCACATCCCTTGCACTCAGTATTTCACACAACTGCCAACACCATCAACTTCCTGCACCTTGTGATTTAAACCCACTCTAAACCTTCCCTCTATGTAGAGGGAAGACCCTTATGTAGAGTTTCCTAGTGGGCTTCTCAACTTTTGATCCTCAGTTCTGTGGTTTTCTTTTGGGATCACAGCGTGACATTTCCCTGCCACATATCCCCTTCCTCCTACCAACCCGCCTTTGAGATTTATATTTAGCCTTTAACACTATGCAACTTTGTACTTTGCGTAGCAGGGGGGAAAGAAACTATTATCTGACACACTGGTGCTATTAATTATTTCAAATTTATATTTTTGTGTGAATGTGTTTTTTTGTTTATCATGATTATAGAGTAAGGAATTTATGTAAATATACTTGTTCCTATTTCTAGAATGGCACTGTCTGTTTACTTCACTCCGTTTTTCCTCTTCACTGGCACAATGCATCTGTACCCTTCCTTCCCTCCCATCAAGAATTCTTTGGATTGTGTTGGTTCCCCATTACTTTGCTCTTTGCTTGGTGTTTGCAGCCTCTCCATTGTTCAATATTAATATCAACCTGCTTTCCTCCACATATAGCCACTATAAGACCCACTCCCTTAACTGCCTGGGCAATCTTAAACCGCAGCATGATAGGTTCCAGAGCAGGATTGCCGGGCTGACGGGACATGGTAGGAATAGGAAAGTTGTGCTAATGGACATCTTCAACACCACTATTAGTCTAGCCAGGAATGTGTTAGCAATGCCCTTTTGGGAAATTGTTTGAGCTGGATGGATCCATTTTATAAGTGAGTACATAATGCCTGAGCTCCCATAGGACATCAGGGACGATGCTACAGATGGGCAGATTGGGAGGAGTCGTGTAACTTAGTTCTTAGTTATCCCATCCCCCTTTCCAGTTCCTTGGAGCATACCAGAGTTTACCAAAATGTTTTGACATGGCATACCCCTAAGCTATCACTCTGGCCTCTTCTACTTTCATGGGAGGCTGTCTCTTTCTGGCCAAGTTTTCACATCAGTGTTTCCTGACTAATTCCTCTTGTCAAGTGGCCACGTTCTAGCATATATATTTTGGCCAGAGTTGCAGGAAAAGGACTAAAGATAGACTGCCAAGGTAGTTTTCCATCTAGCCTGTGAATCAGGTTTACTCCAGCAACTCTTGGGCCAAGTTGAGGTGTTTTTTGTGGGGATTTTTTGTTTGTCTGTTTATTTGCTTTTTTCCCTCTCCATCTGTGTGGTATATTTTTAAACAGAATTTTATTTTTAAAATAAAAATTCTTTATAAGACGATACTTTAATTACACTCCTGCAATATAGCCATTATTTTATTGTATAGTTCCAGTTATCTGTATTTTATGTAATAAAATTGACAAGATGGCTGCTGCAGAATGCTGGGTGTCACAGGGAACATTTATTGCTACTTTTCCCTGAAATTTTGCCTTTTAATCCTAACCGTGGCCTGTTACATGTGCCTTCACTACAGCTGGTTGCCTTATTCTCTACAGTGTTGCTCTCCAGAGCGGTGAATAAAATGCAACACTTAGCATTTTTTTATGTTTAAAAGAAACAGTATTTTATTTATAATAAAATCTGAATGTTTGTAACCTTTTACAGATTGGTGTGGCCTGGTGTCGTAACTGGGGGCATTAGATGTTTCAACAGTGAAGGGGAAGCTGCTCGTAACATCTTGTGTTTTTTTGTTTGTTTGTTTTTTTTTTTCTTGTTTGTGTTGATAACAATCCAGTACCTTTTCTTTTTTTAAAATCTTTCGCAGATTGTGGTACTTTGAGGTTGGCAGACTTTTCTGTAAAGAGCTAAATGGTAAATATTTTAGGCTTTGCAGACCATACATTCTTTGTCCCAGCTACTCTACTCTGCTGTTGTGGCACAAAAGCAGTCAAAGACAATATGTAAACAAATGGGCATGGCTGTATCCCAGTAAAACTCTTCATGAACAGGCTGTAAGCCCATGGGCCGTCGTTTGCCGGACCCCTGGTATAGTGACTACTGAGAACTATTTTTAAATTATTTGGGCTCCCTAAATTAATAAATGCATTTAAAAACTTAGTTGTCTTTCCATCTCTTAAATAGTCAATATGCATATGTCTTTAGCTAAGGTAATGTTTCTTCAAGTAATGAGGAACACCTGAAACATATTATGGAATGACAAGAAAAAGTAATGTGCTGCTGGCCTAGCAGACCTGAAGTAGCTAATTGTGCTGACACCATCGGGAGAGTTGACCCAGCTGGAGTATCACAGACTTGAGACCAAGTGAGGAATCCTGGGACTCCAAAGACAGTGGGAAGACATTCCCGTTTTCTCTTTGCTCCTCTGTTTATAGCCCTGGGTCCCTGAGCATTACATGCCACCATCCCAATTGTATAAATTGTCATAACTATGATACCTGTCAAGAGCCTGAACTCTTTAGACTTCCTCACAGAGAGCTTTACAGGGCACTGGTTACTAGCTTTCTTAACTACCTTGACCTAAACCATTTTCCCTGATTTGCAGGAGCTGAGTCAAATGCAAATAGGTCTCCTCTGTAGTGATTATTTCAGAGGGATGGGTTGTCCTTTTAAAATTTATTCCTTTTCCTCCCTGTCATTTCAGGGTATTTTCTCAAAAGTTGGTACCAGGGGATGGATGTGGCTCAAATGGTTGGGCGTCCATCTGCCATATGGAGGGACCTGGGTTCAATCCCCGGGACCTACCGGTAAAATAAAAAAAATAGAGAAGGCACATGGGCTGCCAGGTTCTGTGTGCCGGTGACCTGCCAGGCCCCGGGAGCCATGCAGCAAGATGATGACATAACAGGAAAGAGATGCAGGGGAGAGACAAGACGAGATGCTCTGAAAACCAGGAACCGAGGTGGTGCAGGTGGCAGAACACCTCTCCTACATCGGAGGTCTCCAGGATTGAATCCTGGTGAAGACTGGAGAAGGAGGAGGATGAGAAGAGATGGCAGGAAACAGACACAGAGAATTGCCCATCGAATGGACACAAAACAGCAAATGAGGAAAGGGGGTTTAAAATGGATAAAGTAAATAAATCTGTTAAAAAAAAAAAAAAAAAGACATACTTCTTTTAAAAAAGTTGGTACCAGCATAATTTAATTAAAAATATCCCAAAGGTTTTCTCCTTAAATAAGCATTCTGTCCCTTGATAAGTGTGAACCCACCACCTACACTTGCATCAAGCTCAAAATCGAATGCCTGGAGAAGATCCCTTCCACCCCGGGAGGGTCAAGAGTTAAAGAAGCAAGAGGTGGTATTTCCTTCTTAAGGTGAGGGAAGGGCCCAGCCTAAGGAAGGCTCAAAATTCATCAAGCTGATGGAAGCAGAAACAAGAAAATTATAAATGACACATAATTTTGCCTGTTCACACTAAGCAGGCTTAAATGAAGTAAGTATTAATACTTGGAATGACAAACTTTCAGTGGGTAATCTATTCCTTACAGGCTCTGCAGGCTCAGTGCCTTATCCCTGGCTCTCCCAGAATGACCATGCCTGAGCTACATGAATGAGATTCTAAATAACAAATGTCAAATGCATACTTGAGACAGGGAACCATTTAGCAGAAGTCCTAGGAAAAGCTAAAAAGTTCATGGTTTGGAATTCAAATGTGAGAAACTTAAAATATTTCAAATGTTACAACAGCTCCATGTCTTTGCTTTAACTCTTTCCTCTGCTTATAATGTCTTTTCTTGCCTCTCCTGGGTTCAGTAAAGCCTGAGGTCAAGTTGTCACCTCTGTGTCCTTCCTTGTGTCCACCGCCTACCCCCAGACCTGTCCTGGCTTGTAGCATGGCCCTCAAACACACGTTTATTGATTCATTGTCTCTCTCTCACTTTCCCACACCCAGGGGCAGGACCTGTGTCATCCATGTTCCTTTTCTCAGGACCAGCAAGCATAAAGTAGCCACTCAGTGTTGTCTAAATGGTGCAAAGATAATTGCCCTCTCTCATCCACCTAGGTTAATGACTCGATTAGATATGTTCCACACCTATTTTTTTCCTACAGTGAGCAGAGAGGGGAGGCTTATGTTCCTGAAACCCTCCCACCTAAGCACAGATTGGCCTCTTGCTTACACGAGGGTAAGCAAAACTAGTGTCTCTTGCACCAAATGGCACATCACAGTGCAGGGAAGTGGGCCACTAGCTGGGGCGCTCTGGTCTAAGAAGTCTGCTGCCCTGGCTCCCAGGTGCACACTCACCACTCCCCATGCTGGCACTGTCTATGGCCTTTACCCACTACCCCTACTGCAGCAAGCTCTGGCTTCCCGCCAAGTTAGAACATTAATTCCAGTTGCTCTCTAATTCCCAAGATGGTTTCAGTAGATTTCAATTGATTGGTGGTGCTTTGTTCTGTTTGCCCACGTACCAATGAAAGCCTTGTCCTATAGGCCATAGAGATATTAATAGTAATCAAGTCAGTATAGTTTGTGTTCATCCCTATAAGAAGTTGAGAGCAGGCACTTGACCAAGGATGTAATCCTCTATTACAGCTTCATTCCCATGAGTAAGTCCAAGTCAATTTAAGTGATTCTGCGTGAAACAGACCTGGTTATATATTTGAGGATTTCCTTTGCACCCCCCTCCATATTCCTTTTTTACTCTAGCTAGTATCAAAAAACTACCTGAACCTCAGACTGATGCTTTTGAGCCCCACCCCCTGTGCCTGCACTAATACTGAGGTCCTCTATCATTTCAGTAACCCATGCAACCATCTGATTTTTGTCCTGTGAATACTTGGTGCCTGCCTTCATATACATCATCCTTCTCTGTCCATTGTTCCCCGCCACTTCTTCCATGGATGTTTCTTTTCCCCTGATCATCTTTTCTAAGTTGGGGTTCATGCAGAGTAAACGTAAGTTCAGCCATGAGGAGAAATGCCTGGGAAGATGTGCGTCCACACATGGATGACAAGTTCCTGGGTTGCTGAGCCAGCATCCGAGATAAAGGCTCAGGAGGAGCAGCTAGAATTTTGATGATTATGTGTTTAGCACGGTCGGAGAGGTTTGTGTTCCAACTTGCTGACCCGTCATGGCTTAGACAGTCTGCTCTCTGCACTGTCTCTTTTGGGGCTGAGACAGAGGATCCAATCCAGCTGGAGAAATGAGCTTTGCTGCGTAAATTTCAGATAGGGTGCAAACTCGATCACTAGCTCTGCATGAAGTTGCAGAAGCAAGGGGAACCAGGTTTGCTAAAGTAATTGTGGTGATAGAAATGTATTAGCCTCAGGAACTCTTGGGGTGGCCCATTCTATCCCTAATACAGTGTAAAAAAAAAAAAAAAAAAAAAAATTCAGATAGGCCGCCCTTTTTAAGCCTCTGAGGGATTCAGGAAGGCAAGGACGGGCACTGTAAAAATAGCCTACACTGAAAGCCATGTTCTAAAAGGCGCCTTCAGCATTATTTCCTTTGAGGTAAAATGATTGAATTTCCAATGAGGACATTCAAATGGTGATTTGCTGTTCCATGACCCTAAGCTTGTTCTAGCATGTTGGCTTATTCTCTTTCATGATTTTGATCCATTGTCCTTTTAAGAACCTCAGTTTTATACGCTGTTTGTTTTTGATCATAAACTGCTCAAACCCCTTTTGGGGGGAAAAACAAGGCAGGCTTTAAATATGTTAGTGACTTGCCCAATAGTAAGGAAACAGGGTTAGAATTTTTACTTGGAACCTGATTATCCTCAAGCAACCTGGGCCATATACATCCCACTGCTCACGCTCCTCCCTCGCTCCTTTTGCTTTTCCCCTCTCTTTCTCATCCCCCTACTTAGGATGGGGATAAGGAGTGTTAAAACAACCCACATAGATAATTTTGCCTAATGAGGAGTTCACCTAAAATTTAACTCTCTTTGGAGTACTTTTGCACCATTTTCATTTTCCTGTGTTTTTCTCTTTAATTATATTTTTGCTTTTTAATATTTTTAATCAGTTTTTATGATTTTGTACTTTTAAATAAACACCATTTTCCACAGCATTTTATTTATTTATTTATTTTTTTAAAGACTTTATTTATTTATTCATTTATCCCCCCGTGCTGCCCGTGCTCACCGGGTCAGCCAACCACGCCGTGCAGGCGGGCCCGCCCCCACCAAGAGGCCCCGGGAACCGAACCCGGGGCCTCCCACATGGTAAACGGGAGCCCCACTGATTGAGCCACAGCCGCTTCCCGACAGCATTTTATGAATGATGAAATTGTTTTATAACCTTATGGGAGTCTATTTTTCTTTTTCTGCTTTTTAAAAAACTTTTTGTTTTGAAATCATTTTAGGTTTACAGCAGAGTTACAAAGATAATATGGAGAGATCCCTTTGCCCTTCACCCAGCCTCCCCTGACGTTAACATCTGACAAACCATGGTACAGTTATGAAAACTAAGAAATTAACATGTTTTGATACTCTTAAAAACTAGGATCTTTTGCTTGCTTTTAAACACCTTCTTTTTTTTCATGACCCATTCTTAAAGTAATACTGGGTTATAAAACAGAAAATGAAAATATTCTACATTCATACCCAAGTTATGGGGCAACAGGAGTGTGGAATCCAAAAGAAATTATTTTACTTTAATAATAAGCTCAAGACTGCCCAATGAGTAACTAATTCATAGTTATTTGTAAATAATGTTAGTAAGTAACTTAAATGTCCTTAAAGTTTCAAAAGCAGATTTTTAAAGATCTATCAGAACAAACACATCATTCATAATATGCTATAAATTTGCTAAATATTTATGTAAAATAGGAAATTTACTTCAAGGGATTAGGTTTAAATTTTTTTTTTATTATGACATAGTTTCAGAAGTACAGAAACATTGCCATAATAGCACACACACCCAAGAACCCAGATACTCTTTATTTGGATTCCCCAGTGTTAACATTTTATTACATTTGCTCTCTCCTTTCTCGCTCTCTCTCTTTCCCTCTCACTTTCATTCTTTCTCTCTATCTTGGCCTTGCTCTCTGTGCAGAGAGCAAAAATGAGAGAAAAAAAAAACTTTTAAATGGCATACACAATGCCTCTTCAATGAGTATATCCTAAAACAAGAAATTACCTAACTTCGGTTAAATTAACAAAATCAGGAAAATAACATTGATAAAATACCATTATCTAGTCTACAGCCATTATTCAGATTTACCATTTGTCCTGATATTGTCCTTTGCAGCAAAAGAAAATCTGTTACCATGCATTGTGTTCAGATGTCATGTCTCTTTAGTCTCTTTTAATCTGGAACAGCTCCTGAGACTTTCTTGGTATTTTATGGCATCGACATTTTTTAGGTACAGTTATTTTGTACAATGTTCCTCAGTTCGTGGTTATCTAGTGTTTTCTCATGATTGGATTCAGGTTATGCACTTTTGGCAGGGATAGCACAAAAGTGATGCTGGGTTCTTCTCGATGTATCAAATGAGGAAGCACATAAAATCATTACCGGTGATGTTAACTTTGATCATGTGATTAGTGTGTTGGCTTCCAGGTTTTGCCATTGTAAAGTTACTCTGACACTCTTTGTAATTAGTAAATATCTTGTGAGGAGCTACTTTGAAACTACTTAAATACCATGTTCCTCCTCACACTTTCATCCACTAGTATTAGTATCTATTGACAATGGCTGCCAAATGGTGGCTCTAATTCCACTATTTTTCCTATTTTTTATTAGTTGGCATTATACTGTGAAGTAGAGCTTTCCCTTATTTATTTATTTTTATATTTATTTATTTATATCATCTTTGACTCTTAGATTCCTGTTTTATATATTGGGTTAAAATATGTTGTTCTTAATATTTATTCTGATGCTTGAGTTTACCCTATTTGGCCAGTGGGAGCCCCATAAGTTGGCTCCTGTGATCTTTTGATATGTTCCCATCATTTTTTAAAACATTTCCTTACTTTTTGGCACATCGAGACATTCCAGGCTCATCTTGTACTTTCCCTGCTCCAGCCATTTCTCCAAGGGGGCAATGTTAAGTTTTTTGTTTTGTTTTGTTTTGTTTTGTGCCAGGAATTGAACCCCAGACCTTCCCTGTGGGTAGCCAGCACTCAATCACTGAGCCATATCAGCTTCCCAATGTTAGGGTTTTTTAAGCCTTAAAATGCCAACCATCACCACCAAAAACAACAATATATTTTTAAAAAATAGTTCAAATCAAATAGATTTAAAAATTCTCAAAATTCATGTTGGATTTTGAGCAAATTGTTCATTATGCTAATGGGTTTGAGGGGGCATGGCCTGTTCCCTCCCACAGATGACTATTTTTCTTATGCATTCTCAACAAATGTTTTTGGAGCACCCAGTGCTCATGTGGCCTACCTAGAAATGGGAACCATGGGTTTTATGCATTAACAAAAGCAATTATTTCTACCTTGAGAAACTATTTAAGAAGGGAAGTAGCAAAAACAAACAAAACATAAAAATCAGTACAAATGAAAATAGAGGAAGACATATTTCCATAAAACAAGCATATTGATAAACAGATCCATAGGTGAGGCAGGCTAGTGTAGTGAAAGGGGGAAGGCAGCTGGCCCAGCAGGCAACATGGCCAACAGACCACATGGCCATGAGACCCCGCCTAGAAACTTCCTGAGGAATCCCGCAAGACCCTGGAATGAGAACCTCATTTGGAACGAACATCTCATTTGTAATGAGAATCCCATCCAGGGTCAAGGGAAAGCCCCAGATATCCTCAAAAGGCCTCACCATTGGCCCCCTGAGAAATGACAGGTGGGACAACCAATCAGAACAGCAAACAGACTTTAAAAAACCCTGACCTGGGTCCCACGCATGAAACTCACCCTGCAGTAGACCCTTGGTCCATGCCCCAGACCATGTACTTTTCTCATTTTCTTGTTTCTTAATAAACTCTTTACTCCCTTGCCTACCCTATGGCATGTCCTTAAATTCTTTTATGCGACACAAGCCAAGAATCTAGAAGCCCAGAATCCAGAGCCATCTGATAACATAGGGGCTAAATGAATGCTCAGGACTGTTCATTAGGGGAAGTCTTTGAAGGACAAGTTGTTATTTGCATGAAAGAGTGTGTTTTTAGCTGTGTTGGAGAAAATATGGTCTGGAAGATGGGTTTGAGGACATTGCCCCAGATAGGGAAATGCATGGGTAGAGAATTCAATGATGTGCAACTGAGTAACTGAATTACCCTGGTTTTCCTCTCATTCATTTCTCTCTATATATTGAAGATTTTCTGAAACTGTGGTCTCTATACTCGGAAAGGACTCATACTCCATGTACTAATTTCCCATGCCCCAGTTTTTGGTTAATTATTGTTGGCTTCTTGGATTGTGATAATGTTATTTCATGAGACCAATGGCAACATGGCAAGTTATTTGGTTGTTTCAACCTCTCACTGTTTATTTGAGGCTCTAAAGAACATTCTAAAGAGGTGCCTAGTCATTAAATGTGGCCCAAACTGGAAAGACTTTGCTATGTTGAGATCAAAAAGCATACTTACCAAACCATTGATAGTCTATTGGTGTCTAATTGGATTCTGAGAAAGGACTGGCAAAAACAATAGTTGGTTTTATTGTGATCTTGCCCTGAGCTATGAGAGTTCAATATGCAGTGAAGTGACATTTGCTTTGACAAAAGATTGTGGGCTCCAGAACGTCTTCTAGCACAATGATTCTCCAAGTGAGGTCCTGGGACCAGCAAATCAACGTGGCCTGGGAACTTCTTAGGAATGCATATTCTCAGACTCCACCCTAGACCTGCTCAATCAGAAACTGGGGGTGGGAGAGGGTAACTTTTGTCTTAATAACATGCTTCTCTCCTACCCCACAGTTTATGATGATGCTTGCTAAGGCTTCAGAACCACTGTCCGAAAGAGTGATGTGCATTGGTTCTCAATAGCATTCTCCTTTTGTTTATCTTCATTATTGGTATAGCCTATGTGTCTGCATTCTGGATTCAGCCTGGCATCACGTTCTTTCAGCTAGGAAACAGGTTGCAACCTCCTTGAATTAGGAAGGGAGATGTTCTGAATGTGTACTACTTAGAGTGTTGGACAATTAATCAGGGTTAACTCTTTTCTGTGTTTCTTAAAACTACTAAAAAATTATATAAACAAAAAAACTTTGAATTGGTTGACTAATCAATGTGTTCCCCTTATGGAGTACAAAAATCTTCTTTAAAAAGTAGGTGGAAATGGAAAAATATAATTAAAACACTTTTTTTTTTTTACAGGAGGTATTGGGTATTGAACCCAGGACTTCATACATGGGAAGCAGGCACTCAACCACTAAGCTACATCTGCTCCCCTAAAACACTTTTAATAAGAGTATTTTATTTTATTTTATTTTTTTAACGGGAGGTCCTGGGGATCGAACCCAGGTCCCTCCATATGGGAGACGGACACCCAACCATTTAAGCCACATCCATCCCCCAATAAGAGTATTTTAGTGCCCTCTTGATTACTTTACTTTTTACAAGATCTTATAATTTCTAGCCACTAGATGTGAACAGGTCAAAGTTTAGGTGAATTGACTAGACGTTTTGATTCATCAATACTATCAAATGCTATGAATTTGGTGAGCATGTTCTGAATGGTTCCAAATACATAAAATAAAAGAGAGTAAAGTCATTTAATGTGAGAGATGTATTTGAAATTAGGATAACCAGGGAGGTGAATATACCTAGTTAAAGACATCAACAGAAGCCCAATTTATACCTCAGGCCCTACTGAGTGACCACAGATCCTAGAAATTTCCACTGTGTGCCCTTGGGCAATTCTCTCAACCTTGCTTGTGTTTCCTGTAAGATGGGGATGGCCCAATCTTACAGAGTAGTTAAGACGAATGGAGTAAAGTCCATGAAACAATATACCAGATTTAGTATAATCAAGGCAAATTAAGTTTTTATGGGGCCTGAAGCTTATGCAATTTGAGGGCCCCCTTTTTAAAAAGAATGTAGGAATACAAAGACAAAATTAAGTACAGGGCTCTAGTACCTTGACACAGTCAATCCACCTCTGTGTAGTGACTATATTTATTTCAGGCCAGGGGGACCCAGAGCAGATGCTTCCTTGATGTCACCGCGTCTGTCTGTTTCTCAATCACCAGGGCGTGTACATGACTGTACTTCCCTTCCGCTGCTGACACCTCAGCCACTGTCTAGCCAGGCAACCTGTTTGCAGTGCTGGCGGGCATGACAGCAGCGGGTGCGGTTCCCAGGGGAGGGCCTAGCCTCCAGAATGTGGCCAGAGGCTGCAGAATCAGACTTAGGCCAGCGGCGGGGTGGGGGGGGGTAAAGCCCCAGGCTTCTGTTCACTGGGACAATGGGGAGTGACTTGCCTGGGTGAGGCTTCACTAGCTTCTTCCTCAGAAATGGAAGGATCAAAACTCATTTCTCAAAGATCACTTCATTTTTATCAAATTGCAAAGCAATTCAGTCCAGTGCTGGAGTTCTTTTGAGTTATTCCCTGGCCTAAGCCTGCTCTAGGCAAGCGCCATATGGGACAGAACATAAAGTGAACTGCAGGGACACAGACCCTGAATTTTCAGCCAGGCTTGGTGCCAGGTTCGTCGTTATTTTTATTAAAACAAAACAATGGCAGCGACAACAAAAACAATGTGCTATTTCAGTGAGCTGAAAGATCTGAACTTTTCAGCTTATCCTTCTGAGTCTTTTTCCCAGAGCCTGTGAAATGGCACAGAAAAATAATAGTGTCCCATAGAACTGGAGCCCAGAGTACCCTATGGGTAGTTAATCTCCTAAATTTCCCTGTGAAGAATATTCTGATCAGAAAACACTAGGAATGTCTACTTAGGAATACAACGCCTCAGTTCCTTTTTTTCTCTCTCTCTTTTTTTTTTTCACTTTTACAATAAAACTTTATTTTGGTTTAATGAATTTTTTTTAAAGATTTATTTTATTAATTTATTTATCATCCCCTTGCTGCATATGCTCGCTGTGTCCATTTGCTGTGCATTTTTCTGTGTCTGCTTGTCTGCCTTTGTTGGATCATCTTGCTGCGCTGCCTCACGGCACTGCACGGGCTGTCAGCTTGTCTTCACCAGGGGACCCCAGGAATCCAACCTGGGGCCTCCCATATGGTAAACGGGAGCCCAACCACTTGAGCCACATTGCTTCCCTTAATAAATGTTTATCAAAATGTGTGGCATATTTATGTCGGTTTTTTTTTCTGCAACTGTATCCTACCAATATTGTAAAGAAACATCCAAAATGAGGAGTGGCTGTAGCTCAGTGGTTGAGCACCTGCTTCACATGTACGAGGTTCTGGGTTCAATCCCCTCCAGCACTGGCTCAAAAGGAAGCATCGCTTCTGTGGCATTCGGCCTTGGAGCCCCAGTTAGTTCTCTTTATTAAAGAAAAATTATTTCTGATAGCTCTAGATCTTGTGCTGAAGTAGGACTGACGCACACCCACCCTCCGTGCTGAGAGTCTATTTTGTGACTCTCGGAAACAACAAAGGAGAGAAACATTCCATCGGGGGGAAATCTAGTTTGTATTCATGTATATATTATCATATTAAGCAAATTTTTAGCAAGTTTTCCTTACTTACTTTTGAGTATCTAAGAAACTATAATGACCTGTAATTCCACAAATATCTATTGAGAACCAGCTCTGTGAGAGGTGCTGTCCCAGGTCCCAGGGATATAGCAGTGTACAAAACAGAAAAAAACCCGTTCTTGTGGAGATTACATTCTAGCAGGGAGAGACCAGAATAGAATAGAAATAGATAATTATTTAAATAATATAACTTATACAATATTTTAAAAGATAAAATTACAGTAATGTTAACTAGCCATGTAACAATACGTTCCAGGTACTGTTCTAAGTACTTTATGAATGTAAAGTCACTTAATCCTCCAATAACCTGACGACATGGGAACTATTATTATTCACATTCTAGAGATGAGAAGAGTGAAGGGAGAAGAGAGGGATTATATTTTGACCCCTCTTGTAGGAGGTACAGCCAGGCCTTGAATCCAGGCAACCTGACTGCAGGGCTGACCTCTATCTCAACATTTAGAGTGGTGGAAAGTGCTGTGGGGGAAAACAAAGCAGGAAAAGGAGGAAGAAGGGATTGGGAGCAGGGGAATTTTGGAGCTTGCACTTTTATATAAGATGGTCAGAGAAAGCATCACCAAGGAGGTAACATCTGGGTAAAGACTTGAAGGACGTGAAGAGTGAACCAGGTAGCTATCTGTAGAACAGAGGGACCAGCAAGTACAAAGGTCCTGAAGTGGAAGCCTGCCTGCCATGTGGCTGAGGCTGACAGAGTAGGAGGACAGTGAAGCAAATGGGGGAGGGGGGATTGTGTAGACTGCTGCAGCCATTACAAAGACTCTGGTTTTCACTCCGAATGCAATGGAATGCCATTGGACACCTGTGTATGAGGAGTGGCATGATGTGAGTTATATTAGTCTTACAGTTGAGTTAAGGTAGTTGTGATGGTTAGGCTAATGTGTCACTCGGCCAGGTAGTTGTGTCCAGGTGTTTGTTCCAGCAAGCACTGGGCTAATTGTAATACGGGAGCATTTGTGGACTTACTGAATGTTTTATCTACCGCCATGGCATTCCACACAGCATTGCTTCTGATCAAGGAACCCATTTCACAGCAAATGATGTGCGGGAATGGGCACATGCCCATGGAATTCACTGGTCTTACCATGTTCCCCATCACCCTGAAGCAGCTGGATTAATAGAACGGTGGAATGGCCTTTTGAAGACTCAATTACGGCGCCAACTAGGTGGCAATACCTTGCAGGGCTGGGGCAATGTTCTCCAGGACGCTGTGTATGCTCTGAATCAGCGTCCTCTCTATGGTGCTGTTTCTCCCATAGCCAGGATTCATGGGTCCAGGAATCAAGGGGTGGAAATGGGAGTGGCACCACTCACTATTACCCCTAGTGACCCACTGGGAAAATTTTTGCTTCCTGTCCCTGAAACCTTAAGCTCTGCTGGTCTACAGGTTTTAGTCCCAAAAGGAGGAGTGCTGCAACCTGGGAACATAACAGTGATTCCATTGAACTGGAAGTTAAGACTGCCACCTGGCCACTTTGGGCTCCTCTTACCTGTGAATCAACAGGCAAAGAAGGGAATTACTGTACTGGCTGGGGTTATTGATCCTGACTATCAAGGGGAAATAGGACTACATCTACATAATGGGGGTAAAGAAGAGTTTGCCTGGAATGCAGGGGATCCTCTAGGGTGTCTCCTAGTCCTGCCATGCCCTGTGATTAAAGTCAATGGAAAATTGCAACAAACCAATTCAAGCAGGACTAACAATGGCCCAGAATCTTCGGGAATGAAAGTTTGGGTCACCCCACCAGGCAAAGAGCCACGGCCAGCTGAAGTGCTTGCTGAAGGTAACGGGAACATGGAATGGGTAATGGAAGAAGGTAGTGATAAATATGAACTTCGACCATGTGACCAGTTACAGAAATGAGGACTGTAATGGTCATGAACCCTTCTTCCATGTTTCATTATGAGTATGATTGTATATGTACACAAAATGAATTTCTTTGTTTTCTTCCCCAATCTTTTCCCCTATCATGAAAAGTTGTATTAATCCCACATCATAATATTTAAGGATGTCGAGTTTAAGAGTGACTATCATCCAAGGACTTGCACCCTGTTCTGTAGGGAATTAATGCGTTTCCGGTTGTACACAGGGGAGTTGAACATTGTTAGGCGGAAATATATATGTATGCTTGTCTGTTATTGTTTTTACTTAGAGACTAAGTATGGTTTAGAGTAATGTGTATGATTGCCGAGTTAACAAGGGGTGGACTGTGATGGTTAGGCTAATGTGTCAACTCGGCCAGGTAGTTGTGTCCAGGTGTTTGTTCCAGCAAGCACTGGGCTAATTGTAATACGGGAGCATTTGTGGACTTCGATCACCAGTGAGTTTACTGCGTGGATGGCTGATTATATCTGCATCAATCAGGGAGATTGCATTATCAATGGGTGGTGCTTTTATCCAATCAGTTGAATGACTTAAGAGTGGAGGTGATTTCAACATTCAGAGAGAATTTCCCAGCTCGTCGTTGGACAGGCAACTTCTCCCAGAGACTCATCAATGACCTTTCATCAGAGCCCCTGGTTTGCAGCTTGCCTGAGGAACCTGGACTTGTGAGTCCCCACGGTCGCGTGAGAGACTCTTTTAGAGTTCCATATTATTCACAGATATCTCCTGCTGATTCTGTTTCCCGAGAGAACCCTGACTAATACAGTAGTCTAAAGAGGGGCAAGGGCAAATGCAGGGACATGAGCTGGGAGGCTATTACAATAACCTATGCAAAACACTAGGGGGATTGGAGCATGGTCATTGTAGGCGAGATGATGCTAAGTGATTATGATCTGAAGGTAAAGTGAGGCAGCAAGATTTGCTGTGAGAGAAAGAGAAGAGACAAGGATGATTTTAAGATATTTGGGGGAAGCGGCTGTGGCTCAATCAGTAGGGCTCCCGTTTACCATATGGGAGGCCCTGGGTTCGGTTTCTGGGGCCTCCTGGTGAAGGCAAGCCCGCCCGCACGGCGTGGTTAGCTGACCCAGCGAGCACAAGCAGCAAGGGGGGGATAAATGAATAAATAAATAAAATCTTTAAAAAAAAAAAAGATATTTGGGCTGAGAAACTAAAAGGCTGGGGAAGACTAAAGCTGAAGGGATGTATGTGGCAGGAGGCAGAATATCAAGAGCTCAGCTTTACACATATTACATCAGGGAGGTTAGTTATCCATCCAAGTAGGAGCTGGATATATGAGCTTAGAGGTCAAGGTTGTTGTGCAGGCAGGCAGAGAGATAAATTTGAAAATCATCAGCAGATAAATGGTGTTTAATGAATGCTATGAGACTATTGAGAAAACCAAGGAAGTGAATGAATGTAGACAGAAAAGAGATGAGAAAGAAGGGCTAAGCGCAAGGCACTTCTGTGTTAAGAGGTTAGAGAGAAGAGGAGGAATCAGCAAAGAAGAACAAGAAGGGGTGATGCATGAGGGAGGAGAAAATCCAGTTGAGCATGCTGTGCTGGAAACCAAGAAAAGAAAGTATTTTAAGAAGAGTGAGCAGATATGTCAAATGCTGCTGGTAGGTCCAATCACATGAGAGCTGAGAATTGGCCATTGTATTTTACGATATATAGGTCACCCTGACAAAGTTAGTTTCAGCAAAGTGGTGGGGACAAATGTCAAATTGCAGTGGTTGGGGTGGTTTCAAGAGAGACTAGGAGGGAATGGATGTTGCTCGAGTGGTTGAGCACCTACTTCCCATATATGAGGTCTTGGGTTCTATACCCAGTACCTCCTAAAAATCAAAAACAAAACAAAAAAACCAACTCTCATTGAAGAGCAGATTTGGCTTAGAGGTCTAGCGATTGCTTCCCATGTACGAGGTCCTGGGTTCAATCCCTGGTACTCCTAGAAAAAAGAAACTGGGAAGAGCAAGTATAGACAACTCTTGTATTGCTCTAAAAGGGAGCAGAAAATCAGGGCAGATGCTAGATTATAGCAGGGTTCAAGAGAATTGGGCTGGTTTTGTTTGTCTGTTTTTGCGATGGAAAAAATAAGAGTATGTTGTACTCAGACAGGAAAGGTCTAAACAAGAGAGGGAAACCAGTAATGCACGGATGAGCCATCCTGTCCTGTTGGCCTGAGATAGGGCTATGGAGAAGTCATCTCTTGTAACAATGAGAAAGGTAGGGATGTAGGCAAGTTGTTGGATGTGCAGGTAAGTGTGTGGTGGAAGTTCTCTTCTGAGTGCTTCTATTTTCTGAGAGTCTTAGGAAGCAGGGTCATCAGCAGAGAGTGATGATGGGGTGGGGGTGGGGCGTGTGGGAAGTTTGAGGAAAGAACAAAGTGTGAAATTGTCTTTCAGGAGAAGAGGAAGAGTCAATGGACTAAGGAAATGGAGTCTGATTGCCAGGGACATTAAGAACCTCTTTGAGGTTAATGAGCCTGTATTCAAAGCCAGACAGTAAGTTGTGGGTGTGTGCAAGGAAAGGATTCTAATGATGGCCCATGGCAGTTAAAATGAGTAAGGAGGGCTGTGAAGACAAAGGGGGGCAAGAGAGGGAGAAGTACAAAGGTGGTAAGTTCAATGGATTGTAGGTCCCAGTCAGGTTGAGGTATTATTAAAGTCTGAGCACTAGAGAGAGTGAGCTTCAAAAATTAGAGGTGGTGATTAGAGATTGGGAGCTTGGAACTGAGGTTATGAAAGGAGAGTTACTTGTAATGACAAGGTCTAGATGTGATCATGGGAATGCATGGCTGAGGAAAGGTGTGTTTTACTAGAGAATTTATTTGGTTAAGCAGTTAAACTTTTCTCTCTATTTCTACCGTGTCCTCATCGAAGCCACCTCCTCATTTAATTGTCCAGGAATTGTATTTCTCAATGGAAGCCAAATGAAATCATTGTTCACTGGCAGCCCCTCTGTTATGAATGACTCGCCACGATTCATAGATGCCCTAGCTCTCTGCATCCCGCACACAGACACGTGACTGGTGCACTTGATGAGAATACTTGATGGAAAAGGTTGAATCCCAAATGAACATTAGAATACGTGCTTGGGGTTGATGAAGTATACTTGAGTAATTTCTGTAAAGCCAATGGTTTAAGTAGGGCTATTTGATTTACTCTAACCAAATATGGGATGACTGTATTTCCTTTTGTGGTTGCCATGTACATTCTGCAAATTGGCCTTATTTCAAGCATACCTCTCCAGACAAAGAATTTGGAAACTATATATCACTAAAACCTTAACCAGAACCCTTAATTTGATTGTTTCTTTTTTCAGCAATTGAGTTCATTGAAAAAGGAAAATATCTCAAGAACATAAGCACATATTGATAATCTCATTTAAAAACAAAACACAAAAAGCTATCTGAAATTTCCAAGTGAGGTCAAAAGGCAAGCAAAGGGCAGACAGCTCAGGAATTCGGCACCCTGTCAGTGGGCTTTACTTTGGAAGTTATGCTCCCCAGTGTAACAGAGTTAGACATTTATAATGGAGGGACCTGGGTTCGATCCCCGGGACCTCCCAGTAAAAAAAAAAAAAAAAAAAAAAAAAGACATTTATAGTTTCCCTACACATGGCTCTTCTGCCCCTTTTATTTGAATCTATAATTAGCACAATACTTGTTAAATATATGTCCCAGAGACTTAAATCTTTGGTCTGTTCATCTGCCAGTTAAGCTCTGAATCTCAGCAGAGTTGCACAACACCTACTCTCCAGTTCATTGTCCTCACCTAGGACAACTAACCAGGTGATGATGATGGACAACGACCATCCCAAGGAACACAGACTGTCTGCAACTGCAAGCAAGATAGTTCCATCCATCTGCCCCACGGGATCTAAGCCCCATCTCAATTAAAACAGAATAGGCATCACCATCCCAAAATCATCAAGATTGGGGAATGAACAATGGACTAAAGTAGACTTATTATTTTTCTATTATAGACTTACAATTATTCTAGCAATGGAAGAACTTTCATTATTGATATAAAGGCAGTAGCCACCAGAAGTTCTGAGAGGAGGGAGAGGGAAGAATAGGTGTAATATGGGGGCATTTTCGGGACATTGGAATTGTCCTGCGTGACATTGCAATGATGGATACAGGCCATTATACATTTTGTCATAATCTATAAAATTGTGCCGGGCAGAGTGTTAACTATAATGTAAACTATATTCCATGGTTAGTAGCAATGCTTCAATATGTGTCCATCAATTGTAACAATTGTACCACACTAATGAAAGATGATGCTAATGTGGGAAAGTGTGGGAGGGGGAGGAGTGGGGCATATGGGAATCTCCTGTATTTCTTTTATTTTTGTTTAATTTACTTTTATCCATATTTACTTTTATCCATTTTTACCCCCCCCCCATTTTTGCTGTTTTTGTGTCCATTCGCTGGGCAATTCTCTGTATCTGTTTCTTGCCCTCTCTTTTCATCCTACTCCTTTCTTCACTGGGGTTCGATCCTGGGAAACTCTGATGTGGGAGAGAGGCATCCTACCGCCTGTGCCACCTTGGTTTTTTTGGCTCGGCTTGTCTTGGCTCATCCTTGTGTCACTCTCCTGTTACATCATCATCTTGCTGCGTGGCTCTGTGGAGCCTGACGGCACACCCTGGAGGACTTACCAGCTCATGAGGCCTGGCAGCGCACCTGCTCATGGGTCCTGGTGGTGCACCTGCGCGCAGGGTCTGGGGGGCTTACCTGCTTGTGGGGCCTGGCGGCCCATGCACCTTCTATATTTTTCTTTATTTTTACCAGGAGGTCCCAGGGATTGAACCCAGATCCCTCCATATGGGAGATGGACACCCAACCATTTGAGCCACATCTGCCCCCCTGCCATATTTCTAATGTAACATTTATATAATCTAAAGCTTCTTAAAAATAAAATTAAATAAAATAAAAAAAGAAAGTGGAAAAAAAAAAAAAAGGCAAGCAAAAATTTGCCTCCACTGCCTATATTAACTTTAGTGCCATGCAATAACAATAGTGGTTCAGAACCAACAAGATCCAGAATCTTCCAGAAATATTATAATAATCATGCTTTAGACACTGTGGGTTACAAATAGAAGGCACCTAATCTGTTAAATGAAAGCATGAGTGGAATGTCTTCATCTGGGAAATGAACTGCCATACATTAGAAAAACATGTCAGCAAGAGTTTTAGGTAGCCAGAAGCCTACTCAATGTCAACATCTCCCCCTGAACATTCTGTTTAATCAAGGCAGTTCTCCATTGGCTACACTGCAGTAAGGGGGAAATTGAGGAGGCTCTGAACTGGCTCTTTTTAAAAATCTTCACCACAACCTCACTCATGCAAAATGTTAATAACAGGGAAATTGTGGGTGCATGTGGTGGTGGGGAGTATGTGTTTATATGGGAAATCTATACTTTCTGCAAGATTTTTCTGTATGACTACAGCTGCTCTAATGAAAAAGAAATCTTTACCACCATTACACTGGAGCTCCTCAAAGTGCTTTTTCCCCTCTTCTGCTCATTTTAATGGCTGGATATAATAGATTACAATGCAGGCCTGTCTTCAGGTGTTTGTGAAAACACAAAGGAACAGGATAAGACAAGAAGGGAGGCCTGCATCACCAGGATTGCTGCTGCCCTACACCACACAGTGGGTGGGTTTCCATGGAGATGCGTCAGAGCCGGGAACACTCAATGCTCAGACTGAGGCCGAGCCCGACGAGGGGGCATGAAAGGAAGCTGAGTGAGTTAGAGGACTTTCCGTCTTGAGATGCACTTTGGAAAAATACACAAAAACAAGCATATTTCTATGGAGCCATGCTTTGGAAACAAACTTTGAATTGCTTGAAGAGAGAAAAAAGTATTCTCACAGAATGAAGACAATGGTGGCTAAAGTGTGAGCTGATCAAATAGACAGGGGCTCCTTCTAGGGTGCTCCCCCACCATTTTCTTGAAAATGAACATCACCGTACTTTTTAGTTTTACTAGGAGTCTCTCTAAGGATGGCGCAAATGAATTTTCAGCTACCCAGCAAAATATTCTAATTACTCTAATCCTAATTATTCTAATCTTAAGCCTTGAAATTTATTCTCAAGTTGGTTAGTGTCTTTTCTGTCATTTTTAAGAACATGCTACTGCCAGGCCAATCCCAAGGATGTGCATCTGAGGAGAGGCATAAAGATAGCCTCCCTATCGTGTGCTTTGAGGAGGAGCAGGATTAATGCCTGCAACGGGAGCCTAATGACCTGGAACACTGAAAAGCACGTTTTCAGGACATGCTGAAAGCAGCTAGTTTGAACTTGTCAAAGGATGCTTTTCCATTTGGCTCACAGTTATTCATTCATATTGGTTTTGACCATCCCACTCTTATTTCTTCTCTTTTTTAAAATTCCCTATTCATTTTCAGGCCTTCCCATGTAGAGTTAGCAAGGCCTCACTAATTTCAGAGCTGCTATCTGTGGCACCCCACTAGAAGACTAGGTCAGGTTTTAGAAATCTTGTTTTCATTGTATTTCACTGACGCGTAACTTATGAAACCCCAAATATTAATAATTAATTACAGGATGTAGTGAGTTTTAAGGACATCAGTTTGGGGGGAAGTTGGCTTTAGACTATTTTTCATTGGTAGTTGGTAAAAACATAATTAATTCAGTAAAGATTAGACTAAAAATTACTCGAGTTAAAGAGACAAATCTCCTGGGCATAAGGATTCCAAAAAAAATGTATGTAGATACTTTGCCCTCAGGGGGATGGAGCATAACTCCCCAGTCATGTAGTGTGTGCTGAGTAAAGTGACTTCCTTCCAAAAAGCAGAGTATGGAAAGGGAGAAAAGAAGAGTAACTTTACCCTGGAGAAACCTGACAGACATTACCTCACCAAGTGATCAAGGTCAATACCAACAGTCATGAGTCATATTGGTAATATGTACCCTTGACATGATGTGAGGAGAATGGCACATTATCTGTGTAATCTTCCTCCCCAAAGCCATAAAACCCCAGTCTAATCATGAGAAAAACACCAGGCAAATCCCATTTGAGGGACATTCTACAAAACCCCTGGCCAGAACTCCTCAACACTGGCGAGGTCATCAAAACATGAAGATTCTGATAAACTCAGTTCCTTAGGGACTGAGCCTAAGGAGACATGACAATTGCGTGTCATGTGGTATCCTGGATGGGATCCTGGGACAGAAGAAGAACATTAGGCAAGAACTAAGGAAATCTGAATAAAGTACAGACTTTAGTTAATAATAAAGCATCAATATTGGTTCATTATTTATAAACTATTTGCCATCCCAATGTAAGATGTTAATAATAAGGAAATTGGATGTGGGGTATATGGGGAGTCTCTGTACTATTGTCTCAATTTTTCTGTAAATTTAAACATATTCTAAAAAACAAAGTCTAATTTTTAAAAAATTACTTGACTGAAAGATCCCTCAGAGTCAGTCTGATGTAGGCAGAAAGTTGAATCATAACCCTGCTCTGTCAGGTTCTGTCAGAATTCTGCAAACACGGACCACTCAGACAGGCAGTGCTGTGAAGAGAGATATGTTCAAAGTTCCCAGCCTCCCCATTCTTCACTCCTTTCCCTCATAAAGATAAGAGTTAACACTTAAATTGCATGGTGCTAAGTTCTTAGCCCACTTACTGCCTTTAACTTTATTTATTTATTTATTTTATTTTTTTTAAAGATTTTATTTATTTATTCATTTATCCCCCCATTGCTGCTTGTGCTCGCTGGGTCAGCCAACCACGCCGTGCAGGCGGGCCCGCCTTCACCAGGAGGCCCTGGGACCCGAACCCCGGGCCTCCCATATGGTAAACGGGAGCCCCACTGATTGAGCCACAGCCGCCTCCCTGCCTTTAACTTTAAAAACAGCAAGTGCTATGAAGTAGGTGAGTATCATTATCGTTCCTGTATCCATGAAGAAAACGAGACCTCGAGATCCTGCCCAAGCTCACCCTTCTGGTAAGGGTTCCAAATTCAAACAGTCTGGTTTCCAGAGCCAGTGCTCTTAACCTCTGTGACTTCCAAACATCCCTCCCCCCGTCCACTCCATCTCTCCCAGGCATTCCGGAGCTCACACCCTCTTCAACTGATACAAATGGCTGAATTGGTCCTGACCCATTGAGTCAACCATACTGCATAGACTCTATAGAGAAATAGAGGGGTTGCTGTGAGCAGGGCAGGAAAGCACCACTCCCTAAAGTAATGCCTGGTTTCTAATTATAATATTGGCTCAGATTCTACACTCAGATCACCCACAGGGACTTGGAGTGATACTGACTCCCCTCCTAAAGTCTATTCTAGCCCTAAACCTAACATTGTAGTCATCTCCTGTCTTGGAAACAACCCAACCTCAGGGCATGTTCAAGTGGTTTCCTTAATGAGCATTAGCAAACCCATAGGTGTGCCTAGACCAGGTATGTAAAACTGAGCATATTTTGCCCAACCCTGTATTTCGGAAAGGTTGGCTCCCTTTTATTTACAAAATAAGGTGAAATTGTCTATACCAGCCCAAATGAAGAGGAGTAGGCTCTCTTTCATGTTTGCAAAATACACAGATAAGATTTTAAAAAAGTTATGGGGAACAGCAACTTTTCAAACTCGGACTTTGCCCATAAATTTCAGAAAGTTTGCAGTTTAATAAAGACCCTTAGAAAGGCTAAGCGAAGAATGGATCCATTCAGTCACTTTAGGGAGCTAAAAAAAAAAAAAAATTCCATCATGACTTCCTGCTGGAAAAGTCAAAGCTAGTTCAGACCACTTGCAGGGAAGACTTCACCTCCGGAACAACATGCTGTTTGTTTTCAAAGTTCCCTGGGGGTGTGTGGGGGGGTGGATGGTGACAAGCTTTTCTTTTTTTCCTTTGCTTATCTGTGTTTTTGAATGTTTCTACAATGGACATGTATCGCTTCTGTCATAATGAAAATAAACAAGTAAAGCTCTAAAAACTGAAAGATCCCAGTGGTGTTTTGGCAGGAAAGGGCTCACCTGGAAACTCATGATGTGGACGTGCTCAGGGGTGGTTCGCCCTGGGGCTGACCAAGCGTTGCAAAGTGGCCACCAGTTCTGGAGTGATTTACTGTGGTTGCAGCAGGATCCCGGGGAATTCCGGCAAACACTGCTGGGGGACTGAAGACCTGGCGACTGTTTAAGCAGTCTGGCTCCCCGAAACTAACAAATAACTTGTCGGCAATTCAGCAAAAACCCTAGAGCCAGGGCTGGACACAGATCCATGTAAGGAATTGACCCCAATTATCCTGGAAAAGAAGAATAAGGCTTCAAAAACAAAGGGCTTTGAACACAATTAACAACACTGTAATATATACTTGAATTTAATTAAAAGGAAGGAATATTCGATTGTATATATGGTAGAATAAAAATTTTAAAAAAGAGTTCATGGAACCACACTGCACAAACATGTGTAGTTAAACCATGGACTTTAATTACTAATACAACTATTAATGGTACAGCTGTAAAAAAGTGCTGTCATCAATTGTAACAAATGTGTCACACCAATGCAAGGTACTGGTGGTGGGGTGGTGTATGGGAATTTTGTCTTTTGTGCATGGTTGTTCTGTAAACCTACAACTTCTGTAATAATAAAATAATAAGAAAATAAAGGTTTTCATTCTGAAACTGATGTATTTGTTCCATTTGGAAAAATAACTTTAGTTAGGTCAAGTCTGTTGAGTCCAGCTTTTCTCACTGTAGCAGTGCTGTGACTGAGGCAACTGAACTCAGCTCCAAAGCTGGGCCCATGTTGACCTAAGCAAGGGCTCGACAAACTTTTCCTGTAAAGGGTAAGATAGTAAACGATTGAGGCTTTGGATGGTCGGAGATGCAACTAAGCAACTCTGCCACTGTAGTGCAAAAGTAGCCATAGGAATCTTGTAAAGGAAGAGCTTCGGCTGTGTTCCAGAAAAAGGTTTACAACCAGGTGGCAGGCAGCATCTGGCCACAGCCATAGTTTGCTAACCCCTGACCTAAGCCAATCATATTTATCCCATCAGATGCCCAGGCTTAAATCCACCAGCACATAGCATATTCCTGGTGATAGCTACTAGCTCACAGACAAACATGTGGCTTATACTGGCCCACTCAGGGAGAGGAAAGATTTTGGTTTGAAGTTTGGGGGAGAGGAGTTTGATCTCTCCCACCCTACATGAACAGGGACGCATAGAACCCTGACTGCTACAGGCAACTACTCAACAACTTTGAGAGGAACCAGCCAGCAGATAAAGCAGTCCAGATGGCCGAAGATAGAACTCAGATCTTTGATGATATTGTTGGACCACAGGATAATTTAACACTGCATCCCATCCAATCTCTGGGTTTTCAGTTTTGTAAGCCTATAAATTTTCTTATTGTTTAAACCACTTTGAGTTGGGATTTCTGTTACTTGCAGCTAAATGCATCCTAGCTGATAAAAAATTTGAAAATAATTTTATGGCTCTCAAAGCTTGTAAACACTAAAATAAGTTAACACCTGCTCCTATAAAATTTCCTTTCCTTTATTAAATGTGGAAAATAGGGAATAAAAACCATTACGGCACTTGTCAATTGCCTCGATGGTGAGTGTGGGCCTTCCAGGGGGCAGAGAAGGTTTGAATAAATAATTTATGGGACTGTGGAATATTTGGGTTGGAGAAGACTTTTTTCCCCTTTTTGTTTTCACTGTTAAAATGTTTTAATATCAATGCAAAATAAGACTGGGGTTTTACAATCAGGTTTCAGAACACAAACATTGGTTTCTAAAACTGTTTCTCTCCCTTTCAGAAGCCCAAATATGAACACATATAAATCTTGGGAAATTTTTAAAGCATAGTATTTTTTCCCATTTCAATAAGTCTACAGTTAACAGATGTGCAAAGCAATTAATTTCCAAATAAAAAATCTTCTGTAGTCAAAACATCCAGATAAAAATAATCTTTTAATTTACTTATTGGCCATAAAACCTAGCAGAAACCACCCTGTGCCCCAAATCTCAGAAAAACCACCATGAATTCCTTTCCAGAGGATTGATGACACTACAGTAGTTAGCTCTCCCTTATCAACATCCTGACACCCCTGGTTCAATCTGTGTAAACCAATGTTACAGTTCCAATTGCTGAAAATGCCCCATCATCTTCTTCACTGTGGTGTGGCCTGACAAGGCACGTGCCAACAATGCACTGTCTGAGAAATGTGGATGTAAAAGTGGTACTGAGGCTTTGGGATTTCTCTCTATCTTCCATCAATACCCTTGGACTTAAGTGCAGATCTATTCACTTATTAATAATCAAGCTCTAAACATAAAGTGCTTTTCATGAGACTCATCTCATTTTGAGGTTTAATGTTTCTTACCCTGTTCTTATTATAGTTATCCACCATTCTTCTATATTTACTTTAGTGTCTCTCAGCTGTATCAATTTATGATTTTGACAATCTATGCAATTATTTTTTGAAAATGAGAGAATTTGAGTTTTAGAGTTGTTTTTCTTCCAAGCAGGTCATATCTTATAGTGTTAACTTAATCATGTTCTTAACCTTCTTAAGGAGTAATGTAGATAAGATATAATTTCCTTTATCATATTAATATTTAAACTGAGATATAGAAAGGTTAGTGCAGTCTTGCAAAAAAAGTATGAAACATGTGTCATTCATTCAATCATTCAAAAAGATATTACCAAGGTCTTACAAGAGCCAGGCACTGTGCTCCCTTGCAACTATATAAAGTTCCCACTGTTGTGGAGCTTATATTCTGGAAGAAGAGACAGATAAGAGACACATATCTTATGCTGGGTTGTGATAAGTGGTGAGAAGAAACCTGAAACAAAGGAAAGGAATAGACTACTTGGCCAAGGGTGGAAGGTGGCCTCTGAGCAAAGTCGTTCTAAGGTGGAGTTGAACTTTGCAGTAGATCCTGCCTCCTTGTTTGAGAAACAGCAAAGGGGCTGGTGTGGCTGGAGCAAAATGAATGAGAGAGAGAACGGCAAGGTCAGAGAGGTGGGGTGGGGCATGCCATATATGACCTTATAGCACACACAACGACTTGTGGTTTTATTCTGAGAAAGATGGAAACCATCAGAGGGGCCACCATTTTTAAGATATGCTGAAGTGATTATAATTAGTTCATTGTTCTTTTTCAATGCAGCTTATTTACCAGGACAAGTCTTTGAAACTGTATCTCAGAATATTTTCTCTTTGGTTCCCTTCCTGCCTAGGAAAGTGTGTTTCTGTGTCACTTGTCTTATCATCCTTTTCCATACATTATGGATTATGTACGTAGAGTATGTAGAGTGGAGCTGTACTGAGGCAGGCTAGTTTAGGAAAAGGGAAGATGAGTCTAAAACCTGGCAGAAAAGCATGGCCGTGAATCGCGTGGCCATGGAACCCTGCCAGGAAAGCCCCTGAAGGACCAAGACGGCTGCTGGGAGAACCCCGCGAGAACCAAGAGAACCCCATTTGGAAGGAGATCTCGTTCAGGGCCTCACCTCTGAGCCCCCTGGGGACTGGTGGGGTAATCATTCAGACCAGCCAACAGCTGGGGCCCCTTCCTCCCAGTAGCAAGGGGAGGAATAATTAATAGCTTAATGAAGGTAACCACACAAGCCAAATCTCACTTTGCCTGGAGCAGGCTGCACCTACACCTGGGGATGTGTAATCTTATTTTCTCCTGTTTCTATTCTCTTCTCCCAAATTCTCAATAAACTACTGGCCTAACTAAACTGGCATGATCTTAAATTCTTTTATATAACATTGCCAAGAACCTAGAGGAATCCAGCTTCACAATCATTTTGGTTTAAATTGTCTAAGCACTGCATTAATTCTTTCTATTTAATCTAAGTAGACACTTGGGGCGGTGAGAATTTTTTAAGTTAGTGAGGAGTGTTTCTAGATTTCTCTGTGATTATTTGTAGCTCTCCCCATAATTGCAATGCAATCTAATAGTTTCACCCTTTCATGAAAGCTGGATCCAATCTGCTGGTTTCCTGCAAAAGAACCACCCAGGAATGTTTGGGAATTTCTGTGTAACTGGGACCTAGAAAACCTGAACCCAGGGATATAACTACTAAATTCTTGAGCTCTTTCAGTCTGCAAGCTGCAGAAAAGCGCTTCCAATCACTTTAAAGAGTTCAGGAATTGAGGTACTTGAGAAAGTGCATTTATACCAGAATTAAGGTATCAAATGAAGAGAAACCCATGCAAGACATGACCGGATGATGTGAAAGAGATTGTCTAAGAATCTGATGTCATTATAAACTGAAGAATAACAAAAGGTAACGTGAAAAGGAAAATGCACCCCTAATAGGCAAACTTAATTGCTGATCTGCAGGAGAGGAGCTGTTGTAAAATGTGATGTATGTTGTAAGTACTAGGGATTTCATATTTTATTTGAAAATCCAACTCATCATTTGTTTTAAATGAGGAAAGGGTGTGTTTATCCGGGAAGAGGCTTAATTAGTTTTTATATTATAGTTGAATGATAACTCTGAAGAGAGAGGTAGCAACATGGATTTGTGAGGGAGGCTGAGTAACCTCAAAATGAGGACAGCATAGCATCGACCTCAGAGCTGGTGGTGAGGAATGAACTCCACAACCGTGGAAAGGCTCCCAGCTCTGAGCTGCCCGCATGCAGGGAGTCAATACGGGGTTAGCGCTTGTTATTGTAATGGCCACACGTTATCGGGTGTTTGAAATACTCCTAGAGCTTCTTATCTAAAGGCAAAGAATTGGGCTCTAAATGCTAGAGAGTTTTTCAGACTTCATAAATTATTAAAGGTGGAAACGTTCCAGGATTTAAATTAAGAAGCACATTTAGATACATTTCTTCATTGGGAAAGGCTGGGGTGGGGGGCCTCTGAGTATGATGGCCAACCCCTCACTTCAGTCTAATCCTGTCAAGCCTGCAGGTGATACAGCACTGGCCCCACCACTGCATTGGGAGAAGAATTTTCCCTGGGATAGGCCCCTTTGCCTCTCTATTCAAGTCAATGTCTGGAGTCCTAACATTAGAGTGGTGGAGGAGACGTGGGCAGGAGTTTAATCTACTCATCGACATTTCACAGGCTAGTGGGCGACCAAATGCCAGTCCAGGGGTGCACAGTAGCTGGCACTGCCCTGAAATCCACCACACATCCCTCTCAGCATCTTTCAACCTCTGTTTAATTTTTCACTGTCTATTTTTGTCTTTTTGTAAGTATATGTCCCTCCTCTACCTATCCCTCTCGTTTGTTGTGCTGTTGAAAAGGTAGTTGATTTTAATATTTCTGTCCATAATACCTACACCAAAAATGCAAATGAAGTTGTTCTTTGAGCGCAGCTGTCCATTTCCTGCCATAGCCCTGGCTGGGATCAATCACCAGCCAGCCCCAGAAAAGGACTACATCAAAGGCATTACTTGTCTGGACTCTACCCCTCCCTGAAAACTATATCTGTTTCCACATAAAATTGCTTGCCACGTCGGCTTTGGTCTTGTTTCAGAGAACGTAGTTTTCTGGAGTCCCGCCAACTGAGAGCATTTGCCCAGGCGATCCAGGAAACACTGAACAGTTTCCATTTACGGACATTTTCCTTTACTAATTAAGAACAAAGGGGGAGGTTTTTGTGTTTTTTCCCCCTGATTGTTATACTTTATGTTTAAAATATTTATGCAAATGCTGACGCAATGTCTATTGCTGGCATGCTAACAGCCAGTGCTTCAATTTTTATCATAAGTGTGTTTGAAAGCCGTTGACATGCCAGACATTCCTTCTGAAAGTTAACTAAAGTAATGATCGAGGCAAAAGTCAACATGCCACTTGTAATCACATTTGGGGGGTTGGGGTGAAAGAGAGAGTTCTATGCAGTGATTTTCAGGGCATAGAAAAAAGAAAAGTCTCCTGGGTGATGACTGATCAGCAAATGAGACAATGGACAAAGGGGACTTCCAGGGCTTTAGCCTTCCCAGCCACGCCCTGTGGAAATGCCCCAGTCCCTTTCCAGCTCTACAGTTGGAAAACCTCTGCATAGAACCAGGGATTACACTCTGGGAGAATGAGGCAACTTTGGGGAAGACTAGACGAAAATCTAAGCACTGACTTCCTAGAACAAAAGCCAAGAGACAGGTTTGAAACTCATGTCCCTAAGCAAACATTTCAGAAAGGGAACTCTTTCATAAATTGCCTGAAGAGACAGGTTTCCGGAGGAGGGGTTACCTTGCAGCTCTTGGGTGGTATTTCTGCCTGAGGGCTTGAGGTGGCAGTTCAGAGTTTAGCGGAACCAGCAGCCTTGTCAGGGCGGGACCTGGTTCTGTGACTTGTTACAGCTTACCCAGACGCGTGGTGTGTTTCCAGTGGTGGGCTTGAGTTTGCACATTTGAATTGAAGTACTGTTTTAATTATTGAATAGATTTTTTGAGGTTTTCTCTTATTTTTTTGTCCATTTTATTGAGGTGTAATTTATATACAATCATATTTACCTCCTTTGAATGAATTTGACAAGTTTTGACCACAGTCATGATATTTCAGAATATTTCCTTCCTCTCCAAAAGTATCCTCCCCCATCGCGGTCAATACCCTCTCCTGGGCAACCAGTAGTCTGCTTTCCTTCACTGTAGTTTTTGTCTTTTCTAGAATTTCATATAAATGAAATTATATAGAATAAGGTCTTTTTTGCCTGGCTTCTTTCACTTAGCACAGTGCCTTTGAGATTCATCTGTGTTATGTTTGTATCAGTAGCCCATTCTTTCTATTGCTCAGTAGTAACAAATTGATTTTTGTCAGGATTTGGAAAAAAAATATTTATTTGAGTCATATAGAAAAGCAAATAGGCTTATGTTGCCTCTTTGAAAAGCATTTGGTAATAAGTTAATCTTTAAGAATATATTCAAATCCATTTTACCATTACATTTTCCCTGATTTATAAGATCCCACCCTGCCCTATTTAAAGGGAAGTTCCAAATGCAAAAGTACTGAAATATTAGGCAGGTAAATCTGAATGTGAAATTTCAGAAATTTCCGGATATATAGCAAAAAAGACAAACGTATGATAATTTGGACATGAACCTGGATTAGTCTAAAAGTCCCATGGAAGTTTAAAATTATAATTAAATAATCAATTTGTAGAAGGGTTGAAGTGAAAACCCCATATTTTTTATATGGTACTTAGTAATTATAACAAGGAAAGCCTGGTGCTGAGTCAGTTACAATAATAATAATAATAATAATTGTTACTATTGCTACATTTGTAGAATGCAAATTATATACTGATGCTGTGCCTGGTACTGTTTTAAACACTGTATAGATCATTAACTCATTTAATTTTCCCCAAAATCCTTTGAGCTAAGTGTTCTATTGTTACCCCATTTTACAGATGAAGAAACTGAGGCACAGAGAAAACTAAGTAACTGCCACCAGTGAGTGGTAATGCCAGGATCTGGCCCTGGGAATCTGCTCCAGAGTCCTGGTTTTTGACCACTAGAGCCCTCTTAACCCCAGCAGTGCCTTAGGGAATTCTCAGGCTGGTTAAGGAGGAGGATATTGTCCCCGAGCAAGGTAGGAGCTTAACTAGAGTAGGAATCTCAAGCCTGAGTTGCACAGATGTGTAAATACTTGCAGAGGCCCAGGATAAAGCAATAAAAATTGGTAGGAATTGAGAAAAACTAGAGAGAGCCTGTCTAAAGGCATTTCCATTTTTTAAAAAAAAGGTTTAAAGTACTTTATGTTCACACAAAAGAAGCTGCTGGTTGGGCCTGCTGCCCACTTGCTACCCTGGTCCAGGTGCCCTCTGGGATGGCTTTCAGAGCTAACATCTTAGGAAAATCAAAACTCTTTCTTTAGAGTACACTGTGACTTGGCTTTATCAATGTGTGCCAATAGTCTACAGTCTGATCAAGTTGTAATGGCCATTGATAAATTGCCAGTGACTGTGTGTTGAATTCATTCAGTATTGTGACCTTGTCTTTTTTTATGGTCCTTTTTTATCTGACTTAACAAAGAGTTTATTAATAATGTAGTGTTTAAGAACATGAACTCTGTAGCTAGACTGCTTAGTTTTTGAATCTTGGCTTTGTCACTTATTAGCAGTGTGCCTTTGAGCATGTTGCTTGACCTTTCCATACCTCTGATTGCTCATCTGTAAAATGGGAGCATGAGTAATAAACCTGACACACTGGGTTGTTTTGAAGATAAATGGGTTATTATGTATAAGGATTTACAACAGTGACTGGCTGACAAAAAGTAGGTACTACATATGTGTTAACTATTATTATTATTATGGCTCCAGAATGCAAGGAGATGAAAATATCTGTTTCCAACTTTTGAGATATAATAAACCACAGAGATCTGTACTAAAATGAAATGACTGTCAATGCTTTATTTTGCAGGAGTTCCTTGTTTCTGCAGGACCATTGGACACTGCACAACACTGAGGGGTAAAAGTGCAAGGAACAAGGCACTCAGGGACATGATGTCAGCCTCCACCATGCACCAGCTGCTGGAGGGGAAAATCCTAAATATCTGATCTCTGTGCACTGAAACTTTAGCAGTCATTGGACACTATGAATTTTGAGAGAGAAGAATTTTTATGTTGTTTGACTCCTGGTAGAGTAGAAGAGAATCAAGCTTGGGTTGAGGAAATTGGAGTTTCCTTTTACTTCCTCATTTTCTGTTGTTGGGGATTTTAGAGTACCCATGTTAGCCAGCTCGCAGTAGCCTGCCTTGCCCCTGCTGTTTTTCCATGCTGTATTCAGAGCCTAGTCACTCCTGAACACACAGCTCAAGCTACAGTTTCTGTACAAAGCCATCCCTCGCTATCCCAGTCAGTCCACACTGATTTGGATTAAATGCATACACTGATATTCTTACACCCTTAGACTGTCTTATATTGTTTGTCAATTGTCTTCTGTTATTATCATTCATAGAATAATCTAGAGAACATTCATTCATTTAGTCAGTCAACAGTTTATTGAGTGCTTTTGCAGACCTTGATAACGAGAAGTAGGAGTGGTTGTTTTGGACAGATTGCCTATATATGTATGTATAAACCTCTGATACTTTTAAAATCTCTAGGAGGAACCAAAGCCGTTTCCTTTAGAGAAGCCTCTCTGAATTATTGCCATCAGCCTCCTTAGGGGAAGGGACAATTTAGGATATACCAAGAGTTCTGGTTTTCTTAATATTACTCACCTCACCTAACACAGTGAACTAGGATGATACAGTTGGTCTCAACAAACGTTTTCTAATGGGCCCATAGAGAATGGCATGAGAAATATACCCTATGATGTAAAAGGAGGACGAAATCCGAATCCTCTTTTTCATTCAACAGAACATTTATTGAGCACTGACTGTGAGCCAGATACAAAGGGAGACCGTATCTTATAGGGAGGCTGACTAGTCAACAGACGACTTAGTGTGATGTGCTCAGGGGGTCAGGAGGTTGTGGCGACCCAGGAGAGGGGCCTTTGGTCCAGCCTGATGATGGTGAGGGACAGAATGAGATGGTAGCAGAGTGGGTGGGCTGGGGTAGGACTGCTGTATTTCAGAAAGAGGTTCACCCTGGGCCTGGGGGTGGACAGGACCCTGTTGTGACTCTGGAACTGACCTGCTTCCTTGATGCCTTCAGACCAGGGCTGGCCAGGGCCGCTGACATTTCTGAGTTTGCTGGCTTGAGACTGGGCCTGTCTGTTTGAGAAAGGGGCGGGCTACTACCTACCTCTATGAATTCTGACCTGGTCCACCTTAGGGCTCTGGCACATTCCTCCATGAGGATCCCTGAGCCGCAGCCTCTGCGCCACACCCTTGGCCCGGGCCAGGTGTGCGCCCTTTTTGCAGCCAGGGGGGCACCTCGGGGCTGGGTGAGCGCTTTTACGGCTGGGTCGGTGTGCGCGGTGCGTTTGTCTGCCTCCTGAGGGCTGGGTCCTCCTTATTCACAGGTGAGTCACACCCTGAAACACAAGCTCTCTTCCTGTCAGGACTGAGTCAGGTAGAAGAGTCGATAAAACCACTTGATCAGGCAAAAGGAAGGCACAACGGAGCGCAGAGTGAAAACTACCAGCCCGAGGCTCCGGGCAGCGACCCCTGCAGCGGCGACGGCGCAGCCCCGGCCATGCCTGCGCTCTGGCTGAGCTGCTGCCTCTGCGTCGCGCTCCTCCTGCCTGCGGCCCGGGCCACCTCCAGGAGGGAAGGTGAGTCGGCTTTAAGCAGACCGTCTGGGCCCTGGTTTGTGATCTTACCTTTCTCTGCAGACCTTGAGGGCTGCACGCACCTCTGACGAGTCCCACTTTGTGGAGAACTTCTTTAGAGCTCCTTCCTTCTTCCTCATTAGAGGTTTCTCCTGCGATCGGTTGAAAATGAGTATGATATATACAAAGCTGTCCGAATTTTGAAAAATGTGACGCCTAGATTGTGCCAAGCCGGGGTTTTCTGTACTTTACAAATGTTCCTTCTTGATTTTGTTTTTGACCAAGGAGCCTCTGTTTAATCAGTAATGTGTTGGTATATAAAAATTTTCCCAATGCATGCTTTTATTAACGGGATTTTGGTGGGGATGTTTTCTATGACAGTTAACATCACAAAGATTGGAAAAGAATCTCTTCAATAATCCTTCTGGAATTCATGTTTCATATTTAGGATAGAAAATGAGCATTGAAATATTAACAATATTTTACTTTTGCATAACACCACTTTTCAAATACTTTCACCTAATATTCATTCAAGAGGCATTTGTTGAGCACCTGTCACATCTCATTTTATCTTATCCAGGACACCCAGTGACTGACGTGTCGTGAAAAGTTGAGGTCATGTAAATAAAACACTCTGAGAAACCTAGCAACAGTTTACTGTATGCATGTGTCAGCTATGACAACATATAATGGGTATTTTCCTTGTTGCTTAGTTTTACCAATGATATTTGCCCTTAATGATTACCCCAAATTTTCATGTTTGTATTGCTTCCCGCACCTGATGGCATTTCAATAGTCATTTCAATAGGTCCAAGGCCAAGAGCTATTTTCACATTTGTGCATGTGTGAACATGAGACAAGGTCCTGTGCAAATGAAATTATATTAGACATTCCATTTATTACTGTGCAGTCTGAATGATTCAGGCATGAATTGTATTTGAATGGCATGAATAATAATTGGACATGCATTTTAATATTCATTCAGCCCCCTTTTCCCCCTAAAATAGTCTTGGAATTAACTTCCAACACATCACCCCTAACTACCATTTAAAACACCAGGTACAAAAATAGTCATGTAGGGTAGGTTCCCTTAGAGTTAGGACAAGTAGCCTCACCTAGTGGAAATATCCTAAAAGTAAGGATAGTCTACGAATATTAGAATTCAAGAGACTGCTTACAGATTGACTACTGGAATCTCTTGATTTAAAGAATGAGAAAACAGGCAATTGTTGGCAGAGATGGGACTGCCACTCCATCCAGAGGTTCTTAGGTCGGAACATTTTTTACCGCATTACGAAAGTGACAAGGGAAAGAGGTACATATTTTTTACATGATGTGTAGTTTTGCAGCAATTTCCCCCTGGGCCATAGTTCAGTGTGTGTGTGCTATCATTAGGTAACAAAATAACTGCTGTGGGGGTGCTATCAATTGTTTAATAAAACCAGAATCAAGAGGGCAGAGCTGAGACTCTCACTTCCCAAGGACGTATGAGCTGCCGACCACTCCATCTAGATCTCTAAGACTAGACATCGGTGTTCAGGCTCATTTTCACACATTCCCCTTTCTTGGACATGGACTGCTTAAGATAGTAGGTTCCCTCCTCAAAGTTCTGTTTTTGGGGTTCAATGAGAGGATGAAAAATTTACTGTGAGGGTAGAGAACACGTACTTTTCTGTTTGTGGGATGCTGGGATGTGGTGGAAGTTGGACTTGCCACCCCCTAACGTGACCCGCATCTGAAGGTCCCATGAGCTGCATGTATGAGAGCCTAAAACAAGGACGTTGCTTCACTTTGCAGGGGAAACTATGGTCTTAGGTGTAAATGGGAACATTTTCAGGGTTTGGTGAAAGTAGCAAAAGCTTTAGAGTCAGCCTGAATGGGGTTCAAATCTTGGCTCATTCATTTACCAATTCCTTATTAGTAACCTTTCAAGGTCCTTGACCACTTGAGTCTGCTTCCTTGCTTGTTACATGGAAACAACAGCATGCTGCAACCTTGTAGAGTGCTTGAAAGGATGAGAGACAATTCTAAAGTGCCTAAGAATGCTTGGAAGCACATTTCTTTAAAAAGGCCTGAGTCAACAACAGAGGTATAGAGAACTTGGATGCTAGGAGATAAGTGAGGAAGGCAAGGCCTTGTTTGATGTGGAAAAAAAAAGTGGCCTGTAGCCAGAAGGGTCTGGATCATAGTTTGGGTGGGGAGGTGTGCCTGGAGAAGAGTCAGAAGGAGATAGGATAAGACTAGAAAAGGAATCAAGAATCAGGTTGTAAAGAGCCTTTGGTGCCAGGTTTTGCAGTTAGGATGGTACCCTGTAGGCAAAGGAGATTCGTGGGCAGTTTGTAAGCAGGAGTGGGCATGATCAGATTCATATTTTAGAAAGGTCACTCAGGCAAGGGCTTGGAGGATGGAGCTAAGCAAGGAAAGCCAGACAGATGGTCTCTGCTGTAACCCAACTGAGACATGATCCAGACTTTCCTCATGGCAGTGGACACAGCAAAGAGACATTTAGAAGGTAAAATCAAAAGAACTTGGTGATATAATGAGTATGTATGTTGAGGATATGGGTAAGAGAGAATTGTGAAAAAGAAGGAAGGGTTCAGGATGGATCCATGGCTTCTGGTTTGTGTGATTGTTTGGATAGTGATGCCTTTACGGGAGATGAGGGCTATAAAAAGATGGGATTTGGGAGCCAGCTTGGGCAGAGGGTGAAGAGAAGGAAAAGAGTCCCTGTGGGGACCTGTTAAATTTAAGATGCAAGTAAAGACATCCGACCACCCCAGTGAATTGCTGAATGAAGCTATGATTTTGACGTTTAGAAGAAAAATTTGAAGTATAAATTTGGGAGCCCATAGGCAGGAGACAAAGCCTTGACAGTGGATGAGATAACCTGGGAGATAGAGATAAAAGAAACCTCAACACTTAAAAAGGAGATGGAGGAACAATGAAGGAGAAGGAGGAGTGAGCTTTGAGGATAAAGGAGAACCAAGAAAGATAAATGTTTTCTTAGCCAAAGAAAGAGTTCCAACAACATAGGAGTAATATCTGGTATTCAGATAGCTAATGTACACAGGAAAAGAATGGGGACTAACACTGTTCCTTTAGCCCTCGGGTGAGCTTTAAAGCAGCTGTTCTCATGGAATGGTGACCTCAGAATCCAAGATTATAGATCATTAATTTGAGTTCTTAAGTATCCAGATACCTGAAAAGAAGTGCTGCAGATAGTGGAAAGGACCCCTGGGAAGGTTTACTGTCCCTCCTAACTTCTATTATTTAAATTGTGAAAGCAGTATAGCTCTGGAGTAATCCTGCCTGGATTCAAATTCCAAGCTCCATCATTTATTAGTTGGGGCCTTGGGCAAGCTACTACCCCTGCTCCTCAGTTTCTTCATCTTTAAAATGGGGATAATAATTGTTGTGATAATTACATGGAAAGGCACTTGGCACAGTGCCTAGTAAGCACTCAACACATGTTCAATATTATTGGTTTTTTAAAAAAGATTTATTTTATTTTATTTATTTCTCTTACCCCCCCCCCGCCCCCGTGCCACTTGTGCTCGCTGTCTGCTCTGTGTCCACTCGCTGAGCATTCTTCTGTGTCTGCTTGTCTTCTTGTCTCTCTTTAGGAGGCACCGTGACCTGATCCTGGGACCTTCCGATGTGGGAGAGAGGCACTCAATCGCTTGAGCCCCCTCAGCAACCTGGCTTGTTGTGTCTCTCATTGTCTTTTCCTCTGTGTCTCTGTTTCGTTGCATAATCTTGTGTCAGCTTGCTGCGCAGGCCAGCTCTCCATGTGGGCCAGCTCGCCTTCACCAAGAGGCCAGGGGAACTGAACCCAGGACCCCTCATATGGTAGACAGGAGCCCAATTGCTTGAGCCACATCCACTTCCTTCAATATTATTGTTATTATTACAACTGACTACCCTGCCAGTACTGAAGGTGGGCATATTGCTTTCTGAGTTTTCAATGGTGATATTTTTGAAGGGGCTCCTCTTGACTCTTCTTCATCAGAAGGGATGAGGAACCCTTCTGTCCAGGCTGAGATGTGCTCCAGATTTTGCCCATTGAAACAAATGCAATACCTGATAATGAACCAAAGCAGATGGGAATTTGAGATTGGATTTCATATCATCCCTTCTCTTTGCCTCTCATCCACCAGACTTTCTCACATCCAGATTCAGTAAACCTCAACAAAACCGGATTTGGCAAATCTATTGCTCTCCAGAACATACACAGATATAGGATAACCACAGATAAGATGGTCTCCCACTTCCCAATGGGAAAACCTCCCCCAAAAAGATTTTGGCTAACTCGATTAAGAAAATATTTAGTGATGTAGATGCAGTACTCCAATGTCTCTATATTTCATTTAATAAATTAATTACACAGACATATTTAAAGTCACATAATTTATAAAATAGGTATTCTAAGAAGTATTTGTTCATTCACATTTCATAAAGTAATTATGTTTAAACTCTTTCCATTCATCTTTAGCATTCATGTGTTTATCATTCCTAAACCACTTTAGCACTTTCCTCTTTACTTCAGACCAGGAAGTTTGAGATGACATATCCCTGCTTGAATCTATTTTTTTTATGCTGTCTCTCTAAATACACTGATTTCATAACATTAAAATGGTTTTAAAAATTATCCTTAAGTGCACATGGTGATCTTCACAGTATGATCACTTTGAAAAGGTGTGTTTATGACAACTTCCAACACTCACAATCATGAGATTGTGCACAATTATGAGAACTGTGTTAAAGAGCTTGTCCTCTTTCTTACTGTAAGTATCCAAAACCACATTGGTTGAAGTCATTGCAGATTAATATGCCTTCCCCATACAATACTTTATTTTTAAAATAAGTAATGAAGAAAGTGCCCTAAAATATGAAAGATTTTGGAAGGACATAAATGTGACCTCCCCCCCCCCCCCAAAGGAATAATTTTGGAAAAATAAAAATATTTAACCTTATATTCAAGCACATGCAGTAAGTAGGAATATAGAATTGTGTTAGCATGTGAGCTGGAAATTCCTATGTAGGATTAAATTCTGGATGTTCTTTTATTCTCAAAAGCTGAGAAAGAATCTTAATTTGTGATCATTGTTCATGGGATGTCAGGGGCATGACGTTAAGGCATTAAGCCAGTCCTGGGAATATTTTTCCCATTTAAATTCTTAGTGGCAAAAACAGTATGACTTTTTTTTTTTTTAATCCTAGAGAAATTTTCAAGGAAAGAACTTGAATCATCTATTACACACCAGTGTGGAAATAGGAGCTCCACAGATTCTGTAATACTCTAATTTAGTCACAAATTAGGCCTAGTAG
Source organism: Tolypeutes matacus (assembly GCA_026826555.1). Taxonomy (NCBI): domain Eukaryota; kingdom Metazoa; phylum Chordata; class Mammalia; order Cingulata; family Chlamyphoridae; genus Tolypeutes; species Tolypeutes matacus. Next base: position 22,941,187 of record JAKSZT010054304.1, read on the forward strand.
CTATTGAATCATTACTCAGCTGTGTTCTAATGTAACCCCAGGTAGATGACATAATATTTGAATCATATCCAAAGCCAAAAGCTAAGTCTTTTCTGTGTCTGTGGGTGACAGTATGTCTGCATATGTGCCTCCCCAACAAACATGTCCTGATGTCACAATTATGGTGGGAGAGAAGAATGGGTCTTCCTCCAGCACTATCAATGTTAGGGCTCTAGTTTTTCCCTTCTGCTGTGTCGGAGGAAAGGTGGAGGGCAATTGGTTAAAGGTATATGTATCCTGGACTTCTTCAGGGCTGGCAGACAATTGAGGGCATCTCAACTGTTTCTGTTTCCAGATTTTATTTTTATTTATTGTGGGAATATGGCTCTCCACATTCTGGAAAAAATCAAATTGCAGCCAAATCATTTCCCACAGCTAGCTTAAACATTGCAAGATGATCCAAATCTTCAGCTGCACTCATGTTGGGTGTTTCTTACAAAAAGCTTCACACGTGTCACTGAATTTTTTTTGTCCTGTGATACAACCAGAGAACTAAAATGAGAATGGATCTTAGGAGTTGTCTTGTAGGGCCTCTCATTTTATAGATGAGGAAAACGACACCCAGGGAGGTAACATAATTGCCCAAATTCATAGTTGGTTATAGCAGAGCTATTATTATGCAACTTGGAATTGATCAAGAGACTCAGTTTTAAAAAAAAAAGAACAGTTGAGGGATGGTGGAAAAACTTGCTGTTTTCCCAGTTATTATTCTTCAATGACTGGTGATGCTATGAATCTATGTATGTATACTTGTGTCCAGAGGTTGTTTTTCTCTCCCTGCTAGAGACTATTGGTATAGATTTTGGATTCTCTTCAGGAATCACGGTCAGTTTCATGGTCTGAACAGTGACCACGTAAACTTTACACATACTTTACTGCCATATCAAGTCACTACCAGTTTTCCCTTGGTTAAAGGGATTTCCCAACACTGAAGCCATTTCTCATTCCAAATAGACTGCGTTCGCAGCAGGTCCAATGATAATCTGAAGTTGCCACTCTTGCCTCAACCAATGGATTGTACCGTGGTAGGAGGGGCTCTTCACCTGCTGAGGTCTGCTGGGACCCGAGCTGGCCTGGCATGGGACTGGTAGAGGAGCAGCAGCACATTTAGCACATTTGGTTAACTGAGATGCAGGAAACATTGCTCCCACTCCCAGGAACCCAGTCTCTTCTTGAAACATTTGCTACACCTCTTTATGGATGCATAAACGTTGTTAGATTCCCAAGTGCTCATTTGATTTTTTTTTTAATGACAATACAGTTTTAACGTATCCTTTTCAAATGCATACTTTTGGTTTAGAAAAAAATCTTTAAGGAAGATGCTATTAACATACTCCATATGTATTTTCCCAACATTGTAAATGTACATGAATTGCCATTGTTCTTTTATCAAAGCTGAGAACATAGCAGTGCTTACTATGACCTCTGAGCGCACACACACCTAAATGCTTGTATGTTTGATTAAGGGAAGTTGTGATGAAAAATCTATAGCTAATCTCCTTGTACCAAATGTGTAAAAGCAGTGAAAGGGTTAAGAAGAAAGATTTATTTATTGGATAACATTTTTTTTAGAGGAAAAAACCCCATATTTAATGTATATTCCAGTTATCTCCAAAAAGCTTTTCAGTTCAAATTAGAATTTTCTTTTTCACTTTTCTTTATTCCTTTTTTGTTCCCTTTGGTCCTCTTAGTTTCAGGTGTCACCTCTGGCTGTCCCGGACTCTCTAATTGCTTTATTCCAGCTGCTTCTTAAAGAGACACATGACACCTTGTTTCAGGCCATGTAGGAAATGCTTTAAGAGCACTTTGCTCTTTGAAGACCTGACAAATGTCCTTTGTATGTAGGCATTCTTTTCTTTATAGATGACCTGTTAGGAATATAGAAATACCTATTCTCTGGGATCAGAAGGGTGTGAGCTACATGTGGGTGGATGAATACTTTTGTATAGAATCCTTACTACCAACATTTCCTGAGTCATTGTACTGTAGCAGCAATAGCTGTCTTGTGACAGAGCCTTAAAAGGGTGTTGAATGTAAGGAAGGGGAAGCTCTTCTCTATCTCTTGTGCCCTAACCTACTGTTTCCTTTCACCTTTGAACCCAGTCAGACTGAGCCCTCATCTTTCTCCTTTACCCTTGAATCCTTTGCTGCTCAGATAAAGATTGGCACTTCCTACCGCCCTGTTCACTTTCTTGCCCTCTCATTGTCTTCCTGAGCCCTGGTGTCCCAGCTGGGTGTTAGGGGAAGACATCATCAGTTGTGGTCTGGTGTAATCCTCAGCAGGCTGAGTCATCTACAGTCCACATGTACCATTTCCAAGTCTAGATTGTAATAAAGTATGTTGCAATCTCTTCATGAAAATAGGTGTCTCCTTTTAAACCATAACAATTCAAAAGGAAATGTGGGGTCTGTGTTTCATTTAGTCTTGTTGGCTTGAGACTATTTAGAGTTGAAAAGATTTGCCTATATTTTATCCTCAAAACGGCCCCCGTTGTCCCTCTCCTCACAGTCCTTACTTCTACCGCTTGGGCATTTATATGCCTTGGGAAGCAGAATATGGCGCCGGTGGTTCACTCTGCTTTGGCCTAAAATGTGACTGTGGCAAATGTGTGAGAGAAGACCAGAATCAGTTAAACGGCTCTTAGTAAGGGGGGTGCCATTTCAGTTTTCTTATTCTAATTAGAAAACATGTTGTGACACATCTTAAAAAGAAAACCAGAAGCAGAAGTTCATATATAAAATTCAAGACCAATATGATAAAATGTTCAGATTTTTGTTTTAAAATATTTACCCAAGCTGAGAAACACATTAAACCTTAGAAAGAAAAATCCCACATAGGAGGGTTTTAAAACTAGAAAACACTTATAAGCATTTTCATCATCACTTGTAAGTATAATATATCAAAGATATTCATCTTAAGTATCTTAGATTTGGAGACTTTGATTTTTACAAATAGAATGATGGCTTACAATGCTTTTATTTATTTATTTATTTTTTTAGATTTTATTTATTTATTCATTTATCCCCTCCCCCCTTGCTGCTTGTGCTGGCTGGGTCAGCCAACCACACCTTGCGGGCGGGTTGCCCTCACCAGGAGGCCCCGGGAACCGAACCCGGGGCCTCCCATATGGTAAACGGGAGCCCTACTGATTGAGCCACAGCCGCTTCCCTACAATGCTTTTAATACCAAATTAATAGATGACAAATGTGTCTTGCATTAGACTTTATAAGTAATGTGCAATTTGAGTATTTGTAAAAATAATAAAAATCCATTAGGCTACATTGCTGTTCAAAAGACACTTCCAGTAATTGCTTTTATACTGCAAGTAAGCATTTGCCAGCTTTTTTTATTTTTTTATTTTTAAGTATACTATTCTCAATTTCTTTTCATTTTATCCATCTCTTTTGGAATCTTGCTATTTACATATGGGCTTTGTTTTAGCTGGCTTCACATAGGTGACACTTGCTATCTTTGACCATATAAGGTCTGTCAGTTTACATGAGACCAGTCCTTTGACTCACAGGAAGAAAAAGGTATTCAATAAGGTAAATTAAGATTTAATTTTTTATGTAACTTCTCAGAAAAAAAAAAGTGGGATGGCATTGGAATTGTTTGTCCCAACTCACCTCTCTGCACCAAGATTCTTTTCCTTTACAAAGCAAGAATTTTAAGAAGCAGAGGAAAGAAAGGCAAAAAAATAAAATATAAGTAAAATGAATGGGAAAGAGATGAAGATGTTTCAGTGGGGGATTGTTATATGAAAACAGGCTGGAAAAGTAGCTAAGATAAGACCATGGAAGTCTTTATAGGCTATGTTAAGGAATTTTGGTCTTTACCCTAAAGTAAAGGAAAGACATTGGAGAGTTTTAAGTAGAGAGGTATTAATGAGATTTGTATTTTGAAAAGATTTTCTGACTGCTGAGTGGAGAGAGAGGAGAAGTTGCAGGAGAACTAGTTAGGAAATCTACTGTGGGCAAGAGATGATTGGGGGTTGGTCTACAGTGATGGAGAGGAGATACAATTGGATGGACTCAAGATATTTTGTGGGTTACAGCAATAAAATTTGGTAATGAATGGGATATGAGAAGGAGGGAGAACCTATAAGGATAGCTTCCAGGTTTCTGACTTGAAGGGATGACAATCATGGGTTTGGTTTTAAACATCTTTTGTGTGATGTGCTTTTGATACATCCAACTGGAGATATAAAGTAGATGGCTGGCCACGAGGGTCTGAAGTTGGGAATGGAGTCTGGGCCAGGGAAGTATCTTGGGATGACGATACCACATTATTGGTTGCTGAAGCTTGGATAAGATCGCCCAAGGAGAGAGTTATCAAGTGAGGAGTCCTGGAGACTAAGGACCAAGCCTTGGGGAACACCATCATTTAGAGTTTGGGTAGGAGAGGAGCCAGTAAAGATTTAGGGGCAAGCAGGGAATGTCAGAAAGCCAAGAGGAAACCTGGTAGTATGGCATCATAGTGTTCCAAGGGGAGAGAGTTTCAAAAAGGAAGGAGGGGAAAAAACAGATTCAATGTCTCATCAGGGAAATGAAGGGGCATGAGATGCGGGAAAGGAAGCACAGAGCACACAGCTTTCCTCTAAATAAGGAAGAGAATTGAGTGTCATTTCTAAATGGCTCATTCTTGGACCCATCCAGGGAGATTACAGGCCACTTATTGTATAAACTCGCTGCTGTTTCACTCAGTATTAGTACTCTGCATGGCTGAAATGGTAGCAAAAGAAGCAGAGCGCTACGTAGCAGTAACCAGCACATCTGTCAGGTTCCAACATGACACTCAAATTCCTAGCTCCTGAGGTAGTCCCCTACCAGCTAGTACATTGCCTGGGAAGGCTGCCCGATCACTGCACACTGATCTCATGGTCTCAAGCCTGCTTTATCCCCTGGCCCCTCCTCCCAGGGCAGCCCTGGGCTTGCTGCCCTTTGAAATGGCAGGCAGAACCTTCCACCCCAGGCTCACAGGCCGCAGATGGTTGGGAGTCCTAGAGCAGGAGCGGTTCATCTGGTGTGAGAAGCAACGGGAAAGAAAGGCCCAGACACTCCTTTCTTCTCACAGTTCTTCTTGTCCCCATCTCCCCTTGGATTTTTTTGGTTGAAACATCAACTTCTTTACACTGACTGCCATATATGTTGACAATGACAACTTTGTATATTGTGGACACAAAGTGTGTCAAAGTGGACCCCTGGACTGCTGGGAGATTTCTGTACATTTAGATCCTTGTTTGACTTCTCTTAGAGTCACACTGCCTGCCTGCCTACCTGTCTGCCTACCTGATTACCTGCTTGCCTGCCTGCCTACCTGTCTGCCTACCTGATTACCTGCCTGCCTGCCTGCCTGCCTACCTGCCTACCTGCCTGCCTGCCCCCCTTCTGTCCTCCCTCCCTTCTTTCCTCCCTCTCTTCCTTCCTTCCTTCCATCCTTCTATCCATACAACAATTACAGTGCCAAGCACTGTATTAGGTTCTGTGGGAGGTACAAAAAATGAGAAATGCTATAGAAGAAATAAGTCATGTACTCAAATGATGATGACACCAGATAGAAGGTGATAAATGCCGTGTGAGAGGTACAGTAAGTCCTGTGGGCATTCAGAGTGAGGAGAAGCTGTTGGAGCTTTATCAGCTGGCAAGTGCAGGATCTCCTTAAAAAGATCACTCTGGCTATAGTTTGGATAATGCATCACAGGGAGGATGGAGCAGGGAGTGTCCCAGGCAAGGAAACAAGCAGCCTGAAGGCCAGTTAGGGAAGAGCTTGAAGCACTCTGGATTCCCTGTGAAGGTCTATGTATTCCAGCCAGGGAGGAAGAAAGGAGGGGATGAGATAAAGTTGGCCCCCCCCCCCCCCCCGGCCATAGGGGTCAAAGCTGTAGGATTTTTAAAGAGCTTGGAGTTTTAAAATTTTGTTGTTGATATTGTTAAAGCACTAAACATCACGATGATTCCATAAATTGTACAAAGACGGAAATTAGAGCACCATGGTGAAAGATAATGTTTTTAATTTAGAACAATAGAAAGAGGATCTGCTTATACTCAAATGATCATATTAACGCCAAATCATTAAAATTTCTGGAAACCACTTGCCTGGAAAGGGCAATCTTTTCTACGGGAAATTTGAAATGAAATCTTGATGACCTGCCATCACTGAGGGTGATAGTCCCAGGCTTTGCCCCAAGTGTGACTCTAGGAAATACTTTCAGTTTCCTTTCATTCACCTAAGGATACAGCTTGGGAACAGCCTTTCCCCCTGGCTTCCTGTCCTAACCTGTTGGAAGAGTGTGTTTTAGAGAGGAGTGAGAGCGTGGTAAAGTGGGCCCCGAGGCATTCTGCAGACCTTGCTCCATTTTGTAAAGAGAGCTTCCAGCTCCTTTGATCTGCCTCTCGGTGAGCGTGGGTGGTAGTGGGCGGATCGGCCTGTGTCTGGCTCCTGGCGGGCTTTCCTGGAGGGTCAGCAACTGTGTACTATTATAGTCATTATAATAAATGCTGCGGTGCCCAAAAAGCAGCAGCCAGCATAGCCAGCCCCAGTTACCACCCGTGCTTGTGAGTAGGAGGACTAGATTTCAGCTGTATTTATGTAGTAGGTAGGTAAATGCGATGAGTCTCCTTCCTTTCGCTGTGGAGAGAGCCTTCCTGGCAGAGTTAAGGACTTCGGGCAGTTGGAGTAAGGGGACAAAGAGGATGAGGTAAAACCTTGAAGAGATGTCTCTGGTTTGGAAAGAGCCAGGTACAAGTGAATAGACAAATAGTAGTAATGCATGGGATCTATACCTCTTTCAGTGAAAGAGGGAGAAAAAGACATGCCTGCCTTGATTTCTAGACCTTTTAAGAGCTTCAGGGCCTTTAGGGCCCAAGTCTGATTTGTTTCTGTATTTTCCAATGCAAGGATATCTTAATGTCAGTCCCCTACCCCCACCCCACTACCGTGCCCATCCACTGTGAAATGTATTGCTTGACAAAGCCAAATGTATTCAATTTAGAGAAAAAATATTTTCTGATTATATCCTACCTTTGCTATGAAAATTTCTTTTTTTATGAATGAATGTGTATATTTAATATCCTTATTTGACAAAATAAGACATTGGCAACCCCCTTTTTGAAATCTCGCTGGCTCAAAAATTCCAATGTCTTAAGAATCTTCATTCCAAAGCATCCAGCACAGCCCCATTCCCCACTGGGTGTTAGGTACATATTTATTAAATGAATGAATGAAGTGTACATCTCATTGACTAAAGACAGAAGAAAGAAGGGAAAAAAAGAGTAAGAATAAGTAAAACAAAATGCATCAATGAGGGAATTTGGAGAGAAGGGGAATTGTCAGGAGTGGTAGAAGAAAATCTGCTAAAACAAAATAAGAGGCAAATAAGTTTAATATATTATGCAAATAATTCATGATAATTTATAAGAAACACATTGGGTCCATTGGCTAAATGGATAAAGCTCATGAACACACAAGTCTCAAATGAAAATAAACCAGCATATGGCACTTTTCAACTCGCCCTTCCTACTCCCACCCACGTCCTACCTCTTTTCTCTGCTTTACTTATTTGTCCTTAGCAAATATCCATCTCCTAATATTCTTTATAATATTACTTATTTATCTTATTTATTTCCCCCCACTCACATGTCAACTCCATGAAGACTGGCAACTTTGTCAACTGCTATATCCCCAGTGTCTAGAACAGAACCTGGTACCCAGTAGGTACCCAGTATATATTTGTTGAATGAATGGATGAATGAAAGGACCATTAATAAATGGTTCACAGTTGACCCAGGGAATGTTAGTGGTGTATCAAAGACCCCCAGCATTACTCTTCTATTGCTTACATTTGTGTCAATGCCCCTGATGGAAACTAGACAACATATTTATGAAGTTTGCAACTGGCCCAAAGTTCGGAAGAATAGCAAATAGATTACAAAATAAAAATGAAAAAAAAATTATAGGTTAATTATTCAAACCTATTTAAAAAATTATAGGTTAATTATTCAAAAAATTGAATAAGGTTAAACCTAAGGGGGAGAAGCTATAATGAAAACAAGAATTTCCTCTTATATTAAAATATACTATAGGCTTGCATTTACGTCTATTAACCTAAATGAATGATTGTACTATACCTTACCAAGAAAGATGTTTTTTTGCACTGAGATCCTGTGTAGAAAGGCATTCTCCTGAGAAATGGGGACGACAGTGATTGTTAGAAATATGTATTTTTATTTTTAGGGTGTGTTCAGATATGTGGGGAACTCTGGAATCCTTTAAGGGGTAGAGACACATCTAAGAGTTTCCTGAAGTTCAGGAGAACATTCATTTGTAGAAATCGTTGAATACCTACTGTGGACCAAGTACTATGTGATCTACTAGGGCTTCATTTGTCCTTTTTCTACACCATAAAATGTGATTTCTGTCTGTTAGAAGTGCAGAGTCAAGTGCAGAGATTTGTCTTTGGACACATATTGGCTTAAAGCAATACTTTAAAAATTTTTGTCAATATGTAAAATCAGCAGATTTCATATACAAAGCCAGATTTCTGTCTTCTTTAAAAAACAAAAGTAGAAGCACTGGCTACAGTAGGCATCATTTCTGTATAGCTACAATTGGCTGGGGGTGCAGTGCTGCTTCTCCCTTTAGTCCATTTGGCAGACTCCCCACCACTCCCTGTTGCCATATACCTAGCCTGGCAGTGCCTTTTGAGCCACATCTGCCCCCCTGGCAGTGCCTTTTGGAAACCATTGCACTCATGGTAGTGGCTTGGCAGAAACCCATCACAGAATAAAAGACAGCAGGCAGAAACTGTATTAGGTCCATTTTATTGAGCCTAGTTGCAGAATATTCTAGAATTTGAAACTATTAAGACACCCCCCCCCAACTCCCATAGTGTTAGTCTGTTGGGAAGATGATTTGAGAGACACCATGTTTCAAGTACATCAGCGATGAGAAGAATCATTCCATAGAAAAGGAGCAAACTCACCCCCCTCATTCTCTGGGTGTGTATATTTGGAAGACTCAGTATTGAGCTATGTGTGGTGTAACTAAGCATCTGAGCAAGCACAGCTTGATAACTTCAAGAATCTCGCAGGCAAGGCTGGGGAGGGTGTCTTCATGGAGTTCTCACTGAACACAGACAGGAGGCCAATACGCCCCCCATACAAGAGGCCCATGTACCCATGTATCTCCTCACTCAGGCCATCAATATCTGTGCCTTTAAGGGAAGCCCCATTTGAAAAGGAAAAGAGTAGTTTGGCAAAAGGCTTGTAACCTGTTGCACAAGTTCTGGACCTCCCTTCTGGATTAGCAGGAAGAACTCCAGTTCTTTCAGAGTAGAGGTTTAGAGGAGAAAGGACAGAAGGGGAGAGAGGTGGTATAAAAAGATTATAACAAATCTATTTCTTAAAATATTACTCTGAATAAGTATATCACAAGCTGTCCTCACAAAGTTAACAATTACCAGCAAAAGTACATACTGAATAAGAAGGACACAATGAGAGGTTTGCAAATATTTTGAGATTGCTCCCGAAAGACACGCAGAGTAGAGAGGGCACTGGCTCGTTGCGTGAGCCAGTGGAATGCTCTCACCAGGCTGGCTGGCTGGTGAATTCAGCTCTCGTACGTACACAACAATGTACTCGGCAGAAATTTCACAGCACATGACAGCTGTGTGACACATCTGTTGGAGATCCAAGAAATTAGTTATACAAATATTTATTGGGAAAGATTTGGCTTGGCACAAGTTCTGTGCCAAAGCCCTGGGAGTGTGAATTGACTACAAACTTAATATGCTGCAATTTTAGTGAAATGTTTGGCTTCATCTGTGGAATTATAATATCGAGTCTGATTGTAAGCAGAGCTGCTCGAACCATGCATGAAATATTGTAATGAACTCTGGTCCTTTTAGGAAGGATACTGAAGATTAGGGTTTGTTCCCAGGAGGGTCTCAAGAGGAATCTAGAAAACACGTCATGGGAAATTGCTGAAAGAACTGGAAGTGAAAGGACTTCGGTTCAACCTGGCGAAGAGAACTTTCAGGAGATGCTATAGCTCTCTTCAGATATTCAGAGGGTTGATTGACATAGTGCCTTGTAAAACAATGTCTGAAGTAAGTGTCTGAGGAATAAAAATACGTGAATGAAGAGGAGTGTAGGGTGTGTGTGTGTTGTTTTTCAGGCAAGAACAAGAACATGTGGTGAAAATTACAGGGGAGGGAGGCAGATTTAAAACTCCATAAAAATAATTTGTAAAAATCAGTGCTAAGGAGGGACAGGGCATTTTATGAAATAGGAAAGGATTCAAGAAGAGGGTGAATGACCCTCTATTAGGGATTTACAGGAAGAATACCTACATGCAGTGGTAAGCCAGATTCTTGAGAATCTTTGGATTCTCAGGCAGATCTGGGAGCAAATTTGATGTTTGCCATTTAGCTGTGTGAGTTTAGGCAAGATTGATTCATACCCTCGCTAAGACTTAGTTTCTTCATCTGTTAAATGGGGGTAATAAAACCCATATTAAATGGTTGTTGTGAAAAATAACTGAGCTGATGAATTTAAAGTACTAGAAACAGAATAGGATCCAGATAAATGCTAGTTTTGACTCTGCCTGGATTTGATGGCAGCCCAAGTAGCAAGAGCATAGGTTTTAGGAGCCGTCAGAAGGAAGGCTCTTAGAAGCTCATCAGGTTTACTTAGATGCCTTTGTGTCTTCAGAGCCTGACATAGGGTCGGACTCAGGGTAGCCGCCTTACAGGCCTTGGCACATTTGTTGGCTTTGTTGTCAGCACTGTGGGTAAGTCACGGGCCTGGGCACTTCCAGGCACAGGCTCTCATTGAGGCTGCATGGCCACTGGAGATGGCATGCAGAGTGAAAAGAAAGTGGATTTGGGAACGAGACAGACGAGACTGACAGAGTTCTCCAATGGGTCAAGTTACTTAACCTTTCTGAGCTGCAGTTTTCTCATCTAAGGCATTTACCTGTCTCATGTGAGTGAAGGATGACATAGCATATGGAAGGCACTTGATATTCTCTTCCCAGTGGAATCTCCTCAACAATTCTGGGAAGCTGGTATTGCCATGTACATTTATGGAGGAAATGCGATTCAGAGAGTCGAAGTGATTTTTTCGCCCAAGGAAATAGCAGAACCGGGGTTCAAGCCATTTCCTTTAACCTCAAGGTCATTGTTTTCTCTTTTAAACCCTGAGTAAAACATTTCTTGAGCATGTAGTGTGCTAGCTGCTGTGCTCAGTATTTCCACGTCCCTTGACTGGCTGTTCAGGTCCCACGTGGAGATGTTAGTGAGTCCACGAGTCTCTTTGGAACATCCACAGGATGAACTTCCCTCAACATTTAGGAAAGGTCGTTCTTCATGTGGGAAGATGGCTCACTTTGAGCACCTGGCTTTGGAGAGGACACCCACAGTGCAGGGAGAGGAGGAGGAGATACCCATCCAGACAGCCATCGCGGAGGAATGGATGTTGTATATCTTGATCAGAAGACACCATCAGTTGTTGAACAGTTGTGCCAGCATCCACAAGCTGTTGGCCCTTGGGTCTTCCCCAGCCCACACACTTGTTCTGTTGGATTGCAGAGTTGTTTAAATTAATATGTAATACCTGATGCATAATTTATGTTAATAAGAAAACACCTGGGAGAATTCCTGAGCTGTTTTTTCCTGATTGTCTTTGTCTGGTAGCGCTGTCACAACAAAATACCACAAACTGGATGGCTTAATACAAGAGAAATGTACTGACTTACAGCTCTGGATGCTAAAAGTCCAAAATCAAGGTGTCATCAGGGCCATGCTTCAATGGAAGTCCACAGGGAGGAATCTGGCCCGTGCCTTTCCTAGCTTCTGGGGGTTTGCTGGCACTCTAAGGCATTCTCTGCCCCCGTCTTCACATTACCAGGGCTGCTCTAACAAAGCACCACAGCGTAACTGACTTAAACAACAAAAACTTCTTGTCTCTCAGTTCTGGAGGCTAGAAGTCCAAAATCCAGGTGTCAGCAGGGCCATGCTTCCTCTTAAAGGGGAAAATCCATCCCATGCCTCTCCCCTGGCTCTGATGGGTGGCCAGCAATCCACTGCATTCCTTGGCTTGTGGCAGCAAAGCTCAAGCTGTCTCTCTCTCTGTCTCACTCTTATTGATTGTGTCCAAATTTCCTCTGCTTATAAGGACCCCAGCCATTCTGGGTTAATGACCCACCCTAATCGACTTTGGCCTCATCTTAACTAATAATATCTTCAAAGATCCTATTTCCAAATAGGATCACATTCATGAGAATAGGGTTTGGGATTTGAACATAACTTTAAGGGGACACAATTCAATGCGTAGCACTGATGATGCTTTTTCCCCCCACCTCCCTAGTCTGTGATTGCAATGGAAAGTCCAAGCAATGCATCTTTGAGCAGGAACTTCACAGACGGACAGGAAATGGATTCCGCTGTCTCAACTGCAATGACAACACTGACGGCATCCACTGCGAGAGGTGCAAGGAAGGGTTTTACCGACAGAGGGAACGCTGTTTACCCTGCAACTGTAACTCCAAAGGTAGCTGGAAAAAAGTGGTGGGGTGGAGAGGAGGAGGGAGGGAGGAAGGGAAGGACCAACCAAGAGGGAGATGTCCTAGAAGAACAAGAAATCTCCTAAACACTGGTCTTTTTTTAACAATTCCAGTCTGAAAGAGAACATGCTTATCTTTGTCTCTGGTGGCCATCTTTGTAATTTTAAGCATGGATTGGTGGGAACAACTGGTGTCTTTAGGGCACACTGGCTTGAATTCTTTTATCAAGAATCAAATTATTCTTTTCCGGGCAGTTCGCAGTCTTTGACCAAAGGGCAAAGGAAGCTTGCACTCTTCCAGTAACTATCTCTTTGACCAACTCTTGAAAAATAAAGGATTAGAAAGATTTGCCTCTGGTGTTATGCTAGGTGCTAACAATATAAAGTTGTCCTAGTAGAAGAGAAAAAAAGTATAGCTGGCAGATTAGAGTCTTTCATTGGGTTATTAACAAGACAAAATAACAAATAGAAAACACCTAGCAGAGTGGATGGTTCATAGGAGACACAGGTTTTCTTGGTCTGAGTTTTTTTTAAGTATCCTGCTCATTGCTATATTCATAGAATGGTAGGAAGTACTTGTGCACATAGATACACACATACTACTGTATTCAAAATGGCAGCCAGTTAAGGCAAATTAGTAAATATAAAGAGAGGGCAATATTTCTGAAAATAATTTGAGATATTTTTAGACTGCCTTGTCTATTATCTTTCTTGGCATTAACTGTTTCTCCTCTTTGCTGGTATAAGTATTGATAGATAATATGATGAATATTAATCCACCTAAAGAGTATACAGTCTTATTGCATGGCAACGACTCAATTCATAGCAGCTGCTGAAAGAATCTAAAAATGGGAAAATTTTGGCCCAGCCATGAGTCACTGTTAGAGTGTGTAGGGGAGCCTTATAGAAAACCAGGGAGGCCCTATGGTGATATAGACCCATATCCCAAAGTGTCTCCGAGTCACTTAGTTTGCTGTTGCTATATGGCTTGAGTCAGATTTGTTCATCTTTGTGGTATAGAATCAGCATCTAGAATATTGTGAGGTTAGCAAATCTCCCTATAAATAAATAAATAAATAAATAAACGTCATAAAGAAGAATTAAAAAGAAAGCTATTTCACTACAATGGGCACTTAATCATTCCGAAGAGCCCATATCCCTTTAGGTTATGCAGCTTTGTTGTGAGTCACTGGAATTGGGCCATCTAAGCCAAATGAGCAGCAAGAATCTAATTAGAAATGTAATTGGCACAGCTGGGAAGCCTGGCCTGAAGACAAGGTTATTGGTCATGGAGTAGATAAGGAACCAGCTTCCCAGCAAAGAGAGAAGGTGATAGAGGATTTACCATCCTGTCTCTTCTTTTTCACTATGTGGTCCATTGCTCACCCAGCAACAATGAGCCTGGCTCTTTCTTTCTTTATAAGGATCTATATCCCAGACTAAGTGTGAACAGCCCAGTAGGAATCAGTGTGGCCCAATGATTTGCATTTTATATGAGTTAATGTGTATTACACATTTACCCTGTGCAGGTGCTTTCCTAGCTGCCTTTCATCCAGTGATTAATTGATTTGTTACAAACAACCTTAAGAGGAGGATACTATTATTATTTCCATGTTATGCATGACGTAGCAGAGGCTTGGAGAGAGAAGTCAAGAAACTTGCCCCAACAAGATTGCCAAGCTAAGTGGCAGAGCAAGGGTTCAAGCTCCAGGTTTGCTGACGTCAAAGATGTAGTGTACAGTGGCAGAAAGTGTGGATTTTGGAGCCAGAAGGCCTGGGTTCATATCTTGGCACTACCACTATCATTGGGTCACTCTGCTGTGTTCCTTGAACCTCTTGCTGCTGCAGATTCTGCAACTGTGAAAGGGTGATCATTCTATTTATGCCTCAGGAGCATTGTGAAGATAAAATGATGTTTGGTAAGCACGTGGTGGACAACTCAATAAATGGCAGTTGATGTGGGTGTTTTTCTTATTAGGACAGAGGTCAGGGTCCCCAATCTCCTGGAACATTGGCCTTTTAGGAATTACATTCCAGCTTAGGAAGAAGCCTTGCAGAGACCAAGTATTTGGTCTAAAACAATTTGGACATCTTTATGCGTTTAAATCTCTTATCTCTTAACATCCCCGAGTTGGCAGTGGTTATTTTTTAACGGTGGGGAAAATAAGGCCTAGAAAAGTTAATGAATGGCCCAAAGTCTCCCAGCAAGAGATAAATTGTAATCCAAATCTTCTGATAGAGAACAGTTTCCTCTTGTTCCTTTGGTAAGAAAGAAAAAAAAAAAAAAAAAAAAAAAAAATCAGAACGGTGTCCTTTTGTCCCCAAAGGCAGACTGTTAGGTGGCCAGGAAAAACCTGGTGGACATTATTTCCTAAGATTTGGATAAAACTATCTACTTTTCTCAACCCTTTCATATACTATGTCTTTTTCAATTCTCACGACATTCTGTGTGCATTAACGTCCCCACCACATTACAGAGATGAAGGAACGGAAGCTTGAGGATGTGGCCTGCCCGGGCTGAGTGGCCAGTGAGGCGCAGAGCTGATTGCCACTGTCACACCACCTCTGCCTGCAAAGCACAAATCACTAAGCCAGTGGTGTGACTTAAACTCCCCCCTGTGATTTCTCCATCTCCTCTTCATTCGGAGGATTTTCATTTAAAAATAATAACTTGACCAGAAAAGTTGTTGCATATTTAATTTCAAATGCAAAAGACTGTGTCTTATAAAAAGGCTATCTGGTAGATGAAACCAGCAGCATTCACAATCCCCAATGTGGTCACAGATTTTGTACTTCATGCTAATATCTCATAACTATTACAACTAGGCTTCTTTTTAGGTAATGACTTTGTGGGCTCAGCAACAGGACTGAGTTATCTTCAACTCTTGTATCCACATATTTAAATTCCGATAACCTTTTGTGGATAATTTGAAGGTTACTGTGGATGTGTGTAATTTTTCCTCCTGTGACAACTAAATCCTTGATGTCTGTGAGGACATCAATGATGTTGGACTTATTTTCAAATTTATTTTTTTTGCTTATTTATGACTCTGATTGTGGATTACTCAAATTATAAGATTAAAACAAGTCTTTAAATGCAAGTGCATGTATATATAATTTTTTTATATAAGGAGGTACCAGGGATTGAACCTGGGACTTCATGCATGCAAAGTAGCCACTCAACCACTGAGCTACATCCATTACACACACACACACACACACACACACATATATATATATATATATTTTTTTTACCGGGAGGTCCTGGGGATCGAACCTGGGTCCCTCCATATGGGAGACGGACGCCCAACCAGTTGAGCCACATCCGACCCACATATATTTTTAAAAGGATTCTCAATAGAAAGCAAACTCTCTTGGTTTAAAATTTACATATCAATCCCTTTTAGAATACCTTCCTGAGTCCTCAAATGCCTGTAAACTCTATCTACATAAGCACTGAAAGAGCTTACTGGGACACAAACTTAAAACAAGAAGCTATTCTTCAATCTGTTCTTTAAATCCGATTGTTCACAATCCTTTAAGAGTTACTCCTGGTGTAGGAATCAGGACAGGTGTATTTTATTCTAGCGAGACACTGAAAATCCAACGCTGTCATTTTGGAAGCTTTGGAACATGAAATAAATTAGTTATGTTCACAGTTACAATCTGCAGATGTTTCTCTGTCAACTTTGGAAGACTTGAAGGGGGCCTCGGTAATACAAGCTACATTTTTTGAACATCTACTGTGTGAGACAAAGAGTTAGTCACTTTATACATCTTAGCTCAGTCTTAGAGCAGCCCTACAAGATACATGTTGTTATTTCCATTTTTAAAAAATGAAGAGCAAGCGATTTGCCCAAGGACACGCTGCTATAAGTGATAGAGCTTGTATTTGAATTGAGATCTGTTCCTCTTCAGAGCCCAGGCTCTTTGCATGTCCACCCGCTTCCTCTAGAGCAGTATTTTCTAGATTGTGTCCTATGTCAAATAATGTTTAGAAACATGACATTAAAACGGTAAACAAGCGTCATGTCTATTAATGTGCTGTTATGTTATATATCTCTGAAACTCTTTTGAACACGGAATGCTCATTTTCTTGGGGTGACTGTTAACACCTCTCAGAAGAGTGTTCCAGAAAATACAATTTTGGGCCATTTGGGCCAAAAGCAAAGTAAATCTTTCCCATCTTACCAGAACAATTCATTTCTGAAAAACTGTAGGGAGAGTTTTCTTAAATTGAAAACTTAATTATCATTAATTAGAATGGGAAAAGAAAATGTTTGAGTCCTCAAATTGACACTCATTTAAGTTAAAAACTAACCTATTTAATTATTAAATAGTGTATAAATTTAATAATAATATAAATTATTGAAGTGAGACTGCATTGATGGTTAATGTTAGTTATCAGAAACTAATCCAACAAGAACTTTTCCTTCCTATCCCTGGCTGCTGACTTCATAGAGCAGTGGGCGTGGCAGCCTCTAAACACCAAACCCAACAGCCCCTCTTCCTTCTTATCTTGTTTAAATGCTCTGTTGCCTTAGACCCTGAAAACTATCCCACCTTCCTTCTCGACAAACCTTTCTCAGAAGTTTCCTCTCTTGGCTTCCCTGGCTTGACTCTATCCTGAGACTTCTTTCCTCTCCAATCACCCTTTTCATTCATTGATGAAGTTCCGTTTCTCACTGGAGCACTTTTCCTTCCTCTATCTGCTTCCAGAGTGAGCTCACTCTTGCTCTCATTTCCTGTTTAGCCTGTATGCTGAGGGCTCCAAGATCTTCATTCCCAGCCTCTTTCTTGATCTCCAGATGCGTATTTCTACCTTGACATGCCACTAGAAACTCAAATTCACTATGTTCAAAGCAAAACTTATTATCTTCTCTGATGGTTCAACCTCAGCTCCTCTCTACCTTTTGTCTTCCTTGCTCTGGTTAATAGCCTCACAGCCCATCTGGTTGCACACTCTGGAACCAGGGTGCCATCCATGTGACCTCCTCTCCCTCATCATCCATATCCCAAGAGTGGCCAAAGTCTGTTAATTTCACACCCACAATGCCTGCCTCACAGCATTTTCCTCTTCTCTTGAAGGTTCATTTGAGCCAGATCATCACGTCATGGGAGGTCACCTTTAATGAGAGCCTCTCCGAGCCTCCTGTATATTGCAGTTGTCTTTCTGAACTGCAAGTCTGACTTGTCGCTGCCTGCCTAAACCAATTGGCAGCCCCCCATTTCCCACAAGATGGAGTTCAGTCTCCATAGCACACAGCATAGAAGCTTTTATTTAGGCACAAAACCAATATATGGATTGATGTGAATTGTATCTCCTGGAGAATTAAAAGTTCCTAGAAGGAGAATAAACTTTTTTAAAAAAGCATATAGCAATTGGTTAATGTTCTGTTGCCATCATGAATTATGGATAGTCTAATTACCAGAAATATTTGAAATATATGGATTATTTTCTAATTTTGCCAGTCCCAGGAAAATTATCCAGTAGGTAAGGAGGCCCTCTGGCCACCCTTCACCTCCTGTTTTGGCTTCCTCCTAGCACCTTCCACAGTAGCCCTTTTTTCTTCCTTGGCCTGCAGGCATTCATCCAACAGAGATTTCTAGGCATTCTTTCTATGTTGGGCACTGGGGTACAGCAACGAACATAAGCTGAGGTAATCATAAGTAAAGCAGGCCTAAGTACTGGAGCAAGGGTTGGCTGGACAGTTTAGACACGGGAGTCAGAGAAGATTTCTCCAGAAAGTAATATTTACTCAGGGCCTGAATGCGGAGAATAAGCCAACCAGGGATGTTCTGGGAAAGAGCATTATAGAGGCTGAGGGAGCAGCAAGTGCAAATGCCCTGAGGAGGGAAGCAGCTGGGCACATTCTGGGCATAGGAAGGAGAGCCGCGTAGCTGCAACGCAGTGAGCCATGTTTGGGTTTTAATCTGCTTAGCGTGGGCAGCCCCTAGAGAACTTAAACAGATGAGTAATGTGATCCTTGTGACATCTTAAAAGGAGCACTCTGGCTTCTATATGGAGAGGCAGGGACAGAGGCTGGGTTGGGAGCAAGAGGCAGGGTCTGGGTGAGAGACATGGGGGGTTTGCACAGGAGTAGTGGGGGGAGGTGGTATGAAGGTCTGGATGCCAGGGTGATCCTGAACACCTCTTGCCTTTCAACACTCAGTCTGAGGGGACCCATTTACAACCAAAAGCATGTCTATAAAGGAATTAGTCACAGGACAAGTTCTCTAGTGCACGAAACCAAGTCAGATGCACACATCCTCAGGTGTAGACAAGGAGTGATGCTCCGAGGATAAGATTTCCTAGCACCCCAGGCAGGGGGAGATATCTTTGGTTAAGGGACGTTTTTGTGCTCTTAAAAATCACACCATACAAGCACTGAACTTTAAATGATGGCTTTTGCCTGCCAGAGAAAAAAGAGAATGTTGCTCATTTTCTAATGAACTCTCTTCTAGGAGTCCAGTGGGCTCATTCACACATTTTCCTTCTTTATGAGATCTCAGAGATTTGGCAGACTTCTTTTAAAAACCAGTGGCCCGCACACCACTTAATATCAAAATCAGAGCATATATATAAATAAAAATACTTTCATGAGTCATTTGCATTTCTTTCCCTGAAGAATCCTTGGCTGTCAGAGCCTTCCCTAGTGGATGAATGAATACTCGGACTACGTGAAATAATGATTAAAGGGAGCAGGCGGTGGTTATTACTTAGTATCTTTTGAGCTTCCATAGAGTGACAGCTGCTTCCTGATGCTACATCGATAAAATATTTCCTTTCTTCTTTTCTTTCCCTCCTTGCCGATTTTCAGGTTCTCTTAGTGCCCGATGCGACAGCTCTGGGCGGTGCAGCTGTAAGCCAGGTGTGACAGGAGACAGATGTGACCGCTGTCGGCCAGGCTTCCACACGCTCACTGATGCTGGGTGCACCCAAGACCAGAGACTGTCGTAAGCATCTGCACGCGTCTGCTGTCGCAAAGAACGCCAGTAATGCTAATTACATGAACATCAGCCACACTTCCATTCACTGAGCACTTGCTCTGTGCCAAACACTCTTTTAAGTACTTTACATGGATTATCTAGTTTAATCCGTCAATATCCTTAATTGGTTGGGACTATTAATATACTCATTTTAAAGGTAGGAAACTTAAGCCACGAGATGTTACGTAATTGGCCCAATGTTGCTAGTGAGGGTGGACCTAATATTCCAGCCCAGAGTTTTGGCTCCAGAGTGCATGCTCTTACCCTGCTTGATACATGCCTCCCTTCAGATGAATTAGGATGGAGATAAAGAATCCTTTAAAGTCTAATTTGAGACCTGTTTTGACCCAAGTAAATTTGGAGGTGAAAGAATTTTTCTGTGCAATCTTGGTCTCCTTTAGTTTGGAGCATCCTCTACCCCTCCTCAAATTCTTTGTTTGGGCGAAGATGGAGTCTATGTTATAAATGACATACCCAACCCACAGGGATGAAATGCAGAGCTGGCTTGAGTCAATAAAGTATAGGGCTGCTTGACAGCTGCCTGTTTGTTTGAAGGGGAAGAAAGCGAGATAAGCTGAAAATGTAGATTGGAAGCAGGTCACAGTGGAGGTTATGGGGTAAATTGTGTTCATGGCTTTTAACCGAGGAAAGTCATGTTTACAGTGCCTAGCACAGAGCAGGTACTCAGCAAATGTTGTGGAGTGGAGGATGAGAGTGAGTGAAAGGATGAGTAAAAGCTTGAAAGTTGTCTTAGCATGATGCATCCCCCATGCCTAGAGCTGCACAAGGCACTTAGAGACGGAAACGGCTCCCTGCAGCTGGCGGTATGCTTTATTGCCACTGTTTGTTCACATACCTGGCCTTGCCTCTCGACTCCTAGAGAGCAGGGGCTATTTCCTGTTTCTCTTAGTATCCCCAGTGCTTAGGTACCAGGAGATGCTGAATGTGTGCTTGTTGAATGGTCCAGATGAGTAGTACAAAGGGGCTAAGACAATGAGGAGGCCATGGAAATTGAAAGGTGAGGCTCAGGAAAGGAATTCTGACCATGCAAGATAGGACTTGATACCCCATTGGATGAGGAATGTGAGAGGGAGGGCGGAGAAAAGGGTGCCTGTTGCTGGGCAGGATTTGGGTCGGGTCATAGAGCCGTCAGTGGAAGAGCAGATCAGTACAGAAAAGACAACAAACTTGGGGCACATGATATAGATTCACATGACCATGTGCCAAAACAAGTGAGAGACCATGTGCCAAAACAAGTGAGAGACCAGTGCCATATGAGACAAGGAGATTGTGCCAGAATTAAATCAGAATTAAATGAAAGCTCTGGTTCCTTCACTGAGAAAGTCTTGCTACAAAACAAAAACAAAGAAGCAACCTAACTCAGCAATTCCACTCCTAGGTATGTAGCCAAGAGAAATGAAAACATATTGTCCATGCAAAAACATGTACACAGATGTTCATAGCAGCGTTATTCATAGTAGCCAAAAGGTAGAAACAGCATAAATGTCTATCAACTGATTAATGGATAAACAAAATGTGCCATATCCATCCAATGAAATCTTCTTCAGCTATAAAACGAATGCAGTTCATTAGCTGAACCGTGAAAACAAGTGAAAGAAGCCAGCCACAAAAGACTACATACTGCATGATCCCATTTACATGAAATGTCCAGAATAGGCAAATCTATAGATAGAAAGTAGAATAGTGGTTGCCCAGATCTGGGGAAGGGGTTGGAGGAAAGTGGGGAGTGACTGCCGAAGAGTCCGGGGTTTCTTTTTGGGGTGATGAAAATGTTCAAAAATTGATTGTGGTGATGGCTGCACAACTCTGTGAACATACTAAAAACCATTGACTTGTACACATTAAATGGATGATTTGCATGGTTTTTGAATTATATCTCAAGAAAGGTGTTACCAAAAAAAAAAAAACCACCAAAAAAACCCACAAACTAAATAGATGAAAATGGCAAATAGATAGAATTAATCATGATAAAAGCAGATATCATTGAATTAAACAATAGATTAAGAAATGATAACTTTTAAAAAATATCAACTGAACCAAACAGTCGACCATACCAAAGTATACAATGTAGCGATGAACTTGATTTACATCCTGGTTCAAATGCCACCTCTTTTTGGGTATGGGGAACAAACAACTCCTGGACCAAGTGACCAGCAGACCACACTTTGAGTAGCACTGGTATAGACAATTTAGTGCTTAAAGCATCCAAGATAGAGCAGTGTGGACAAAGACAGCTAGGAGAGGACTCACTGATGAAAGAGGAGAGATGAAAAGTTTGCTCAGTTCTGGTGATGTTTGTTGGTGAGCATTTGATCCTTATGTGTTTATTTGCAAAGTATTTAGAAACACATCCCTAATTTTTTTTTTCTTTTTTCCCAGAGACTCCAACTGTGACTGTGACCCAGCAGGCATCACGGGGCCCTGTGACGCAGGTCGTTGTGTCTGCAAGCCAGCTGTAACTGGAGAACGCTGTGACAGGTCTGTGTGACCCGTGGCCCTAGGGGCATAGCAGGGACAGCCCCTTGGCAATTAGCAAGAGAATTAATCCTTTGAGTAGAATTAGAGAAAAAGGGTATCTAAAAAACTTTGAAGACCACTCTGCCCTCTGTCCTCAAAAACTAGGCTTTTGCTATTTTTAATTATACAACTGAGCCCCCCAAACTCATATGATTCTGGAATTCTGCTCTGGGCCCCTTTTCTTTGTTTTCACTGTGGCAGAGGTCCAGGGCCCCAGGGATCCCCTTGCCAGCTGGGTCCAAGTCCCAGGTGCTTGGGTACAGGGTGGCATGCAATAATGGGGTCATGTGATGGAGACTGGTTCCCGGGAAGGAATGGCCTAATTGAACATGTTGGGAAAATCCTTGTAAGAAGGACTGGCATGGCATTTGGCCATGTAGAACCATCATGTACAGAAAAGGAACCACCCCAGGGGTGGGATGGTGGGTACATGTGCACACACGAACTGGGGCGAGGTAAGAGCTCACTGGGCCCCACTCCATGCTGGGGCAGGTGGAGCAGGGAGGAGAAAGTCTCCCTAGTTGCCTTTATGGGGTATTCCTTAAGTACAGACTGTTCTCTGACTCAAAACTCTTCCTTCCCCTGAGATTGTCCTGAGAAGAGGGGTGTGACATTGGCCCCAGAGATAATGGCTTCCTCCTTATTACCTTAAAAGTAAGAAAGTACGTCTAAAAGAAAAATTCTTCGGCACCTTGCCAGTCGCTTATACCTGGGCAAAGGAAATGCCAGATACATTCCAAGCTTGTGTTTTCAGGGGTTTTTTGCTGCTGAGGTGAAGGTAGGGTAAATAGCTTATTATTTTAAGTATTGAAAGAGGAGACACCTTTTAAAAAACCTTTTTAATTTCAAAATATAACACAGAAAATGATGTAAAACAAGTGTTAGCATCACCAATGATAAGAAATAGAACTCTGCTAAAAACACACCATCCCAATTATATCCCCCTCCCTCTGCTCTAGAAATAACTACTCTTCTGACTTTTGTGAATCACTTCTTTGCTTTTCTTTGTAAGTTAATACCCAAGTGCATCCCTAAATGCTATTGTTTAGTTTTGCCTGATCCCCTTGCCTTGCCCTGCCTTGCCTTCCCTGTCTACTTTCCTTTCCCTTGCCTCCCCTTGCTTTGCCTTCCCTTGACCTCCTTTCCCTTCCCCTCCTCCCCACCCCATTGAAACCATGGTGATTTTTACCTTTTCTTTTTTTAGATTTTATTTATTTATTCATTTATCCCCCCCTTGCTGCTTGTGCTCACTGGGTCAGCTAACCACGCCGTGCGGGCGGGCTTGCCTTCACCAGGAGGCCCCTGGAAAAAACAATGCTCATTTATTTAGAACTGTTCTCTGAAGTGTCTACTGTCCACAGCATACCTGCTTTTCTGTGCTTTTGTACAACAAACGTACCCTCAACATATGGGCCGGTGGTTAAGACGACACGGTGTGGAGGCAGATGTGCCTGAGTTTGAATCTTCCCTCATCCACTCACCAGCAATACGACCTTGAGAAAGTTTCCTAACCCCTGTGGCCTCATCTCCTCACCTACGAAAGCTGCCAATAACAATCCCCTATCTCATAGGGTTGTAGTGAGAAGTAAATGAGGCAGTATTTGTAAAGTGCCCGGCATATCTTAAATGCTAAATGAATGAACATTGAAACTATCGTTATTTCATGTAGGAAAAGATCTGCTGGGGTTTGGGTGGGACAGGAAGAAACAAGCCCTCACTGGCTTTCCTGCCCTCTTCTCTGGAGTTGTCTGGCAGCTGTAGGCGTCAGGAGGCTTGCGCTGGGGCAGAGGTGGACTAGCAGCCTACCATTTTGTAATGAGTCTCTAGCCATCCTCCTTTGTCATATCCTCACCTGCCCTTTTCCCTGTGGGTCAGAGCCCAGGTCCAAGTGACAGGGATGGTGATCAAGACCCAGAGATCTTGTGGGGATCGGGATAGTGTCGTGGGCCCTGAGGCTGGAACATTTGCTTTACCTTCCTTGGCCCCCTTCCCTCTCCCTTGTCCCTCATTAAACACTTACACGACAGGTCTAACCTTGCAGATCCCTGCCCTGCCTCTCCCAGACCTGCCCATCTGAGCTCCCCTCAATTTCTCACCAGTTCCCAGTCCAAGGATGGGTCAAGCACTTCATTTACAGACCACTAGAACAAATGTGACTCTGTCTACCAAAGGCAGACAAAGCGAAGATTCCTTATGTTCTCTCATTTGGGCGTCTGTGATTATCCATCAGGTGGTCTGTGCATGGGGCTGGTCTGTGAAAGTTGGTGTTTCCCTCCTCTGGGAGTACGTAAGGGCTGACGGGAGAGATAGTAGACAGGAGGCTGAATCAGTCATCATGTTCTCCGTGTGGAATAAGGAGCAACCTATAACGTCATGCTGGTCTCTAAAATGCTGCTGCAGGTGTCGACCAGGTTACTATCACTTGGATGTGAGAAACCCTGAAGGCTGTACCCAGTGTTTTTGCTATGGGCATTCAGCCAACTGCCATAGCTCTGCAGACTACAGTGTGCACAGGATTACTTCTACCTTCCATCAAGGTAAAGGGCTCAGCTTTTTAGGTTTTTGTTCTCTAACTTTCTCCAAGATCTTTGTGCTTACCAACACCCCACCCCACCCCATCCACAGGATGGGATTCTCAAACCATCGTTATCAACTCTCTTATATCTTTCAAAGTACATTATTTTGTCAGAGCAATAAGTCATACCCTACTGCCTTGAAAAAAGTTATAGCTAAACAGTTTACTCATACTGGAGTATGGAAAACTTTAAAAAATAACTGAAATGATACCAGATTTTCATTTCCCTGCATTTCCCATGCACATGTATTTCAAAACCACAAAAGAATTATTCATGGGAATTAGGGGGTTTATGAGAACCTTTCTGGAATTCACATTCATTAACAATATTGCTTTCACATACATCAAATGAGTTAATTTATATGAAATTAGTTAGCATACTGCAAAACCCTATGAAAAGATTGGGAATTTATATTATTTGAACTCTGATTTCTTTTTTGACCATACTGGATCCTCTCACCTAATAAAGGCCAGATCCTGTTTATGTAGCTACAATAAAAATACAAATTACAAGCAAATGCAAATGTGCTCCCTTATCATAAGAGAGTCAGATTTAAAGTTGAGAGGACAAAGCAGCTAGGGGGTGGGATTAGGTGAAGTTGAGACCCAAGTAAAGAGGTACATGCGGAGTTTTGAGGATTGTACTTGAATCTAGAAATATTAAGAAAACCTCACTTACTTCTGACCACTAGGACCTTTAGGAAAGCAAGCCTTGCCTTATTTCACTCAGTAGATGATGAGGATTTGTCCTGAGTGCTGTGGTTTTATTGTGTTTCAGATGTTGATGGCTGGAAGGCTGTCCAAAGAAATGGCTCTCCTGCAAAGCTCCAGTGGTCCCAGCGCCATCGGGACGTGTTTAGCTCAGCACGACGATCGGACCCTGTCTATTTTGTAGCTCCTGGTATGTAAGAGATAACTGTTCCTAGAGAAGCCAACTTATAAAACTAGAAAATAAAGATAGAAAATGGAATTAGAAAATGTGGAAACCATACCACTTAGTATTAGGGCAACATTATCTATAGAAGCGAGTTGGGGCTTAAACCCTACTTGACAAAGTCACAAAGACAGGGCACAGTAGAGCAGAACTGGATATCCTAGGGTCAGACTCTGGCCTAGGCTCCTACTTTAACCAAATGGGGAGTTTCTACAATGCCCACCAAGCATGCTCAGTAGAAATGGACTATGGTCAAATCTGTAGATATATTGTGAAATGGATGGAAAAGTGAAAACAAGGCATTTCTTAAAGTTTTTAACACTTATAAGTGTAAAAAACCAGCATATTGGCTAGTAGTATGTACCTGGAAAAGCTCTAGCTAGAATGCTAGTCCTGGTTCATATCCTTAACTAATATGCAATTCCTGAGCAAGTTGTTTTCTGAACCTCTCTGAACTTCAGTTCTCTCATCTGTAAACTGGGAATAATAATGCCTCCCTCCAAAGATTATTGCCATCAAATGTAATGATATTTGTGACAGCACTTTGCAAATTGTAAAGCACTGCACAACAAAGGGCACTAATGCTGCTATACCTGGGATTGTCATATATCACTCTGTCATATGAGCCATGCTATGAATCACCTAATGGATGGAATTGTCTTATACTAAGTCCTTGTAGCATTTCAGTAATCCTCCTTAGTAGCCAATAGTGGTATAGCCATGTCCACTGTCATGTACTGACTTTTCTGGCAGGGTGGTGGGTGGGCATTATAAGACTCCAACAGAAATTGCCCACATTAATGCAAACCTGCTCACTTATTGCTTCTCTGGTTTCGAAACTGATCTTAATCTTTTCAAATTCTGTTTCACAGCCAAATTTCTAGGGAACCAACAGGTGAGCTATGGGCAAAGTCTATCTTTTGACTACCGTGTGGACAGGGGAGGCCGACACCCATCTGTCCATGATGTGATTCTGGAAGGTGCTGGTCTACGGCTCACGGCTCCTTTGCTGCCACTTGACAAGACACTGCCTTGTGGAATCACCAAGACATACACGTTCAGGTAAAAAGAGAGAACACAAGTAGAGCAAACTGTGATCGAGGTCCAGTTCTTAGTGCATTCATTCAGTCAGCATTCATTCACTCAACAATCATTTTCTGAACACCTTCTACATGCCAGACATGGTGCTACATGCTATTCAGGGCATGACTCCTGCACTCAAGCAGGTGGCGGGAGAATGGGACAGAACGAAAAGCAGATGGTTGTAGTGCAGCACGTCTAGTGGCAGAGGGAGGCAAAGTAGACACAGGTATTTCTGGAATACATGTAGGACATCCAAACTAGACTGGGGTTGTCAAGGAAAGCTTCCCAGAAGACGTGACAAATGTGAAGAGGTGCTCTCTAAGGAAGGTAAAGAGGGGAAAGATTAACAAGGCAGAGGACATTTTATGCTTGACAGAGTTTCATGCACTTAAGAATTTCCAAGAAGTTGAGCATGAATGGAGCATGGAAAGGAGGAGAGAGAGAGAGAGGTGAGATCAGAGACTTGGGGTGAGGTCAGGGAGGGTCTGTGTGTGCCTAAGGAGACTGCATGTTATTGTGTAGAATGGTGTTTTTAATGTGTATACAGAGAAGTCAGGGAAGAGAGGAGTACCTACTATGTACCCGGTGTGGCATTTAAGGCAGTGATAGCAAGAGGAAGACACATGGTCTTTGTCCTCCAAGAGCTCATGGTCTAGTAGGAATTAGAACTTGTCAAAAAGCAAGCATAATACAGTAAAACGCTTGCTTCTATGGTGGTGCTTGTTCGTGGGGTATTGGGAGGAGAGGAAAGTGTACCAAACTCTGACTGGAGGAGTCAGGTCAAGCTTCTCAGAGGAGGGAACACATGGGCTCAGAACTGACAGATGCTCAGAGCTTTTCCAGCGAGAAAAGTCAGTGGACAAAGAACACACGGGAAGCAGTAGGTGAAGATGTGTGAGTATGTAGAAAAGCATAAGGCCGGGAGGAACAGGCAAGCAATTCTCATGACTGGAACATGACATGTGTAGAGGAGATGGACAGATGAGGCTGAAAAAGGCTGGAAAGGGACCCGTTATGGAGGGCCTTGAATCTCATGTCAAGGTGCTTTAGATCATCTCCATGCTGGCAAGATGAGGAACGCCACTGGGACACTGAAAGGAGAAAAGTGATGTGATCAGGTGTGAACGCTGGGTGCAAACCCTGTGCGGAGGATGTTCTAGGGAGGGCCCTAGCTGGACCAGCAGAACATGTCCACAGTGGTTCAAGTGAGGGCTGTTAGAGCTGACCCCAGGGCAGACCTAGTGGGGATGGAAAGAAGACCCACAATGTACATACAAGGTGTGTACTTAAGTAGGTGCCACTTAGCATAATGATGTACTCATGCAGCACACCTACCTGGGATACCCATTCCCACCTTCTTGGTTTGGTGAACTTACTCTTTGGGATTCACTTTCCATGTTCCTCCTTTGTATTAGCCTCTTCAGAAGCCCAGGGAAAGTTGCAGTCACCTCTTGTGCATTTCCTTGGCATCCTTGCCACACATTTGTTACAGCACTCACTGCAGTGTGCTAGAAATACCTGTTTTCCTACCTGCCTCCCCTGCTGGACTCTGATCCCCTCACCCTGGCTGTCTCAGTATCCTCCTGTCTAACACAGTATCTGATACAGACTTTTGCTTTATGAATCGATGGATGAAATGAAAGGGATAGGGTTGTTCCTGGAAGACATATTTCAGTAAAAAACAAAACAGAATTTTAAAAAATGGAGCAGAGGCTAATGATAAGATGGAGTGAGGCAATGTGGTGCCAAATAAGCAAGTATCAGAAGTGGACAATGTAGAAGGTGGCACCTGACTTTTGGAAAGTGTATCTGAAATGTGCCCCCATAACAAACATGCCATTTAACCATCAAGACCAAAAGTAGCTCTTGAGTCTCAGAGCCTCTCAAACTCAGAGCTGTTGCTAGTATTAGGTTTTGTGTGGCCAAGAATCGAAAGTGGTCTCTGATGACAGGACCAGTGCTCCACCTGACATGCTCCTTGGGATGCCCTCCAGCACATCCTGGGGGTTTGCCTTCTAACACATCCTGGGGGGTTTGCCCTTCAGCACGTCTTGTGTGCCCTTCAGCACGTCTCTCCAGAGAGAGTGAGGAAGTTCCAAGTTCATGTCTGTAAGGAGGTGCGCTGGTCATGTACCACCCTCTAGACAGGACTGTGAAGGGACTCAGCTATTACAGGATCCTCAGGTATAATTTGTCACGTAGGGGTGTGATGAGAGTTGGGTTTTTAACGTTTTTGGTTTTGTAGATTAAATGAACATCCGAGCAGTAATTGGAGCCCACAGCTGAGTTATTTTGAGTATCGAAGGTTGCTGCGGAATCTCACAGCCCTCCGGATCCGAGCCACATACGGAGAATACAGTAAGGGCCTGTGAGAAACGCATTTCTCTCCTCTTAGGTTTTAATTTAATTGGTTTCAGCTCCCCATTGAGGTGGTGACAGTCTCCAAGCAAGTAGATAAACCTCTTTATGGTTTTGATTTAGAGTCTGTTGTATAATCTAAATTTTCACATTCTAGAAGAAGTTAAAAAGGAATATTTCTCTAGAAAGAGGTCAGCACCAATAAAGAATGCATGATGCTACCTGCTAAATGATTCTCTGAGTTTAGAAGATTAAAGCTGACTATTTGAAGAAGATAAGCTACAACAAATGGGCAGGATTCCTTAGTTAGAATGGGCTTGAGTAGCTTTTCCTTTTGGGATTACACATTTTGTTTCCATCTTCAGGCATCATTGTGTATTCTTTTAATTCCTTTTTTTGAACTTCTTATGTTGGGCCTTCCTAATCTGAGTCAGTATTATTTAAATCAGAGTTTCATAAGCTTTTTAGCATTCATGTGAAAAGGAAGCATGGCTGGCATCCATCATTTCCATGTCATTGATGGAGAGACTAGATCAGAAAGAAGAAAATGTGTTTACTAACTGTTTATTGAACTTTTACTGTGTGCCAAGCACATTATAATATATATATTGTCTTATTTGATTTTCATAACAAACACAGGAGATAGATTCCACAGTTGAGGAAACAAGCCTAGAGGGCTTTCCCAATTCCCACAGCTAGTGAGGTTGGAGCCAGAATTTAAACCCTGATTTTTCTGCTAGAGTCTGCTCTAGTCTGTTCTCCCTCTCCACATGGCACAGTGAGTGAACCCCACCTGTGTCTGATAGGGTGTTAAAAATAAAACACCCAAAGAGAGGCCTGACTTTAGCTTTATAGACCTTACCTCTTGCTACTTCCAACCTATCCTCTATCACAGGTACTGGGTTCCTGGACAACGTGACCCTGATTTCAGCCCGCCCTGTTTCTGGAGCGCCAGCACCGTGGGTTGAACAATGTATATGTCCTGTTGGGTACAAGGGGCAATTCTGCCAGGAATGTGCTACTGGATACAAAAGAGATTCAGCCAAGCTGGGGCCTTTTGGCACCTGTATTCCATGCAACTGCCGAGGGGGCGGGGCCTGCGATCCAGACACAGGTGAGTGAAATGACATCTGGGCCAATTGGCTGCGGGTGCAGCCAGGTGATTGGGGTTTCCTGTGGCTGAGAGAGAACCATGTAAGACAGACTGTGCCTCAACTCATTTTGGAGATGAGCGAGGATTAAGGAGAGTAGGGGAGATGGACATGGTGCTTTATTACACTTGGTCCTTTTCATTGTGGAAATGCCACAAGGTTGTGAGAAAGGTGCTAGGTTACAGGAAATGGCTGTCAGGATTCGGTGGCGGGTGGGGGAGGTGGTGTTGGGTTGCATGGATTGTGTGGAGAGATCAAAGGCAACGTCAGGGCCTAAATGAATGTGCCGACAGATGGGGCCAGGCCGTGGAGGACAGGGGGACCCGCGTAAGGTTAGGGTCAGTAAAGGAAGTGTATGGCCCCTTAGCATGGGAGAGTGAGGGTGGGATTCAGGGTGGTGGCCCATGTCCGGGGTTGGTACCAGGGCAAAGCCGAAGGCCCGTGTGCAGATGCTTTGGGGAAGGCTTCAGAAAGGTAGGCTCTGAATTATAAGCTCCAACCCCCATGCATCCTCCCTAGTAAAGGAACTGTATTGTTTGACCCTGCTCGCGTCTCTGCCCCTCCATTCTTCCTCTGCATCCCAGGAGATTGTTATTCGGGGGATGAAAATCCCGACATCCAGTGTGCCGACTGCCCCATTGGTTTCTACAACGATCCGCACGACCCCCGCAGCTGCAAGCCCTGCCCTTGTCACAATGGGTTCAGCTGCTCCGTGATGCCCGAGACGGAGGAGGTGGTGTGCAACAACTGCCCCCCGGGGGTCACCGGTAAGCCGCCGCCTGCTCGGCAGTTGCTTCTTCCTGGCCTTCCCGGCCGTGAGTTTGGGTAGCTAGCTCCTACTCCAAGGAATTTGTAGGAAATTATCATTGCTTAGGGTTAACTGAAGTGTCCTTATTCTAAAGATAAGAATATTGCGGTGCAAGAGGTGAAGTGAGTTGAGCCAGGGCAGAGTGTACCGTTTACAGGAGGAAACATGAAAAGCTGTTTTAGGACGTTTCTAATTAGCACATGAAGAAAAGCTTTCAGATGAAATGCGTGGCTGAACTAAGTTCTTTTAAAGAAACCAAGGTAAAGAAGGCAGACTTAGCATAGTGACCGTACAAATCTCGGTCTCTACCCGCCAGTCAGGTGACAGAAGACGCCTTCCTTCCTCGGCATCCTGGGAGGGAGCACTCTCCATCTTACCACTTGTGTGGAGCTGCTGACCTCTTCCCAGCCAGCTAGTGAACTGGCAGGAAGCCTCTGCGGAGTGCTGCTGGGGTGCAGATCTGTGGCCCACCATGGCGTGGGAGAGCCAGCCGCCACCATGGGCGCCTGCTCCTCGGAGTGTTGGTCTAGGGTCCGGGGGGTGCGGTGGGGGTGGGGTGGGGAGAGTGTGCTTCCTGGTTCTTCTAGAGGGCGCCTGGCTACTTGCAGCCTCTAGGTCTGGTCTTGCTGCTGACGGGTGGTAACTCGGGCTTGGCCATTTGTTCCTTCCCAGGTGCCCGCTGCGAGCTCTGTGCTGATGGCTACTTTGGGGATCCCTTCGGGGAACGTGGCCCAGTGAGGCCGTGTCAGGCCTGTCAGTGCAACAACAATGTGGACCCCAGTGCATCAGGGAACTGTGACCGGCTGACAGGCCGGTGTTTGAAGTGCGCCCATGACACAGCCGGCTTCCACTGTGACCAGTGCAGAGCAGGCTACTTTGGGGATCCCTTGGCTCCTAACCCAGCAGACAAGTGTCGAGGTAGGCCAGTGCCCCAGTCAGGCTGTGTGTGTGAATGTGCACGGGCCCAGGTAAGCTCACTCATCAGCAAGAGCTACCATTTTGATGTTTCTCTGACCAAACTGACCTGCAAACAGCCTGGACTTTGTCCATCTGGGGCCTCCAGACCAGCTGACCCTGGAGCAGGGCTCTGGAAGACAGAGCTGAAGGATCCTGAGTGGGTTAAAGCTGGGTGGAAGAAGTGGAAAAGGTCAGGTTTGCATTCCTAAGTGGAAGAGGAGATAAAGGGGACTGTAGTCCTGTGCCCACTTCTGGGCTGACAGGGAAGTGGCCTCCAAACCTCTTGTGGGGCATAATAAATGACTGGCACACATGCCTGAACAAACTGAAGCAGGGAGGGGAATGAGCTATAGAGTCATTGAAGAGACCCTCTCAGGAAGTCAGTGTAATTAACTATAGAAAGGTTTTCCTAAGGAGACTTGGCTTCAAAGCAGCAGCTATCGTGAAGCATTCCTGAGTGCTGCTTCAGATCAAAGCACGGATGGGCTGCTCAGTCCTCTTGCTCAGCTCTCCTTTCAAACCTTTGCACATGTTATAGTCCAGAAGCACGTTCAGTCTAGAGGAGACTGCCCCCTTAGCCACAAAGGCCCCAGACCAGCGCTGGTGCCCAGAATCTGGGGGCTTTAGTATAAGGTCCAGAGTGGCTCCAGGAATCCAACTTGGAGGAGTCCTGGTTCTCCAGGATGCCCAGAGGTCAGCAGAGAGCCCCAAGCTCCCAATTACACCAGAATCTCCACCTCTGGAAATGTCTGAGGACCTCTGTACAGCCTAGGGCTTCTACCAAGGGGCATGAATCCCTTGGGGACTCCTGGGGACCAGACCAGCCCTGACTTCAACCTACAAGTGAGCTGCGGTTGTTGGAAAACACTTCATAATAGGAAGAGCCCAAACTTGACATCAGAAGTATTGAGTTCAAGTTTTGGGAACATACCTATTGCATTACATTGAATATGCCAATTAATCTCACCGAGCTTCAGTTTCCTCATATGCACAAATAATATTTAAGTCAAAGTGGCTGCAAAGATAAAATAGCATATGAGAAAGCATGTTTTAAACTTTGTATAATTCTAGCTATAAAGTGCTATAACTAGGGAATTCACTGGCTTTAGATCATACATTTCTTCCCTCAACTATCTTTTATCAAGCACCACTGTGTACCAAAGTGAAGTTAGATACTGAGATTAAAATGATAAATAAAGCATTCTAATAAGGAAAACACACAAATATGTATGCAAATAATGACAGTACAGTTAGATATGTGATAATATTATGGACTGAAGATAGAGCAACATAGGGAATCACTTTAACTTCTTTCACCCACTGTTGTATTCTCAGCACATGAAATAGAACCTGGCATGTAGTAGGTACTCAATCAGTTTGCTGTGTTTCCTACATTAGAAGCAGCATTGCAGAATGAAAAGAGAATAGGCACTGGAGTCAGACACACCCAAGTTCATATTCAGCTTGCCGTTTACCTGCTGTGTGACCTTGCGCAATTTACTCAACCTCTCGGAGACTGCATTCTTCATCTTTAAAATAGGAGAAGAGGTCTGCATTTACAGTGTCTGGTACATAATAGACCCAGAGTAAATGTTATTTCTCTTGTGAGCAAATCATTGTGCCTGTGAAATATCTAACAGGCTTCCAATTAATGAGAGGAAGAAAATGAGCATCAGAAAGGAGGCACTATTGTATTTCATCCACACCCACCAAACAAACTTGCCAGATGATCCTAAGACCTGTCTTTATTAGGAATGTGTTTGGAGACATAACAAGAAATGAAAACAACACAAGATGAATCAACAAGGGCAAAGAAGGATTGTTGTCTGTTGGTGACTTGAGAAGCTTCCTTTTATCTTTGTCATGCCTCCAGATTCTGGAGTTAGCTTGGTGTCAATGCTCCCTGTCTATCTCTTGTCTCTAGCGTGCAATTGCAACCCAGTGGGCTCAGAGACTGTGGAGTGTAGAAGAGATGGGAGCTGTGTCTGCAAGCCAGGATTTGGAGGCCTCAGTTGTGAGCATGCAGCATTAACCAGCTGTCCAGCTTGCTATAATCAAGTGAAGATTCAGGTGTGCATGCCAGCATGGCGGAGCTCCTCTCCTACCGCTCCCCCACCCCACCTTCTTGCAGAGATATTTAAATCTTTTTATTTATTTAATTTATTTTAAACCAGGTTTTGTGTTTTATTTCTTGTCTTTGACATCGTCAGTTTCTCATTTATTTATTTTTTTTTTTGAAGGTGCTGGGGATTGAACTTGGGACGGTCATACATGGGAAGCAGGTGCTCAACCAGTGAGCTATACCCGCTCCCCAGAATTTTTAAATCTTTAAAGGTGTTTTCTAGGTAGTTCTCTCATAGATCTAGGGCTGTGCTCCTCTCCTGGGGGTGAGGTGATGGTGATGAAATTCTCCATGTCTAAGTTCTGAGGTGCACCATTTTCAAAACCCCTTTTACCAATGCTGTCTCATTGGGTTCTGATGATAACATGGTCACATTGTGAGAAAAAGCATTCTCACCTCAGTTTTAGAGGAGCAAAGAAAGCCTCAGAAGAATTGTAATTTTTCACAGTCACATGGCCAGGTGGAATCAGGAATCCCACCCAGGTCAGGGATTGTTCTACTATAACATGCTACTTTGCAGCTGGACTTTTCCCAAGAGATGTCCTCATAAAAACACACATTTAAAAAGCATGAAAATGTAAAAGATAAGAGGAGTCCAGAAGATGTCAAGACCATTAGGACAGAAATGGTCTCCAGAAATTCCTTGTTCCAAATGAACTTCTTGTTAATTATTATTTCACTGGGGTGAGCAATGGGGGAGGAAAAAGCACAGGCAGAACCCCAAATGTAGAACAAACGCAACCTGTTTTTTCATTTGTTTATTTAACAAACCTTATATGACCCTTTCTCACCAGGCATTGATCTAAGCACTTTATAAATATTAATTAATTTAGTTCAGGTAATAACTTTGTGAGGTAGTAGTAGTAATAGCCCCGTTTATGGATGGAGAAAATGACTGCCCAAGACTACACAGCTAGTGTGTAGTGGGGCCAATGTTCAAACTCAAGGAGTTTAGGCTCCAGAGTCTCTAAACTCTTAACCACTGTGACAGGGCAAGCATTTCTGAGCTTCAACCCTTATCCCAGGGTCCCTGTATTGGATTGTGATCTCGGTCTTCTCTTCTGATCCTCTTTCCTGTGTGGTTTCAGATGGATCAATTTATGCAGCAGCTTCGGAGCCTGGAGGCCCTGATTTCGAAGGCTGAGGGTGGTGGAGGAGTGCCCCACCCAGAGCTGGAAGCCAAGATGCAGCAGGTGGAGCAGGCCCTTCGGGACATTCTGAGAGAAGCCCAAGTTTCAGAAGGTGATGAAGGCCAACTTCCCTTCAGACAGGAGAGATTTCAGGCTCCTAGAAAGAACTGCTGCACTAGGACATAGAACCTTCTGCTGATATCAGTTCAGCAAGTGTCTCTGCTCAGCCCCGGAAGAGGTGGAAGGACCACCTGGGGCATTCTCCTGGGACCTGAATGATGGAGATAAAAAAGCAGTTGCACCTATTCATACCTTGGGTTTTCACCATTTTGCTGGAAGCCAAAGTCAAAGTGCTTTTTCAGCACTCTGTTACATTTGATAATTCAGTGTTGACGTAGAAAGTGCTCATGCTCCTTTTTCTTTGTGTTCAGGTGCTATTAGAGTCCTAAATCTCCAGTTGACCAAGGTAAGGAGCCAAGAGAACAGCTACCGGAATCGCCTAGATGACCTCAAGATGACTGTGGAAAGACTTCGGGACCTGGGCAGTCAGTATCAGAACCGAGTTCAGGACACCCGCAGGCTCATCACTCAGTTGCGCCTGAGCCTGGAGGAAAGTGAAGCTTCCTTGCAAAACACCGTAGGTTTCGCTGGGTTAGGGTATGGAATATCACTGCTGTCCTGGGAGACCTGTAGAACTCAGTGGCTCACTTTTTGTCTCTCGGGTTTTCTGGTGTAACTGGCAGAGAGTTGGCCTTCTCTTCCGTGAAAAAGCCACATTCTTTCTTTGACCTTCTTCCATTTCCCATTTCCCTGCATTATGTTGCTTTCCCTAGTTCATTTATTTCTAACCATATCCTCATCTTGGCCTTGCCTTTTCTCCCTTCTTTGTGCATTGATAGCCCCCAGAAGGCAGGATTTAGTTATGTTCAAATTTGCATTCCTAACAAGAGCACAGTATGTGGCCATGGTTAATGTTTGCTGCATGAAGAGACAGAGAGAGAGAGAGAGAGAGAGAAGAAAGGAGAAAGAAAGGAGAGAGAGAGAGAAAGAGAAAGGAGAGAGAGAGAGAGAAGGAAGGGAGGGAGGGAGGGAGGAAGGAAGGAAGGAAGGAAGGAAGGAAGGAAGGAAATGAAAGACAAAAAAGGAAGGGAAGGAGGGAGGGAGAGAAAGAAAAAGTGAGCCCAATGAAGAGAGAGTTCTGAAAATGGAAAAATAAATTGTTGCCAGCATGATTTTCTTAATGATGTAGTTTGGTAGTATGGTAGGAGGAAGAGTTTGTTAGAGTACTCTTGTTTCTGAATAAAGAAGGCAATGGAGAAAGGAAATTGGAAGACAATAAGATACCATACTGAGGAAATAAAGTTTTTAAAAATAACATATCGATTTTTTCCTTATTATGAAAATATTTTGTTGTAGAAAATTTAAAAAATAATATTCCTCGACAATCCCATTACTAATAAATAACCACTGCAAAAACTTGGTATATAGTCAACTGGACTTTAACTACATATAAAAATATATACGTGTATATATATTTTAAATTTACCTATATACAGACTGCTTTTGAATTTGTCTATATACACTTAAAAAAAAAAAAAAAAAAAAAAGGATGATCATGATGAACAGGGTCTCTTGATGAGAATGTCTGTGTGGAATCCTGTGAGGCAAAAGATGAGCCCTTCTGACCAGACAGAGGCTGAACCTGCTTGGTGAAAGACCTTACCCAACTCTCCTTTTTATCCACAGAAAATTCCTCCCTCAGAGATCTACGTGGGGCCAAACAGCTTTAAAAGTCTGGCTCAGGAGGCCAGGAAATTGGCAGACAGGTGAGCAGCATTGGCGAGTACCTTGGCTTCCGGGCGTTTCTGCAAGGCCAGACTTGAACTAGCCTGCAGGGTATTCAGGACCAAGCACTATATTCATTCTCTCTGGGCTCCTTTGTGGCTATCTCCCTGTCTGGAAGCCATTTTTAGCCTTTGGACGGGGGTTTTTGGCAGGAGCTGGGGGTGAAGACGTTTTCTTCCCCATATTTCTCTCTGACTCATAGTATGGCTTTGGTATATGTCAGATGTGCTTCCTCAGGCCACGTGAAATGAATCAGCCCTTGGAAAAGAACGTTCTGCAGCTTTCAGGGACTCCCAGCTCCCACACCGAGCCTGGGAACAAGTAGCAACGAGTAGCTTGTTAGCCTGTGGGTGCCAAGTGTGCGGGGCGGGGGTAGGAGGCTCCTCCTGAAACCCAGCTCTGCAGGGCCCCAGTGATAATCTAGAAACACAGGCAACTCCAACCTCTGACCATAAATCCTGCCGTGTTTAAGAGGTCTGCTCTTAGCAGCACGCTCAGCAGGATGGTATGCTCTCTTAATCCCAAATGGAATTCAGTCCGCAGAAGAGGGCTGGCTTGTATTTAAAAAAAAAAAAAATTTTTTTTGGCTTGCATTTTTTGCAGTATGAGCTGTCTCCTGAGTTTGTTTTTATAGCTTTCTAGAACGGGGGTGGGGCTGGAGGACTTTTACTGACAGGTTTTTGTCCCCCTAGTGGTGGACCCAATTTAGACTTTCAGTGAAAGTGAGTAAGCTGTTGGATCCTGGAAGAAATAAGATCTAGGCGTTTGTTCCTACAGAAAAAGAGCTGCTTCTTGATAGTTCCTCTAATTCCATCTATTATGTGTCGATTCCGTTTGACTTTTCTAACCAAACCGGTTCCATTACTCCTCTCTCTTCATTTCAATGAAAAAAAAAAAAAATCGAAAGGAAGCCCTTTGCTATTAAAACTCTAATTCTTTGTTTTTAATCTTTTTAGCCATGTTGAGTCAGCCAGTAACATGGAGCAACTGGCAAGGGAAACGGAAGATTATTCCAAACAAGCGCTCTCACTGGTGCGCAAGGCTCTGAGTGAAGGAGGCGGAAGCAGCAGCCTGGATGGTTCTGTGGTGCAAGGTCTTGTGGGAAAGTATGTTTCTATGGGTCTTCATATGGACCAATACAATCTGGATCATCGTAGGATATAATGCAAACCACACTTAAGGGGCACCATGTTCCTTTAAAAATATTAGTAATAATAATAATGAATGGGACAAGAGAATGAGAGTGTGACTTTGGGGAAAAGCAGCTGTCTTTAAAGCTGGAAGAAAAAAAGGTTGGTTAATCTAAGTTAAGTTTGTGCTTTGCACTTGCTGTGACTGTTTGTCTTCTTTGTTTCTTTAGGAGGCACTGGGAACTGAACCCCGGACCCCCTGGGAGGGAGGCACCTAATGGCTTAAGCCACCTCCGTTCCCTAAATTTGTGTTTTGATTGAGAGATTCCAATGCCTGGAGATGTGGTCACCCTCTATGGTGTTAAGAATTGGGAAGCTCAGGTTGAAATGTTTTGACCCTACCTGTATGAATTACAAGACTTATGTTTAGGTTGTAGATAGACACATATCTTATACATAACCTTGTTTGAGTCTTCTGTGTAATTCATAACTCTTAAATAACAGAATGGATTTTTTGCTTATCTAAAAAGAGTGAATTCTCAAGGTCCTTTTTTTGTCTCCCCTGCAGATTAGAAAAAACCAAGTCCCTGGCCCAGCAGTTGTCCAGGGAGGTCACCCAGACGGACAATGAAGTAGATACGTCTTATCAGCTTAGTCTCCGCCTCACTGAGTCAATGTCTCAGCTTCAGGGAGTCAATGATCAGTCATTTCAGGTGAGGGCATCTAACCTATGTGCTTGATGTGCAGAAGAAGGATCACAAATGCTTTCTTCTCTGGGGGTTCCATGACACCATTCAACCATTTGGCTTTTTCTCCATGTTGACTTTTTTTGCTTTAGATTAGAAAGAGTATTTATCCTTCTCATTATCCATTTCCTTGTTCTTAAACCCTTGTCCTGGTCTCTGAAAAGAACTTGGCCCATTCTGAGCCTACTAGTGGGTAATATTTTTATGTCTCTTCCCTAGTTCTGGAGATTGGTGAAACCTATAGGAAGGTATTATAAAGCTCAATTTTACACTTGGGTCCAACCTATAGCAAATCTGTTGATGGACATCCTTCCTAAATGAATGCTTTCAAAAATCATTCCACTCAGAAAACTTTTGCTCTTAATGGTTTTGCATTGTTTCTACCCATCAATTCTGTTAACTATTCCAAACTTGTATTGAGAAGATTCAACTTTCTACTTACAGCAAAAAGTATTCATGAAGATTCCTACAAACATATGTTCCATGAATTTATAAACTAACACATACATTTATATATATATATATTATATATTATTAGAGAAGTTGTTAACTTGCAAAACAATCATGCATAGTGTGCAGGATTTCCATACAACACTCCTCCACCAATACCTTACATTGTTGTGGAACATATGTTACAGATTATGAGGGAACATCATCTGACTATTACCACTAACTATGGTCTACATAGCATACATCTAGTATATATTTTTCATACATCCCCTGTTATTAACAGTAACTTCTTTGACATTGATGCAAGAATATTACAATATTGCTGTTAACTATAGTCCACAAGTTACATTAATTGTATTTTTCCCATTCATCTCCATATTCTTACCATGCCGAAAAAGTGACATACATTTGTTCTAGTTCATAGAAGAACATTCTTGTATTTGTACTATTAATCACAATCCTTATCTACCTCCAGGTTCAACAGTCCCTAGATTATTCTCCAGCTTTCTTTCAATTGACATTTATATCCCTAGACTACCCTTTTCAGCTACAATCCCATTTATAAACCAGCCATGTTAGTTATACTCAGTATTTGTTACCATCAAATCTATCCATTTTCACTCTTTTACAGAAAAGATAATTAAAAATTCTGCATACATTAAGCATCAGTACCCTTTATCAGCCCTCATATTATCTCCTACTAACCTATACTCTAGATTTTAACTCTATGTGTTTATTCTTCGTATTTAGTTCATATTAGTGAGACCATACAAAATTTGTCCTTTTGTGTCTGGCTTATTTCACTCAGTATAATGTCTTCAAAGTTCATCCATGTTATCATATGTGTCCCAATTTCATTTCTTTTAACAGCAGCATAATATTCCATTATTCATACATACCACATTTTATTTATCCATTCATCGGTTGATGGACACTTGGGTTGTTTCCATCTTTTGGCAATTGTGAATAGCGCTGCTATGAATATTGGTGTGAAAATGTCTGTTTGCATAACTGTTTTCAGTTCTTCTGGATCTATTCCTAGTAGAGGGATTGTTGGATCATATGGCAGCTCTATATTTAGCTTCCTGAGGAACCAATGAACTGTCTTCCATTCGTCTTCCATGGAAGGTGCTCCATTTCACAATCCCACTAAGAATGAAGGAGTGTTCCTATTTCTCCACATCCTCTCCAGCACTTATTGTTTTCTGTTTTTTAAATAATGGCCATTCTGTGAGGTGTGAGATAATATCTCATTGTAGTTTTGATTTGCATTTCGCTACTAGCTAGAAACTAACATAAAATTGTACCACCTCTCCACACACAATAGAGCAGAGACATAGCCTGTTTGACTCTTAGAGTACTGACTACCTGACTTTTATTGAGTACATTGCCTCATTTCTGTTAGGCTTTGGGCCAGGATGACTAGTGACTAGTTTCTTGGTTTCTTAAGGCTGTTGCTGCTTTCAAACAATGATGTCAGGTCCTAAGAAGGCTGGTACGATAACTGGTGAATGGAAAGTTGGACTCATTCATTTCTTTGGGCTCTCAGGGAGAAGCAAAGAGGATAAGACAAAAAGCTGATTCTCTCTCAATCCTGGTGACCAGGAGTATGGATGAGTTCAAGCGTGTGCAAAGCAGTCTGGGAAACTGGGAAGAAGAAACCAGGCAGCTCTTACAGAATGGAAAGAATGAGAGACAGGTATCCTTTTGTTAATTCCTTGACTCAACAAATATGTATTCAACACCTACCATTGGAATAAACATGGCAAGAGGAACCATAGAAAGCTCTCTGAAGATCGTGGTGCCACTCCTTACCAAGATACAGAGACCTTGATGTAATTAGCTCAGCGCCACCCAATGAGTCAGCCCTCAAACCTAGGAATAGGACCAAGGTCTCCTAGGAGCTAACTTGGGCAGAGGTCTGTCTCCTAGCTCTGCTCCAGAAAGTACCTAGAACTTAAAAGTATGTTTTGTAAAACTTTTCATGTCCCTGTCAGTGATTTAGAGCTTGAGGCTGTTCTTTATATGGGATGTGTTGTTGGATTATAAAGTTTGCTTTGTCCCAGATTGTGGAGTGATTTGCTACAGTGCTCCTAGATTCTGCAGTGAATCACAGAATTCTGTCGTCTCAAAGAGAAATGGGTCAGGGTGATTTAGTTAGCAGGAATACATTTCCCTGGTGTATGTTACATTTACTCTAATATTGTTCTGCCTGCCTATTTTCAGAAATCAGATCAGCTGCTTTCCCGTGCCAACCTTGCTAAAAGCAGAGCTCAGGAAGCACTACGTATGGGCAATGCCACTTTTTATGAAGTTGAGCACATCTTAAAGAATCTCAGAGGTGCGTAGCCCGTGGTTGAGGTCACTTGAGAATTTTAGAGACACAATCATGACTTTGATTTATTGTGAATCCTCATATATCCCTCTGAGACTGAGTATAGGTACCTTAGGGTATTAATAGATGCTTAATAGACATCTTCCTAAAGGAAAAGTTTGTTAATATTTGATAGTGAAAAGAGAATTAAACTAGATGTCAGAAGGCTTAAGTTCTGATCTCTACTGGACCATGTGCCCCAGTTGACCTAGCAGTGTCACTGTAGGCAAGTCATGTAACTTTTTTAAAGGAACAAGCTTGAACTAAGTGATTGCCAAGGTCCCTCACAGTTTCAATATCCCCAAACTGTACAGAAATTTTTCCTTTTCTTTATGGAACCAATAAGGTGGCTTTGTGGTAATGACATAGCAAGCTTTGTCACAGCATCTGAGTCCCAGGAGACTTAGGTTTGTGCCTTGCAGAGGTTTCATTTTAGTTTCTTCCGTTTTCACTAAAGAATGAAAGAGAAGTATTCTTAAACTCTTGGGATTTTTTTTTTTTTTTTTCACAGAAATTTCCTCTCTGCCCATTGTACCTAAACCCCACCTATGTCATTGGTGGCTTCAGGTTTAAGGCTGCAGCTTGAAGTTTGGGGCTTCAAAGATTCTACTTGCTGCTAATCAATTTTGGGGTCTTAATACTCTCACAGTGGTAGGGATGCTGGGTAAGCTGTTTATGAGTTTCTCTAAGCAAAGAACTACATATGGTCCTTTCAATGCCTCCTTTAAGATGCTTTCTCCTGGACAAGAAAGAGTAATTCTAGCCACAACTTCCCCCAGCCTCACCCTGGGGTAGTAATAACAGTCTCAGGAAGTTTTCCTAAAAACTTTAGCCACTTTCACTCATTTGCGTGTTACTTTTCATCTTCATGGCAATGTTCTCTTTGCTTCATTTCAGAGTTTGACCTGCAGGTTGAAGATAGAAAAGCAGAAGCTGAAGAGGCCATGAAGAAGCTCTCCTACATCAGCCAGAAGGTTGCAGATGCCAGTGGCAAGACGGAGCAAGCAGAGGCAGCCCTGGGCGGTGCTGCTGCCGACGCCCAGAGGGCTAAGAACGAGGCTCGTGAGGCCCTGGAGATCACTGGCAAGATAGAACAGGTAAAGAGAAATCGAGATGCAGCTGGATGCCTCTCACAAGGGTGGTGTGAAGAAGAGGAAGCACTGGGCTCATCCCGTTGTGGGCCAAGGTGGCCCCAGATACGCGTGGCTGGCCTGGCATGGCCTTCTGTTCTTTGTGTGTCTCAGTGTCTCTTCTCTTCTTTGTATAAAGACACCAATCGTATTGGATTAAGGGTCCACCCTATTCTGGTAGGACCTCATCTTAACTAATTATATCTGCAACAACTGTATTTCCAGATAAGGCCACATACTGAAGCACTGAAGTTAGGACTTCAGCATATCTCTTGGGGGAGACCATTTGACCCATAACAGCTATCATCAATATCTTGATTTCAGGGTACAAAATTCTAGATCCCTTGCCCTGTCTAAGTCCTATGTCTAAGCTCCATCTTCTTACTCATTGTTCTCTTTCCTTCTACTACATGCAGCACTTTGCTTGGTTCTGGGGATCCAGAGATGCCAAATACCTAGTCCCACCTTCAATGAGCATTCAGTATAATGGGAGGAGACAGACAAATCATACTTATAACACATGTGGTAAACACCAAGTAGAAGGAGTGCTTCTTAGCTGTTGATTAACCATGAGTTCTAGAAAGCTTTTGCAACTCTAGAGAGAAAGCCTAGAGGGAAATCTTGATATCTAGACTACTTGGCCTCACTCATGGGTCATTTGGTAACTTGTGAAAACAATTTCTAATTTTAAGTCCTTTGAAGGGTAGTGACCAGTTCCATGAACCTCTTCTTTGTCCAGCTTCTAGCAAAGATACATCAGCAATTTGGTACTCCTAATAGTTTATTGATAAAGATATTAATGGGATTTGTCCTTACAAAAACAAAAACCCAAAGCTATACCCCACTCATTCTCTGTACCCAAAACTCAACTATCTCAGGGATCCTAGTAAAGTCATTTGAAAGACTGTGGCAGCAAAGAAATAAGACAGAAAATTATGTGAATTTCTCATCTGGGTTTTCCCAAACGGTTCCTATTTTGTTCACCATTTAGTGAGCATTGAAATGAGAGGGAAGCAATGTCTCACTGCTGACCCTTCTAGTCCCTAGAGACAGACCCCCAAATTAACTTGTTTGATACAGAATTTATTAAAGGATGTGTCCTCCAGTCTCACCCTCTCATTGTTCATCTGACTTATTCCATCAGCGTCTGGATGCAGCTGTATTTTTTCTGCAATTGTCTTTGGGATGTTTTCATGCCTTACCCTATCTCTCCTTCTGTTCCTGGCTCCTTTCTTCTCCCAGGAGATAGGGAGTCTGAACTTGGAAGCCAATGTGACAGCAGATGGAGCCTTGGCCATGGAGAAGGGGCTGGCTACTCTGAAGAGTGAGATGAGGGAAGTGGAAGGAGCCCTGGCAAGGAAGGAGCTGGAGTTTGATATGGATATGGATGCTGTGCAGATGGTGAGTTCCAGTTGCTTTCCACAGCAGGTCCCTTAATCTTGCCAAAATGGGAAAGACCCTTGCAAGACTGGCTTGTGCTTATTTTTCCTCAGGTGATTACCGAAGCCCAAAGAGTTGATACCAGAGCCAAGAATGCTGGATTTGCAATCCAAGACACGCTCAATACTTTGGACGGCATCCTACATCTAATAGGTATGTGGGGTATTCAGCCTCCTTCCAGCACCTGCCCCAGCTGTTTCCCCAAAGTTGCACTATAATCTAACCACAATGAATGGGAGTCTTAACTTTCCTTAAGGGTATCAGGAAATTTGATTTGTCTTCAACCCCAGATCCTTTGGGCAGATCACTTTACATTTTCTAGACTCTGTTTTACTGTCTCCAAGATG
The DNA here is from genome assembly GCA_026826555.1 of Tolypeutes matacus. Classification (NCBI taxonomy): domain Eukaryota; kingdom Metazoa; phylum Chordata; class Mammalia; order Cingulata; family Chlamyphoridae; genus Tolypeutes; species Tolypeutes matacus. The sequence goes on from JAKSZT010054304.1 coordinate 22,985,895, forward strand.
GCTCACTGAGCACCTATTGCCCTTGGTGGTGGAGGTCTGTGGGTCAAAAATATGGGTGGGTTCAGGAAACTTGACAGCTAAAAAGAAGACTAGATGGTATGAGGGCCTTACTAAGCAATCTGGACTTGATCCTTGTCTTAGTTTGCCAGGGCTACAGTGACAAATACTACACACTGGTTGACTTAAGCAACAGGAATTTATTGCCTCATGGTTTTGGAGGCTAGAAGTTCAAAGTCAAGGTATTGACAGGCCATGCTTTCCCTGGAAGTCTGTAGTGCTCTGGTGCTGGCTTGCTGCAATCCTTGGAGTTCCTTGGTTTGTGACTCTGCCTCTGTCACATGGGGATCTGCTTCATTCTCTAGCTTCTTCTGACCCCTGGATTCTACTATCTGTCCAAATTGCCTCTGTCTTATAAGGTCTCCAGTTTGGGGAGTAAGGCTCACCCTGATTCAATGTGGTTTCATCTAAATAAGATCTTTGAAGATCCTATTCACAAATGAGTCCACCCCTTAAATAATGATATCTTCAAAGGCCCTATTTACAAATGAGTTCACACCCACAGAAACACAGATTAAGATCTGAACATGTCTTTTGTGGGGACATGATTCAATCCCTGACAATTCTGAGAAGTCAGTGGATGATTTTAAACAGAGGGATAACATCACCACTGTATATTTCAGAAAGATCACTAAGGCAGCTGAGTGGGAGAGAGCTTGAAGGAGAGTTAGAAAGAAGCCAGGGTGAGCTCCCTTAGGAGATTTTTGAAATAATGTAGGAGAGATGTGATGGGAGCCTGGTCTAAGGCACTAGAAGTGATGAGGGGAAAGATGTAAAAGAAGATTCTCCAGTCTGTGAAGGTAAGAATCACTTGCTGATTCTGCTGCCTGTTCCTCACCCAAACCACAGTTATACCTGGATTTAACTAATTGAGAAAAGCTAAGCTTTCTGGGTAGATAATGCAGAGGAAATGTAAAGAGAATAGGTCCACGAGAATAGGTCCACAAATTTTAGGGTAAAAAGGGTTTGAGGCCACAATGTACCAGGGAATCAGGTGTCCCCACAGTCATTCCCAAAAGAAAACTGATTTCAACTAAAATTCTGGGTATAGGTGGAACTAATATCAAATCCTTTTTTGGCATTCTTTTTTTTTTAATCAAACTTGGACGAGTGCAGATATAGAACTAGGGATTAGGTCATATATCTTATGTCAGGAAAAAGCTTGGTTCTACTTTTCCAGTTCAGTAGAATGACTAAAACCTGAGAGACCAATATTGTCAGTGTTGTTATATTAATGGGTCTGCTTGTGATCCAATAGAGGTAAAATACCCTCTAAGGGTAAAGAACTCCCCCAGCTGAGGTTTTAGCAGCCATGTGTAGTGTTCTGAAAAAGTTAATGAAACAAAAGGGGCCTTTAAAGAGAAAACAAGAGAGTGTGGAGAAGAAGGTAGGTGGGGACTATTAGACATTTATTATGTATAAGGCACTATGCCAGGTATTTTCATGGTGTGATATTTAAATCTTGTAAAACTCCTATGAGGTGAGTTTTTTGGTTTTATCTTACAGAGGAGTAAACCGAGGCTCAGAGAGGTTAATGATGACTCTGAGATCACGTGGTAAACTGTGGAGGCAGGATTCCATGGGAACCATGGTCTCTTTGTCCAAATGCCATGCTCTTTTCTAGAAGCTCATGCTGCCTTTCCATGGACATGGTTGTTTTGTCCCCAGGCTTATTTAACTTTCTCAGCATGCCATAGAATCCTAAATTCTTGAATTTTCCTCTGCCTCCAGGTGAAGAACAGATCCACTGTGTAAACATTCTTATTATGGTGTTGTTTCTATTCTACTGGCTCCCTTGAGTCCCTGAACAGTAAAACAATAATTACTCTAAATGTATTTAAAAAACAAAAACAAAACTCATGCGGTCAAATTCCAGCACTGAAGCTCAGATACATGAGGCAGCCTGACCTTGGGTTTGAATTGACTGAGGGCCACTGAAGCCTATTTGAACCAAACTGGTCTAGCCCGGTATCCTTCATGCTGACATTAGTTTTAGATAGTTTATGGGTAAAACATACCTGAACAAATACTGTGTCTTAATTTTGTATTGTAAATAAACTAATATCTAGCCAAATTCCCACTAGTTGGGGCCAGAATGAATTCTTACATCATTTCCTAACAGCTGAATCCATCCCCCAAATAGCAAAGCATACCTTGGCTTTCATAAACCCTGAACCCCAGCCAGTTTCTAAAGGTCTTCTAATCGAAAACAGCAAAATATTTCCTAAAGGTGGTTCAGAAAACATAATTTGGAGTACACTCTAGTCCTAAGGGTGAGCCGAGCTGGACAGACATCTTGGACAGTGCTCAGTCCCCAATGACCTTTCGCCTTCATCTTTTCAGAGCATGAACTGTTGACCCTAATGGGAAAGGAGAAACTCAGTCTTCATATTGCTGAACTATAGAGCTCAAGGCTTGAACTGGACGGCTCACAGCTCAGTAAATTGGGTAGTGTTCTTAGAACTTTTTCCAGGTTTTTAAGTTTCAAACAAGCCTTTTTAAATGCATGGCATACATGGCATACCATTTGCTCTGGGCAGGTGGAAACAAGAATTAGTTAAATGTAGGAAAGAGCCCACATGTGTTCAAGGAAATCTGACCACAGCTTTTCTATGTTAACTTCTTTCCCATTTCCTAAAATAGACCAGCCTGGTAGTGTGGATGAAGAGAGGCTGATCTTACTGGAGCAGAAGCTCTTCCGAGCCAAGGCCCAGATCAACAGCCAACTGCGACCTTTGATGTCAGAGCTGGAAGAGAGGGCACGTCGACAGAGGGGCCATCTCCATTTCCTGGAGACAAGCATAGATGGGATTCTGGCTGATGTGAAGAACCTGGAGAACATTAGGGACAACCTACCCCCAGGCTGCTACAATACCCAGGATCTTGAGCAACAGTGAAGATTCTCTACTGAGGTTCTTGGAACACTGACCAAAGAGCCATTTCATGTGGGTGGGGTGGGATGGGGACATTTGAACATGTTGAATGAGCGTGCTCAGGTCAATCGAACCTGGCTCCATCCTTGCTACCTTGGCCAGGCAGATGTCTTCTTGCACCAGAGTGATACCATTTGCTTCCTGATGTTGGGCAATGAGGCAAATAGCATTGGGTGTGAGATGGATCAAGGACCTGGACCCCAAAGAGTACACTGGATGGAAGGACAAACCACATGGGCAAATGTTTGCTTCAGGATTGTCATAAACTGTGAGTCCTGGAGTATGGACAAGAGCTGCTGGGTTATAATCAGTTTATTCTTTGAGTAATGTGACCAAAGGAACATTTTCTAACTTTGCTCAGGCAAAAATTTTTCCTAATGCCAGAACACAGAGTGAAATCTAGTCACACCATGGCCAGTAAAATATTATTGCCTCCTACTGTCCAATGCAAGTTTCTTGTTTATCAGAGGTCCTTCTACCTACCACCCAGTTCATTAATATGTCTTCCACTTTCAAGGTGGAAGAAGACAGTGATGGAGTGAGGAGCTGGAAGGCAGGCCCATTTGAAGCAATGGCACCTGGGACCCTGTCACCTAGTTCTTCTGGATCTGGGAGGGGCATCTTTCCTCCTGATGATGCCATGGCAGTTTAAAGACTGTATTTTTATTAAAGCTTTTCCTACCAGTAAAGCAAACATTGGGAAGGTATTTACTTTTGGGTTTCAAAGTGATAGAAATATGTGGCTGGCTTGGTCATTGAAAGAGATGAAATTATCTAGACTTATTTATCCAAATTCAATCCTACTCTTTAAACAGTAAAAGATATACACATATATGTATTTTACCTTATTCTTCCCCTTTCTCTCTCCTTTTAGCAGAGAATGTTCCTACCTATACTTGAGTTGGGTAGAATATATCCTTCCTTCCATCCTTCAATCCACCCATCCTTACAACAAATATTTATTGAGTACCTACTGTGTGCCAGGGGCTGGGGGTACAGTGGTGACATAGTCTCTGCCCTCATAGTGTTGATTATCTAATGAGGAAGACAGGTATTTAAAAAAATAAATTTAAACTTACAAATCTTGTTTATCACAAGCTGTGTTTATTGCAGTAACCCCCTGATTTGCAACTTTTTTTCTCAACAGAACATATGTTGCAAGACATTCCCATGGGGGCACTTGGGTTTTGGCAAAGTTGAGGTAGGTCTGGGTTGTGCACAGTTTTCTGCATTCCAGCTGTCACTGTGCCTTTCTCACAACTGATTGCAACAGACCACTGAGTCATGATAAGACCATTGGGAACTGCTGGAGTAACTTCCACCTTTGGCTCAGAAACTTTAGTGCTGCCTTGCCTCTGTATTTCCTTGGCTTTTCATGGACATGTTTTTAAATAAAGAACAATCATTAGATGTCTGTGGTCAGTTTCTGATTTATTAAACTCTTAGCCTAAGGTGGAGGTTCCAGAGCCATAGAAACTAAAATGCCATGGAAATAATGATGGGTCCCGGACTTATCACCTCTAATTCCTGTTTCTGAGTCTCTTGTTTTGCCCTTTCCAACCAGGAAAGCCACTTACCAGATTTCATTGGTGTTGTCTCCTAAGTATGAAGAAGGATTTATTTCTGTAATAATTCAAGCTGGGGTTGGGGGAATAAAACATGTTTTTCTCCTACTTTTCATCAGCTATAAAATGAAGATAAAAATCAGTAGTTTGAGGTACATTGTCATGCTTTTGATAAGTTAGGAAATATTAACCCTGAATTGGCCATCTACCCAAATGGCTGAGGGAAGTTGTCTGCATCTATCCCTGTTGACTCCCCAAATTCTGACAGGTCTGATCACTTTGCTTTGTCTTCTGTGGAAGTGAGCTTATAAATCCCATCTTAGCAACTCAACCACACATCCTACAAATCTCTCATGGTAATTAGCAACTAGTGCCCAAAAAACATATGTGTACTAACTGGACTAGATTAATGCTATATCACATAGACCCCAAAATGTGCAATGACTCAAACACAATAGATGTTTCTTATTTGCTCCAAATAACAGACTGCATGGAGAACAGGTTGGCAAGGGACCCTCCATATATTCCTATCAGAGGCTCTGCCATTTACCACATGTGACTTATAAGGTAGCCCTGGGGATTGTTCCCATTCCAACTAGGTGGAAAGGCAAAAGAATGAGCCATGTGGGAGGTTTTGAGGGGAGAGGCCTGGGAGGGTGTGGCAGTTTGAAGTTCTTTTATGAATCCCAAAAAGAAAAAGATTGTGTTCTTGGACTAATCCATTCCTGTGGAGACCCAATTGACTGGACTACGTCAGTGAGGCATGATTCAAGTTGGGTCTCTGTCCTCTTACTGGAGCATCATATAAACGGAAACACAGAGAAACACACAGGAAAAGGAAGCTCTGCCATTTTTTACCCTGCCATGTTAGAGAGGACTTGAGGATCACTAGCAGCCAACGCTTAAGCACGAAGCCCCCAAGAAGCTGGGTCCACAGAGCAGCTCAAGGCTGAAGAGACGAGCCACATGCCTGATGGCCCACAGCTGAACTCAGGAAGAGAGCGAGCAGCCAAGACTGAGAGAGGAGGCCTGGAAAGAGACAAGCCCTGTGCCTGGTTGTCCACAGCTAAAATCCAGGAGACAGTAGATTCTGGAGGGGAAGGCAGAGACCTTGGCAGAGATCAGTGGCCATCTTTGCCATGTGGCAGGATCCCAGGATCACTAGTAGCTGACTTGGGTGAGAAAGCATCTCTGCTGATGCCTTGATTTGGACATTTCATGGCCTTGGAACTATAAACTTTTACCCTAAATAAAATCCCCATTATAAAAGCCAACCCATTTCTGGTACTTTGGCAAACAAACACATAGGGGCTGTCATCACTTCTCACATTCCACGGCCCAGAACTCAGTTTTATGATCACATCTAACTGTAAGCTACTTCTCAGTGGCAATTCTACATTATGGAAGGGAGGAGTACGTCAAGGGTGCCTGGCTACCTGTCTCAGCCAAGTGTAGTAGTAGACAGTATATATGCTGAGGATCTTGGTGAGGGATCCTATTAGTTAATAAATAAGACACAAGAATTCATAGAAAAATTCCTCAATGGGATAGATTAAGAAAGTCCTAAGACTGTCTTCCCTGAAAAAATGGAAGATGATCCCTAAATAGAGATGGGGAATAGACTCCATTGATATAGAAATTATTCCCCCATGTCTGAGGACCTGACTGTCTGCCCCTAAGAAATGAGAAGGGGCATGTGGGTTGGAGATAGCCCACCAAGGACCTAGCTTCCTGTTGCCAGTCTTCATATGTTGGACCATGCCAACCTAAGGGAACTTTCCTTCCAGTTTCTCACCAGTGTTTGTAATTTGTAATGGAAAATCTGCTTCTCCTTCTTCTCTCAGAGTTTTATGGTTTACTGTGCTATTGGTAAGCTATTACACACATCACCATCTACTTTGACTCAGAGGGATTTCTGTTTGGAGAGAGACATAGAAATGAAACTGCCCATAGACTACTGTAACTTCTCCTTAGAGTTGTATTTCTGATCTTATCCCAGGATGTGGTTTCTCTTCAGTACTCTTGGGAGACTGGAGGAAAGGGTAAGAAGACACTTAGTCATGCCCAATGTTTGGACCAAGTTTCAAGGACCAGGAATATGTTTATTGTGTCTTCATTTAATGTTTTGTGTGGCCTTGGGAATGTTATGGATTCTTGCTGTTGTTCCATTTTCCCAACTGGAAAGCACAGTTTACTGTTTCTCTCTGCTTTCTTTGTACTGTTAGCTCTGTAGAACTTCCCAAGAAATTCCAAGATCTGAAGCTTACTGTTGAGTCATAAGGGCTGAAATGTGTATGCCTAATTCATATCTGTATCTATATTTTATAAGCTAATTTAACTTAGTAAATTATACCAGTGTTTATATCCAATTTTAAACAAGTTCTCATCATTACACACTCTCAGGTCAGAGATAAACCCAGTGTTTAGTTTTGTAAACAAAATGGCAAAAACATAAACACAATATACAAGGCTCAGGTATGTGGGTTTGTGCCACCAAACTCACATGCATACACATGAAGCTGGCTAATCTCAATTTTAAACAAGAAACACACTGAGAACCAAAATGATTTTTTAAAAAAACAAACCTCACCGGATAAACAGCTCACCCTTAAATTAGATGGCCTAATTGGGAATTGCTATTTCACCTTCCGGATCATGGCTGACAGTAGCTAATAGCAACCCCAGTTTAGACCCAAGCCAATACAGGATATGTGTTACAACTAAAGATGAAATAAGAACTAATAATCACAGCAGGATTGAACAATTAGCATATTATTCAATTTTTGTTTACATTTCCAAAATAAATGGTGGACATAACAATTTCTGTCTTACTTAAAGTCTTTTGTGCCAGGAACTTAATCAAGTTTTTAATTTTCAAAAATATATTTTTGTTTCATAAATAATTTCATCAAGGAGCCAGAGTTAACCACACAGTACAATACAGATTAGGTAGGATCTAAGATTTGATTTTGTAAAAATGAGAAAACTTAGTCATAATTTAAAAATTTGCCAATTATTCTTCCCTGCTGTTATTCTTTGAGAGGACTTTATATTCTTACATGTTACACATGTGGAATCAGCTGACTCCTGTTCCACATCCATTTTTACAACTGTCAATGCCTGTCAGGTAAGACTATAAAGAAAAAGTCATTAATTCTGCAACCCACAGAGATGATTCTGGATCAAGACACCACACTCTAGTACATTGCCTTATTTATTAACATAATTGAAACATTTTGCTAATAAAACTCTTGTCCATGACTATTCTAGCAACAAACTTTTACTCAAAATATTTCACTGTGAAGGGTGTTGCAACTCGAATGTAGTCTTTATTAACGAACAGATTTACATAAAGCAAATCTTACTCTTAAAATGGCAGATTCAGTGACCAAAAAGTGATTCAAAAAAAAAAGCTTCCCCTTCCCCATGCCAATCCTTGAGACCATCTGAATCAAGCAGAGCTCTGAGCTATGGGCCTAGACTGAAAGAGAAGGGAAGGAGCTGTAATTCATTCCTAACTAACTGAAACAGGCTGAGAGGACACTCCAAACTTCCACTACAAAGAAACTACAGAGAGATGAGTTTACTGGGCAACTATAGGAGGATGAATTTGACAGAGCATGTTCATCATCAATGCCCAATGCTCTTCCTAAGGCAGGCCATCCTATTTGGATGCGCTACAAAATCAGTCCTTCCTTCCATCCTTCCCATCTCATCTGTTGGCCTGCCTGCAGTAGCTTTGGGAGAGAGCCTGAACTTTTCATATTCTACGGATTTATTTTTGCATCACTCTTTTGATGAATAAAATATGACAAGCTTCTCTTAGTCCCCTAAAAGAGCATATATGTGTATCAGTTTGGGGAGAGTAGATTTGGGTTGTTAGAGTAAGAATCGTTTCTCCCTGCAATACCCTGCCTTTTACTGTAGTTTGATTGTTGAGTCTCGCTTTATGCTTCATTCAAACAGGAAGTTCTTTCTGAGAAGCTGGAGCATGAGCCTAGAGAACTGTAGGAGAAAGGCTGACAAAGCTGAGACAGGACCGGCGTCTCTAGAAGCTCTAACTCTGGGTTTCAGGCACTTCAGTAAGAGGCTTTCCTCCCCTGTTCCTATGTACATTCAAGGAAAATGAAAGCAGGAAGGCCTCAAAGGCTGTCTGGGGGAGGGGGTGTGACTCAGGCACCCACAAGCAGCACAGACCCCCGAGGACCATTCCCTAAGGAGGTCATGGATACAAAGTGTTTCCCCTTGCCTGTTCTTACTCACATCAGCCACTTTCAGAAAAATGGGAGGGACATTTCTTATTGGTGGGCAGGAAAGTGAGACTCCTCTTGACACTGTCATTTCAGTCCACGATTTTCTCATGACCTCTGAGCCATGCCAGCTTTGGGTTGGACTTTGTAGGAAGAAGCAGAACCCCAGAGGGTGAAGTCAGGGACTAGAGGTCATCCTGTTGGCACCTGGGGCCTCACCTCAGACTCTGAGTCATCTTTCTGCTGTTGGCTGTGCCTGAACAGCTATAACAGCCACCCTGACCTACAGCAAACAAAGAATGGGGCAGGGTGGGGAGAGGAGGATTCTACACAAGAAGGGGATTCCCTTTTCCTTTCATTAAAGGAAAGCCATTTTTAACGTGAGCCCTGTGACCCACCAAGATAGGATCTGTCCCATTTCATTCCTAGAACACTGTTTCTTCTAATGCCCCTGTTCCTTTCCTTAACTCACCTTACCTCACTCTCTCATCCCACATGACTTCCTTCCTGCCACCCCCCCTACCCCCCACTGAGCAGGCAGAGCCAGCCCACTTCCTTCTCCTGGGTTGTGGACTAAAGGGGTTTGACCACAGAGTCCAGCAGAATAATAGCAGGAGACCTAAGAGACAAAAGAAATCCTGTCTTTCTCAGGTCTGCTCATATGGCTCCATCCGACTGGCTTTAGGACTCTATCCATAAACTCCATATCTTTGCACATGCCATGTTTCCCCAGGAAATCCAGTACCCTGTTTACCTGTGTTTCATTTCCTGTATCCTCCCTAGCCTTCTACAAAGCAATCTTTTCTTGACTTCAGAGCATCAATTTCTGGGATTCCCTCCAAGCTATTGAAATATCTTGATTTCTATGGGAAACCTAGCTAGGGCCTTCCTCACCATCATATCCTTCCCTAAGACAGGCATACACAATGCCATGTCATGAGAGCACCTGGGACAGACACAATTTAATCGACAGTGGCCAGGTAAAGGCTTGGGAAGGGAAGAAACCACATGTTACCCAGGCAGCCTCTCAGGGAACTGCAGGAAGATGCAATGGCCTTAGGGTGGGGGGAAAGATATCCTCTCACCAGGCTCTGCACTTGCTGTGTGACCTTGAACCAGCCATTTAATCCTGTGGATCTCTGCTTCCTCATCTTTTAAAGGAAAATGTTGGATCGACTGAACTCTCAAGTTTTTTCCAGTTTTATGATTCCATGAGTCTTAGCCAAACATTGAGACCCAAAAATAGGATCTCCCTTCCCTCCTCTGGAGATCATTTCCACAATCTGAGAGGCATAACAACCCCTTTGATGCTACTCTACTATGCTCCTCTGCTGAATCCAGTTCCTTTCTCTGGAGCCTATCAAAGGATGTTGCTGATGTGAAAATACGTAAAGAACATTGTCCCTGGGTCAGATCCAGCCTGTCCCTCTGGGCCATAGATGCTACTAGTTTTTTATCAAAGATATCTTACCTCTTGGGGACCATTCCTCAAAGACAATCAGAAACCCAAGAGGGAAGCGGATGTGGCTCAATCGATAGGGCTCCCGTTTACCATATGGGAGGCCCCGGGTTCGATTCCCCGGGGCCTCCTGGTGAAGGCAAGCCAGCCTGTGCGGCGTGGTGAGCTGACGCAGCAAGATGACGCAACAAAGGGAGACAAGTAGACACAGAAAAATGCACAGCAAATGGACACAGCGAGCACAAGCTGCAAGGGGGGATAAATAAATAAATAAAAAATCTTAAAAAAAGAAACTCAAGAGCCAGAGACTGGATGTGAGTCACAGAATATAAGATAATAATTTCCTTTGGCTGTCCAAGCAGGACATGAGTAAGGCCTTAATAACCAGAACGGAGTCTGTCCAACCATGTTTCTAGGGGTGGCAGAAGAAGGTGGGAAGCTAGGGAGAAAAGGGTGAAACTGCCAAAGGCCATTGGGCTTAGTGGCTCCTGACTAGGCCAAGGTCTCTCCTGTGTGAACCCCATCCCCTCTTGGACAGATCTCATCCAGTGGTTACTGTGGCTGCTGGGTCTGCAGGAAATATGGCTCAGCCCCCAGAAACAAGGCCAAGGCATTGTTTCACAAGAAAGAATTGACATCAGGTACTATCTGTGTTACCTCAGCTAGGCAGGGTGAGAATCAGAATAACAAATTGCATTTTTGTAAATCATTCTAGGTTTATAGGATGGAAGAGATATTTCCCAACCAAATGGACAATAAATAACCCCAATTAGCAAAGATTTCTAAGGGTGAGTGAATTCCTAGTGTGTTTTATTTAAGAAATTACTGCATTATCAGGATTTGGCCTTGCATATGGAATTCTTCTCAGAAGCAGGAATGTGCCTAAGAATGGCCCCCAAGGGCTTAGACTGGTGATCTGAAGGTTCTTTGGAAATTCCTGGGCTGGCAGAAAACCCACACTTTGCCCATCAGCTACAGCCCAAATAAGTAAATGTACAGATGCCAACAGGATGGGGCTTAAGAAATTAGGATGGACTGGCTTTGTGTGATCATAGGCCCAGAGCATCAGGAAAATGGTCTTCTGAAACAGGAAATGAACTCAAATTCTTCTGAGAAAACTGGCTATTCCCAGACTTGTCTCCCAAATTTCAGAACCTTAAGGTCTCACTCCTGGTCAAAGGCTGTGTGTGTATGAGAGTGTGCCTGTGTGTGTGTGTATGTGTGTGCTGGGAGAGGGGAGGTGGCTTGGCCTTCTTTACTGGGTACAACCTTGATGCATTTATTGAGTGTGGATGCTGGCTAGGGCAGCCTATCAAAAGGGAAGTAATACCACAAGAGTGCATCAAAGACTACAAACATAAAGAACTGTGGGCACTGATTTCATCCAAGTTCCATGAGAAGTGGAGGTAAAAAAAAAAAAAGAAAGAAAATAGCCCTTTGTGGTAAAGGGCATGCTGGGAAGGCGAGTGCCAGAGCCGCCTCCCCAGAGCATGCTGGGAGGATGGGCACCAGAGCCGCCTCTCTAGAGCATGCTGGGAGACCGATTCCAGTACATCTCCAAGGACTGCACTTCCCCCTACTCCCATTCCTGCTCCCTCTCCCACCCCCAACCCAAAGACTAGGGGAAAGTTTGTCCAAAGGTGACTGTGGAATAGGGGATGCCATGGTTCTCTGCAGGTCCCCCACACTGTGGGGGTTAAGTCTGTAAGTGGGGAGAACAGTCAAGATGAGGAGATGGAGAAACAGAGTCAGGAGAGAAATACGGGGACTAACAGAGACTGCAGGGACCAGTGTGTTGGTGGAGGACGAGGGAAGAGTGGAGTAGAGGGCTGTGTAGCTGCTAGCCGGAGGCGTTGATGTACAGCTGGCTCTTGAGGATGTAGTCGATGACTGGCTGGGTCAGGTAATCCACGACATGGCCATCCCCGTGCTGCAGAGCCAGCCTGGACAAGAAGAAGAGATGGTTGATTAGATCATTGTCCCTGAAGCAATTCAGGAGGACCAGCCGATTTACTCTCTTTCAGCAAAAGGGATCGAACTAGCAGGTTCAAACACCCTTTTACCAGCCTTTTTCTTTAGGTTGTGTAAATAGCATCTATGTTAGGGAAAGCTCTCTTGGCTTCAAAATTCCTCCCCCACCCTAGGGACACCATTTTATCCTGGCTCTGAAACTTCCTAACTGAAGGACTTTGGGAAAATTATTTAAACCCCTCTCTCCTTCCATTTTCTCCTCTCTAAAATGAAGATAATATTTTTGCAAATGTCTTTCAGCTATTAAAAAGATTAAACGAGTCATATGCAAAGCACTTAGGAGAGTGCCAAGCACGCAGTAGGCCCTTTAATGTAAGTATTAGTGATTATTGTTTCATTTCTTTGGTTTCCTCTCCCAAGCTGGTCTCATGATGGGTAACACGAAAGGGAATTTCACTTCTTTTGTTTCCTACAGGAGCCTGCATCTGTAAGCACTGGGGGCACATGGAGAGAAGGCACCCATAAGTATGAAGGGGCTCCAGTGACACACTTTGGCTTCTGCACGGTTTTGCTCCAGCCTTGGTCTGGCTGCTTTTCCTTCTCTCCTCATATGATAGTCTTGGGAATGTCAGGCTCCGAGGGGTTTTTGCAAAACTTCGTCTACTTTTGCATACATTTATATTCTAAAAGGCACCTGAGTCCTGTCCTGTGGGGTCTCCCTGGAGTCAGGCTTGCTGCCTTTGCAAGCTAGGTTGCTAAGTGTCTCCTCATCACAGTAAAGCTTCTTGAAAAAGTTGCCAAAAAAAAAAAAAAAAGTTGCCTACACCGGAGGTTTCCATATGCTAATCCCAACTTCACCAGAATCACTAGGGAAGGAGATCCCTAGGCCTAATCCCCAGAAATTCTGATTCAGTGGCACTGAATAGGACACAGGAATTTGTATTTTTGTGTAAGTTTTTTATTGTGATTCTAATGTTTGAACCACAGCCTTCCCTTCTCCACTCATTGTTGAGTTTCTGCTCTCACCTCCCAAGTGATGTTACTCTTGCAAGTATCATCAAACTTACCTTCCAGGGAAGTACAATGGACTTTTTTTAAGGTCCTAGGTTCATTTGATTGCTCTAATACATGTGACATGGATGACAGTGCTTTCCATCTCTGTATCTTCTCCTGCCTTGGTTTATGGACCACCACTACTGGTGGTTTCTGATTGCTCCATAGCCTTTGAAATGCTTATGTTTCCCATAGCTTTCTTCTCTTCTTAGTGACAATCCCTGTGAGCTCCAGCATACCTGTAGCCTTAACTTACACTTCTATGCTCATGGCCATCAGGTTTAGACTCTCAGACCTCTATATTCCATCTATCTCACCATTCTACCAGATATTTCCTGTTGGGGCTTGTGGTGGAGACTGTTGACTGGCTTGTCTTTGTTCCTTTTTCCATTTTGTAATAGAACATGTCAAGTGTTAGCTAGGCATATGGTTACCAAGCAACACAGTTTCTCTACCAGCCTCCTTTGAAGCTAGGTGTGGCCACGTGACCAAGGCTGAGGCACTGGGATGCAAAGGGAAGTGATATGTGCAACTTTGAGTCATCCTTTTAAAGACAAAGCTTCTTGCCATGGTCTTCACCTTGCCCTTTCCCACTGGCTGAGAAAAAGTCATTGCAACAGCTGCACACCCAGAGATAGAAGCTTCAAATGAAGAGGCCAGAGATATCAGTCCCTTTTGACTGTTCAGTGAGAGGGAAATAAACATCTATCTTATTTAAAACTCTGAGTACTGGGGTCTTTTAAGTATGGCAGCTTGGTCTGTAACCTTCCTGATACTGTATTTCATAAGCACTTCACAGTAGAGTCCCAAACTAAAACATCCTCTTCCCCCTCATACCAGCGCTCACTAGTTAAATGGGTTGAACCCCTTTAAAAGCAAATGATTGGACACAAATAAATGAGGTCCAGGCAGGAGGCTAAATACCACAGCAGCAAGTGCCAGCAGTACCTAAGGGTCTATCTTGCCTGAGGAGGGTTGTATGGACACGTGTGGGCCAGTTTGGCCAATGTCTCTCTGGCCTTTTGTCAAACATACCTGCTCTTGGTTGAACTGACAACAGACATGGGATGGTTGACGTCATCTTTTACGACCATGATGTTGTTCTAAGGATAGAGCAGAGAGAATCAGTTGCCAGTCCATCATACTGAACTCTTTTTTGCTCCCTCACTCCTCCAGCCTCCCAGGCCTTTTAGAGAAAGGCTATATCACAGAGCTATATTACCATGATGATTGGGGGTGGGCTTACTTTGTATTTTCGGAGTATTGAGGAGTGGTTCATGATCCGGTCTGTGTCAGCTGCATCCCGTGGTACCACCACGATCCCAAAGTCTCCAACAATCACCTCCATCTGAAGAATATACACATACATACAGTGAGAGAGAGAGTCTTTGGGTGAGACCATGAGTTCAAATCCCTGCCAAGCAACTACTTAGCAAGGTGGAGCTATCTTCCATGTGGAACCCCAAGATTTAGTTCCAAACTTGGCTTCTCTGGCCATCCCCATCGGTCATCTTCACGTAACCATCCTAGCTCCAGTATTACTGGAATGAGTGGGAACCTTGTCTGACACACAGAAGATGCTTAATAAAAGACTTCTGGACTGAATGAATAAATGCACTCTCACATGTCTGGGCAAGATCTCTCCAACTCCAGAGGCTCCTGTTGAGTTCATAATGCTGTGGAATAACATGAAGGACACATACTCCTTACCTGATAGATACCCTCACAGGTGAAACAGATCCCATTGCCCAGCAAGCACACCTCATTGTTCAGCTGGACATTACAAGAGGAACCGCACTGAAGTGCTCCCCTGGCTGGCCCACATAAAAGCTGCTGTGAACCTCAAGGACAAAAAAGAGCATAGAAGTGCTTGGAATGCACCGCTGTATGCATAGTCTGTCTGCCTATGCAGAGGATTATTATTATTGGGGCCACCTCTGAGATCAGCCTCTGATAGAAGCTTTTTGTCACTGTGAGGAATAAAATCTACGTTGTATTTTTTAAAAATGAACACTTTTGCTTTCTTTTTCTGGTTATAGAAGTAATACAAACTTGGAAAATCCAGAAAAAAAAAAAAAAAAAAATCAACCACAACCACACAATCCAAGTAACCACAATTAACAATTTTGTGTAGTTCTATCCAGTGTTTTCCTCTATACATGTATGAAATAGGTGTATATACCCACAATTGGATTAAACTGCAAAATTCATCATTTTATCTACTTTTTTCACCTAGCATTATATTGTGAGCATTTTCTCATATCACTGAAAGTTATTTCAAGACATAATTTTAAAACAGTCTGTATAATATTTCATTATTTGACCATAGCCTGGTATACCATGATATATTAAAACAATCCTTTATTGTGGAACTTGCACACTTACTTCTGATTTTTTGCAATTATAAATAAACTTTGATGATGATCTTTATTTTTTATTTTTTATTTATTTATTTTTTTATTTTACCGGGAGGTCCCGGGGATCGAACCCAGGTCCCTCCATATGGCAGACAGACGCCCAACCATTTGAGCCACATCCGCCCCCCGATGATGATCTTTATACATAAGTCTCTCACCACAGCTCTGATTATTATCTTTTTGTTGTTGTTGTTTATTTATTTACTTTATTCATTTTAAACGCCCCCTTCCCCATTTGTTGTTTTGTGTCCATTCGCTGGGCAATTATCTGTGTCTGTTTTCCTGCCATCTCTTCTCATCCTCCTCCTCCAGTCTTTGATTCTGGAGACCTCCGATGTAGGAGAGAGGTGTTCTGCCAACTGCGCCACCTCGGTTCCTGGTTTTCAGAGCTTTTGGAGCATCTCGTCTTGTCTTTCCCCTGCGTCTCTCTCCTGTTACGTCATCATCTTGCTGCATGGCTCCCGGGGCCTGGCGGCTCACTGGCACACAGAGCCTGGCAGCCCATGAACCTTCTATATATTTTTTTTCCATTTTACCGAGAGGTCCCGGGGATCGAACCCAGGTCCCTCCATATGGCAGATGGACGCCCAACCATATGAGCCACATCAGCCCCCTCTGATTATTATCCTTAGGATAGAAAGTAAAATAATTGGATGAAAGGATATGAACTGGACATATCTCGAGCTCCTGAGACATAATACCAAGTTGCTGTCTGAAGCTTGTGCTCCAGCTTGTGCCAACTTTTCTTTTCAAAGGGCCTGAAAGTTATAACATTAAAAATGACTTGGAGGGAAGTGGCTGTGGCTCAATCGATAGGGCTCCCGTTTACCATATGGGAGGCCCCGGGTTCGATTCCCAGGGCCTCCTGGTGAAGGCAAGCCCAACCCACGTGGTGCGGTGAGCTGACGCACCAAGATGACCCAACAAAGGGAGACGAGCAGACACAGAAAAACGCACAGCAAATGGACACAGCAAGTACAAGCAGCAAGGGGGGGATAAATAAAAAAAAATTTTAAAAATGACTTGGATCTAGCCTGGGCACATTACTATTCAGGTCTTGCCAATTATGGGTCCCAAGCAGGGGGAGGAGTGGGGAAGGCAGGTTGCTTCTAAGCAGCAGTCATTGAGCAAGACCTGCCTTTGGGGTAAGGGACCCTGATTTTTTCCCCACAATTCTCCAAACTAGTGCCACAAAAAAACAGACAATATAGAGCACTGTTGGCCCTCCTTCTCTACCAGAGGAATTCTGTACCAGCCAAATCCCACTTCTGATTTTTTGGTTATATGTGTCTGTGTGTGTGCCCTCTGGCATTTCCATCCACCTGTATCCTGCTTTTACCATTTGCTTCCAAGTGGAGCTAGAGTTGCAAGTGAAACTCGGATAATGCTGAAGTAAAACTTGGCTGAAGGAGGGAAATTGTGGAGAGGAGTTAAAAGCTAGGTGTAGAATCAGAGTCCCCATTGACTCGTGCCTTTTGGAAGATACAGAACATTTTACAGCATGCTTCATCTATCACTGCTGTTCAGATGGGGTAAACTGACACCAAGCCTTTTGTCCTATATACAAGGAATGTTTCGGAAAGGCAGGGCAGGGAGGTAGATCCAACTCCTCCTGGTATAGATTTTAGAATATTGCATTGGGACTCACTATTCAGAAGGCAATCTAAGGCACTGCTGCTTAAACTTGAATGTACATTAGATTTACTGGAGGAGCTTTCAAAACTTCTAAAGCTCAGCTCACATGCAAGACCAATTAAATCAGAATCTCTGGGAAGGGGACCCAGGCATCAGAATTTTTAAAAATAAAACTCCTCAGGTGATGCCAATATGCAGCCAAGTTTGGGAACCAGGGGTCTAAGTACTGAATTACAACTACAGAGAAATTGGTAGGGAGGGCAGCGGAAGAGATTGGGAAAAAAGAGAAGAGAAAAGAGAAGAGAGGAGGAGAATCCATCCATGCTGGTAGACATGGAGAATCCTAAACTGCCTGGCTATGTAGATGTTTCAAGATATCTGGTGTAGATTGCATGATGTGGGATCTACCTTTAACTTGATTCTGAGAATTTGATGGATGTTTCATATTCTATGCATGAAAGAAGGGGGCTATTTAAAGCGCGTGTTCTTGTTTAGAGCATGAAAATAATGACTCTTAACAGCAGGCAGGCCTCATGAGCAACTTGCCCTGTGGGTGATACTAATGCAGCTGCTGCTCTCCACTCAGCACCTAATGATGTGAGTACCCAATCAACAGCAGCGCCAGGCTGCTCCGTGGGTGGCAAGCAGATGGAGACCTTGCTGCTTGAGATTTTTTCCCTTTCCAGAAACAGGTGAGGGCAAATAGTCTCGCTTCCTGGCAATCACAGGTGGGATGAGGCAGACAGGGCCACAAGACAAGAAACACAGCTATAGCACAACCAAGTGGCATCTCTGTAGTTCAGGGCAGAGACTGCAAGCTCTGCTCCTTCCACTAGACACTAAGGCATAGGCTGGAGGGTGTTTGTGTGTATTGGGGTAGAAGAGAGTTGCCAGGTGCTAAAGGTGGTGGGGTGTGTCCTCAGTGCCATAGGCACCCACCTCCTTCCAGGGGACCTCAGCCATCAGTCCCACCCCCCCATTCCCGGTCTTCCCTGGATCTCCGGGACACCATCCTCCCGTGGTTTCCTCTTGCCTCTCTGGCTGTTCCGTCTCATCAGCCAGGCCTAGAACCAATGGAGTCCCTCCAGCCACGGTCCATAGGCCTCTTTTCTTTTCTAGCTACACTCTCACCCTTGATGATTTCATTCAGTTTCAAAGTTTTACAGACACACTGAAGGCTCCCAAATTAATATCTCTAACATGGCCTTCTCTGCTGAATTTCAGACTCACATATACAGCTGCCTTTTCAAAATCCTTACTTGTACGGGGCATCTCAAACTTCAGATGTTCAAAACCAAGTCTCCTGAATCTGCTAACAAAAACTGAAAAACCAAAAAATGGTTTTCCTGCAATCTTTGCCAGGGCAGTAAATGGAAACTCTAATAATAGCCTTAGCATTTGAGTCCTCTCTTTCTCTCACATCCACAATCTCTCAGGTAATCCTACTGACTCTACCTTCAAAACAAATCTACGATTTCTCACCATTTCCATCACTTCTCCCTGGTCCCAGCCTCTTGTGGTAGGCTACAGAATGGCTCCCAACGAGCTCCAGGCCATAATGCCTGGAACCTGTGAATGTTGCCTTCTACAGCAAAAGAGACTTTACAGATGTGATTAAGTTACGAATCTTGAGATTATTTTGTATTATCCAGGTGGGCCCTAAATGCGACCACAATAGTTCTTTTCTGAGGAAGGCAGAGAGAGATATGACACGAAAGAGAGATGGTGTCAGAGTAGACAGAGATTTGAAGATGCAGCACAGCTGGCCTTGAGCCAAGGAATGCAACTTGAGAAGGATGGAAAAGGCAAGGAAACAGACTCTCTCCTAGAGCCTTTGGAGGGACTGTGGCTCTGCCAACACCTTAGTTGTGGCCCAGTGAAACCCATTTCAGACTTCTGACCTCTGGACGTGTAAGACAGTAAACTTGTGTGTTTTAGGCCACCAGGTCTATGGTAATTTGTTACAGCAGTAAAAGGAAACTAATTCACCTTCATCATCTCTCACTTGGATTGCTCTAGTCTCCCTGTTCTTCTCTTGCCCTTTGAAATAGATTCCCAATAGTTAGATAATATTAAAATACAAGTCAGATTGTGTCACTTATTGGCTCAAAACTCTTCATTTAAATATCATTCTCTCTGTGGACCTTCTCTGGCCACCCTATTTAAACCTGCAACCCTGTCCACATAGACCCATGTGCCCCCTACATCCTCACAGTCCCTACCCCATTTTGTGCCTTCTATTCCTCCTTAGCACTTACCTCCACCTCACCTGCATATATATATATATATACACACATATACATATACATATACATATACATATACATATACATATACATA
>JAKSZT010054304.1:23005584-23195338 GCA_026826555.1 Tolypeutes matacus
ACATATACATATACATATACATATACATATACATATACATATACATATACATATACATAGTGTTTATTCTTATTTTTGTGTCTTTCTCTCTCCCTATAGAGGTAAGCTCCAAGAAGACAAGGACTTTTTTTGCTTGTTTGTTTTTAAAGATTTATTTCCCCTTTCCACCCCACCGTTGTTTTGTGCTCCCTGTCTGCTCTCTGTGTGTTCTTCTGTGTTTGTTTCTCTTCTCTTCAGGCAGCACCAGGAACCGATCCTGGGACCTTCTGGAGTGGGAGAGAGGTGCTCAATCTCTTGTGCCACCTCAGCTCCCTGGTCTGTTGCATCTCTTATTATCTCTTCTCTGTGTCTCTTTTTGTTGTGTCATCTTGCTGCACCAGCACTCCTGCAGAGGCCAGCTTGCCTTTCACCAGCAAACCCTGGACCTCCTATATGGTAGACAGGAACCCAATCACTTGAGCCACATCTGCTTCTCAAAGGCAAGGATTTTGTGTGCTTGCTCATTGTTGTACCCCCAGATGAAAAGGACCTGGCCATCATAGATAATCAATGATGCTGTTGAATGAGTGCATTTCTGCAGTCTTCTCTGGGAAGCTGTCATGAAGGTATTAGCTGATAAACTACTCCTGTCTCAGAATATTGAGGGAAGCCCATCTTATGTAATGGGAGCTCTGGGAGACCCAAGGAAGTGACTTTCTAAAGAGAGACTTTCAGGTCCCTATGACAAGCAAGGGTGACTTCACTTTTGCAGTTTCCTGAATATGATCTGATGGATCAGCAGAATCACCCTGTGAATATATATTTTAAAAAATACAGATCCTCAAAACCTTACCCCCATTTTGATTCACCAGGTCTGGGATGAGCTGGAACCTCTTCCTTTACAAAGTTCCTTAATGCTTCTGATGGACACCCATGTTTGGAAAATCATTGCTGCAAATTACATAGACAGTTGCCTGAACTGCTAATACTCTGGCCTGCCTTGGGATGAAGTGGGACAAGCAATCTCAAAAAAAAGGACATCCCACCTGTCCCTGGGGATTGGGGGTGGTCAGGGCAGTCATCTAACTACAGGAAGTAGAGGGTTGCTCAGGCCCTCCCTATCCACAGACCCTTCTACAGTGTGCTCCTGGGACTGAGCTCTTGTGTCACCTTGAGGGATCCAGCACCTCCCACGTCTTCATGAGCAGTTCTCTGTAGGACCTGGCCTTGGAGGAGGGCAGTGTGTGGCCAATGCAGCAGAGCTGACCTAATTAGCAAGCTCCCTTTCCTGGTAGTGGCCAAGGTGACCTCTCACTGCCAGACCCCAGGGGGCAGGATCAGGGCCCACTCTCCTCCCAGTTTCCCACCTCCCCAGGCCATTGTGGTCCTCTCAGTTTAGCTCTGGGCTGCGTCATATCTCAGAGGTGGGGATCTGTGACTTGCATCCTGCTTCAACTTCCTGCTCACAGGCACAGCTTTGATCATATCTTTTCATCTTTTGGTCAAAAGCTCCCCAAGTGAGGTAGAGGTGGCAATGGGGAGAGGAAGTGGGAGGGGGTAGATTCTGCTTCCCTGAATGTGGGGAATCTGAGGGAAGGATATGAGACATGTTGAAGCCGGAAGCAACTTGGCCTTGGGAGAGAGAACACTCATGTCCCAAGCGTCAAAGCTCTTGGAAGGAATGTGGCGTTATGACCATTCCCTCAGGAGGCTGAACTTCAAGACCTGCCCTATTGGATGTCAGGGACATTTGGGTGGGTGGATGCCTTGTGGTCTTTGCTTCCCTCCCTGCTGTGACCCTGCCTGTAGCCACCTGGAGCCACAGAACCCTGGCACCTATCCCATCCCACTGATACCAGGGAGCCTGAAGAGGGAGAGGAACAGGAGTCTCTCCCAGGGACTGAGGATGCAAAATCTGCCAGGAGCAGAATGCTAACATTTGTGGCTATAGTAACCATACTAGAGAGGGGGCTCTTCAAGGGCTCACAGCCCAACACTGATGTGCATTGCCATGGCTCTCAGTTTTGTATCTTTTCCATCATAGTCACTCTGTAAATGCCTTTTGGTTGGTTGAATCTTCTGTTATATTCTCATAATGAGGTATATATAGCTTCAAGTGACCCTTCATTTATTCTTTTATTCCATAAATTTGTATGGAACGCCTACCTATGAGCCAGGCACTTTTCCAGGCACCTGGGACACAGGGTTGACCAAGACAGATTTGACTTCTTCTCTTATAGAACTCACTATCTAGTGGGGAGACAGAGAAATGATTATTTTCAATTGTATCTACTGCTATGAATGAGAAGTACAGGTTGTTATTGGGAGGCTAATGTCTATGGGTAATGTCTATGGCCAAAAGTTTTGGCCACATCTCATGGTGGAGGCTAAGTTTCTTATGGGTTGAATTCCTCCAGCCAAGTTGCTCCCAGTTACCCTTTAATTAACAAAGTTTTATTGTGTGTATATGGTAGACTGGGCACTGTTGCACTGCTCTGTTTTTTAGGACACAGGTGAGATCTTGTCCTCATGGAACTTACCTTCTAGTGGAGAGAGACCATAAACAAATACAGATATAAGAAAACACGAGGTTGAGCTAAGTACTATATTTAATATAAAATGAAACTTAAATGACAAGAAGAGGCCAAACATAGGGGTATCTGGGGGAAAAGCATTCTCAAGGCCACACTTAGTGGAAAGGCCCAGCGGTAGGAAGACTGTTCAAGTAAAGAAGCCAAATGGGGTTCGAGCAAAGTGAGGTAGGAAAAATAGGCAGGGACTGGATTATGATAAGGATGGAGTTTTAGTCTAATTGAAATGACAATCCATTAGAGTGTTTTAAACAGAAGACTTGACTGACTTTAGCAGTAGGAGCTGGTTGCAATAACTTACTCTGGCAAACCCGACTGGTAATATCCTCTGTAGGATCATTCTGAGATTAGAGTTCAGATCCTGACTTTCTTCTCCAAACAGTGCTCTCTTCTCAAGACACAGTAGATTGGTGATTTAAACTTACTCGTGTTTCTTCCCCAGATGAGAATAGTCAGAGATGAACATGGACTCGACAGTAAGAAAGGGAAGACATATTTATTAAAGTACCTGGTATATGCCAGGCATGGTACTAGAAGATTTATTTATTTTCATATTTAATCCTCACAACAACTATCCTATGTGATATGTGCCCTTGTTCTCATTTCATAAATAAGGAAACAGAGATGCAATGAGAATTCGTAACTTATCTAAGTAGGAATTGATGCTCACCGTGGTCTGACTTAAAGGCTCTTTCTGCCATATCATATTTTCTAGATCTTTTTTTTTTTAAGTTCATTGAGGTGAAATTCATATAACATAGCATAAAATTAACCATTTTAAAGTGAACAATTCAGTTGCATTGAGTACATTCACAATGTTGTGAAACCACTACCTCTATCTAGTTCCAAAACCTTTCCTTCACTTCCAAATAAACCCCCGCACCCATTAAGCAATTTCTCCCCCATTCCCTTCTCTCCCAGCTCCTGGCAACCACCTATCTGTGATCTCTCTATGGATTTACCTATTCTGGACATTTCCTGTACATACATATGTGACTTTTTGTGGCCGGCTTCTTTCACTTAGCATAATGTTTTTGAGGTTTATCCATGTTGTAGAGACTAGATTCATTTTTTTAAAAGACTCATCTTTTAGTGATTTGAAAGTTTTTTGGCTTGAAAGAATTTTGAGTTGAAAATACATTCTTATTTTTTCCTCCAGGCTTACTACAGGCTGTCTTCAGTTCATTACTTTATATCTCCCTCTGCAGTATATAATTTGGTATACGTCTGGGTAGGTTCAAAAAGCTATAAGGAGAAAGCTGGCAGCCAAAGCCACACTGTATCTGAGAGGCTGCTGAAGCATGCTCCTCCCTTGTCAGTAAAGAATGCTCTGCTTTTGCTTAGGCCCCTTCCCCTCTCTGGAGGAAAGGCTGCGGGCTGGGAATAGTATAGTCAGAGTCACGAAAGGGGGAATGCATTTCCAGGGCGGCCATGTCAATGCAAATAAATGAATGATCCTTCAGAGGGGCTTCCCAGAGGAAATCATCCCCACTCCCATTCCCAAATGTGACTGGGGGTGTGGGAAGGCAGGGGATTCTAGATTCCAGTAAGGAAGCCTGAAAACCAAACAGAGCCATGCCTTTCACACGAGAACTAGAATCCCCCAGAATCCCCCATGGCTGGAGACGAGTATCCTTCCTCTGAGATGTAAATTTAATTCATCATCAGTGTTACCAGTACAGAGGCCTAATCCCTGGGGTGGAAGTGTCCATCAGGCTTCCTGGCTTTGGCTGGATTATGTGATTAAAAACCATCTGAGCCTAAATAACCAATGTTTGTCTTTGCTCCATTTGTCCTAGAGCCCTGGGATTTCTTCTGGAGTGGCTAGGGCCCCAGGCTCTTCCTCTGTTTATTTTCTTTGGTTGATTTCCCATAGCTGGTGAATGTAGAAGGCAGTTAGCCCATGGCTGGTTGGCTGGAAAATGTAGGAGACAGCCAATTAGAGCCAGCCTATGGAAAGTTGTGATTTAAGGAGTACAAAACAAAACAACCAATTCCCTCACTAGCCCACCTCTGATGCTAATGTTATACCTTTATAGATTCATTCGTTTGGGTTAAATATTGACCCTTCTCATTTAAAATGCAAATACCCTTTGAGAGCAGCTAATACATTTAATCATTAAACTTAATGATTTTTCCTTACTCAAAAGTCAATATCTTTGCAAATAAAGACCAAGATAAACCTTCTATTTCAACCTGGCAGCATCTCCCCTAAAGGTCTTGTTCCCACCACTGGATCTTTTATAGTCTCTTCCCTACCTAAAATGCCCTTGTCCTTCTACTCACTTAACCCTATCCTGTCCATCATTCAAAGGCCGGCTCAAGTCCACCTCTTCCCCGTGGCCTGCTATGAATTATACAGTTATTCCCATGTGTCTGTCTTAACGCTCAGTCAGGCCTATATATGTGTAGGGGGAAGATGCCTGGATTAGGGATCTGAAGACCTGTGGGAAGTCCTGCTCTACCATTTAGCACCATATAGTCTTGGACAAGTAACAATTTCTCTAAGCCTCAGTTTCCATATCTGTAAAATGGGAATAAAGATTCCATTTCACAGGATTGTTGTAGAGATTAAATGAAATAATCCATAAGAAACAAAGTGTTATGGTCTGTCTCCCCCACTAGAAAGTAATGTGCACACACCTGGGGACTTGTCTGTTTTGTTTACTCTGTTTCTCCAGCACTTAGAACAGTGCCTGACACATGGTAGGCTCTCGATAAATAGTTTAAAATAAATGAATGAATAACAGCCAACATTTATTGAGCACTTAACAGGTTCAGGTACTCTTCTAAACTTTTTATGTATTTTATTTCATGTAAAATAGAGACATAATAAAACGGCAGGGGGAAGCGGCTGTGGCTCAATCAGTGGGGCTCCCGTTTGCCATATGGGAGGCCCCGGGTTCGGTTCCCAGGGCCTCCTGGTGAGGGCAGGCCCGCCCGCACGGCGTGGTTGGCTGACCCAGCAAGCACAAGCAGCAAGGGGGGGATAAATGAATAAATAAATAAAATCTTTAAAAAAAGATTTTTTAAATAAATAAAACGGCAGGTGCTTTTAGACTGCAAGTGCTTCAAGGGCAAAGACGTGCTATGCTCATACCGAGCACTCCATAAGTATTTGTTATGAGATTGTAGAAGGAAAGAATACTTGAATCAGAACTAATTTGCCAGATGACATTCCATTATAATATGATGAACAAAGCAGCTGGTAGCGTAAGATCCCCGGACAATGGTTTTGTTTGGGGGAAGGGAGTGAGCATAAATATTTCCTGCTTCACAGATCTGCCCATGGGCCACCCTGTAGACTTTGGCCTTGATTTTCCACAGTTTCTGGTCCATGCCTGGAGACCCGTCATCATGTCAAGATGCAGAGAAGCAAAGGAAGGGTCTGGTGTGAGGGACTAGTTGTCTAATAAAGACTCTGGAAAGGGAGGGGATTCGGTCCTGGAGACTGGATCTTGATTTCTCTCAGGAATCAAGAATAAACCACCAACTGCCAGGCCACTCAAGCCACTCTTTGATATTCCAATGGAGAGAAATTCAGTGACTATGTATGGAATTTTCTCCTCAAGGAATATAAAGGGAAGGGGTGTGCCATTAGTCACAGAAGGTCAGAATTTGCTATCAGCTAATGGATATTTGTGGCTAATGGAAATACCACAGGGGACGTGTTTGGAGCTGGAGTGTGGGGCTGCCCTTTTAGTTGTATATTACGATTTCTAGATGGAGGGAGTCAGTTCAGGAATCCCAGGCAAAAGAGCAAAACTGGCTCGGTGGTGAGTTTGTGACTGTCGAAAGAGGACCTGGCCGTCCTACAGAAAAGCTGCCTCGACTTGTTCCCAGCCTGGGTGGAAGGAGGCTGCTCCACAGCCCCCAAGGCACTTTCATTGCAGAAGGGTGGAGAGGCTCCTCTTTCTCCCCAGACCAGTTTGGACAAATGGCTTCTCTCCTGAGTTATTTCGGAGGATTCAGGAGAAGACATGAAAGGCTGGAATACAGAGCGGAGGCCTGGGATTTTTCCAAGAAGAAGCTTTGTGCTCCTCACAGTGCTCCTGTCCTGAGTTACCAGCAGCTTCAGGGCTTTGGGCTCAAGGACTCTGAGCAGAGGTCTGTGGTTGACAGATGTCATTTGGGCACCAAGTAATAGAGATGTGTTCTGATAAACTGAATGAATGAAACCTGGGATAGAAGCAGATCTCACATGTCACATCCATGATAATCATGGTTAAGAACTGAAATCCCTAAAACAGGCTGCTTCCAGGCAAACACCAGACGGTAAAACTTTCTAGTAGGATAAGCAGGGCTCACCCTGTACCCAGTCTTGTAAGAAAGGTCTTCCTTTTCCAGATACTGAAATCACACCATCCCTAAATAAGGAAGCAGGATAATTCACAGAAGGACTAAGTAGTTTTATGCTCCCCTTGCCCAAGCCCAACCCTTTTTCTAGCAGAGAATCAGGCCCTTGCTTTTAGGGAATTTGCAAGGACAGAAAACAGAAGGTCTTTGAAAACAATGGCTTTAAACTCACTGAAGAAATGCTGCTAGATGCTCTGAGGAGGGGAGAGAAAAGAGGGGAAGCTATCTTCAGAATAGAAAGTAGGGAGACAAGGTACTGCTGCTTCCCTCTGGCCCACCCACCTCCACTCCGCACCAGTAAGAGGCTAGAGATCTGTGTAGCCCACTGCCTCCTCCCTCAGAGGAGAATGGGGGTCTGGTGACCATATGTGGATGGGGCCAGCCCTGGCCTCCCAGGCTCAGCCAGGTTTGGAGCAAAGCCCCAATTGCTTCCAGGGACAACAAAGGAACCACAGGGAGGGTGTCCCTGGTGATCCCGATGAACTGAGATTGGAGGGCTGTTCTCATTTTCAGGGCACACAGGAGCCTCTCAGGTTCTAGTAATCAGTAATGACTGGGACTGAACTTCCCACCAGCCCTGTGAGATAGAGACATGGAGTTGA
This sequence comes from Tolypeutes matacus, assembly GCA_026826555.1. Lineage (NCBI taxonomy): Eukaryota > Metazoa > Chordata > Mammalia > Cingulata > Chlamyphoridae > Tolypeutes > Tolypeutes matacus. The sequence continues at coordinate 23,013,113 of JAKSZT010054304.1, forward strand.
ATTTTAATTTGATTGAAAAAAGTAAATGTGATCTTTCTGGTACAACTCTGTTGTGGGCTGAGGTTCATACTCTTTCTGTAGGGAAATAGCAACTTGACTTTTTTTTGCCTTTCTACCTCAGATGCAATGATTCTAAGGACTCCCCAGATTTGGGGACTGAGCCAGGGATTGGGTGGGGTGGGGAGGCAGGTCTATTCTAGGCTCTAGAAAGCCTTCTGGAGTGAGCCTTGAGGGTCTGCTCCCCTCAAATCCCCCAGTTGCCTCCACGGTGGACTGGAATTCTTGCCACCCTGGACAGGATAGACATTGGATCCCTGCTGGCTGGAAACTATTGTGCCCTCTGGGAGCAGCCAGGCTGGTAGCCCTGGGTCTCCAGGGTGACCAACATCCTGCTTTGCCCCAGATGGTGGAAGTATTAAAGCTGCAAAAGTCCTGGGCAAACTGGTCATCCTGCCTTGCTGTTGATTCATTATCTCGTCCATCCAGACACCTAAATCATCCATCTCAGACCAGGAGATAGGGGACGAAGGAAGGGCTGTAGGAAAGTGTCTTTCCTGGTCAATAAGGGGTCAAGTGGGAACACTGCTCAATGTGTAGGGTCTCACCCCGCCTCCATTGTCACATTCCTGTATTGGTTTCTCAATATTTTTTATCTTAACCAAGGTGTCATTTCCAGACTAGGGGCCACCTAGAAGAGGAAAGACCTAGGGCATTCTCCTGGGTCCTCAAATGTTGATATCATCAAGAGCAGCCATTTCGGAAGGAAGTTGGAGGAACAGCAGTCTGCAATCTAGCTGAGAGGAACAGAGAGAGACTGCCTGGCTAGGAGTGCCTCAAATTATGTAAATTTCATGCCCCACCAAACCTGGGTCTGTCCTTGAGAGGAGACCCAGCCTGAGGGAGGCAAACAGCCCTAGGCCTTCCCTGCTCAGGCTAAGGTACTTCAGGCTGCTGCCCCAGCTGCTGAATTCATCCCTCAAAATCCCCCTGCAATTGCCCCAGCCTTCCCAAGGGAAGGACCCCACGCAATTGCCGGGATTTGCCGGGATTTTTGAAAGAGCTTTGCTAAAATCTTGTACAGAATTTGGTCGGTGTTGCTTTTTACTTTCACAGTACCTTGTGAAGTAGAAAGAAAAGCAAAAGCTAATTAAGCCATTTAATCCAGAACCGAAAGGAAATTTTTTGCCGAAAGGACTACACAGTAAGATTTGCTTCCCTGAAACTCTCCCTGCCCTCTCTGTTACCCCGCAGCACACTAGCACTTATGCCTTCACCTTGAATATCTATGTGTGCATCTATGTGGCTCTTTAGGTAAATCCACTTATTAACATTTGTTGGACACAAACTGTGTGCCAGGCCCTGTTCTAGGCACCTTACACAGAAGATCTCATTTAAATCTCCCCCAAACCCCATGAGGTAGGTGCCATTATTGTCCCCATTTTAGAGATGGGGAAAACTGAAGCTTAGAATATAGCTTTGTCATAAGCTGTCCTGGAGTAGAGCTGGAATCTGGAGGTTGCCTTTTTACTCGGTTGTGTGTGTGTATGTGTATGTGTGTGTGTGTGTGTGTGTGTCTGTTTCCCTCTCTCCAGAGACATACACAAAAAGATTTCATATGTATATGTCTTGCCACCTAATCTAGGTCTCAAATACTTGAGGGCAGAGACATTTAAATTGCAAAACATTACAGAGAACATTCTATAGATTTTATTGATTTTTTTTTTTTTTTAAGCAAAACAAAACCCTGAGGTCCAGAGGAGTTGAGGGATCTGCAGGGGGTCACGCAGAAAATTAATTTACAAGTGCTAGATCTGGAATTGATGCTCTGGGAATGTAATTTGCATGGGACTATGGAGTTGGGGGCAAGGGTCAGCTCAGGCTATCAGATGAATGAATTAATGAAAGAACAAGAATGAACGTATCAGCTTATCAGCGAATGGTAGCTATGTTTTGGCTGGTTTAAGACCATCACAGTCAGATTTGGTAATAAAAGATGTTGATTGTGCTTCTAAGTGGTATAAGTTTAAACGCCTGGTTTACTCTATCCCAAGTCAATTGCCAGGAAGTTCTAACTGACCTTTTGCCATTACACCCTACCCTCTTGACCCCTTCTTTCTTGTTGAAGGAATACTAAGGTGGTGTTTACTACTTCTTCAAAAGAAATCAGAGCAAACACAACACACAGAAATCTCAAAAGGGCAGAGGTTTTTGTTTTGTTCCCTCTCCCCACCCCCTACCCCCCAGGCCAAACACTACTTGGAGTAAGGTATTCTGCAACTCAGATTGCTTTTTTCCAGGGGCTTTACGGGAGCAAACAGGTGGAGGGGTAAGCACTAGGAGATAAAGCTCCAAGGTAGGTAAAAGTTTTCTTCCATAGAATGGATCATCCTTCTGGGAGCTCACTGGAGTTGGGGGAAAGAAGGCTATGTGTGCATGGGTGGGGGAAAGGGGGAGACAGAAGGCCAAAATCAAGTGTATGTTCCCCAATCTTTATCACCCCAGCTACGGGGCTGCAATAACCTTGCTACTCACGTCTGCCTCGTTCCAGAGCCCTGGGATGCAGAAGGACTCCAGCAGGTCACTGCCACACAGCAGCAAGATCCGCAGCTCTGAGGAGAGGGAACAAAGTTTTGGAATTAGTGGAGACCATGGAAACATTCAATTCTCAGCCTGTCTGTTCCTGGAAGCCCTCCCTGATGGACACACCATGTCCCTCATCCTTGTGGCCCCAGAGCTCAGTTCTCCCAAGTACCCACTGCACCCAAGGTGTGTGCAGTGCAGAAACCTTTGGTTGCCTCTCCCTCAAGCTCATTTACAGACCATCCTCATGCTCTGAAGGAAGAATTACTTGGTTAGGGTAGAGAGGCTGACCAACTATCCCAGTTTGCCCAGGACTGGGGGCTTTCCATGCTAAAGCAAGATGATTGATCACTCTAACAGAGATTGACCCAGCTACATGTCTTCCCAAAGGTTGAAGGGCCTCTCTCTTTCTCTATATCAAGGGTTTTTAACCTTTTTTGTTCCATGGACCCCCTTGCTAGTCAGGTGAAATGAATACTACTGTAATTTATTTATTACATACATTCATAAGTGAAGGAAATGCTAGATTTCAGTGAGAAGTTGGAGAAAATAAAGATAATAAGTTGATTTTTTTTTTTTTCAAATTCAAGCTCATGGACCCCCCTGAAATCTTTCTGTGGACTCCCAGTTAAGAATTCCTGCTCCATATCAAACCCAAGTGTCAACGGAGTTTGGATTCTCTGCCGGGGTTTTGTCTACCTTCACTTTAGTTAGGTATGTCATTTGGCAGTAGCTTTCCCAGCCTAAGGAAATTAATGTTACCCACATAGGGGGTCCATAGCTCAGGGTTTAGAATGCTGGCTTTGTAAGCCAGGAGTCATGAGTTCAAATCTCCCTGGGGCCTTAGGAGGTGCTTTTTATTCTTTTCCCTGAGGTAGTTTATCAGCTGAGTTTTTCAGCTCTGTCCTCTCTTCACATGGTCACTGTCTTCAGCAAAGGGCTTGAGCAGCCAGGCTGAGCAACCCTCCCCAGCCCTTCCCATGTACTCTTCCTGGCATGCAGGCACCCTTCCTCCTTGTTTAATTGCTTAGCTTCCCTCATTAAGCCCATTCTGAATGATCCCAGTGAGGCCCATTGCCATTTAAAAAAGGCAGCAAATGGATTCGCTCAATAAAACTGAACAATGGGGAAAAAGAATCCTGGGGTTCTTGGAACACCATGGGGAGAGTCCTTGGCTTAGGAGGTGGCTCCAAGTGGTGTCTGTGTTTCGTTCCCATGCATGCCAGGTCCTCCGGTCAAGAGGGAGGTACCTTGTCTGAAGCATCGAGGCACACCTGTCTGAGCTGAGCACCAGTCCCCAGAGGCAGCCAATGCCCTGGCCCCGAGGCTGAGTGATGTCTACTGGCAGTGCTACCAGTCTTAGACTCTCAGATGGTAAGCTCCCTGCTGCGGAAGGAGTCTCCAGAGGGTTCTGAAGGGGTGGGAGGCTGCTGTGCTGAGGACAGACAGCGCTGGCATCTACGCTGGGTGTCCCAGGATCTGGGACATCGATTTATCTCAGGGAAACCCATTGAGTTTTGGGATCTTAACTCCTAAATTTCCCTGCAGCCTCTACTCTCCATGTCATATTCTAGTCTGATGATTTGTTCTTGTGCAGAGACCTTCATTTATATTCCCAGGGTCTGGCAGAGTGACCGGCATGCAGCAGGTGCTCAGGACATGTTGAATGGGTGAATGAACTGGTGCCAGAGGCCACACAGCCTGCTGAGAGCCTTCCAGACAGTCTGGGATAGCTGTAGTGGCTGTCATGGCCGCTGCTTTTGCAGCCATGGAGGCACTAGAGGAAATGCTTGCCTGAGTCGGTGGCACCTTCCCACCTGCAAGGGACTGTTATGCCATGGAGTTGCTGGCTCAACTCCCCGTCTGTGGAAGATGAGCCAGGACTTGGTAGGGCCGAGAGCTGAGAGGAGCCAAACTTGGCTCATGCCTGAGATCCTATTGTTCCCCCATCTCCCACTCAGAGTCCTCCAGAGTTCCAGGCCTGTTCCCTACTGAATGACTAAGGCTCTGTAACTCTGGCTGCCTAAAAACTCATGTAAGTGACTGTGTCCAGAGGATGTGTGGCCCCATGCTTCTTCTGGACCAGAAGAGGTTCCCAAGCCAGGGATTTGTTTCCCCATCTAGGCATAGTGTGGGAACTTTTTTAAAAGCCAAAGCACAGAAAATTAAAGAATGGGGTCGCCACCTTTTCTTGCGGGATCAGAGCAGATGCATATTGTTACAGACAAGGCCTGGCAGACCCTGAGATGCCACCCGTGGCCACTGGAGGGCAGCGGTGATTTCTCCCGCTTTATCTTACGAGACTAACACGCGTTTTTCTGGGGTAGCCCGGGAGGAGCAGTCACCTGCTTAAGAACCTCGAAATGGGGCCATAGTGCTAACTGAGCTGGGAGAAAATGGCTTTTTGCTTCGCGCGAAGTGTGCAAGGGGATTTCAAAACGGGGGCACGGGAGCTCAGGGCCACACACGCCCCAGGGCCTGAAGACAGGGTAGCTCGCTCCCGCCTCCTTTCCCAGTCCGCCCTCCGCCGAGGGCGGGTAGGCAGAATCAGCGCCCTCCTCCACACCCCTCTCCCAGGAATCCCGGCTATGCGGATCCCTGAGGCCCATTGCAGCTCCCACTGCACACCGCGGCAGCCGCCGCCGCGACCGCCATCCTGACAGACCTATCTGGACCGGGAGAAATTCCCTGAATCCGGCTGGGGATGGCCTGATAACAATGGCCCTGGGTGCAGGGAAAATAAACAAGGTCATGGCTGAAACATGGCCACAATAAACTCATTCTAGAATAAGGAGAGAGAAATGCACATGGTAATACAGTTAAAACGTCTGAAGACAGCTCTGAGCTCTGCTGGCAGAGGAGCCTGCCAGGGTAGGCAGCAGTTCCTGGCCAGGTGTAGACGCTGCAGGGAACAGGGCATGAAGGGCTTCCACCCCACCCTACACCGCCACTGCCTCCTGGCCATCTGGGAGTTCAGGGCCTGTGGAACCTGAGCCAGGTGCTCCTGCCTTCTCTGGGAGCAACCAGGAAGCCAGGTGCCCCTTCTGGTCCTCGGACAGTGACGTGCTAGTAAATAAACGATATTAAAGTATAGTAAAATAAGGAGTGAGGAGTTTTGAGTAGTCATTACCTTTGCCTTTAACACAATTTATTTAACTGTAAGTTTATACAATTTTTAATAATGGCTGTGGTTAACAACCGACTTGCAAAATTCTTAAAAATTTTATCATCGTTTCTCACGAACTGGTGTAAGCTGACTCCAGCATCCCACTGTGCCTCAGCTCAGAGGAGAGACCCAGAGAAGCTCCTTGAAAATGCACACCGGGCCTCCTGCCAGAACTTGGTACTCAGCTACAGTCTCCCATCCTCCCAGGATCTCCAGTCCTGAGACAGAGGAATGCAAGGAGGGGATGCCTCAGTACCTTTTCACTGGGAGTTTAAGGTGGAGCCCATCTGCTGGATACCAGGCTGCCCCTCATCCTAGAGACCCAGGCACTCCAGTTGTCATTGACCCATCTTGTTACCTGGTATCTGTGCCAACTGCAGCCCCCAGCTCCATTTTGGCATCTGTCTGCCCTTTCCCCAACTTTAGATACTTGTATCTCCCACTTATCCCCTACCCTGGAACCTTGGGAAGATTTCGGTTTTCTGGTTTGCTTCTCAGGGTTGCCTAGAACTTAGCTTGCTAACACAAGAGATCAACTCCTTCCCTTCCTGACAGCTCTGTGTAACCCCCATCATGAGGCTCTGGCCTGCTCTGATGTCACACAGGCAGTGTGTGGGGGCTCTCAGGCATCTCACTCTTCTACCTTCATGCACTGAAAACCTCTGATAAGGATGACAGGGAAGCTTTTCTGCCTCGTGAGCGGCATCCTTGGGCAAAAGAAGGGTCTCTCTGCCTAGCCCTCAAACTCAACTTTGATAGCTTTAGATGAGAGGAAAAGGCCCCAAAGGGAAAATTGCCAACTGGCCCTGTCCTACCTCCTGGGAACTGGCCTGAGCCCAGTTAGGAGAACCCAGTTAGGGGAAATAACTAAGAGTGATCTTGCTTGGGAACAATTATTCTCCTGAGGGTAGACCCTGCCACATCCAGATTTTCAGTCTCTTCCCTCCCCCACTTTAGTGGAGGGGGACAGCTTCCAATGTCGCCTCTTGCCTAGCTCTACTCACCGATTTCCTCGTACCGCATTACCGTGCCCAGATTGGCGTTCTCATCTGGGGAGGGAAGAGAGAGCACAGAGGCATTAGGGACCCAGCTTCCTGGGACCTGGGCAGTATGCGCGGTCTGCCTCAGGGCCTCCTCTGCAGGAGCGCTTGGGATGGGGGGTGTGGGTGGATGGGAGGAGGGAATGCCCTTGCCTCCCTGCACAGGGGGCATCTGAGAAGAGTGAGTGGAGAGCACAGTCCAGCATAAAACAGAGAGGGAGGGAGCCAACTCCCTAAACCCCAGGGGCAAGAATTCACATTTCTGGGACTTTCAGAATGAGAGAGGCTCACTGGGGAACCAGTATAAACCCACACACGCGCATGCTGAATGCCTTCTATTTCTGTATCTTAGGGAGGCACAAGAGCAACGTCCTTAAAACCTAGGGAGACAGCTCTCCGAGTTACAAGGAGGTGACCCTCTCTCCTTAGGAGGTGCCTGGTTTGAACAAGCAAAACTGAGAGGTTGAGATTTTTCATGTGGCAGTAGGTAGCAAGAGCCCACAGGAAGATGTGAAAGACAGAGCCTCTGATATGTGCCCTCCCATGTGCAATGCCTGTAGGGGGTGCACAAGTGTGCGAGAGTGTGCACACTCACAAAACCAGAGAGGTTATTTTGGCCATCTGCTCCCCTTCTTCCTCAATCGTTCTTCTCTGAGTTCCTTTTCAAGATGCCTGACATTGGGAATTTCAGAAATGGCAGGAAAAAAGGCCCCAAAAATCAAAGGTATGAGGTCTAGGTCTTCAGCTCTTCTGTGGAGTTGAATTTGGGGTTTTCAGAAGAAAGTGCCTCAGGGACTCTGATATTCTCCCCTTGATGAGTCCTTGGGGGAGCAGCCAAACAGAGGCAACCAAGGAAAGAGCATGTGCCTTCACCCCTCAGCAGGCATGAAACCTGCCAGAGCTGGAGGTCCTGGGCCAGGACCCTGGGTCCCACCAAGACCCATAGACATGTAGACACATTCTCTGGGGCTGGAGAACAGGCAGAGCCTCAAGCTGGGGAGGAGACCACGTGAGGTTTCCCCAGGCAGCCCAGGCTGGGCTGACCTCACCCTTGGGGCCCCCAGCACAGATTGGCCTTGCAGACCTCTTGACATTCCCATCTCCTCTAGTCTCTCTGAATTAGTGTGCTCCACACATGGTCATCCCATAGCAGGTGCTCAGTGCTGAATGAAAGATGGGAGGAGGGAGAGTACAATCAGATTTGGGAAAGAAGTCTCTTGCACACTTACCCACGAAGGTGAAGCGCTCCACGGGCGGGCGGACACAGCAGATCCGGCTTAGGCTTTCTCCCACCTTTCCCAAGATCTTGGCTATGGGAGAAAGCAAGACAGTCAGGGGCAGAGGGAGAGAACCACTCACAAGTTACACTGGTGTTGGCTCAGCACTTGGGCCACTGAAAACAATGGGGTTGCACTGGAGGGCTGCAGAGGTTGGGTACTGGGAGGCAGAAGAAGGGTGGAGAGAAAGAAAAGAAACATGACAGAAAAAATTCCTTCTCCTCATTCACAGTCCAAGGCACAAGCATCTTGAGCCAGAAACTGGAATCTACTTTCTGGTCATATTTATTACATTGCAAAGAAAATTAGAAAATGTAAAAGACTATAAAGAGGAAAATAAATAGCACCCATAACACACTGGTATATTATTGCCTTTCTTTCATATTTTTTAAATGTATATTTTGTAGGTATGTCTACATAACATAAGTTGTACCATATTCCATATTTAAAGAACATATATGCAATGTATATGCAATGTTTTGTTTTGTTTTTTTCATTTTTTATATCATGAGCATTTCTCCTCACTGGGCTTGTCCTAAACTCTGTTTTCAGCCACTCCCACCATTGAACAGTAACATCCAGATCCTAGGACACTCAAAGTACATGCTTGGAATAATTTCAGCTGGGCTCATAGGCATTCCTTCCCACGTAGCTTTAGAATAATCAGATATCTTGTTTTTAGTTGAAAGGGATCTGGTTTTCAATGATCTCTCTGGGCTCCAATATAGGACATCTTTTTCCGAGCCCCACATGTAGCTGTATACACACTAAAATTCTGGAACTTTGTGAATTACCCTTTTTATAATAAACCAATAATAGCATAGCTTCTGGTCTCTAGGCCTTAAAAGTAGTGCTCTCTCTGCCAGGATCTGTCTTTTAGAATTGGCCTAGAAGAAAACATTAGAAAGAACAAGAATCTTGGAGTCAAACAGTCCTGAATATGAATTCTGGCTCTTCTAGTTCTGGGCTGTGTGACTTGGGCAAATCACTTACCTTCTCTGAATCTCAGTTTTCTATTTGCAAATGGGAACATGATATCTATATCATGGAATTACTGCATTAAGTGAGAACTTGTGTAAAGCATGGAGCACTATATGGGCACACAGCAATAGGTGCTGGGTAAGTGCTGGTGGCCCCCACTCTCTGTCACTGGGGAAGGGGCTAAGTGTGTGTGGGCTCAGGAGTTAACTGTCTGGATTTGACTCTAGGCCCTGCTACTTCATCACTCTGTGACCTTGGACAACTCTTCAACCTCCCTGGAAGAGGCAGAAAAAAATGCTCCCTTTTGTATCTTTCATCCCCAGTTTATCCAATTATATTTGTACTTAAATGCAGAAAAAGAATGTGCAAACCCACAGCTGTATCTCTCTCTCTCTCCCTCCCTCTCTCTCTCTCTCTCTCTCTCACTGAGGCTATTCCTCTCAGATGCTCTATATCAAGGTTTCTCAAAGTGTGGTCTCCAGACCAGCAGCATCAGTATTACCCAGGAACTTGTTAGAAATACAAATTATCTGCCCCCTCCCAGACCCACTGGATCAAATTCTGGGGTAGGAGCAGCAATCTGTGTTGCATCAAGCTCTCCACGCAGCTCTGATGCATGCTGTAGTCTGAGCACCACTCTCTGGACCAGTGTTCCCCTACCTGCAGTGGGTTTGGTGGGCACGTTGCTGTTCTGGTAGATGGGCTGGGGGGTCTCGTGTTGGGGCTGTCCAATCACGGGTGTCATGGAAGGTGTGTTCACATTGGAGAGGATGCAGCCAGTCACCCGCTAAGAAAAGGGAGAAGTTCAGAGTCAGTGTCATCAGCTAAGTGACAAATCTCCAAATGCCCATCTGTTGCTCATCCAAATGCTCATCATGGTGAGGCACCTAGAGCTAAGCTAAAACCTGGGGTGGGTTCTAGACCTAGCTCCATCGTGTGGCCAGTAGGCCAGCAGGAAGCAGGTAGCTCAGTGGGAAAAGCATTTGGTGGTTGCTACACAGATCTGAGTTCAAATTCTAGCTCTGTCCTCATTGGCTGTGTGACCTTGGACAGGTACTTAACCTCTCTCAAACCTCAGCTCCAGAGTCTGACAATGCACCTGCCTTTTTGGGTTGCAGTAGATTGCATGAGTAATTGAAACATGCCTTGTGCGGGCCTGGCACGTGGAGGAACTAAGTAAATGACAGCTGATGGTGTAATCTTCTGGGTAACATAAGTACCCGCCCTCCCTGCCATGGGGGCTCAAATGAGATCACATGTGCCAAGGGCTCTGGAAGCTTAGGCAAGGCCATACAAACAAGAGGAACCATCACCACCTGCGGCCTGTCCAGTCCTCAGCTGTCAATAACAAGCAGAGGAGCTGGTGCCAGGCAGAGCAGGACACGTTTGTGTTGCATGAGGCGGGGCCGGGTGTTCTAAGCACTCTAGCACTTGCTCACCAGTGTGAATGCACATTCCAGAGCCAAATGGAAATTCTCTGTGTGTTATCATCTTGGTTATCTGGCCTGTGGCTTCTCTCTAGTGCAGCAGAAAACATAGAGCTCATAACACAGCATTCTTCACATCTGACCCAGAATCACCTCTCACTTGTCCTCAGTGAGTGGGAGAGTAGCTACTGGGCAACAGTGAAACAGAGAACACATTTTCTATCTGTTTATCTTCACAAGAGTCATTGCTCATTCGAGGTCCTACCCTGGAAGCCAGAATCTCAGGAGTGATGGTACCTGCCAGCTCCCTCCGCCCCACCATACTTTTGGGATGACTGAGCTCTGTTGTCAGAGGACCCCCAATCCCCAGGGCTGGGGTGACCTTCTGAACACTTCTCTTCCACAGGCAGGCAGAACAGCACCCGGTTCCTTCTGAGCCATGGAAGAGCAGGACACCTCACAAAGACAAGGCCCATTTATCTTGTAGGGTGTCTGGTCATTTTTGAAATATTCCTGATAGAAGGAGATCACGGCAGCATCTGGGCATAGCTGGAATCCAGGCTGGGGCTGGGTAACCCCAGATCTTCTCATCTGTGTAGGCTTCTCTGCCCAGCTGTGGCTGGTAGGTTGGAAGGGGCAGTCTGTTCCCTTTTTTATTATTTTACCTCCAGAAGAAGAACCCTCACATTCTCATTTAATAACTGACCTAGCAGCTGAGGAATTTCTTCCAACTGTCTTCCTCTTGCTGCATCCTCAGACCCATTCCATCCTAGAGAAATAAGTGGCTGGCTGCCTGCCCCCTTCTGGCCCGTCAGCCCTCCGTGTGCTCTCTTGTTCTTATAGCCCCAAGTAACCTCTTGAACAGCATATCTACCTCTCAGGTAGGTCTACTCTGGAAGCCAAAAGCACTGGCCTGTTGCTGGGGGGTGGGGGTGGGGGGCAATCCGTGACCTACATTCTGTCACCTCTGCTCATCCCACTGCCAACAGCTGGGGCTCCTGGCTGTGCTCCTCTGGCCCAGATTCGTGCCCAGAAACAGAGGAAAGGCTCAGGAAGCCCCAGGCATTTAGACAGCAGCATATAGGCCAGAGCCTGGGTGTGCCCTGAGGGTCCCTGGCTCCTCCCTTCCATCTTGGGGGCTGAGGCTTTCCCCAGTGTAGCAGCTCCTGGAGCTGAGCTGGGGCACCAGCACTTTTGTTTTTTTTCTCCCTTCTGTTCCAAATCCTATCTTCCCCACACAGACAGCTGTCATGACCACTTTGCTTCCTGAACAAGAGGCTCTTCCCTATTTCTGCCCCATTAAATTAGAATCCCACCTGGGAACTGGCTTGAGTGTGGGGACAAACTATAGTGTGGAGTCTGGGCACCCTCCCCAAGCTGGACAAATGCTTCTTTCCCCTTCTCTAATCTTCTCTATCTATAGCTCTGCTCTCTTCACTAGTCCACCCCCATCCCCAAAGATAATTTTGGTGCTGGGAAGCTGCCAGGGAGGGGGCAGGGGAATTGCTTGGTAGCCTTGTGTGATGGTTTAAAGCTATAAGGACCCCAGAAAATCATGTTCTTAACACTAATCCATTCCTGTGGGTTAAACCTAGTCTAAATAGGGCATTTTGATTTTTTTACTTCAGTAAGGTGTGGCCCAGCGTGGCTCTTAATCCTCTTACTGGGGTTCTTTATAAGAGAATGATAGTTAGATGAAGAGAAAAAGCCACAGAAGCTGACAGAGAAAGCCATGGAAGCCAGAAGTTGAAAGCAACAGAATACAGAAGAGAAAGGAGAGACCAGTAGACAACACCATGTGCCTTGCCATGTGACACAGGAGTCCAGGATCACCAGCAGCTGGTATGTGGGGAGAAAGCATCACCTGATGATGCCTTGAATTGGCATCATTTCAGTCTTGGAACAGTAAGCTTGTAAGCTAATAAATCCCCATTGTAAAAGTCAACCCATTTCTGATATATTGCTTTTGGCAGCCCAGCAGACTAAAACACCTAGCTATAGAGTCAGGGAGGAAAGTTGGTTTAAAGGGTCTGTGCTTGCCATGTGGCCTGAACTTGAGCAAAGAGACAGTGAGTATGTATGTGTGTGTGTGTGTGTGTGTATGCTCATGTAAATAAGTGACTGAACAGTCCAGAGACCCATGGGAGGTTGTCACATGGTAAAGGTCTCTCTCATAGCCTTTCTGCCCACTTCCTCTGGACCTTCAGTCAGAAGCAGAGGTAAACTCCCATCAGAACTGAGCCAGAGTGAAGGAAGAAGACTGGGTCATATATTGGAACGGCCCAGGATATGAAATTGAAAGACTTGAGTTAACCAGATGGATAAGTTTAGACAACCCAATTAACCTTTCTGAGTCTGTGTCTTCATTCTGAAAAACAGCAATAACAGCCCTTTCCTGCACTGCAAATGGAAAAAAAATGCTATGCAATCTATAAGATCCTAGTGGTAGTAGTCAATGCTGTTCACCAGTATTGCCAGCCATGGTGGTTTGAGGCTGTATGTACATCAGAAAAAAGCATGTTCTTAAATCTAATCCATTCCTGTGGGTGTGGACCCATTGTAAGTAGGACCTTTTGATGTGGCTACTTCAGTTACCGTGTGACCCACCACACAAGGAATGGGTCTTAATGCTATTACTGGAGTCCTTTATAAATGGAATGAATATATAGAGAGAAAGCCACAGACGCAAGAAGCTCAAATCAACGAAACCCAGAAGAGAGGGGAGAGATCAGCAGATGGCCTCCATGTGCCTTGTCATGCCAAGGGTTGCTGGGGCCAGTTTTTGAGAAGAAAGCATTGCCTTGATGATGCCTCGATTTGTACATTTTCTTGGCCTCAAAACTGTAAGCTAATAAATTCCCATTGTTCAAACTGAACCATTTAATGGTATTTGTTTTAAGCAGCCTGGGAAACTAAAACACCAGCTCTCTACTTTCTGGGTATATAGTAGGACTATACTTCCCCATACCCTTTGGAGTATAGTCATGTGACTTGGTTTGGCCAATGAAATGTGAACAGAAATGACATGTATCATTTGCAGGAATAGGCTTTAAAAACCAGTTCATGATTCCCCACAGTCTCTTTCTCCTGCCAAGATGGTCATGGAAGCACCTGTCATTAAGAATCTTTTGAGTGACTAGAAGGACCACAGGCCCCCAAGTGACCCCCAGCTGACATGTCGTGTGAGTGAGAAAAGCACTCGTGTTAAGCCACTGTGATTTCAGCATTGTTTGTTATCACAGCATATTTTAGCCTATTCTGACTGATACACCCTTATATAGTAAGATGTGATTTCTAGTATTACTGCTGTTTTGAGCCCAGCACAGAAGAGCAAGTCAGTGCCACCCCATGTCAGAGCCCTTCCAAGGGGACCAGGAAAGACTCTGGTTGTGTGTGAAGGGCTCTGAAAGTAGAGGGAAGGGAGATCAGCTTTCTTCAGTTCCATGGGAGAACAAAAAAAACCTTAAACGGATTGAACAACAACTAGCCAGTCCTCTCTACCTCTACTGCTCTTTACCCCCCAGGACAGTCTGGAAACCTAAAGCTCTGCGTCTACTAAAATTAAAGCTCTGCTGCCTGTTTGTAGGGTGGTCAGTGGGTGCTGTCAGCTCCCCAAGAAGAAGATTCTGATAGGCCCTCTAACAGCAAGAACACAGGTGGGATGGGGGCTCACTGTGCATCAGAGCAGGGCCATTTGGGTTGTTATTTGGGGCTGGGGGGTGCTCTGCATCAGGGTCAGTGGAGGTGAGGAGGATTTATTGTTTCTTGTTTTGGTCTGCCAGGCTTCTTGTTATCAATGGCATGGCTCGTCACCCTGTCACTGTGGGAGACGATGGGTTGATGCTGATCTGTGATGGGGGTTTTCTGCAGACTCTGGCCAGTGCTGCCGGTTTGTGGGAGCCCATTCAAACCTGGCAACCAACTCTTCAGTCTCTGCAGCTCTGCTGCAACCCCCAGACCCCAGCCAGAAATACAGGGGCTGTTAGGGAGTTCTCACCCATCCTTTTATCCATCAATAAAACAGATCAGAGTACCACCTGCCAGTAAAGCTCTCGTGAGGAGGAATGAGGGGGAATTATCCCACAGTGGCCGACAGGTGTGCAGTGCCGTGGCAGCAGCCCACTTATGCCTGAGTAGGGGATCAGTCAGCCCCACAATAGGCAGGGCGGGATGGCCCTCCTGCTTGTACCTCCCCCAGGCACTCTTCCCTTCTCCTGCCCTTCGCTTCCTCTCTTCCTCTCCTCACTTTCTGGAGTCCTAAAACTGTGAGCTCCTGCATCCCAACCTTGAACTTGCTGCCAGAAGATGAAAATTTTGCCAAGTCATATCCAGCAGCAATGCCCGAACCGGGAGACCAAGTTAGGAGATAGAAGGCAGGGAGCAGGCTCTGGTGCTACTCCTGGCTCCTTGTTCACTGCCCTCCTTGGTGCCGTTCATGGGCTGATGTCCCCACAACTGGCCGAGAAATAGGAGATTGAAATCCGGTCGGGAGTGCAATGGCATCCTTTCCATGCCCGGCCCAGCTCCTCTGCAGGCCCAGCGCCTCCCCCACGCTCCGTGGGTCCACCCACCCTCCAGCCACGACCCAGCTCACCTTCATGAGGTCCCGGTGGTGCTCCAACACGCTGCAGGTCGTCTGCCAGGTATCCTGATAGCACTCCCACGGGTCCACCCTAACAGGATTGGAAAGAGGTTTCCCTTGGTTTGCATCCTCACACAGTTGTTCCTTTCTGGGCCCTTCCAAAGACCATAGCTCAGGGAGCTTAGCTGACCTGGTCATACTGTATGCCTCAATCTAGACTGAGATAAGACATGGGCTTGAGACACCTTCCTGGGCCTCCTGCCTTGGGGACTGGGAGGAGCATGGCATATGCTGGTGAGAATGGATGGTCTCAGTCTGCCTGGGTTTAATTCTAACCCCAGCACTTTCTAGGTGTGTGACATTGAGAAACTTAGGTCACCGCTCCGGGCCTCAGGTTCCCCATATGAAAATGGGAATGACAACAGTTACTATGTCATGGAGTTATCAGGAGGGGTCAATGAGTTTTATATGTAAAGTGTTGAGTACAGTGTCTTGCTCTTATTCATACCTGCAAAATGGGAATTCTCCTCTGAACCTTATAGGATTGTGATAAGCATTAAATAAGCCAGGTCCTCACCAAGTGATGGCTGCTATTACCCTTCTCAGGCTGCAAGGGTTGGGGACCCAGCCCCTGCCTGCCTCCCTCTGCTGTGGGGTACCTTTGGGGGGAAGAGTGTGACAGGCAGACTGGCAAACCCAGACCAAACAAGCCCCCCTGCCCTCCAGGACGTGAAGTGAACAGGGATCCAGCCCCAGACTGATACAGCCCTCGGGTTTAACTGCTGACTTAATGAGCTGCTAAATTGGGATATTTCTTAAACATTATTTTTTTTATCAGTTGAGCATTCCCTGCTACCCCTCATTAACACACACCCAAGGTTCCCAAAGTTGAGACCTCACTAACTAAAAACGCTTAGACTGCAGGGGTTCTTAACCAGGGTCTGTGGGCTTGAATTGAAATTCAAAAAACATTATTCTTGTGGGGATGTGTTGGTGTGGGTGTGATATATTTATTAAATAATACAAGTATAGTGCAGACTTAGTAAGGGGTCCGTGGTTTTCACCTGACTGGCAAAGGGGTCTGTGGAACAAAAAGAGTTAAGAACCCCTACCTTAGAGCTTACCTGAACCTGGCTCCCCCAGACCACCCCCTTTCCCCAGCATGGGCATGCACATGTGCCTGTAGATGGGTAGACACTTGACTTCGTTAAATAGATCCCCCCAAAGCCATGTGCATGGCCCTGATACAGCCAGCCCCATCTCTAGAGCTCCGAGCTTCCCTAGTGGTCTCAATTCTTGGAATTCTCATTATTCCAAGTGCCTAGACTCTAGGCCCTAGAGCAGTGCAGGGCAGGCTGAAGGCACTCAGGGAATGTTTGCTGAATCAATGAGGGAATTATTACAGAATCTCCTAATCACGAAAAAACAGTAATAGCCTCCTGCCCAGTGCTTTCCCCATTGGACCCCATTTTTCCCTGAGGTAGCAAGTTACAAGGTTAAGGCCTTGTTTCTATTCCCGACTTGACCACAGATAGACTATTCATTCTTAAGTCTCAACTTCTCTGGGCCGGTTTCTCACCTGTGAAAAGGCAGATGTCTCTCTATTGAGATAATATCTTGGAAGGAGAGACAGTATCAAAGGGCCTGCGCTTCTCACACAAATCACCGCACACAAGTGCCAAGGTTCACTGTTTCATTATTATTGTCTCTTTGCTTCACTGCTCTCATTTCCTCCTACCCCGTCTCTTCTAACTCTCTGCATCCCTCATTCTGAGGTCAGCTTCCCACCATTTACTCCCCTTTCATGGATACCACTAGGTGCTGCTTATTTTTCCATGGGGGGAATTATAGCACAAAAGTGTGCATTATTAAGGGGGAAAATGTCATCTTCTCATGCAAGTATAACTGCAGGAACTTGGGGGAGCATAATTAGCATAATCAGTGGAAGCTTTCTTTAATTACACTGCAAACTCGGTGTCTGCCCAAGGATTACGCAGGGATCATAGGATGGGAAAAGCAATGAGTGCAACAAAGGGCTGTGCTCACCCAACCTGCACCCCTGCCCCAGAGTTAGCTTTGGGTCCTTAGAAAGTCTGAGTTCAAGAATAGAAAATAGTCAGGCAGAGAACATTCTCTGAAAGGTAGCAGCAGTTAATGGAAGTTAGTGGGAGTGAGGGTGGGAGGAATTTCCAATTCTTTGGCTATCCTTCACCCCAAACCCAATGGTGTTTTTTGAAGTCCCAAGAATCACCCCAGGATCCAAAAGTGTCAAAACAGATGAAACACTTAAAGCCTTTCATTAGTTTAATGGGTCCCCTACCTTGGTTAAAAAAACAAAGTTAATAGCGAGGGCACCCCTGAATGTCCGCCTAAGTGTTGCCTGTGCAAGGCTAAGAGCTCTTTCAAAATTTGCAGGACCCAGGTGGCTCCTGGGACCCTTCCTCTTTCTCCACCCCAGGGCCAGCCATCTCCTCCCCACTGTCTTCACTGGCATCATCAGGCCAGCCCTACCTGATCCAGTCGGAATTCTGGACTGCCAGCTGGCACATGATGAGTCGATGCCGGCTGGACACAAGACCCTGGGAAACAACAGAGCATCATTAGGAGGCTCCCTCCCTCCCCTCAGGAGCTCTGAAGTACCATTCCAAGCCAGCCTAATAGAAAAATGCAGCCAAATTTTGGTGGTGTGAGGAAATGAGGTGTGATCCTTTGTCCCTCTGCCACATAGACAGGCTGGAGTGGCAGAAGGGAAAGAAAAGGAATAAAGGGTGTGTGGAGTATACCATCCCAGTAAGGTCAATAGATGAGCTTCCTTTTGTGAAGCAGAGATGAAGCTCAACTCAGCAAACAGGGCCTTACCTTAAGGCTATGCCATTCCCCAGAGCCCACAAAGTTGTATCTGTGAGAAGAAGGTAGGATGGCTGATAGATTTTCTACATTTTCTGGGACATGTGGTAGGGAGGCAGGGGCAGAGACATGAATTTTAAATCTGATTGCAAGAGGCATAGAGCTTTTTATTCTAAAATCCTGGGGAAGACTTGTCCCCTGAGGCTCAACCCATAACCAGCAGCCAGTTTGGCATCTGTGCCAATTCATGCTCAGTCGGTAAACCTGCTCCTCTTTCAATAAGTTCTGAGTGGGCCTGGTGCTGTGAGCTGTGAGCTGGGGAGTTGTGAGCCGATGCCTCCTCATGGGCAGGTGTTGACACCTGTTCCTCCCAGCTGCTGCTCCAGCACCCATTCACTTAGGTCCGACGTGGCCCAGTGATGGGAAGCGGAATGCCTGCTATTGGACATTTTGCATTTCTGGGAATCTTAGCAGAGATGGCAGTGGGGCAGTTTTATGCCAGAGGAGCAAAGGCAAGTGAAGGCAGGGTGAAGGAGGAGGGGGCAAAGGAAGGAGCACACCTGTTTTCCATAGGAGTCGTGGACAGGAGAGACAATCCCACCAATCACAATAAACCTTCCAGTCTTGTGCAGATAATCCCTGGCTCTTTCTAATTAAGAGAAGAAAATCATATATTATAAGAAGAAAGGTGTAGTTTAAAGGTAATAATTGAAATCAATATGTTCATCTCTATAAGCCTAAGGTTTATTTCCCATCTTTCTTACCTTTAAATAGAGTGCTGGCTTTCAGAGCATAATGCTGTTGATTCAAAAGTTTATGAAACCAGGTTTCAGCCCCCAAAGCAAAAGGATTTAGAACTCAAAGTAATTGATCCAGTTTTAAAAGACCTCTGTTGGACAAGCCCATTGTGGCTCAGAGGGGTTTAAGATGAGCACCTCGTTAAGAACCATTAAAGCTACTAGACTGGAATTGACTCCTATTATCACTTGCAGAAATTCCTATGTGGAGGAGTAGTTTTTAAAAAAGCCTCCTTATAATATGAAAGGTGTTCTGATTGACTCACCTAATGACTCAGAACAAATATAAAGGGCCTGGTACATAATAAAGAGAATAAACAATCTGACCAGAAAACCACCAGCTAGCATTAGAGTTGGTTGAGCAAAGTTGAGCCAGAAAAAGCCTCTATTCCTTTGGAAGGTATGTGATGTTGCCTTTCCAAATTTATCAGACAAGCCCAATATCGTTTTTGTGAGAAAGTTCAGCAAACTAGGAAGGGGCCCATTTTATCATTCCCAACAGAGCCTGGGCTTGTATTATACCAATGAAAAAACCGGTGTGGATTTTATAGGTGAAGGAATTTATAAGGGAATGAAGGCCTAGGCAAGCAGGCTAGCTGTACATTTTACAAGCAAGTTTCCAGAATTGCTTTGCTGGCTCTCTTAAAACTTAAAAATAATTCTCACCTCTTCCCACATTTGCTTTTTAAAAGAGTGGTTTGACTTCACTTGTTTTCCAGTCTTATTTTGAGGCCAAGAACAAGTTGAAGGCCTTCTTAAACCATCGGTAAAAAACACTTGTGATGTTTGAGTAAATCCCCTAGCCCCTCTTCCTGTCCGTGGCTTTCACAGACGCTCTGCTGCAATAAGCCAGAGCTCCCTTACCCATTCTACCTTCTGAATAAGGCAGGCCTTATTATCCTTACTCTCCACTTACCCAAGTACTCCATTTGAGGTCCAGCTCTACCCAGCATCCAGCAGGCCTGGTCTGTCCAACATCCCCCTCTTCTGGACTTACTGCCCTACCAGCTCACTGTGCAACCAGCCCAAGGGACCTGGAAATTGTTTCTGAGAGTTTATACCCTGGCTCTTCTTTCCAACTATGAATTCCTCAAAGGCAGGGAGGACCCAAACTCACAGTACAGGTAACATACATGTGAGGAGCAGGCTGGGTGTAAGATGATCAATACTCAGCTGCTTGTAGGTCAAACGACCCAGACCAGTTGCATTACCCTTTTGAAAACTCTGTGGACATAAGAAAACATATTTGTAGTCCAAATGTGGTCCAGTCTGTCACCCATGCCAAAGACTTCTTTGGCGCTTAAGTGCCTAGCATGGTATCTTGTTTATTGAGCAATAGATGCTCATTAAATACTCATACCTAGAAAGCTCATGCAGCTGCCAAGCCCTATCCTTGGCCCTCTAGGGTATCCTTCCACTGGGCCATCTTGGTCCAGAGAGCTGCCATCTCTATTCCTCAGACCATACTCCAAAATTTCCAATAGGAATTCATTGTGCCAAGGAAGCTTGTTGCCTTGGAAGACGAATCATTCTTTTCTTCTGGCCAAGATGAGGGGACCCTTCCCCTGGCAATGCCCCTAACTTTACAGCCTTGTGAAAAGGCAATTTCTGAAAGGATAAGCCCTAACCCCAGACTCTGAAGGAGGACACTTGATCTGAAGTAGTTAAACCCAGAAGATTCGTGACTGTAATCATCCAGTTCAATTCAATTAAAAAAATGTCTATTGAACACACAACAAGAGGACGGACTTAGAGGGATATGAAGGTAATGAGGGCCTCATTAATTATTCTCCAAAGTTTTGTTATAATGAGGAAAGAAAAGGCTATACTGATGGTTCTAATGAGAGGCAAATTGGGATGAGTGCTATAGTCTTGGCTTTCAATGTTGTTTACTACAACCCACAGTAAGAAATACATTTTACATCATGACACAATATATATATATTATGTATATATGTATTGAACCAAAACAAAAATGTTATGATACCCTTACTACAGGAATATACGCTGATATTTTCTAGTATATTCTATTTTAGTAATGATAAATTTAAATAAAAAGTTGACCACAATCTCTGAATGAGAGGTAACCTACAGTTTGAACAGCTCCATACCACAGTTCAGATACGAAGGGCAAGGGGAATGCTTCTTAGAGGAGGTATAATTTGAGTTTGGCCTTGAAGGAAGGTAGGGCTTCAATAGACAGAGGGAGAGCTTCCCAAGCAGAGGGAGGAGTTCCAGAAAATATCCAGAAATTCTACAGTGGAAAGCATGCTCAACAACTGGTTTAGTCCCAACCACTGCAGTTAGGCTGTAGGGAGCATGGTAAGGGTGGGGAGGAGGATGAGGAGGGATACAGTGGTAAACAAACTGTGGGCGGCCCTGAAAGTTAGTCCAAGGAATGTAACCTCTACCCCAGAAATCACTATTTCCGCAAAGTATTCTGCGTATCACTTGCAGCAGAATCTAAAATGCAGATTCCTGGGTCTCAGCCCAGAGTTAAAGAATCAGAATCCCTGGGGATGAGACCTAAAAATATGCATTTCTAACAAGTTTCCCTAGGTGATTCTTCTGTTCTCTAAATTGTGAGAACTATAGAATCACATTAGGAAACAATAGGAAACCATGGAAGCCAGGAAGTGACATACTCTGAACTGGAAAGGAAGAAAAATTCAAAGAAGGGATAGTGAAGTTGAAGAAAACTGCCTAGGACATAAAATCATCACTTAAAGGGAATAATCATTTCAGGCAGGAAATGTGGGGGCAGAAGATGGGGCGTAGAGGAGGAAGATGACCTAAGGAAACTTCCCAGAGAATGTTCAGGGAACACAGAAAGCAAGACTTTCTCCTCTCTTCTAACATTTTTGTCCTTCTTTGCCTCTTGGACTTTGCAGTTGGACATGTCACTGCCATATCACTTGAGCATCAATTTTTTTTTGGACTGTATACTTATGATTGTACTAATAATACCAGGTTTTATACACTGGAACCTACCAGTTGCCTTATCATCCTTTAACTTGAATGGAATGTCAAGCAAGAGAAAAAAAAAAAAAAAAAAAACAACAGCACCCAACTAAATAAAAGTGTCAAGGAACAAATAGGGTTATTCTCTTTCCTTGTTTCCCAAAGAGATTCCAAATACCTAGTGATACCTAAGTCAGGAACTGTGTGGTAGAGTGGAAACAAGACTGAACTTGGGATCAGAAGGCCTCCTTGCCTCTAGATCTTGGGCAAGCCACTTACTTTCCCTAAGCCACTTACTTTTCTATTTCTGTAAAATACCTTCTTTGCAAAGTTATTATGAGAATCAACTCAAATTGGGAATATAAAAGTGAATTGTGTCCAAATAGTTTTACTGGAGAGTCCTACCAAATGTTTAAAACCAATTCTATACACTCTTTTCCAGATAATAGAAGGGGAGGGAACACTTCCCAAATAATGCTGATACCAAAACCAGACAAAGAAAGTAAGAAAAATAAAACGACTAATCAATATCTCTTATGACTATAGACACAAAAATACTTGACAAAACATGAGCAAATAGAAGTTAGCAACATATAAAAAGAATTATACACCATGACCAAGTGGAGTTTATTCCAGGAATGCAAGACTGATTCAATATTTGAAAATTAATCAGTGTAATCCTCCATCTTAACAGGCTAAAGAAGAAAAATCACATGAGCATATCAACCGATGTGGAAATAGCATTTGACAAAATTCAACATTCATTTGTGACATAAACACTCAGAAAACTAGGAATAAAAGGGAACTTCCTCAGCTTAATAAAGAACATCTACAAAAACCTACAGTTAACATCATACTTAGTAGTGACCAATTGCTTTTTCCCTAAGACTGGAAATAAAGTGCATAATACTCTTACCACTGGTATGCAACATAGTGCTGGAAGTTCTAGCCAGCAAAATAAGGCAAGAGAGGGAAATAAAAGTCATACAGATCAAAAAGGGAAAAAATAAAACTATACCTTTTTGCAGATGTCATGATGGTCTAGTTAGAAATCCCAAGAAAACTTCTAGAAGTAGTAAGTGAGTTAGGCTAGGTCATAAAATATAAGAATAGCATAAGGAAATTGACTGTATCTCTAGATGCTAGCAACAAGCATATGGAAATGAAAATTAAAAAGACAATTCCATTCAGAATCACTTTTTCAAAAAGCAGGTAAAAATCTAACAAAACATGTACTGGACTTGTATGCTAAAACTATAAAATGCTGCTTAAAGAAATCTGAGAAGATCTAAACAGGTAAAGAAACATACTGGAGCAGAAAACTCAGTATAGTAAAGATGTTGATTCTCTTCAGACTGATAGTTAACGTACTTTCTATCAAAATCCCAGCAAGATTTTTCACAAATATAGACAAAAAAATTCTAAAATACATGGGAAAAAGAAAGGAACCAGAATAGCTAAACCATTTTTTTAAAAAAGAACAAAGTGGGAGAAATCAGTCTACTTGATTTCAAGACTTTTTGTTTAGCTACAGTAATCAAGACTGTGTGGTATTGGTTCTTAAACAGAATAGAGAATCCAGAAATAGTCCCACACAAGTAAGGTCAACTGAATTTTGACAAAGGTGCAAAATCAATTCAATAGCAAAAGGACAGTCTTTTCAACAAATGGTGCTGGGGCATTTGGACATCCATAGGCAAAAAAAAAAAAAAAAAAGACCCAAAACCTCCACCTAAACCTCACACCTTATACAAAAGTTAACTCAAAATTGGACCATAGATTTAAATATAAAATATAAAACTATAAAACTTTTAGAAGAAAATATAGCAGAAAATCTTTGGGGTCTGGGCTTGGTGAACACCAAAAAACAAAACAAAACAAAAAATCTGTAAAAGAAAAATTCTATAAATTGCACTTCAACAAAGTGAAAAACATTTGCTGTGTAAAAGACCCTGTAGAATGAAAGGACAAGCCACAGATTAGGAGAAAATGTTTGTGAACCATGTATCCAACAAAGGACTCATATCTAGTATACAGAAATAATTCTCAAAATACAGCAGCAAAATCTCGCAATCCAGTTAGAAAATGGGCAAAAGACATGAAAAGACAATTCACCAAAGAAGATATACTGATGGCAAATAAACACATGAAAAAATGTTCAACATCACTGACAATCAGAGAAACATATGTTAAGACCACTGTGACAGTTTGATATTATTTATGAATTCCAAAAAGAGATATTGATGATGTTTGTAAACCGATCTGTTTCTCTGGGCATGATAACCCTTTGATTGTGTTAGATTCAGCTGAGAGGTCTGATTAAATTATGTTAAGATTAGGGTTTTTATTCAACCAAATCATTAGAGCATGACTCAGCATTGGGTCCCAGCCCCCTTGGTGGGCTGATAAAACAAGACTATCACATGGAAGTAGCAAACAGAGAAGAAGAACACAGAGGAAGAGAGACAGCTCATTAGACATGGCAGAGGCCCCGGGAAGAGAGATGAGCCTGATCTTGTGAAGAGACCAGAGCAGCTGAGCCCTGAAATGGGAGAAAGATGAGCCTTATGCCAGCCTACAGCTGAGATCAAAAGAAGTTGGGGGGAAGCGGCTGTGGCTCAATCAGTGGGGCTCCCGTTTACCATATGGGAGGCCCCGGGTTCGGTTCCCGGGGCCTCCTGGTGAAGGCAAGCCCGCCCGCACGGCGTGGTTAGCTGACCCAGCGAGCACAAGCAGCAAGGGGGGGCTAAATGAATAAATAAATAAAGATTAAAAAAAAAAAAAAAAGAAGTTGGGAACACGGAGCCTTAAGAGGAAGAAGAAAGGATGAATCCTTGCAGACATCGCTTACCATCTTGCTTCAACACATGGCCAATGACTTTGGGTGAGAAAGTATCTCTTACAGTACCTTGAGTTGGACTCTTTAGGGCCTCATAACTGTAAGCTTTTACCCCAAATAAATACCCTTTATAAAAACCAACAGATTTCTGGTACTTTGCATCAGCACCCCTTTGGCTGACTAATACAACCATTAAGAGATATCATTACACTTATTAGAAAAGCTAAAATGAAAAACAGTAACAATATCAAATGCTGGCAAGGATGCAGAGAAATTGGATCTCTCATTCATTGCTGGTGGAAATATAAAATGGTACAGCCACAGCAAAAACACTTTGGCAATTTGTTAAAAACAAAACAAAACAAAACAAAACAAAAACCCTTAAGCATACACTTACTATATGACCCAGCAATTGCCCTCCTTGGCATTTATCCTAGAAAAATAAAATCTTACATTCACACAAAAACCTGTACTTGATTGTTCATAATCACTTTATTTGTAATAACCCAAAACTAGAAACAACCAAAATTTCTTTCAACAAGTAAATGTTTAAACAACCCGTGGTACGTCATACCATGGAATAAAAGGAATGAACTACTGATGCATGCCACAGCTTTGATGGATCTTAAATTCATTATATTGAGTGAAAAGAAGTCACTTTCAAAAGATTGTGTGCCATATGATTCCATTTATCTAACATTTTCCCAAATTATACAGATTAGTGGTTTCCAGGCGCTAGGGAAGTGGGGTAGGTATCTCTCTATAAGGAAGATTGTTGTAGTGATGGACTAGTTCTGTATCCTGATTGTGTTGGTTGGTTACATGAATCTACACATGATAAAATGACATAGAACCATACATATGTTTTATCCCAATGCCCTGGTTTTAATGTTGACCTATAGTTCCATAAGATGTAACTATTGGAAGAAACTGGGTGAAAGGGTACACGGGATGTCTCTGTACTATCTTTGCAACTTTCTATGAATCTATAATCTATAAATATTTTACAATAAAGTTCTTTGAAGGTGCACAGTAAACTAAGAAACACTATAATCTTAAGGTGTCGGTGTGCAAATCCAGACAAATGGCAAGGAAACTTGGTAGGCTTGGGTAGTTCTAGAACTTAATCTTTGCCCGTCCTTTCTATATTTGCTGCTGTCTGGATTCGGCATTGGGGTTGTTATGGCTTGGGGGTTGTAGTCTAGACTAGAGCTTCTTAAACTTTGAGGTGCTTGTGAATCCCTTGGGGCATCTTGTTGGAATGCAGATTCTTCTGATTCTGTAGGTCTGGGATAAGGATGAGGTAAGCGGGGCAGGCTTGTGCAAACTCAGTGTCAGATTCTGCCTTTAAATTTTGATATTTTGTTCATCATGGATTTTTTGCATTAGTTTTGGCTTTTAAAAAATATTCGTCTTGATTACTGAGTTTTTTGGGTACCCTCTTAAATGTTGCACTGGAAGGGGACATCTCAAGTGCCTCACCCTAGTCCTGGCCCTGCCTGAACTTCAGCATTTCTAGAGAACTCCCAAATGAGACTGATGCTGCTAGACTGCAGACTGTATTTTGAATACCAAGGGACTAAAGGCAGGTAGAGTAGCCCCTGAAATGTTAGGGTGCCTCCAAAAGAAGCTTTTCTTCCTCCCGCACTCCACCACCACCTCCCCATGCTTGACCAGGGCGTTTCTGGACATTGGCAGGAAGCCTATTGACAAAGCTGTGGCTATGGCCCTGGAATTTAATTTCATGCCAGGCTTCCCAAGATGTGGTCTATTTTTGTCCTGCAGCTCTGCCCCAGGGAAGGAGCCAAAGTACTCTCACATTTTACACTCAGGTCTGCCCTGCCTTCTGTTTGGTCTGCCCTTTTTTGCTCCTGTTCTCATTGAGGAGGAGTCCAAGGCCAGGGCAGCCTTGCTGTGTTCTGCCCTTGGTAACCTGAGGATTTGCTGTGCCTCCTGGGCTCTTTATACATATTTGGAACCGGGGGGATCTCTCTTCCCAATAGCCTGTGCTGGCCCGACAAGCTGATTGGGCCACTAATGAAAATTCAGGAGACAGACATGTCTCGTCTACCTCCGGGCTCCACAGTGAACCTGGCTGACATGTGTAATCTCCTCTCTCCTCCCAAGGAGGTAACGGAGGAAACACTATGTCAGAGCATTGACGCTAACTCAGTGTTTCCTTTTCAGTTGCAATTAGAAATGACCCCTTGTGAGTTACAGTCACAGCTGGAGCTGCCTGTATTTTCTTTGTTTGTGCATTTCACAATGTCTGTCTGGGTTAGGAAACGTTCTAAATAACAGAAAGATCAAGCGCTGGATAGGAAAGGAAGAAACCAAGCTGTGAGTCCCTCTAGGCACGGCTATTTCAGCTCAGGAGTAAAAATAATAATAATAATACTTTTTAAACTACACCATCCCTGTGACCTACCAAACTGAACCTGTAGCAGTCCCTAATTAAAATTTAATGAGTGCTTATTATGTTCAAGGCACTGTGCCAGGTGCTGTAGGGGATAACAAGAAGTAAAAGACACAATCCCCATCGCCAAGGAACTTAGGTTTTCGAAGAGGGAGATATGACATACACTCCATCTTAGATAATAGATTTCAAAATGAACGGCAGGAAAGTGCTATGGGACTTCAGGGGAGGGAGCAATCCCAATGGGAGAGGGTATCCTGGGGAGCATTCCCAAAATAGACCACAGAGAAGAGGAAGGAATGCACCCATTCCAGGGGAACAAAGTGATGTGAGCAGACGAATCGAGTTGGGAATGGAATCATTCCTACTGAAGGCTCCTTTTCTTGGCTTCTTTAGTTTGAAAAGCAGTGATATCCTCTGTTGTCACCAAGGGTGTCTCACACAACCTGGTACAACTGATCTTCCTCTAGTCCTAAATCCTTCAGTCCGTCTGAGTAGTTAGGGAAAGCCTGAGTAGTTAGGGAAAGCGGGTGGCTGGGGCAATCACATTCTCATGGGTGGGTGAAAACAATTATGCCAGGCCCTCCCTCTCCAAGTTGCCCAGCTTAAACCTTAAGATGGTTTTCAAGTGAGGTCTCCTCTTGAGTATTGTCCTGATGTTTGATCCAAAGGCAGACCAAGGGAGCCCACTGTATCCTTGCTAGGACCCTATTAGCTAAGTTGACTGAGGCCCCTAGTAAGCATGGGCTGTTAGGATTTATTGGCCACAGGGAGCAATTAGCTCTGCTCTTCCTGGTGCCAGCCAGCCCTGCCTCAGGCTGGCGATCGACCTCAACGGAACTGAGGGAGAGAGTGTGGGCACACAGCATGATGCCTTCTCCTTTCATCCCCACCCTTTACCTCTAACTATAGGAGAGACCATGAAATATGAAGCCCTTTGAGAGCATGTGGCCACAAATTGCCTCTTCACGGTGAAGGCTGTGTGCTCTTAGTCCTGTTTCTCTGACTCATGTGATGGAAGCTACATTTCCCAGAGGAGGAGGACGTGCCCAGATCTGGTCACGCTTTTCTCCCCAGTCTCTGGCCAGTGGCCGACCAGCAGAAGGGGGTCTGGGCTGGATGTACACGGGGATCAGGCTGAGGTACCCAAACAGTCTTAGTGCAGAGCAGGCCTGCACACCTTGAGAAGCCCCACGGGACATGCAGAATCCAGTTTTCTTGACCATCTGTCCCTCCCATCACCCACCTCAAGCTGTCTGAGTTCACCAGAAAAAGTAACAAATGCTTCCCAGAATTCCTCGCATTCTTGGATTCCTCTAGTTCCTGGCTTTCCATCCATTTGTCTGGCTTTTGCAGCCACAACTTGCAGCCTTGAACTGACTGTCAGGGAGAAATACAGAGAGGCGCAGTGTCTGCCTCAATTATTTCTGATCTTATTGGCTTCAATGCCTCTTGCTTGGGAGAATTTGAATCCCTCTGACTTTCCAGCTGAGAGATGATTTATGACCCTCACTTCCACAACTGTCACTTCTGACAGCCCGGTGGGGAGAGCCTCCCGCGTGCCCCCCCCCCCCCGCCCCGTACATGACACCCCGCGGATCTGGCCTCCATTCACATCCTTTCCACTTGAAAATCACCTCAATCCTCATCCCTAACCCTTTCCAAACCAGGTTCTAGGCTTCTTGGAATTCACCCATTGTTGAAAAAGATTTTTTTGTATTTACTTCTTCAGAAGCAGAAAGCTAAATACATATGTAAAAATATAACACGAACCAGTTTCTTCTCAAATGAGACGCAAACACATGAGAGAATTCTTTTAGAAACCCACAGACTGTAATACTAAATATAGCCAGGTGGGCAGGAAGGTTGGGGGTGGGGGTAGAGTGGAAGATGAGGGGGAAAGGATAAAGACAGGATGAGGACATGTGATCCAGAAAACCCCACCTCTCTGTGTGTCATTTGCATAGAAGCAGGCTCTATCTTCAGCAAACCCGCTGTTCCATGCTTTATTAGTCTTTTTGACTGCAAGTTCACCACAGAGGCTTCTTACTTAGGGATAATTCAGATTTTAAAATATATTTTATCCAGGAATTAGCTTTGTTTTTAACAGGTAAAGCAGGTGGGAAAGCATCAGGCATAGAAGGTTCCTTTTTGTGAGAATATGATCATGCTGAGGCTGCAACACTGGGACTTTTTAAAGGTTAAAGGTTGCTTTTCTCCTAAACAATGTTATTGGAAAAACTGTTTTTTTTATATAGCTTTCTTATTTGTGTTCATTTTCCCTCTCTGTTTCTCCCAGAGTCAGTAGAAATATCTTCTTGGAACAAGGGTCCTTTGCTAGGGTAATCAACTGTCCAGGTTTGCACAGGATTTTCCTGGATTTAGCAATGAAAGAGTCTTTTCCTCAGAGACACTTCAGTCCTGGGCAAACAGATTGTTGGTCTGGTAGGTTGACTAGTGGCACACAGCCTAATGCCTGCGACCTGTGGCTGTTTTACCTCACATAGCAAAAGGGATTTTGCAGCTGTGGTTAAGTTAAGGGCCTTGAAATGGGAGAGGTGATCCTGGACTATCTGTGTGGATCCAATGTAATCACAAGGGGAAGCAGGAGGATCAAAGTGAAAAAATGAGGTGTGATAACAGAAGAAGGAGAAAGAGAGAGAGAGAGACCTGAGGATGCTATGCTGCTGGCTTTGAATGTGGAGGATGGGGCCCTGTGCCAAGGAATGCAGGTGGCCTTCAGAAGCTAGAAAATACAAGGGAACGGATTCTCCCCTCCAGGCCCCAGAAGGAACACAGGTCTGCTGACACCCTGATTTTAGCACTTCTGACTTCCAGAACTATAAGATAATTTGTGTTGTTTTAAGCCAATAAGTTCATGGTAATTTATTACAGCAGCAACAAAAACTAATACATTTGTTCCCTCTACTCCCTCACTGAACTACTCTGCTGTGTTTTTCACCATGTACTGAATGAAAGATGTGTCCACTGCCACAGAAGTAGAGAAAGGAAACTGGCTCACAGAAAATGTATCATGTGCAGGAGTCTTTCAGGGACACAGAAAAGACAGCATTTGAAAGTAATTCCATTGTTATTTTGGAATTTTCTCTTTAAAGAAATCCTGAAGTGAAGAAACCCACACTAATCTAGAAATGCCCAAAATAAAGCCCTTGAAATTTATAAGTTAAGACACTGATCTGCCCTGGGAAGTGGTAGAGTGGAAGCTTACCTGCTCTGGAGTAGAGCCACCTGGTTCAAACCCCACCCCCAGTCATTACTAGCTGGTGACCTTGGGTTAGTTACTTAACTGCTCTGGCTGCTGACTCATCTCTAAACTGGGCTTAGATGAAACCCATTTATCAGGGTTGTTAGACAATAGATGCAAAGAGCTTAGCATAGTACCTGGAACTCAGGGAATGTTGGCCATAATTATTATTTCTCAGGAAGCTCAACAGCTTCTTTGGGGAGGAAAAGTGGAATGGGGCAAGGGTCCCTCAAAGGACTCTTTTAAAAAATGCAGCTTGCCAGGGTGAGAGCATTAAGCCTAAGAATTCTTACTTTTGACTGGCATAGCTTGTCAGTGGCCCCAAGGAGGTGTTTTCCTAGGTAATTGCTGCCTCTTTAGTCTCGCCCTCCCTTAGCAAGAGCAGATGTTCCCCTCTCAGCCTGGGAAGCCATCTCTGGAGACTGAGTTGCTGATTATTACTAAACCCTGATCTTCTTTTCTCTTTAAGTGAAATCAAAGAGTTCTGAGAAAGTCAGAGAAGCCAAGATTGGGAGCAAGGGACATGCTGCACTTGGACACATTTCAACCCACTTTGGAGCCTTAGCCGAGCTGCCAAGGGTGTGTGTAGATGATGGATGGGAGGAGAACCGCATGCAGGAAATGTCAGGCTGGTGAACCTTATTGATTGAGCTCTGCTGGCTGCAGGCGAGGGTTGTGCTGCAATGGATGAGGCTGTGTTGAAAGGTTCCATTTGTCTTATGAAACTCTCAGAGCTTACTAAGGGTTTGCTGCTTCTCCCTGAACTGGCCTGGAGGCATGGCTTGAGGGGTCACTAGAGACACCAGCACAAACCCATCTTAAGATGGCCTTTGTGATGTGAAGTAACAGTTAAGGCAAAAAAAAAAAAAAAAAAAAAATATATATATATATATATATAGGGCCAAGGACTGAACCCGGGACCTTGTATGTGGGAAGCCAGCGCTCAACCACTGAGCCACATTGGCTCCCCTGAGATGGTTGTTTCATTTGTTTGCTTGTTGTTTGCCTTTTGTTTTTTAAAGGAGGCACCAGGGATTGAACCTGGGACATCCCATGTGGGAAGCAGACACTCAATTGCTTGAGCCATATCTGCTCCCCCCAAATTTTTAAATGATATTAGTGTCGGTGAGAATGAGGGGAAGTGTGCATTCTACCACACTGTTGATGGGAATATAAATTGATGAAGCTGCCCCGCGGGGCGGCGTGGTCGCTTCCACTCAGGACTGCAAGTGCGTGGGGGGCGGACTGCCCCACCGCGGCCCCGGGCCAGCTTAGGCGCCAGGGGCGGGCCAAAGGGAGGGGCGGGCCGGCCCTGAACGCGGCGGCGGCGGCGGCGGCCACAGGGCGCGGGGGCAGCAGGGAGCAGCGCTGGCGGCGGCTCCTTGGCCGCCTGGTCCGCGGCGCGAGGTCGCGCGTGGCCGTCCTGGAGGAGGAGGCAAGAAGGGGACGCAGGTCCCATAATGAGAAGAATGGATACCAACATTTCACTTAACTGAGCTTCTGACCCCAGCCCGTATAACACAGAAATAAAGCTACTTCAAATCTCATCTGATGGATGAAGTTTGGACCTTCTGACTGGGCTCAGATTCTGTGTCTACAAAAAAGAACCCCAAAAGCTGATGCAATAATATTATACACATGTAGAGCAATTTATTGAGTTCCTTCACATGTATCAGGGGTTCTTAACCAGGAGACTGAAGGAAGAATCAGAAAGCTAAATGAACTTCAGATGAATCCACGAGGCAAGAACGCATGCCTGGAACTGAATGCAGTTCCTGGTCTAGCCAGGATGTGGGAATGAAAACATACTGGGAACTGAAAACAGTTCTCTATCTCTCTAAAAGAATAGGGAGTACAAGAAAGAAGGTCAATGTGCTTGCATAAGAAATTGCTTAAGAACCATAACAATAAAGCCTAGATATTTTTAGATGCTATATAAACCAAACGAATAAAAGAAAGGGTCACAGCAACCTCAGTGCTGTTTTGCCTGAGCGAGCTGCAGCCCTCTGCTTCAAATAAAAAATAAATAAATAAAATAAAAAAATAAATAAATAAATAAATAAATAAATAAATAAATTGATGAAGCCTTTTAGGAAAGCAAGATGGCAGTCAGCATCTATCAAAATGATAAATGTGTATAACCTTTGACCTGGCAATTCTACTTCTAGGAATCTATATTACAGAAAAAAATTTTCACATGTGCACAAAGATATTTCACTTCAAGGAGGTTACATTTCAGCATTATTTTTAATAGTAAAAAAAATCAGAAATAAGGAATAATTTCCTTATTGTAAAACAAATTATACATACACCTGAAGGAATACTATGCAGCCATTAAAAAGAATGATGCATAACTGTCTTTATGATCTGACATGGAGAGATTTCCAAGGCATGTTGTTAGTTGGGGAGGAAAAATCAAGTCACAGAACAATACCAGTAGTGGGGTGACATTTAAATAAAACTATATGAATATAAAATAATTTCAGATAGTGGTAATAATAGCAGTGAAAGAATAACACAGGGAGATGTGGTAGAGAGTCGGTAGTCTGAAGCAGAGAAGTGAATGACAAGTAATCAGCCACATAGAGTTTGGGAGGGAAAGTGCTGGCGAGTGAAGGAGCAGCTGGTACAACGAGCCTACGGCAGGAAAGCCAGGCTGGAGTGGCTGCGCCATGCTGAAGAACAGTTGGTGCTGAAGTCATAGAGGTTTGAAGGGGGTAGACAGGGAATGGCAGTGTGAGCCTCGAGAAGTTGCAGGTTTTCTTTTAAGCCTTCTGAGGGTTTTAGGCAGGATAAGGATCTGAGTTACATTTTTGAAAGCTCACTTGGGTGAAAAATGAATTGTGGGGGAGCAAGAGTGGAGGCAGGGAGACCAACTAGGAGACCATGACAGGAGTCCAGGTGAGAAGGAGCAGAGGCATGAACCTGGTAATCTCCATGCCTCATGCCATTGACCTCTAAATCAGATACATTAATATGCATTTTACAAGGTGTTTAATAACTAAGATATTGTAAATGTAATCAAATTATGTCATAGCTTATTATAATGCAGATTTTGTTATGACAGTATCTGACCTAATCAAATCCTGTTTCCAGAACACAGCAGTTTATTCAACAACCTGATAGTATAGTATTTGCTTTTTAAATGGGTGGCAGCACTGCTCCTCCAAATCCGTGAGTCAAAAGGAGACCCCACTAATTATGTAAAAACGGTGCAAAATACATCCGTGTAACGTGTAAGGAGTAAGGGCCCATGTTCTCATGCTCTTAAGTGTACTATGCAGGTTCTTAAGCACACTTCTCTTGTTCTGGTTTTGTTTTTGTTCATTTTTTTTAAACAAATCAATTTTATTGATACATATTAATAAAGCATATAATGCATCCAAAGTGTACAATCGATGGTATTTGGTATAATCACATAGTGTGCATTCATCACTTCAATCATTATTAGAGCATTTTCATTATTTCTATAATAACAATCATAAACAAAAAAAACAGACTAAAAAACAAGCAAGAATATTCTTCACCTCTCAATCTCTTTATGCTTCCCCTGCCATACATAGCTGCTGTTTCTGGCTATTCTTACACATTTATTTATTTATTTTTAAGCAGTTTTATTGAGATATTATTCATATACCATACGATCTATCCAAAATGTACCATCAATGGCTTTTAGTATAATCCCAGTGTTGTATATTCATAACCACAAAATATTTTAGAACAATTTCATTACTCCAAAAAGAAAAACCCCACACCCTTTAGCAGTCACCTCTCAATCCCTCTATCCTTCCCCAGCCTTATATAACCACTAATCTAATTTTGTTCAGTTTCTTTTAGGTAAAGTTACAGTGCTCCCTAGAAGACCAGACTTAATTATTTTCACCATACTTTTTTTTTTTTTTAAGATTTATTTATTTACTTTATCCATTTTAAACCCCCCTTTTC
This sequence comes from Tolypeutes matacus, assembly GCA_026826555.1. NCBI lineage: Eukaryota > Metazoa > Chordata > Mammalia > Cingulata > Chlamyphoridae > Tolypeutes > Tolypeutes matacus. The sequence goes on from JAKSZT010054304.1 coordinate 23,047,236, forward strand.
CCATTTGCTGTTTTTGTGTCCATTTGCTGGGCAATTCTCTGTGTCTGTTTTCCTGCCATCTCTTCTCATCCTCCTCCTCCAGTCTTCACCAGGATTTGATCCTGGGGACCTCCGATGTAGGAGAGAGGTGTCCTGCCACCTGTGCCACCTTGGTTCCTGGTTTTTGGAGTTTTTGGAGCATCTCATCTTGTCTCTCCCCTGTTAGGTCATCATCTTGCTGCATGGCTCCTGGGGCCTGGCGGCTCACTGGCACACAGAGCCTGACAGCCCATGCGCCTTCTATATATATATATATATTTTTTTTTTTTTTATTATTATTTTTTTAATTTTACCGGCAGGTCCCAGGGATCGAACCCAGGTCCCTCCATATGGCAGACGGACGCCCAACCATTTGAGTCACATCCGCCCCCATTTTCACCCTACTTTTAAGCATTGCCAATATTTTCGCTTTGGTGATCTTCCTTAGCACTTTTCCAAAACAGAGGGTAGACACCTGAAGAACATGGAAATTCATCCCGGGTGGTCCACAACTCTGTCTGTGGAATGTGAAAGATGGGTTTTGTGCCCTTCTATGAAGAGGACAGTTCTAATTTGAGAGGAAAGAGAAAGGCTGCCTGGAGTAGGTAAGTCTGGAGAGTCATGCTTGGGCGGGGCTCGGATGGACTCTCCCAAACATTCTTAAGATGCCTTATTTCTAATTGTTCAAAGATCTTCTCCAGGCAATCCAGATCTTACTACCTCTAGGTCAGTCCTGTGCTGCCTTGAGCCCCAGACTGCTTTCAAGAGCTCCTTGCAGGGAGAGCCAGTGCAGAATCTAATATGGTGCTTCTGCTTTAGAACCAGCACCCAGAGAAATGCAGCAAACTCTGTCTGCCAGATTTTAATAGACAAAAGTCTCACGTATCAAATCATAACTAATTCTTTTCCTTCAAGTAGCCCGAGCTTGACTCAAATGCCTCCGGTGGCCCTAGTCCCTCTCCTGTCTCCAGTGGTTTCCCAAGAAGACCAGGAAGACCTCTATTCCTAAGGAGGCTCTAGAACAGTGGCTCTCAAGCAGGTAGAGGTGGGGTGGGAGTGCTTTTAGCCCCCCCCCCAGGGAACTTCTGGCAATGTGTGGAAACATTTTTGGTTGTTACAAGTGGGCAGGGGATGCTCCTGGCTTCTGGTGAGGAGAGCCCAGGAATGCTACTAAACATCCCTTGCCATGCACAGGATGGCCTAGGATGATGCACATGACAGCCCTCCCCCCAACTCTACAACAAAGAATTATCTAGTCCAAAACGTCAATAGTGCCAAGACTGGAAAACCTTATTCTAGGAAATAAAACAAGGCCTCTGTATGAAAGGTGAAGTGCTAACGAAAATGGAAGAATTAGGGTCCCCAGAGAAGAAAAAACAAAGGGCTTTGGGAGTTCAGAGTCCATCTTTCCACCCCTTTTAGCACAAGGGACTGTTATTGGAAAAAGTGACTAGATCAAGGGCCATTATGACAAAATGCCCTTCATGGCAATGGGATTTCCAAGCCATCCCAGCAGGTTGTAAGAGAAGAGACCTAATGCTCCTGCTCACATTAAGAGGTTGTACATCTAGATTTGCTCCTGCCTGGGAAAAGAGTTGCGATCTGGACCAAGCTCCTGCTTCACCTGCCTTCTTCCATTCCTGGGCTTTTTTTTTTTTTAAGGAGGTACCGGGGATTGGACCCAGGATTTTGTACATGAGAAGCAGGCACTCAACCACTTGAGCTATATCTGCTCCCTTTCCTAGGCTTTTATAAGCCAAATTCCAGCCATGGGTGTCAGGCTTCCACTAGCCTGAATCTGACAGAATGACTGGTTTCTGTACAAAGAAGACAAGAGCACAGGAATTTTGGAATGAGACAGAACCAATAATTTGGGGAATTCTTGGCCAAAGACCAAGGGAGACCCTTTCTCCTTATAGGCTGTAATTAATTAACTGGTTCTTTATGAAAAGCTGTGAGGGAAAAATTTAAATAGACAACAACAAAAAGGATTTTTCAGAAGCCTTCTATTTTCTAGACTCAAAATAATATTACATAATAATCAGGTAGAACTAATTGCACTGCTTTCTTGGCACTCTGCTGGTAAGCATTTTTTCCTCCCAAAGGTTCAAATGACAGAGACCTCTCTGCACCGTCTTGACAGAGATTTACAAAGAGGCTTGTCCCCCAATTAAGCTCCCTGGTAGGACCTCCCCACTGCCTTCTAGGGTAGGGGGTAGGAGGGTCTATTTTATAACCTGGGTGATTAATGACTATGAAATCTAGTTAAGACTTTTCTCATGCAAGACCCCAGGAGCAGGCTTCCTACCAGAAAAAAAAGAGTAAGATAACAGTTGTGTAATACACCTTGCACCTCTGCCTTTGCTACCACATTCTAGGCATGTTAGAGTCTGGTTTTTGCTGCTGTTATTTGTATTTTGCATTTAAAGTTTTTTGAAATAATTTCAGATGCATAATTGATTTGCAAGAATAGTACAAAGAACTCCCATGTGTCATTCACCCAGATTCCCTATTTGTTAACATCTGACCACATTTGCCTTATCATTTCGCTCTCTGTGTATTCATGTCTTTACTACTTTTTTTAACCATTTGAGAGTCAGCTACCTCTTTTCATCTAAATACCTTAGTGTATATTTCCTAAGAAAAAAGACTAGGCTGGTTTGAGTCTTCTGTGGACCCAAGAAAATGATATTCTTAAATTGGTCCATTCCTATGGGCATGGGACCCTTTGATTGGATTGAATTCAGTTGGGGACTTTTGATTGGGGTACTTCAGAGAGGCATGACTTGGCCCTCTTGCTGGAATCCTTTATAAATGGGAGAAACATGCAGAGACACATAGAGACAGAGCCACCGTTTTACCCTGCCATGTGAGAGAGGACTCTGTGAGAGGCTGAAAGAGAGGCTGGAGGCTGGAATCACCAGAGCAGCCCAAAGCTGAAGCAATGAAGCCCGAAGGAGAGGGGAGAGACGAGCTATATGTCTGATTACCCATAGCTGAGCTCGGGCAGAAAGTGAGCCTGTAGGGGAAGGCAGAGACCGTGTCAGAGACTGGCACCATTTTGCCTTGCCACATGGCAGGAGTCCAACGATTGCCAGCAGCTGACCTTTGGTGAGACAGCATCTCTGATGATGCCTTGATTTGGACATTTTCCTGATCTCGGAACTCTAAGCTTTTAATCTAATAAATTCCCATTATAAAAATCAACCAATTTCTGGTATTTTGCTTTGGCAGATTTTAGCAAACTAAAACTAAAACAGTTTTAGCAAACTGAAACTGGTGACAGTTTATCAAGCTCATCTTTTTCCAGTTGAAGGAAAGATGGACACTTAGCAAATGGCTTAAATTTCCAGGGATTTCTTGGTATATCTGGGCTCTATTATTTTCCAGCAGTATGACTGGAAAACTTTGTAAGTCCCAGTTTTTTTTAATGTGTTAAGTGAGTACAATGATAGTACCTCTCTCATAGAGTTGCTGTGAGGATCAAATGAACTAAGTCATTAAATAAGACCATGCATGGACAGGTTTAATATGAATATACCACCATGCTCAATATTATGAATCAGTACTTCATTAGCTACTATTATCTCCTTTTCTCTCCACTTTGCATTTTCTTGTAATTATTTAGACTTCTTGTTTCCCAATATCTCTCTAACCAAAGTAATTTCCAATGAAGCCTGGTCCCACAGTTTTTCATTGGTGGAGCTGGCATCACATACACAATCTCCCTAATTTCTCTCTTCCCACTGCCAGTCCCCTTTCTCTCCCCAACCCCCCATCCTGGCCTTCTACCCAATTAACCACCACAAATTTAGAAATTTATAAGCATACTATGGAATAGAAAAAGATAATCTTTTTTTTTTTTTTTTTTTTTTTTTTTTTTTTTTAAAGACAATTAAAGACCCCTTGCTTTAAAGTGGGAAAACCATAAAGAATCCAGCATGTCTGAGATCGCCAACCTCTTAAAAAGCAACTGCCACTGAAGAGATGGAGATGTCTGGGTATTTGGGTCGCCTAGCTGTACTTTTTCCCTAGGCATGGATAACTGGGTACTTGGATATTGAGGAAAAAAGAAAACTAATGTTTAATATATACTTTCAATGTTCCCAGCACTGTCAAGAGATGTTTAGACACTTCTACTTGAAATCATTTCTTTTTGAGAAAGAGACCTTATAAAACCCAACAACAGTACATATTAATTAATCACTAATTATTAGCAATGGGTAGTACCAAAGGGGAAGGCTGGAAGAAATGCCCTGAAGCTAAAGATCTGATTCCAAGGGACCCAGCTATAGTTGGCATTTCTCTCCAGGGACCTGCTGGGTGGGTAGCTATTGGGAACAGAGGGGTTTTTCCTGAGCAACAGCTTTGGGCCTCATGTTTACAGGCAGGCTCTGCCAACTGCAGTTGCAGCTGAACATCTGAAGCAGTTATCAGTGTGTCCCATATGGAACCTTCCGCCTGTCTCAGAGGTGCCATTCACCTTCTTACAAATCTTCAGACCTTCCACAAATACTTGCCTGTACAATAAGACCCAGACTCCCAAGTGGAGCACATTTGGTTTCAGTCTGAGCCCTGCAGCTACCTCCTGTGCCCCCTGCCACAGGCCTCAGGTTTGCCTCTATCCTCCAGCTACAGGGATCCCTGAACACACCCACTAATATCTTCACCCATGCATTCCTTCTGCCTCAAACACCCTTCCCCACCTCGGTAACAGCTACAAGTCCTTCAAAGCCCAACTCAGCTGGGCCACCTTTCCTGACCTTCAGAGGCAGAATTGAGCCTGTCCTTCCACGTTTCTGAGATATCACCCTAATAGGTTCAATCACATTGCCTTTGAAGCAGCTCTAGGTGAGCATAGTGGTTTGCTCTTTTTTGCATTCCCAGTTCTTGGGCCCAGTGTCTGGCACTTAACTGAGGCTCAGTTAGGGTTCGCGGAGTAAAACTGGAGGGCATGGGTGGCACACTCTGGACAGGGCACAGCTGCCTCGGCCACGGCATGTTTCTCCATTTCCAGCTCCTCCTCAGCTAGGCAATCAACAATACTCAATGAGCTCTCAGATGTGTACAGTCTTGTGCTGAACTACTACAGGACACACACATGCGTAAAAATGTAGGCACCTTAAAAACTAGAATTCCCAGTCTAAACATGACTTTTTCACACACATATATAGTAACTTGGCCAAAAAAACTTCTATACTTTGAATATGCTGGTTTTGTCAATTTAAATTCTTAACATCACATGTGATGGTTAAGTTAATGTGTCCACTTGGCTATGTTATGTTGTCTAGTTGTTTGGTCAAGCAAGCACTGGCCTGATGATTATTGTGAGGGTATCTTATGGATTTAAATCTTTAGTCATTTGATTGCATCTGTGGCTAATTACACCTACAATCAACTAAAGAGAGTGCCTTCAGCAATGAGAGAAGTCTCATTGAATCAGCTGAAGGCCTTAAAAGGAGAACTGATGATTTCAGCAGTCAGAAAGAAGAATTTCTATCTTTACTTCAGCCAGCCAACTTCTGGGGAATTCACTGAAACCTTCATCGGAGTTCCCAGCTTGTGGCCTGACCTATGGAATTTGGACCTTTCAATCCCTGCAGTCATGTGAGCCAATTCCTATAATAACTGTCTTAAATATTTACACACACACACACACACACACATACACACATATCCAATCAGTGTTGTTTCCCTGGAGAACCCTAATACACTATCTCATGCAGAGTTTAAGATAAAAATAAGATAATAAATAAAATAGATCAAACATTTAACTATCTTATTTCACCCAATTATATATTTCTCATGTTATTTAGAACCACACATTGGTCTAACTCAATAAAAAGATGATGATGATGATAAAAGAATAGAATATTCAATAGCCCATTATACTATGATTCTGAAAGCACTCAGGACTGACATACAGATAAAAATAGTTTTGTACATTCTATTAAAACAGTCCATTTATATCTCCACAAAGAAATAAAGAATTAAAAAGCATCACGTTTCCCCTGACACAGTATCACTACATTAGCAAACACTCAAAAATGCATCACTCATGTTTAGCACTATGTTTAGTAACTAGAATTCCTTTAGAGGGTACAATCCACAGGGGGCAAATTTTATGTGTTTGTTTAATTCAATCCAAATTAAAGACATCATATCCAAACTACTTATAAAATATTAGAGTAGCCCATGAACTGAGCAAACCACCAAATTCAGAATAACCAGTCTTTAATCTTTGATTCTTAGAGTTTTTTTCCCTCTTAATGACTATTAAAATAAAACCTCTGCCCTGAGGGAAGGGGTCAGCCTGTATTTCTGTTCCTGGACTCAGTTTCTGCCCAACCCTGACATCATCTGGAGATTAGGGTGTTTGAGGCAGCCAGGACAATTTCCTCAGGAATGGCAGTGATAACACAGGCCCAGAGCATCCTCTCACCCCGTGGCCTGGCTGTGCCCACGTGCTCCAGTTCCCAGGGACATTCCTCCCTGGAATCTGGAATCATTTTGGCACAGGTCACAGAGAGCCATGTGAATAATGCAGAGGCAGCCGGGTGGCGGGGTTCAGAGTCTGTGTCGCACAGGGGTCTGTCTCCCCTGCCTGCCACTGTCCCCTGAGATCCATGGCCTCCTTGTGGGATGGGGAGCCGAGGGGAGCCCCCCTCTCTCTCCTGCAGACTCTCCAGCCTGAGAAGGGAGCCGATTGGTCCCACACACATTCTTTCTGCCCTTTTTCCCTTTCATGTCTGTAGAGACCACGTGCAAGCCCAACAAGCCCAACAGCGGCCCCAGGCGACCTCTGAGTCTGCTGGAGCAGCAGTTCCACCCCCAGGGCAGGCCAGCCCCATGGGCATCCCAGGCCTCTGAGCTGGCCAGACAAGGGTTCTTGATGGAGTGCCCAGGGGTTGACACTTTGCTTGTATCACGTGAACTACCAGAGGGCAGTATCGATGTCTGCCTTACCCACCCCTGGCCCCCCAGCCTTAGCAGAGTTCCTTAAATATGTTGATACTCAACAAACATTGATGGGTGGAGTAAGTCAATAATAACAGACCTCTCCATAGGGCATATTGTATGCTAGGCAAACATTGTTGGAAAGAGCCTCTTATCTGATGCCCCTTCTTCCCACTTATAGAAATTGAGGTCTTTCCCCAGCAGTACCGAGCCCTCATGCTGTCCCCTAGTTTTGGGTTTTGGAACTCTAATTCAGCCTCCTTAGCATTCCCTCATGTTCCAGACCTCAGTACCCCGTGCTCTCAGCTACTTGTGACATAGTGGCCAGACGTGTGTAGTTTATAAATGGTACCCGATCTGGGTCAACACACACATTTTAACAACAGTCCCCAGTGTCTTTTCCCAAAAGAGTGACTCTGAAAATGGGAATTCTGTAACCTGTGTCAAAGTGGAGCCCTCAGGTCATCCTTGAAAGTGGCACCCACTGGGCAGGACCTGCCCTCCCATCACAGAAAGTAGGCCCAGCTTTACCCCAGCATATCCCAGCCCTATGGCTCCAACCCCATCCTTAGGCTGCCTACTGGGTTTCTGTATACTCTCTGATCCCTCTCCCTCACCACTTGCTTCCAAGTCACCTCTTGCCAGTCTCAAAGTAGAAAAGCCCTTTAGAGTTGACTCAGTTTCCCCTTCACTTTACTGACAGCGATGTAAAGGCCCATACACTGTCTAAAATAATTCCATGGGCTAGAAGGGGATTTGTGACCCCCACACACACCCTAAGTCCATTCATCCTGGTCTCTGGTCAGGACGCGCCCTCCACGGGGTTAATGCCAGGAGCCACTCACAGGGTTTTGATTAGTGTCCAAAAGTTGTTAATTTTTTTTATTAGCCTCATCTGTAAGCTGGATACTGTGCCAAGCACTAGAGATACAGAAAGAGCACCCAGTGTGGGAAACATGCATAAATAGGCAAATAAAATGCAGTGCTCTAAGAGTTGCAAAAATTGCCCAAATTTCTAAGTGTTTATTATGTGCTATGCACTGTTCTATGAGCTTTGCAGTTACTAATTCTTTTCATGACAGATAAACTCTTGGTGCTAAGGAAGTTACAAGTTCCATGAGAGAGTGGGAAATTGAGCTTCTAATGCCGGGGACTGGCTCTGGGCTACCCTGGTCTCTGCCTCGCCTCCCTGGTGGGCCCCAGGGCCACGGTGTTCTAATGTGAGCCCTGGATCCTCAGAGCTACTCTCTCTTTAGTTTTACCTGGGCCTTCTGGGCCTCTGACCTTATGTTCTCGTGTCTATTTGCAGACTGTAACTTAATCTGTAACAGAAAAAGGGCAGGTGGAGGAGAAAACAGGGATCTGCCCTGGGGGCTGGCTTCTTGCTTGTAAGGAGAAGGAGGGCAGGCAGAGGAGGGAGGAATTAAATTGAGTTCTGTGTTTGGAAGCCAGGTCAGCTCTGGAAGATTTATTCCTGGAAGGTTTTGGAGTTCTGAAACCAGAGAGAGGTCATCTTGTCCTCTCTGAGAAAGGAAATCCCCCAAAGAGGGTGTGTGGGGGGTTAGGGTGGGGGAGGAATGTCTGAGGTCAGAGAGTCCTTGGAACAGAGAAGGGAGAGGTTGGGGAGGAGAGGGCAGGACCATTGCACAACCCTCCTCTCCCTGGGAAAGTTCTACACTCCGCCCCCCATGCGAGCCAGGGGCCACGGGCTCCATCTGCTGAGGGCTTGTAGACACACACAGCAAGGGGGCCACACACGGCTTGGCTTACTGGACTTTCACCTTTGCTGGACTTCCTAGAATGGAATGCGGGACCAGAGGGCATAAGTGACCCAGACACATCCCTGCCTGGCCCAGGGTCTAGGTGAGACCTGGCTATGATTACTAGAGCTATGTGGCTAACGGGGCAGGAAAAAAGGAAGGGCTAATTGTGAGCGAGCTAAGGATTTCTAAAACGACCTTTGTGCTGTTGTTATTTCTTTAAAACTCTCATCAGCTCTATTGGGGGATGGTACCATCACTAAGCACAGTTTACAGATGAGAAGTTAAAGATTTGCCTGTAAGTGGCAGAGAGAGGAATCACACCAGGTCTGGGACTCAGAGCCCTGTGCATCCTCCACAACTGTGCAGCCTCCTTGTGGGTACATGCCCACGCTCACATACATGCTACGCACGACTGTGCTGCAGTGGAAACGAGAGCAATTAGCTCAGGTCCTGACCCCATGAGGAAGCAGCTGGTGATTCTTTGTTGTAGCTGAATCAACTAAAAGAAATCTGCTCGGCTTACTTTAGTTCCATAAACACCAAGCACCTACTATGTGCCAGAGAACTAGGCTGAGTGCTGGGAGTGCAAAGATTTGTAAAATCAAAGTCCTGCACTGGTTTACAGACCATTGGGGGACAATGACTTATTATAATTGGATTATTTAAGTACAGTGCCTACATGGCCAAGCATTTATAAAATTTAAACACAAGAGAAATGAGATGATACCTGCAAGTGTTCAGTGAATCCCGATTTCCCTTAGAAGCAGGAGAACCAAGAGTGGGATGGGAAACTCTTCTAGAGTATCTTAGTGCAATCTTTCCCTTCTCAGCAGTGCCCTCTACACCAAGGCCTGGGCCAGTAGCTGCCTCCTGCTTCCACCTAGTGTGGTGACTGCCATCTTTTGTTTGTTCTTCCTCCCTCCCTCCCTCCCTCCCTTTGTCCTTGCCCATGCACTCTCTCTCTCTCTTTCTTTCATTACCACTATTCTGGAGTATCCAAAGGGAATCCTCAGAGGAGAGCAGCAGTATATTCCTTCCCCACCTGGCAGGAATTGGCAATTGGGGATCTCCCACAGATAGAGATTTGAGGCTGAACTGTGACCAAAGAAGACTCCAGGAGAGAGTTTTCCATGATCTGCCCTGTGCTTGAGCATCTGCAGTGCAAGAGATGTCCATCATTTCATTCTTGTTTTCCTGGACTTACCCCAGTGTGAAGGAGAACCATCTGCCCATCATATTTACAGCCTCTCCCCCTCTCTGCCAATGGAGGGGAATTCTGGGTTAGCCACAGGCCTGCCTGGCTGAACTGGGATAAGAGAAAGGAAGAATTGAAAGAAACAATCCAGGTGGATGATTTCCTCTGGAAAGGGAGGGGAGATACTGATGGAAGAGAAATAAATAGATCCTGAGTATTAAAAGGGAGGAGAGGAAAAATGAGAACATTTGGGGCTTAAGGAGCATTTTTAGGAATGTTGAAAGAGGTGATAGTATTTGAGAGGCAATTGTATTTGAAACATACATAAAGAGAGAGAACGTTTTAAAGTGCTTCTCTTCTCACCTAATTTCCTGGCCAAAGAGTGGAACTGCCTCTCTCCTGTTATTGAAAGGAAATAAGGGAATAAAGGGAGATTGGTGTGTAGAGGAGAAGAAGGAGAAGAGGGGAGAGAGAAACTCTCTTTCTCCCTTTCTTTCTTTGGTACATCCCCACCCTCTCAACCACCTTCATCTTGGCAAGCAGTTCTAGCTCCCTCTCTAACTTTTTAAGCCTATGTGGCTTTCAGCAAGTCACTTCCCACATGAGACTTTGTCTTCTCCCCTGTAAGATTGGGAGGAGCTACATGGCAAAGTTGTTGGGAAGTTCAAACAAAGTCATGAAAATGTAATTTGACCTATAAATGTAGGATGACACAAACAAACAAAATGCCCATTCTCTCATCCCACCAAAGAGAAGCCTTCAATGTCAGCCTAATTCCATAGACCTCTTTCCCCACATATAAAAAGGATGGATTCTTCCCTCCTGGGAGAGAGGCTAAAGCATCTACATAATAAAGGGCTAAAAGAGAGAGAAAGGCAGGAGGCTAAAAAGACTCACAGGCTAGGGCAGAAGAGAGTTTATCTGGGGGAATGCAGGAGAAAGGTTTATGAATGGTGGAACCAAAGCAGTTTTGGTATATAGATTATATGAACAGGAAAGGAAATAAGATTTTAATCCATGCTGTCTGGACTGTATATTCGAGTGCCTTTAATGTACTTGACAGTAAAAATGAAATTCCTTTTATATTATAAGTAAATGTTGAGCTGACTTTTCTGAATATGCCATCCCTCTCAAACTGAACTAATGAGTTTCTGGATTAATAAGGGTTAACAAATGTGGAATTACTAGTGTCATTTGACTGTGGGGTCCTTGAGGTGGAGAACCTGTTCAGGTGTGTGGTCCCAAGAATTGCTGGGGCCTGAGGACACTGGGCCTTGGGCTCCACTTCCGCACTATCCTGGGCTGCACCTGCAGGCTTGAGGATCAAGGAACAGTTGCAACTCTTTAGGGCCAGGAAGCTACTTCCCATCTAAAAATGTCCTCTTCCACCCTGCTCCATCCAGCTGGGCAGATCTCTTCCTCTTCCTACCCCTACTTCTCACAAGCTGGGCCTGTCCCAACCATACCCACAGCTGAGAGACCCCACATAACACCAGACTAACAGAGGTTACAGACTGAGCAGCAGCTGTTAGGGGACCCTTGATCCATCGCCTGGGTCCTGAGGGCCCCTGGAGCAGCCAACTGGAGCCTAAACTCTTCTCCTCACCCAAATCATAGGTGAAAATTTCAGGACCACACAGTGAAGCTTCTGCCCCACCTAAACACATTAGACTATTTAAGGTCCATTCCCATGTGTGCTGATATCTCCCAAATTTATATCATCTTGTAGACCTCTCCGCTGAGCTCTAATCTCAGAAATATAATTATCTGCTTGACATCTGTCCCTTGGCTGTCTCTCACAAATATCTCAAACTTAATATGTATGAAACTAGATTCTTGCTATTCATCCCTAACTCTGTACCTCCTTCACCCCCATCATCCACACTTCCAGCACCTAGTTACTGAAGCCAAAAACCAGGGAGTTATCTTTGATTCCTCCCTCTCCTTTACTCCCCACATCCAATCCATCCACAGCCTCTAAAATCTGCCAGCTTCTTTCCATCTCCACCATCACCATCCTATTACAGTTGAGCTTAATCACATGACTGGACAGAGTTTAGAGAAGAATGAGATTGGAAAGCACATTTAAACATGAGTGTGAAGACTTGCTAACTGCAGTCCCCCACTCCTCATCACTATTGTATGGGGTCAAATTTCAAAATGTTTGGGAATCTGAGAATGGAAAGAACTTGGTCCTACTACTCTCTGCAACTCTGGGATTCCAGCACCGTCAATGGATGTGCTATTATTAATAGTAGATGTACAGATTTAGGTAGAGAGAGCACCTGATACTACTTTCCCTACAACCTTTCCTATACCCCAGTCTTCCTATGAGATGTGGAGTATATCTGACAAATGCCCGTGTGCCAAAGTGGGACAAAATTAGCTGAGAATTGAGAGCTGGGTGATTGGCAGGGGCGTCACCATGGAGTGGGCAATGGGATCCAATGTTAGAAGCTTCAGGATGGATGGAATGACCCATGCTGGGGACCTAAGGGTGTGGGGAGGCATAGTAGTAAGAGCTGAGATGAGCACAGACCTGGGAAGGGGAAGATTCTTTAGCAACCCTAGAGAAATCACTGTATGTTGCTCAGGGCAAGAATAAATGCCAAGGTACATTAAACAGCAGATGCCAGGAGAAGATCAACATGGCCTTCTTCAACATCAGGAAGGTACATAAGTTCCTTGGAATTTTAAGCACATCCAGTGAGAAAAGGAGAAGGAACAGGAAGAGAAGAAATCTGAAATGGTTGAAAGGGTACCCAAAAGAGAGTACCAGAACCTATTCTGCTATTTATGTTGACAAAGGGGAAATGACTCTCTTGAGCTAAGCTGAGTTTCATCATAGGAAAGTAAATAAAATTAACTTTTTGCACAGTGGACTTTTTGAAGTGGGGAATTTTACACTTATAACATATAAATCCAAATATATTATTACCCTTACTTAAAATCCAAACCCCCTATTTTGACCCAGAAGGCCCTGCATGGTCTGATATGTACTTTTATCACCATCCTAATATCAAGCCTTTCTTTCCAGACCACTAAACACAAGCCACCTGGCTTTCTTTGAGTTCCTCCAGTACTGTAGCAGTTTGGCATTGTTTATGAATTCCAAAAATAGTTATTAGATTATGTTTGTAAAATGGTCTGTCAGTGGTGTCACTTTTAATTGCTTAAATTATGATTAGGACTTTGACTAGGCCACGTCAGTAGGGCATGGCAAAGGACAGAGTTGGGAGTTTTTGAGCTGGAGCCCGGAAAGTAAGCACATAGAGGAGCAGAGCAGCTGAGCCTGGAGAGAATGGAGCCCCAGGGAGAGAGACAGAGCCGGTCGCCTGATAGTCTATAGCTAGCCTTATGGAGAGAGGCAAAGCCTAGAGAGTCTCATAGTCTACAGCTAACCTTGTGGAGAAAACAGAGGAGCTGAGCCCAGAGAGAAATGAGCCCTGGGAAGAAAGGAACCCAAGAAGCCTAACTCCTGGCAGATGTTGGCAGCCATCTTGCTCCAACACGTGGCAATAGACTTTGGTGAGGGAAGTAACTTACGCTTTATGATCTGGTAACTGTAAGCTTCTACCCCAAATAAATACCCTTTATAAAAACCAACTGATTTCTGGTATTTTGCATCAGCATCCCTTTGGCTGACTAATACAGGTACCCTAAGTCCTTTCCTGCCTTTGGATGGGTCTCCATCTCCCCTTGCCCTTTTTGATCCTTCAAAAAGATGCCATCTTCTCAGGGCAATCTTCTCTGACTACTTTCTACCTGTTTTCCTCATGTCATCCTTTATCTTGCACCTTGTTTCCATCTTCTTAACACTTCACATTGTACTTCTCTTTCTCCTCTTTTCTCTCTCTTTTTTGTTTGTTACCTGTTTCCCCTAATAGATTTAAACTTCCTAAGGTCAGGTGTTTAGACTTTCCTTCCTTTACCATCTCCTGCCCAGCTCCTGGCACTATGTGTAATAGGTGATTGATAAATACTTGCCAAATGAATGAATCTCTAGGCCGTTAGATTTCATCCAGTAGAGTGCCTAACACAGGGTAAAGATGGATTCGATGACTGTGGTCCAACCAAGCTGTCCCTGAGGTTACAAAGGAACCAGAAGTCATGCCAAGTCCTCTCTCTGAGTACAGTGCATATGAGTAGGGAGCCCAGGGCTTCCCATTTCATCATCATCCATCCTGAGCTACTGGAGGACACATCATCTAGTCCAGCCCTTTGACTCCCCAAGTTAGAAATCTGAGGTGCAGTAAGATTGTCTGACTTGTCAGTTACTTAGTGGTAGAACTAGGCACAGCATCTGAGTTTCCTAACTCCTAGCCAGCTTTTCCCCACATCAGGCTGCTTCATTCTCAGTTCAGTTTCTTCTTCAGCATAAGTAAAGGGATTTCATTCCCTCTCCTTCAATTAAATGAATGTACAGTCAACTTGAAAGATGACTAAAACCCATAAATACTCTAGAGAGATATATATGTTTATGTGTATGAAAAAAAATGGCAAAATGAAGCGTCATGTTCTTTGAGAGACTTAAGTCAATCTTTAAGGTTTTCTTTAAGTCACTTTTTTTTTTTTTTTAAAGATTTTATTTATTTATTCATTTATCCCCCCCTTGCTGCTTGTGCTCACCGGGTCAGCCAACCACGCTGTGCGGGCGGGCCCGCCCTCACCAGGAGGCTCCGGGAACCAAACCCAGGGCCTCCCATATGGTAAACGGGAGCCCTACTGATTGAGCCACAGCCGCTTCCCTTTAAGTCACTTTTATGCTGTGATGGCTTGGCTGAGGAAATAGCTGCAGAAACCTCGAGAGAAAATGGCTAAATAGGTCCAAGGTATTACACCTGGGCTGGAACTACTTTTAACGAAACCATCTTTCACTTCATATTATTTCCCTAGTGGAGCATTTCACACATAGCTAAGTAGATAAGTCTGTTGTTCCTGTTTTTTTTTTTTTTTAAAGATTTTATTTATTTATTCATTTATCCCCCCCCTTGCTGCTTGTGCTCGCTGGGTCAGCTAACCGCACCGCGTGGGTGGGCTTGCCTTCACCAGGAGGCCCCGGGAACCGAACCCGGGGCCTCCCATATGGTAAACGGGAGCCCTACTGATTGAGCCACAGCCGCTTCCCCTGTTTTGTTTTTTAAGTGTAATTTCAGTGTGCTTTGGATAGTAGAAAGGCCATAACCTTTTCTCCCTCACACTCAAATAATAGTTAAATCATGTGCTATAACTATTGCTTCAAGCTGGCAGTCTTTTATTTCCTCACAATTTTCCCAACACATAGTAGAGTTCTTTACATAGTAGGTACTTGAAAAAAGAAGTAATAAATATTTATTGAGCAACTGCAAATATACTGAATACTTTCCTGGGTGCTGATGTTCAGTGGTGGACCAAACAGACATGGTCCCTGCCCTCCCAGAGCTTGTAACCTGGAGGAGGAAGACAGATAATATAGGTATTTATTTGTAAGTCTGCAAACAAACACACATGTAAGTGTGAGCTGAACAGCATACAGCAATCAGGTACATATATGATAGAGGAAGAGAAATGCTTAGGTTTGGTTATCAGGAGAGATATGTCAGAAGAAATAATTTTCTTTTGAGCCATAAATGAGGAGAAAGAGATAAGGGCAAAGATCTAGAGACTCAGCATTCCAGGTGGAGGCAAAGGCAGGTGCAAGGACCCTAGGGCAGAAAAATGTTCGGTGTGTTTAAATTTTACTCCAAGGAAAATGGGAAGTCATTGAGGGAATTTAAGAAAGGGAGTGACATGATCTTACTTATGTCTTAAGAAAAGCACTCTGGGCTGTGAGGAGAATGGATTGGAATCCTAGGAGACCAATAGGAGGTGAGAGGTGATGGTGGAAATGGAAAGCAGAGGATGGATTCAAGACATACACTCGAGAAAGAATCCAGGTTGGCTGAAGGTTTTGGCTCTGAGGGTTAAGGGAAGGGCTTGAATAATGAGGTGAGTGGAGGTACCACTTAATGAGATGAGGAGGACTGGGGGAAGGTCCAAGATAAAGAAATGAATAGAATTAGCCTCCAGTCACACAATATAGGCATAAAAGGTTTGGGATGGCTTCCACCATTATCATTTCCCAGCAGTGCTCATAGTTCATTTTTAAAAACAGGAAAACAGAGGCAGAAATTGGTGCAATAATTTCTCTCAGTTCACAGAACAAATTATGGAGATGCATTGGCTCAAGAATCCCCAATCCAGCAAGTCAGATGAGCCATATTTGCATTTAATCCTTCTTCCTATCTTGACATTTTGTTTACATCAGTGCCTCCTACTGTCTATGTTCCACCAACTCTTCCCAAATTTGGAAATCACTACACTGTGCAGAGTCCAGTATATTCCAGAATCACTGAGCCATGGAGTGGACAGTAGGAGTGAGTGGCTGAAGAAAGGAGATGTTCATTTGACAGCACAAAATTCCCTGAACCTGCACATAGGTGATTTCTCGGACACATGGACATCGATGAGCCCCTTGGGCCCATTTCTTAGGAATGGTGCCTGGGGAATTTGAGATAAAAATAGTCCTTGCAGTGCTGATTTTCTTTTTTTTGCCCCGGAGGGCTATTGTTTTTGCTCCCTGCTCCTCCCTGCCCCTGTTTTTTCCCTGGCTCTCCTGGGTTTCAGGGAAGCTGGCACTGATCACTACTCATTCTCACTTGACGTCTTCTCCAACTTAGCCAGCAGCTTTCCTGCCAAATCTCTAGACCAGTGGTTCATCAACGTCGGCTCTTCTCAGAGGCTTGCGGAGACCGCAGCCCCCACGCCTTCCGGGGAAGGCAGGGAGGTTGCTGCAGCCCACACTCAGGGCCAGAGAGGAGAGAGGGAGGTTTCGTGTGAGAGGTTCATCACCTGGTCTCAGAATTAAAGACCACACAGCACTGCGGCTGGAACCCAGCCACCCGAGCACACTGAGTTGGCAGGTGCCTGTAACAGGCGAGGGGCCAGATACCACAAGCCAGGGCCCTGGCTTCCTCCTCACCATCTGCTCCACCCCTTCTCACCCCTAGGGATTGCAGAGAGGCTATGCTTTCTTTGGCCATAATCTTAGGCTGAGATCAGCAAAATCTAAGAGAGCAATTTGGAAAGAGCCTGTTTGATGCTAAAGATTAATGAGCCTTTCTAGGAGAGTCCTCTTCTGTGATTTCCCATCTCTGCCTTCCCACCAGAGGGACCTTGTTCTTCTCTGAGGGAGATGGAGATCAGTTCAAAGTTCTGACCAGCCCTAAGCTGTGTCAGCTCAGTCATTACTGATCTGAATATCAAGTTTGGCATCAGGAACCAGCTATCTGCTGGCTCTAGTCTAGGGTAACTCCCTGGTGCCATGCCTAGTGTCCTTCCCAAGCCCAGCACTTAGTGCCATTAGAATGATGTTCTGCAGCAGTAAACCTTCCCCACCTGTGACGGGGACCCTTGGAATGCCTGCCCACTCTACAGTGTCTTCCTAGACTGACCAGTGTTCCCACAGTGAGAGGAAGCTAGTGGCTGTCTTGTAAATATGACCCCACTCCCCATCCTACCATCAGTTGATTGGAACAAAAGGGGCAATCAGAATCCTTCACATGATATTTAGACTGGAGAAGGGAGAGAGAGAAACATGGAGATGATCCTTCCGGAAGGCTGTGGGCAGCCATTTTGTGCTGTGCGTCTTGAGGTGGAAAGGGAGCAGGTCAGCCAGAAAGAGTGAAAACTGATCAGATGCACAGAAAGAGGCAGAAGTGGGAAATGAAAATACTGCAAAGGTTCCCCATAGCTTTCTAAATTTGGGTTATGATTCCCCCTGAGGTCCACGTGCATTCCTGCCTGTGGGGTCCATCATTATTATAATAAAGTCCCTCTTCTTGCTAAAGTGATTTCTATCACCATTACCAAGCTTCATTTCATTATAGACCAGAGTAACAATTATACATTATACTATTGTATCTCCTCAATTCTAACATGCACCATCAATTTTAGTAATGCTTGTGTGTATGTGTGTTTGGGGAACAAACACTACATTTAATATAAATACTGTTTGTAAGATTTATTCCAATTTCAACATGAAAAGCAAATATCTTAGCATTGAGGAAATAGGACACTTTAATTTTAAACTCCCTTATCCTGCCTCATAATTAGGTAAAATAGTCCATTTAAACTCAGTTAAAGTACACATGTCTCAAAGTCATTAAGGAATAGCTGGGATGGGAGCCCATCTGTTACCATGGCCCACATGCATAGCCTTTGGTCCTTTGAGACCAGCCACAAGAAGTTTCCTACTGAGCCTCTCATGGAGGTGGCCCTGCTAAGGTCATATCCAAGCCCTTTACTGTCCCTCTTCTGGAGGGACTGAGTCAGAGCCACATTAAACTATCCACCTGTCCAGTAGAGGCTGGCCACCCACTACTTTTTTGCTGTGTATGTTCACTTTCCTCCTTGCCTCCATCTTTCTCCAGCAATCCCCAAGGTAAAGTTCAGGAGGCTGTGGGGATGCCTGGGCCAAGTATGGCTGAGTGCTGAATGGGAACCCAGTAGTCACCAAATGTTAGAGTGGTTTAGACATTGTCTAATCCAACTTGTTCCTCTGAAAGAGTTGGAACTGGAGCTCAGAGAGCTTACATGAGTTGCACAGGGTCACTTGACCAGATAGTGGCACAACTCAGACTAGAACCCACATTTTTGACCTCCAGTTCTGTGCTCTACTCACTCCCTCACACTCGCAAAATGGGAGGCTGTGCATCCAGCAGCAAGACAAAGGGGGCTCTCAGGAGATGCAGTGTAATAGGTGGTTAAGAGCATGGATCTGGAGCAACACCCATGTTTAGATCCCAGCTCCACCACTCCCTACCTGTAGCTATTTAACCATTTTGGGCCTCAGTTGCCTCATCTGTAAAATGAGGGTAAAAACAGAGGGTTATTTTGGTTAATGTGAGTCCACACTTTGAACAGTGCCTGGCACAAAGTAAGCTCTCTATGTGTGTTTGGTAAATAAAATCAAGCAATTTCTGGGAACCCAGGGTTTGGCGAGGAGGCTGGGAATATAGCCATCCCAGGACATCAGGTGAACATAGTCCCTCAACACCAGTAGAGGAGCTGTATTACAAAAGCAGGTAGGCAAAAGCTAGGAAGAAAGGAGAGTAGGAAAGCTGCTGGCTAAGCAGCCTGGGCTATCTCCACATGTTGCCCATCACCAAGAAGTGGGGCCCTTCCCCACCCTCACTTCCTTCCTGGGAAACCTCCATATTTTCCCTAAGCTGTGCTTCAGCTAATGGACACCATGAGAACATTGTTGGTGGCAGTGGGGCCACATGCTGATTGGTCAGTTCCTTGTTCCTCCTAAAGCTGGGCCTGGTGGGAGGAGAGGGCTTCAGAGGCTCCTGCTGGAAGAGGTTATGAGCATTTCTGGAAGGTTGTGTCAACCTTTTGCTAGGTTGCAAAAGGAACGCGTGAATAAATGAGGCACTGCTTACTAACCTAAAAACATGTATTCTCTTTTGTTGACCACCATCTTTAATGGCTTATTCCAAACAGGAGCAGTAAGGTGAATTCAATTAGAATTGGCAGCTCCCCTCCCACTTTAAGGGGCTCTCAGACATCTAGAGTAAAATACACAGAGAAAGGTTTCACCTCCTTTGGAGCGCAGAGCTCCCAATCCCTGTCTAAATGATCCTAATATCTCATTCACTTGACCTCGCAGAAATGCTAAAAGAATTTCCTCTGCCTCCTTACTTTCCTCTCTCCCTCTCTCCCCCTCCCTCCTTCTCTCTCAACCCCCCTTTCCCCCTCCCCACTTCTTTCCCCCTTCCCCACCCCCCAGGATTTACTCAAGGTCCAGGCTTGATTTTCAGCCAAGACTCAGCCTGAGATTCATCTGGGATACCAGCAGGACCCCTCCAACCTGCACCCCTCACAGTCCTGCTGACTAAAAGAAGGCAGCCATCAATCACAGCTGCCGGCATAAAAAATGCATGCAAACCCAGGGGAGGGGTCTTGGCAGAGGACTGCCAAAGCCTATTTTTCAGGTCACAGCTGGGGACTTGAGGAGGAGGAGGGCTGATGGGGAAGCATGAAGGGGAAGAGAAGGAAGCTGGAGGGTGAGGAGCTGGCAGGGGCCCGGCTGGATAGACAAGATGAAAGGAAGGGAGATAGAGAGAGGCTGAGTGGCAGAGGAAAGCAGAAGCAGGTTTGGTCTCCAAGGCTGGGCTGAAGGGAATCAAGAGCTTGGAATGTAAATATCTTTTCTTCCATAATGAAAAATCACCAGGCTTTCTTTTTGAACTCTTGTCCTTCTTGAAGGGTTCCCTGCTCTCTCCTGGTGGTGGCCTCTGGCCTGAGCCTTTCAAAGAGCCAGACGCACACTATAGATAATTCAGGACCCATCCTCCCAAAGGAAATGCTATCTGCCCCCCACTCACCGAGGCAACTCTCTAGCCACCAGCTCATCCCACTTTGTACCTCTCCAAATTGAACCTGTGTCCACAGACACCAAGTTTGCTAAAATATTGCATGTGCCTCCCAGCCAGGCATCTCTCGTCCTATTAGGGGTCTATTTATTTTACCACAAACAGAGAGACAGAGAAACTTTTCTAGAATTTGTATGCAGGGTTAAAATTAAACCTGCTCCTGTCTGTGTTCTCTGATCTCAATAATGTGGGGTTTTATCTATTTATTTTTTTTACAGACAATGCTATCTCATCTGACTGTCTTTTGAGGAAATGATAACCCAGGATGCAGCACCACGGAGTTATATACTAGAAGGCAGGAAGTGATATCAATCACTGAGAATACTCAGCTTAAAAAGCACCAAATGCTGAATAAATTAGAGCACTCAGTCACAAAGACTGGAATCAAAAGGTGGAGGAAACTGAAGGCAAATACAATAGAGAAGAGACTTAAAATGAGCTTTGGGATTTGCACGAGCATGTGGGACCAAAAGAGGCACAATCAGATATAATCAGCCAGCCCTCATCAGAGCTCAGAGCGGGAAGAGATTTTAGAAGCCAAAAAGAGGACCATTCCAGAACTGCTTTTCAACTCTTCCGGACCAGAAGGAAATTCCACTGCTTCCTCAGATCTAGCCATTTCTCTGGGTGCAAACTCACCACGGAAAATTCTCAGCCTCACCCAGTTCCTGGTGCCTTGACCTTTCACCTGCTCTGCTGGTTTCTGGACATTCAAAACCTCTGTACATTTCTCCTCATTGTACTTGTGGCAGTGATAGCAAGCAGCTTGTGGGGAATCACAGGTGATGAAGTCGGCCCTCAGCCTGTGGCTGGGCCAACTATGAGGTCAGGATTACCCTGCGATGGTGCCCACCCCGCTGGAGCCCCCCACTGAGAGGGACTCCACCTAGCTAAACAAATTCCTTTTGGGGGAAGGAGGGAGTAACAATTGGCTGAGGAACAAAATCCAGCAGGAAACATTGGAGCTGGTAAAAGTGAGGTGCCAGAGACCCCAGCACTCAGAGGTGTTTACTGAGCATCTCCAGATAGGCTCAGGCCTTCCTCTTAGGCCCAAAACAAACAAACCAACAAACAAACTGGAGCTGGGATGGGAAGGTCACCCTACTGTGGCAGGCAGAATAATGATCCCCAAAGATGTCCACAACCTAATCCTGGGAATCTGTGAATATGTTTGTTATCTTGCATGGCAAGAGGGACTCTGAAGATGTGATTAATTTAAGGATCTTGAGATGGGGAGATTAGCCTCGATTATCTGGGAAGATCCAAGGTAATCACAAGGGTCCTTAGAAGAGGCAGGCAGGAGGGTCTGAGTAAGAGAAGGAAATTTGATGAGGGAAGCAGGGCTTGGAGTGATGCAAGAAAGGAGCCATGAACCAAGGAATGTGGGCAGCTTCTAGAAGCTAGAAAAGGCAAGAAATGGATTTTCCTCGAGGGTGTTCCAGTAAGCAGTCCATCTGACCCATTTTATACTTCTGACTCCCAGAACTGTAAGATAATAAATTTGTGTCATTTTAAACCACTAAGTTTGTGGTTATTTGTTACAGTGGCAATCAGAAACTAACACAATTACTAAGTGACTTGACCTCCCTGTGACCCACGTCATTTCTGGGTAAGCTTGAAACATGGTGCTCCTCTTGGCTGTTTCCATAGATAATCTGCTGCTGGAGCTTTTCCCTCCTGATTTATTAATGCTGCCTTTAGGTCTGTTATTTCCGGCTGTGAACTTATTCTCCCCAGCTATCTCAGAGACTTCCAGGGCAGTCTAATTGTTCCCCAATAGTGAGAAAGCTGAACAGAGAAAATGTTAAGTAGAAGTCCAGAGGCTGTGGGAAACGTGCATGATGCCCTTTTCTCAGTGAATGAAGAGGATTCCCTCTAGTGGAAGAGTTTACCAAAGATTTCTCAATTGGCCCTCCCCAGCCACACTCAGAAAAGTATTTGCAAGCCTACGACCAAGATGGGTTTGTCCTTATATCGCTGTCCCTGGGGCTGTGCAGAGTCCAAACCCATCCTCCCCAGAGGTGTGCTAGGGGAACAAGCAGGTTATGTATCCCTGGCTTGCTGCACCCCCAATTCATCCCAGCTGTCAATGGAGTAATCTCATTTGACAAGACCTTAGCCTTCTCCACAGCCTCCCCAAAGAAGAGGTGTTTGTATCTATCCCCCACCACCACAGGCTGAAGTCCATTTCAACATTTTCTGAGCCCCATTGGTGAAAGCCACACTCTTCTACTAAAAATCTCCTACCCAGAGAGCAGCACTCAGGCTTTACGGTCCCACCAACAATTGAGGCTGAAAAGCAGATTCAACTGAATTGAGTTCAACATTCTCCTGAGTCTGTCTGTGTCTGCTCCTTCCATAGGTCCTGTGGAAGGCAGCTGAGGTGAGTATGAAACCACCCATTCCTTAGTCCTGAATTCAAACACCCATGGATAGCTGAGCACTAGTGTTTGGGAACTTGCAATGTGCCCTAGTGATGATACTGTGTCCAATTCCTGTCTGCTCTGATCAGTGGGTCTCTTAGGTGAAGAGAATTAAGAAACTAGAGTACAGCCTGGGATTAGGTTATAACAAAAATCTGATTCAACCATATCTCCCAACTCCTCACCATAATACTTAATAATTATTAAGTATTACCTACCAGGCACTTTATAAATGCCCTCTTATTGAATGCACTCAACTATCCCATTATTCCCACTATACTGATAGAGAAATTAAGGCTCAGGAGGGTTAAATGACTTCCTCAAAGTCATACAACCAATAGGTAGTAGTCAGGACTTGAACCTAGACCACTGGAGGCCATGCACATTCCACTGGGTTATACTGCCTTTTAATAGCTAACAGTTTAGTAGGAATATATAGGATATGTTCACAAGTAAAACTATAAGGTATCACTAGCATGCAAACTATGGGGCAAAGACTTTCCAATGCAGAGTAGTCCTTCAAAAAATACTTATTGAATGAGTGAATGAACTAATAGAAATTCAGGGGAAGGAAAAGAGAGCCCTCCTTGACTGAGAATGGGCTGTGAGGAAGGGGTAGAGGGGAAAGTCTACAAGTACAATGAGTTGGCCTATCTTTTGTGCAAAGGATGATTTTAGGAGATGAGGAAGGCTTACAAGGAGAGTAAGAAGCAAAGTCCTTCTCAGCAAGAGGATCTAAACTCTGTGAAACTTGCTCCAGGAAGGAACTAAAGCATAGTCAGAAATTACTCCCTGATTTTATGTGATTTCCTCTAATACCAACTTTATGCCCTCTCACCAGACTTCAATGGTTTCCTAAATCAGCACAGTGACCTTCGGTTTGCTGGATTTTAAACAGCACAGCACTGTATTGTAACTAAAGTAGTACTATGATCAAATCTGAGCCTAATAAATTAGATTAGGAATCAAGCTAGGAGGACCAAATTAAACATGATAACTATTAACATTACAAGTCACTGTCCTCTTCACTTTTCATTTAATCCTTACACCAGACTTCTGTTACACATGACAGACTGAATACATATAGTTATTTCCACTCCCTTGGAACTCCATTAAAATGACTGTAAAGGAATTAAAAAAAAAAAAAAGTAAAAACATCAAGGAAAAAGAGAATAGAAGGGAAAATGACACCCAGGCCAAAGATGCTGACAGTTTTGGAAGCTGAAAAATAGATGCATGAATGGCAATTGACTTGACAGAGTGGAGAAGGTTGAAGTGTGAGTGCCTGATGATAAGAATATCAATAATAAGCAAGCCAATTTGTACCATTGAACCTCATAAATGCTCAAGATATGAGGCACTATTACCTTAGAAAGCATGGAGCTAAACATAGAGTGGATAGAAGTTGGTATAAAGGACAGTTGGACACCTACATCCCTTGACCTTTTCCACATACTGTGTTACCCCTGCCCCATCCTGGAAGAAGTTGGGATCATTAGTCTCTGTAGCAAATAATCCTAAGAGATTCTAGACTCAGAGATACCAGACAAACTGAAGGGCAGAAGGGAAGTGCATTCTGGATCACAGGGGGATTACATAGAAGTCTCTATGCAGTGAGATCTGCAACCCCCTTTCCCACAAAGCTCCCAGAACACTAGAAGTCTGGTTTATGTTCTTCAAGTAGACCATAGAGAACTCCTCTTTGAGGAAATTGACTGGCTTAAGATAAAACCTGTACAGACATTTGTGGAACCACCCTTATATGTCTATAAAGCCCCTTAGTCAATAAACCCCAGCTGTGATTCACAAGGCCCAGCTTATAAATGGACAGCCAAAGATCACCAGGAATTTGAATAATGCATTCTACTTAAAGGAAGAAAACCAAAATAAATAAATGGGGTGGTGGTGGAGGAAGTCAGATAAACAGAAGAAAGGCAGAAAATAGAAGAAAACTTCAAAAAAATAATTATTCATTAAAAAAGAAATAATTATTCATTAATCAATCCATTATATATTTACTGTGTCAATGGTGCAAGGCAGTGTTCTAGATGTTAGGAACACAGCAGTATCACTAGTGTACAAAACAAGTAAATATCCCTCATGGACTTTTCAATCTAGTGGAGGAAAACAGACAATAAAAGTAAAGTAAAATAAAATATGGTATGCCAGATTATGAAAAGCATTATGGAGAAAAACAAAAAACATAGAATTGAAGGAGATGAGGGAACAAATATGAAAATAAGAAGAGAATTTCCAACTAAAAATATTACAGGAAAAATTAAAAACTTGGACAATAAGGTTGAGGAAATCACAAAGTAAAGCAAAAAGACAAAGGACAATAGGAGAGGGGGGGAAAGTGATCAATTTAGGAGGTTGAGTCTGACTAACAGGCTTTCCAGAGACCCACACATATAGGGTCAATTGATTTTCAACAAAAGCAAATCAATAGGGAACAAGTCTTTTCACTAAAAGGTGCTGAAATGAATTACAAATATGGAGGAAAAAATACTTCAGCCCCTATTCTACCATTCACAAAAATTAATTTGAGATGGAGCATGTATCTAAAGCTTCTAGAAGAAAATATTGGAAAATAAATTTGTGACCTTGGAATAGGCAAAGATTTCTTACATAAGTCACAAAAAGCATGAATGATAAAACACAGAAAATGTTAAGTTGAACTTCAGTAAAATTAAAAACTTCTGCTCATCAAAGGACTGTTAAGGAAATAAATAGACAAGAACTTACTGGAGAAAATATTTTCAATACTTATATCCAACTAAGTACATATATCTAGAATATATATAGAACTCCTACAATTCAATAATAAAAGATGAAGAACACAACTAAAAGAAAAGGATAAAACTTGGACATTTAGCTAAAGAAAATATAGCCAATAACCAGGTAAAAAAGGACTCAACATCATTGGACATCAGAGAAATAAAATATAAAACTATAATAAGATAACATTTTGTACCAATTAAAAATATTTTAAAAAACTTTTTATTTTAAAAATAAGTGTAGATTCACAGATGGTTGTAAAGACAGTACAGAGAGGTCCCATGTACCCTTTACCCGGTTTCCCCCATTGATTACATCTTACATCACTTCATACCAATTTGAAGATTTACAATTAAAAAGACTGACAATGCGAAATATTGGTGATGATATGGAGGAACTGGAACTCTCATACATTGCTTGTGGAATTGCTTGTGGAAAATGGCAGCCACTTTGAAAAATTGATAGCTCTTTATAAAAGTAAACAAATGCTTACCATATGCCTCAGCAATTCAATTCCTAAATATTTATCAAAAAGAAATGAAAATTTGTGTCTACAAAAATACTTAGACAAGTGTTTACAACAACTGTGCTCACAATACACCCAAGCCAGAAGCAACCCAAATACTCATTGACAGGAGAATGGACAAGCAAATTGTGTAAGATTCATACTATGGAATAATATTCAGTGATTTTTTTAAAAAGGTAAACTACAGCTACTCATAAGAATATGGATGAACTTCAAAAGCATCACGTAGAACAAAGAACTAAATATGAAGTAATATACACTGTATAATTCAACTTATATGGAGTTAATGTTTTAGTTTGCTAGGCTGCTGAGAGCAGATACCATAAAATGGGTTGGCTTTTAACAGTTGGAATTTATCAGTTTACAGGCTTACAGTTCTGAGAAAGAAATTCAGATAAAAATAGAAAACCACAGAAGCCAGAACCTTGAAAGCAACAAAACCTGGACAAGAAGGGAAAGACCAGCAGATACCGACATGTGCCTTGCAATGTGACAGAGGAGTCCAGGATCTTGGGCAGCCAGTCTTCAGGGATAAAGCATCACCTGGTGATGCCTTGATATGGACATTTTTCTCTGCCTCAAACCTAAGTTTGTAAGCTAATAAATCCCCATGATAAAAGTCAACCCACTTCTGGTATATTGCTTTTGGCAACCCAGCTGGCAGATTTTGGTACCAGGAAAGCAGGGTGCTAGTATTGTAAATACCAAAAATGTTAAAAAGGCTTTTAAATTGGCTAATGAGTAGAGGCAGAAAGAATTGTGAGGTGCTTCATTGAAAAGGCTTAGATTTCTTTGAAGAGACTGTTGGTAGAGATATGAATGCTAAAGGTACTTTTAATGAGGCCTTAGACAGAAATGATGAATGTGCCATTGCAAACTGGAAGAAAGGCAACCCTTGTTTTAAAGTGGCAGAGAACTTGGCAAAATTGTGTTCTGATGTCAGATGGAAGGCAGAATTTGAAAGTGACAAGCTTGGATATTTAGCTGAGATTTCCAAACTAAATGTGGAAGGTGCATTCTGGTTTCTCCTGGAGCTTATAATAAAATGCTTGAGGAAAAGGATAAGCTGAGAACTGAAATCCTGGGTACAAAGAAAACAGAAATTGATGATTTCGAAAATTCTGAGCTTCCAGAAAGCAAGTCCTCAGAGAATAGTGCTCTGTGTGAAGATTTAAGTGAACATGGAACCAGTCAGCCATTTCAGTGCAAGTCAGAATTGGAAATGCAGTTATCCAGAAAGGATTTATGGAAAGTCTTATTGTCTGAAGGTTGGGACCTCTGTGTGCTATGTAAGAAACCAACAAGTTTTTTTGTGAGATATGTATGAAAGGAACCACTGCTGACCTGGACTAAAAGAGACAGGAAAGGGACAGACTGAAAGAAAAAGTGACTTCAAAGGCAGAACCACGGAAGCTGAGGTCTGGACTAAAGACATCTTCTCAGGCCAAGAGAGCCAACATACTCTTATGTGTGGAAAGGGTGAGTATGCCCAAGAGCTTGGGGAAGGCAGGCTTCTGCCCTGTAGTTCAGGGAGGGTGTTAGCACCCTAGGTTTCTCAGATTCCCAGGGGATTGTGAAGAGGCCAGCCACCACCCAGATGCTTAAGGAGGGTGGAGCCTAGATGCCACCCCGATGTTGGAGGGTGGAGCTGAGAGCATGGCCATCTCCCTAATGCTTGGATATGTTGGAGCCCTCGCTGCAGTGTTTGTGGAGAGCAGGGCCACTGCACAAGCCCTTGGAAAGGGTGGGGCTGCTGCTCCATCAGGCCCTGAGGACAAGACATCATTCCATAGATGACTCTCAGAACTTGGAATCTAATGGCTTATGCCCTGCAGGGTTTGGGAACTGTTTGGCAGCTGTGACCCCTGTTTTCCTTCCAATTTCTTGCTATTGCAGTAGTAATTTTTATGCTATGACTGTTCCACCATTGTACATTGGAAGCAGATAACTTATTTGCTAAGTTTCACAGGTTCATAGCCAGAGGGGAATTGTGTCCCAGGACAGACCACACCTCTAACCAATTTTGATGAGTCTTTGGACTTAATATTGTTACTAAAAGGATTTAAGGCTTTGGGATATTGTGCTGGAATGAATATATTTTGCCTATGGAAAGAAGATGTCTTTTTGGGGTCCAGAGGATGGAGTGTAATGGTTTGAAACTGAATGGCCTGTAGAAAATTAAGTTCTTAAAGTTAATCCATTTTTGTGGGTGTGGACCTATTGTAGGTGGGACCTTTTGATGAGGTTACTTCAGTTAAGGACCTTTGGATTTGCTACTCAGTTAGGAGTGGCCCAGGTGGACCTTAACCCTTTCAATGGAGTCTTTTATAAGAGAATGAAATTCAGACAAAAGAGAAAGCCAAAGAAGCCAGAAGCTGAAAACAACAAAATCTGGAAGAGGAGGGAGAGACCAGCAGATGTGCCTTGCCATGTGACAAAGGAGTCCAGGATCACTGGCAGCTGGTCTTCAGGGATAAAGCATTGTTTGATGATGCCTTGATTTGGACATTTTTCACAGTCTCATAGCTGTAAACTTGTAAGCTAATTAATCTCCATTGTAAAAGTCAACCCATTTCTGGTATACTGCTTTCAGCAGCCCGATGACTAAAACAGTTAATAATAAGTACATAGAAAATGAAGCAAATGAATAAATGAAGCAATTACTAACTCCAAAAAGAATTTATAAGAAAGGAAGTATAACTATAATACATTTGTTGATCTAGTCATAGTGATATATATAGTAAATATTGCTTTAACAAAAAATGATAATATACCTACATTCAATTTATTAGGGTCATAGGGTAACATGGGGACAAATTTGTGGTAGTGTAAGAGAACTAAATCCTTACACACCCCCCCTCATTATAGGAAATCAGTGGATAAAGTATAAAATGGAAAAACCAAAAACCTAGCAAAATAAGCATATATTTTTAAATGCAGAGCTTATTATAGAAGAAATAGTATAGTAGATTGAATTATGTATCCCAGAATAAAATATGTTCTTATCTTAATCCCATTCCTGTAGGTGTGAACCCATTGCAAATAGGCCTTTTTGAAGATGTTATTTTTAGTTAAGGTTTTGGCCCAGATGAATGAGCGTGGGTCTTAATCCACATTATTGGAGGCCTTATAGCGAAAGCCATGAGAAGGAGGCAGAAGCAGGAAGTCAGTGAGAACCCAGAAGAGAAAGGAGAGGACATCGCCATGTGATAGAAAACCCAAGAAACCCAAGGATTGCTGGCCAGCCAGAATGCTACTAACTCTGGGAGAAAGCAAGCCTTCCAGCCTCTGAAACTGTGAGCCAATAAATTCCCGTTGTTTAAGCCAGTCCATTGTATGGTATTTGTCATAATGGCTGGGAAACTAAGACAAATAGCTAAAAGAATTGAAAGTAGAACTTGGATTTAGGAGTAGTAGAGTGTGTAGAAGCCCACAGCTTCCCACTTTCCAGTGGTATTATACTTTTTAAGCCATTTTCATGTTTTGCTTTGATGAAAATATAAATTTGTTTTTAAAAACATTTAAAAATCCTCACATCACTATCTAATCCATTATTCAGTGATATAATACACATTTTATAAATTTAAAAACCCTAAGACATAAAGAGGTTAACTAATTTACTAAAAAATAAGGACTGGGAAGCGGCTGTGGCTCAATTGGTTGGGCTCCTGTTACCATATGGGAGGCCCCGGGTTCGATTCCCAGGGCCTCCTGGAGAAGGCAAGCCGGCCTGTGTGGTGTGGTGAGCCTACACAGCAAGATGACTCAACAAAGGGAGATAAGCAGACCCAGAAAAACGCCAAAAGCAAAATGGACACAGCAAGCACAAGCAGCAAGGGGGGAATAAATAAATAAATAAATAAATAAAATCTTAAAAAAAAAAAAAAAATAGCTTAAAGCAACAAACATTTAAAAATAAATAAATAAATAAGGACTTGAATCTAGGTTTTTTGCTACCAATAATCTTAACCACCTTCTCCCCACAGCAAAAAAACAAAAACAAAAACAAAACATTTGAGAAGCATCTGTAATTGAGACTTGCCATCAGTTTATGGGCTATGATAATAATTCTTTCAAGAGTAATGGACCAGTGATTCAGCTGAAGCTTCTCTCTTTTGGCAACAATTATTTCCTGCTCTGGTTTTAAATTCCTAATCACTTAAGATACCTCATGCCACCAATACTCTCCATCCATTTGGTCTATGACTGACATATTCTAAAGGTCTAAATGCCTCATAGATGATGCTAGGAGATGTTGCAAAACCTGGCTTTTTTTATAGAGAGAAGCTGGTGCTGTGAGAAGATATTTAATGCCCAAGTAATGGAGATGCGGGAATGTGCACGCACTCATAGAGCTGTTCCTTTATTTTCTAATAGAATCTAAGGAATATACTGGTAGTTCTGATTATTGATTTCAAATAGAACCCTGTCTAGAAGAAAGGAATTATGTTCATGAACTATAAAAATGGAAATGTTATAGGAGACAAAAAAAAAGAATGGGAATAAATCTATAAGATCATAATTTCTGATGCAGGTTCCATAAATCTTGAATTATTCAGATGAGTAAGGATGCAGCAGAAAAATGAAAGATGCTTGTTTTAGTTTGCTAAAGGGCTACCAATGCAAAGTACCAGAAATGAGTTGGCTTTTATAAAGGGGATTTATTTGGGGTAAAAGCTTATAATTCCAAAGCTGTGAAAAGTCCAAACCGAGGCACCAAAGTCAGCTACTGTTGATTCTGTTGCTCCAGGACGTGGCAAAGCAAAATGGCCGCTGATCTCTGCTGAGGTCTCATACTTCCCCTCTGGGCTCAAAGTCTCCTCTTGAGCTGCTCAGTGGGCCCAGCCTCTTGGAAACTTTGTGCTTAAGTGATCCTCTAGTCCTCTCTCACATGGCAGGATGAAAAATGGCAGCTTCCTTTTCCTGTGTTTGTCTGTGTGGCTCTCTCTGGGTCTGTTTTTTTTTTTCAGACCAGTAAGAGGGTGGAAACTCAATATGAGTCATGACTCACTGATGTAGTCCAATAAAAAGCCCTAAAGTGATCTTTTCAAGTAATCTAATCAAAGGGCCCTCAACCAAATATAATGCAGTCAAAGAATATCACACCCACAGGAACAGATTAGTTAAAAACATGATCTTTCTCTTTTTGGGATTCATAAAATAATCTCAAACTGCCACAATGCTAAATACAATTCGAAAGCTGGAAGGGACCTCAGAGATAATTTATTCCAAATACCCTCACTTAACACATAAAAAAATGAGGTTAGCAAGCAAGAGAGCAATGACAGTGTGAAAATAGCATCAGAATTTTGATTTTAAAAATCTTGGGTTCATGTACTTGTTTTCACTTATTGGATTTATGATATTGATCAATTGCTTAATCAAACCTCAGGTTCTCTTCTGTAAAATGGAAATAAGAGAATCTGCCCTGATTACTCATAAGCTCTTATGAAAATCAAAAGAAATAAGGTTAGAGAACGGATTTGCCAAACCTAAATTAATGTTTGTTGTTACTGTTGCCCAAGTTGGTAAGTGGAAATGCTAAAAGTAGAACTCAGGTCTCCTGAGTATACTACATTAGTCTGAAAAACTGCCCCCAGACTACTCAGCTGACCTCAGAGGGCAATCTATTATTTACCTAGGGACTAAGGAAGGAGCATCTGGCTTCATGAGGCTACCGAGGAGAAGGAGTAGTAGACTACAATAGTGAGACATTGTGGGATTGGGAAAGAGCAAGGAGCAGGTAGAAATTGCTTCACCACATCAGGGGATTTGGCCAGACAAGCTTTAGGGGGCTGCCCCACCCTGCCTCAAGAGTGGAATGGGGGGGAGGGGGAGGAAGGAAGTCCGAGGGGCTCAGCACCAAGCTCTTCTATGTCACTGTCAGCCGAGTGCCAGCCCCGTGCTGGTGATGCCCAGACACAGAACTGGACAGGGTTCTGCCAGCTGCCTCATCCTCCCGAGTCCTTCCACAAGGGGACCAACATCCCATTAAGGGCAGCCACAGCAGCTCCAGTTTCTAAGAACACAGTTTTAAATCCTCAGAGATGGATACCCAGAGTAAGTACGTGGAAAGCACTGCTTTTGTGCCTTTCTGCATTTTTGGAGAGGATTTAAGGCAAATAGCCACAAAGTGGGAGGAAGCCCAGCAGAGAAGAATCCTGGGTTAGAATGCTGGGACCACCATTCACCCACTGAAGGTCCTTGGGCAAGAGATTTACCTTTGTGAGCTCCAGTTTCCTCCTGTTTAAAGTTGGGATAACAACTTCTTTAGAGAGTTGTGAGAAAGGTAATAACAAAGGCTACTATTAATTGAACACAACTCTGCGCAGGGCACAGTTCTAAGCACTTCACGTGGGCCATCACATTTAGCCATCACACTCTGCATTTTTGATACCTGCACACCTCAAAATGAAGCTCCTTTTGAGGGAGTACCTTTAGCTCTGCCTTCCTGGGTAGCCCAGCAGGAGACCCTGAGGAGGTGTACCTGCCTCAGGGGGGTAGGGTGGGGTGGAAATTTTTCATTAATGTCTGAAATGTACAAGCATGTCCTGGGAGGTCAGGCCATTACAGTTTTTAAGGATCAGGATCCCGGAAAACAAGAACACATGGAAGAGGAGTGATGGTTGCTCCAGGCCCTTGAAACAAACATCCGCAGAACCAGTTGACAACTGGTTCTCATTATAACCAGCTGATTATAATGATTACAAAGAGGTAGAGCTGGGTCCCATCACCTTCCCTAAGGTCCATTGCAGACCAGCCTTGCAAGGAGCCTCAGGCTAGAGAATCAGACGTTCTGGCTTCTCCTTTCTGAGGAGCAAGAAACCCTGTCTCTCACCCTGGCTTCCATAGAAGACACATCCAAATAGCTACAGCTGGATGGTACCCAGGAGGTGAAGTGGCTGGTACACATGACCATTTGGAGACTGTTTCCCCTGGTTAGCCGCTTCTCATTCATGGCCAGCCAGACTGGGAAATTTCCAAATACCTACTTGACTTAGGTGTGAATATTGCCTGTCTTGAAGCTGGCAGGTATTTGCTCCTTCCAGGCCTCTAAGCTGAACTGAGGAAGCACAATCCGAGGATGAGCTGCCAGGTTGTTGGTTTAATTATGGCAGGAGCCTAATGGTGGGGAAGCAAAATGATTGTGCCCAGAAGTCCCACCTAACAGTCAGGATTTATACCAAGGGAGAGGTGGTAGTTATTCAAATAATATACTTTACTTCTGGGTAGGTTGTAGCTCATAAAGGTTCCACAAGCATTATTTCATTCAATCCTGATGACAAGCCTATGAGCCACAGCAAGACTTTTCTTCATTTTACAAATGAGAAAATTTAGGCTGGGACAGGTTAAGTGATTCACCCAAGGTCATGCAATTAATAATGGGTAGCTGATCAAGAACTTGAACCCAAGTCTGTTAACTCCAGGTCCTCAGCTCTTTCCAATATAGCACACTAACCTCCCTCAGGTTGGCAGAATTGAAAGCAATAGTTAGAAGAGGGTGTTTCATTGTGTTTTACTTGAACTTTCTGGGAATTAGATTCAGATCTTTATTACATACCTACTGGTAAGTTGCCCCAATTCTGAAACAGCAACTACAATGTTATCTAATGGTTTAAGTGAAGAACTTTGGAACAGCTGACCACATGTAGTAGGCACCCAACCAAAGTTGGGTTAAATAGGCTAAATAGTTTATTTCCCAGCTTTATATGTTTAAGATTAATTTCCATCAAGCACTCAGAGGAGAAAGGTTATCTCAGAAACTTATGTAAAAAGTAAGTAAAAATCCTTACATTCCCTCAAATTCATTAAGATGCTTTTTGTCTGGACACACTGTTACCAAATTAATCGATGGACCCAGAGCTCCATTTCTTTTGAACGATCTGCCCCAAAGACATTTACATGGGAGTAGAATCCTATCTTTGAATTCTTTTTTTCTTTTTTTTTTTGGGGGGGGGGACGACTCACAGACAGATGGCATCATGTAATTGCTTTATCTTCCTTTGTCACCCCTCTGCTGTCCCTTGTGTCATCTAGAGGTCCCTGCTCACTGCTTCTGCTGTGGCCCAGACCTGCAAAGCAGTATCTGTGAATGAGAAGCTTTCCACACAGCCTGAAAAATCGCAGTAGTGGTAGCTTCTCTTTCCTCAGAATTGTACTAGATAGCTCCTAAGGAGAACTTCATAATGTTCTTTCCAAAATAGGCTGGAGGAATTTTGAAATCACTGTGAAGAAATCATCCACACACATCCTCCTTTTGTGTATTACTTCCATTAGAGCAGAGCTTTAATGCTTTTCTAAGAAGGGGCTAGGTGTCCCCTCCTCTCATCTGTCAGGCTCTTCAGGGCTCTGTCCTCTACCCCTTTCTTTACTTGCTCCATACACCCTTCTTCTTCTATGACTGGTAATCCATATTCACATCCCTAGATATCCAGATATCTCCTGATATCCAGACCTATCATTCAAGCAGCCCCTTGACATAGCCCTTTGATGTTCCAAAGTTATCCCAAACTCATTTTAACCAAAGCATAACTCAAGGTCTTTCATCTTCATGCTTCATGATGCAAGCCCCAGTTTAGCTCAGAGAAACTTTCCTTTATCACCCTGTCTAAAGTTGCTTCTCTACCCCAGTCATTTTGCATCATACTGCCTGATTTTATTTTTTCACAACACTTAACAGAATGTATCTTTTTCATTTGTTTTCTTGTTTATTCTGTCTATACCATGAGAATGCAATCTCCATACTATCAGATATTTTTGTTTGTCTTTTTCATCACAATATTTGAAACACCAAGAATTTAGTAGAGCTCAATAAAAATTTCTGAATGAATGGCAACTATGCTTTGAGATAAAGCCTATCTCTTTTTATCTTTATCTCTTGGATTTTTGCAAAAGTCTCCTTAAATATCCATTGGCCTCAGAAGATGGAAGATTAGAGAGACATAGAACTCACTTCTCGCTCAGAATACCTAGAGGACAGGCAGAAATGGCCTGGAAAAAATGTTATGGGTCTTGGGATACCAGAGGAAGGCTGGATACCACCCAGATGAGAGAGGGGCACAGGAAAAAAATCTGGATGGAAAGACTGTGCAGCTGCTGGCACAAATCCCCCCACCCTCAGAGCAGACAGCTTTGGGTTCTCCAACCTCCGGCTGGCAGCTACAGACAGAAGGGGTCACAGAGGTCCACTTAACTAGGCAAGGAGAGAGAGGGGCATGCAGCCTAAAGCTGATGCTGCTTTTGGCCAACAAGTTTGGTCTTCTGTGTCCCACAATACCTTCCAGGCTGGGTGGGGCTGTGCCATTGTTTGCCCTGGGAGCTGGCAAGGGACTAAAGATCCAAACCTCTCAAATACTGTCCCTACAGATTGAGACTGGTTCTTGAGGTCACAGAAGGGAGTGGAATTATTTCCTATCCAGGAAAAGGGAAGGCATTGCTGGCAAAGGGAGGAGAACAGCATCTGAGAAAGTTTGGTTTCTGAGGCTCTGAATAGCCCTGAGGCAGGATCTTCACTCACATTGTTCCAGATGGGATTACAGCAAACACATTCTGACCAGGGTTTGAGCCTAGAGGTCTATTGAAGAGCTCCATCTTCTGGCAGACTAAGGAAGTGCAGGCAAGGAAAGTAAAAGTAAATAAGAGTTTTTTAGGGTCTTTACAGCCTATCTCCCCAAGGCCCTAGGAAGTGGGTCTACAACCCATTACTGAGTCCATATCCAAGATATGAGCAACTAAACATAAGCAATCCTAAACAGCTAAAACAGGTTGAACCAAGAATCAAAGAAAAGCAGTAATACACAGCCTCCCACCACTAAATCCATATGCGAGAGAGAAATTGAGCACCAGAGTAAACTCAACAACATAATCAGATGCATAGAAATCAGCAAAAAAAGAAAAGCCATACAAAGAAAAAGGAATATAGGTTCAAGCAAAGGAATATATGAAAGCCCTAGATGAGATACAGAATTTGAGACAGCTAATAATGAGGTTCATACAATTCTCCTAAATCAAATCAGTGAGTTATAAGACATTATGACTAAAGAGATAAAGGGCATCAAGAAGATACTGGGTGAGCACAAAGAAGAATTTGAAAGCCTGAATAGAAAAATAACAGAGCTTATGTGAATGAAAGATACAATAAGCAAGTAAAAATACATTAGAGGCATATAACAGCAGACCTGAAATGATAGAAGAAAGAATAAGTGATGTTGAAGACAAAACAGTTGAAATGGAAGAGACAGAAAGAGAGAAGAGAATGAAAATAATTGAGCAGAGGTTCAAGGTATTGAATGATAACAAGAAGCACATGAACACACGTCTTGGGAATTCAAGTTCCAGAAGGAGAAGAGAAGGGAAAAAGGACAGAGAGTATGTGAGGCTATAATGGCTGAAAATATTCTAACTCTCATGAAATAAATGAACTTAGATGTCCAAGAAGTTCAGCATACTCCAATCAGAATAAACCCAAATAGAACTACTCCAAGATACGTATAACTTAGAATGTCAAATGCCAAAGATAAAGAGAAAATTCGGAGGGAGTTCCAGGAAGATGGTGTCAAAGCAGATAGGCAGAGCTCAACTCTCTCACAAAAACAATGGAGAAAGGGCCAAAAGCTGTCCAAGGGAACAGCTTTGGGGACCAACAGAACAGGAGAGTGCTGTGCAACCCCCAGAAGGCTGAGGGACAGAGAGACGAAGAACCGAAAATGACAACTGTGAGTTACTAAACCCTTGTGGCAGGCAGGAAGTGCATCCATCCCCCACCCTCAAGGTGTATAGCCTGGATAAAACCTGTGGCCCACTGCAGCTGAATGAGAGGGGATGTCTTCCTCCTTGGAAAGAGGGAGGGTGTAGCAGTGGGTGGCGAGTGGTTTCTCTTCAGTGAATTTGGCCAGCAAAGTCAACTTTGAATCTCAGCTCTGGCCAGACCAGAAATACCAGCAAACAGAGGGTGAAAGAAACAGCCCCAAGGAAAAGTTCATTGATGAGCACCACCTGCTGGCCAGCTGGGAAACTGCAAAGAGAAAAACTACTTTTAGGTCTCTCTTAGGCCAAACTTCTGGGAGAAAATCTGTGCCCCATTAGTGAATCTCTGACCCAATTTTGGTAATTTAAACTGGACAATTTTAAAGACTCAGAAAAAGTTGAACCAAAAATCAAAGAAAAGCCATGAAAAGGAACTGCTAGGCAAGAGAAAGAAATTGACTGTCAGAGTAAATTCACCAACATATTCAGATGCCTAGACATCAGTAAAAACGTTATAAGCCATACTAAGAAACAGGAAAAGGTGGCCCAGCCAAAGGAACAAACAAAATATCCAGATTAGATACAGGATTTAAGACCACGAATCAATGAAAATCATAAAAATCTCCTAAATCAATTCAAATAATTGAAGGAAAATATGAATAAAGAGATAAAAGATATTAAGAAGACACTGGGTGAACATAAAGAACAATTTGAAAGCCTGCAAAGAAAAGTAAAACAGCTTATGGGAATAAGGACACATGGATTAGAGGAGTGAGTGTAGCTCAATGGTTGAGCACCTGCTTCCCATATATGAGAACCCGGGTTCAATCCCTGGTATCTCCCCCCCACCCAAAAAAAATACATTGATCAAAGACAGAAATAGTAATAAAGGACAGAACATCTGACATTGAAAAGACAGGAGAACAGAAAGAGAAAAGAATGGAATAAATGGAACAGGATCTCAGGGAATTGAATGACGATGGCAAAATGAACAAACATACACATTATCAGTGTCCCAGATGGAGAAGAGAATGGAAAAGGGTCAAAAAGAATATCTGAGAAAATAATGACCAAAAATTTCCCAACCCTTATGAAGGACATAAATATCAATATCAGAAGGACAACGCACCCCAAACAGAATAAATCCAAAGAGACCTACTTTGAGACATCTACTATTCAGAATGACAAATATCAGAGATAGAGGATTCTGAAAGCAGCAAGAGAAAAGCAAAGCTTCACATACAAGGGAAACCCGATATGATAAAGTGCTGACTTCTCATCAGAAACCATGGAGGCAAGAAGAAAGTAGTATGATATATTTAAGATACTGAAAGAGAAAAACTGCCAGCCAAGAATTCTGTATCCAGTAAAACTGTCCTTCAAAAATGAGGGTGAGCTTAAAATATTCACAGACAAACAAAAACTGAGAGAACATGTTTCCAAAAGACCGAAATTATGAGAGCTACTAAAGGGAGTGCTGCAGCCTGAAAGGATAAAACAGGGGCAAGATACCTGGAAAACAGCATAGAAATTAAGAATATTAGGAAGGATAACTTAAAGGGTAAAAAGACAGACAATAGTACAATATGACAACAGAAAGCCAAAGGATAAAATAGATGAAGAAAGTAATGCCTTTACAGAAATAACATTGAATGGTAATGGCATGAACTCCCCAATCAAAAGACGTAGAGTGATAGAATGGATTTAAAAATATGACCCATCAATATTGCTGTCTACAAGAGACACAACTCACATGTAAAGACACACCAAGATTGAAAATGAAAGGTAGGAAAAAGATATTCCATGCAAATAGTAACAACAACAACAAAAAAGAGTTGGAGTAGCTATACTAATTTTGGACAAAATAAATTTTAAATTCAAAACTGTTATAAGGGATAAAGAAGGTCATTATATATTAATAAAAGGGATAATTCACCAAGAAGAAATAACTATAATAAATATTTATGCACCTAATGTAAGTACCTCAAGATACATGAGGCACACACTGGCAAAACTGAAGGGAGAAATAAATGTCACTACAATAATAGTTGGAGACTTCAATATACCATTCTCTGCATTGGATAGAACATATGGACAGAGGATAAAAAAAGAAACAGCGAGCTTGAATAATATGATAAATGAACTAGACCTAATAGACATTTACAGAGCATTACACCCCAAAACAGGGGGATATACTTTCTTTTCAAGTGCTCATGGATCCTTCTCCAAGATAGACAATATTGTCTTGGGTCACAAGACAGGTCTCAATAAACTTAAAAAGATGGAAATGATACAAAACAATTTCTCTGATCATAATGGAATAAAGCTGGAAATCAATAATGGATGGAAAAAGGGGAAATTCATAAATATATAGAGATTGAATAGCACACTTAAATAATAAGTGGGTCAAAGAAGAAATTGCAAGAGAATTCAGTAAATATTTTGAGACAAATGAAAATGATTATACAACTTATCAAAACTTATGAGATACAGCAAAGGCAGTGCTGAGAGAGAAATATATAGCCTTAAATGTCCATATTTAAAAAGAAGATCTAAATCAGCTGAACTCCTGCAAGAACTAGATAAAAAACAGCAAACTAATCCCAAATCAAGCAGAAGGGAAGAAATAGTAAATATTACAGCAGAAATAAATGAAATTGAGAACCAAAACACAAGAGAGAAAATCAACAAAACCAAAAGCTGCTTCATTGAGAAGATCAATAAAATTCACAAACCCTTAGTTAGACTAACAAAGGAAAAAAGAGAGAGATGCAAAATAAATAAAATCAGAAACAAAAGGGGGTACGTTATGACTGACCCCACAGAAATAAAAAGGATCATAAGAGGATATTATAAGAAACCGTATGCCAACAAATTAGACAACCTAGATGAAATAACAAATTCCTAGAAATGCACCAGCAACCTATATTGACTCTACAAGAAACAAAGGAACTCGACAAACCAATCACATTTTAAGAGATTGAATCAGTCATCAAAAAATCTCCCAAGAAAGAAAACTCTAGGACTAGATGCCTTCACAGGTGAATTCTACCAAGCATTTCAAGAAGAATTAATACCAATCCTGCTTAAACTCTTCCAAAAAATTTAAGAGGAGGGAAAATTACCCAACACATTTTATGAAGTCAACATTACCACTACAAGAAAGAAAATTACAGACCAAACTTTCTAATGAACATAGATGCAAATATTCTCAGCAAAATACTTGCAAATGAATCCAGCAGCATATTAAAAGAATTATACACCACAATCAAGTGGGATTTATTCCTGGAATGCAAGGGTGCTTCAACATAAAAAAAACAATTAATGTAATAATAACACACTAACAAATTGAAGGAAAAAACACATGGTCATCTATATCACTGCAGAAAAGGCATTTGACAAAATCCAGCACCCCTTCTTGATAAACACAATTCAAAAGATAGGAACAGTAGGAAAGTTCCTCAATATGATAAAGGGCATAAATGAAAAACCCACAGCCAACATCGTACACAGGGGGGAAAGGTTGAAAGTTTTCCCTCTAAGATCAGGAACAAGACAAGGATGCCCACTGTCACCACTGTTATTCAATATTGTATAGAAGTCCTAGCTAGAGCAATTAGACAAGAAAGTAAAATAAAAGGCATCCAAATAGTAAAAGAGGAAGTAAAACTTTCACTATTCGCAGATTACATGATGCTCTATTTAGAAAATTCTGGAAATGTCTATGACAAAGCTACTTGAGCTAATAAACAAGTTCAGCAAAGTGGCAGGATACAGGATGACACAGAAAAATCAGTAATGTTTCTGTATACTAATATTGAACAATCTGAGGAGGAAATCAGGAAAAAATACATTTACAATAGCAACAGAAAGACTCTATCTAGGAATCAATTTAACCAAAGATGTAAAAGACCTGAACCCTTGGCAGATGTTGTCAGCCATCTTGCTCCAACATGTGGCAACAGACTTTGGTGAGGGAAGTAACTTATGCTTTATGGCCTGGTAACTGTAAGGTTCTACCCCAAATGAACACTCTTTATAAAAACCAACTGAGTTTTGCTATTTTGCATCAATATCCCTTTGGCTGACTAATTCAGAGGCCAAAGGGCCCCTGAACAGCCAAAAAC
The DNA here is from genome assembly GCA_026826555.1 of Tolypeutes matacus. NCBI lineage: Eukaryota > Metazoa > Chordata > Mammalia > Cingulata > Chlamyphoridae > Tolypeutes > Tolypeutes matacus. The sequence goes on from JAKSZT010054304.1 coordinate 23,088,226, forward strand.
ACCCTAAAAAACAAGAGTAATGTGGGAGGACTCCCACTGCCTGGCCTTGGAAACATACTACAAAGCTTCAGTGGTCATAACAGCATGCTATTGGCATAGAGATAGACACATTGATCAATAGAATAGAATTGAGAGTCCAGAAATAGATCCTCACCTCTATAGCCAACTGTTTTTTGACAAACCTACCAAGTCCACATTACTGAGACAAAACAGTCTCTTCAACAAATGGTGCTTAGAAAACTGGATATCCATAATCAAAATAATGAAAGAGGACCCCTATCTCACTCCCTACATAAGAATCTACTCAAAATGGACCAAATTCCTGAGTATAAAAGCCAGGACCATAAAATCCCTAGAAGATAATGTAGGGAAGCATCTTCAGGACCTGTTGATAGGTGAGGGTCTCTTAAATCTTACACCCAAAGCTTGAGCAACAGAAGAAAAAATAGATAAATGGGGCCTCCTTGAAATTACACACTTTTGCACCTTAACACCTTAAAGGATTTTGTCAAAAGGGTGAATGGGTAGCCGACTCAATGGGAGAAAATACTTGGAAATCACATATCCGATAAGAGTTTAATATTCATGATATATAAAGAAATTCTACAACTCAACAATGAAATGACAAAAGACCCAAATAAAAAGACTTGAACAGACATTTGTCCAAAGAAGAAATGCAAATGATGAAAAAAAACAGCACTAGCAATTAGGGAAATGCAAATCAATCCTGCAATGAGATATCATTTCACACCTATCAGAATGCCCACTATTAAAAAGACAGAAAACTACAAGTGTTGGAGAGGATGTGGAGAGATAGGAACACTTCTTCACCATTGGTGGGAGTGCAGAATTGTATAGCCACTGTGGAGGACTGTTTGGCAGTTCCTAAAGAAGTTGAATATAGACTTGCCATGTGACCCTGCAATACCACTATTGGGTATATCTTCCCAGAAGAACTGAGAGCAGTGACACGAACAGACATCTGCACACCGATGTTCATAGCCACATTATTCACCATTGCCAAAAGCTGGAAACAACCCAGGTGTCCATCAACAGATGAATGGATAAACAAACTGTGGTCTATTCACACGATGGAATATTATGCAGCTGTAAGAAGAAATGAAGTCATAAAGCATATGATAACATGGATGAACCTGGAGGACATTATGTCGAGTGAAGCAAGCAGACACAAAAGGACAAATATTGTATGATTTCACTATTATTAACTAAATACATTGTGTAAACTCATGGAGTTAATAACTAGAATATAGGTCACCAGAAAATAGAATGAGGTTAAAGAATGGAAAGCTGAGGTTTAATCTGTGCAGAATTTGTAAAAAAGTTGTTTGTAAATATTTGGAAATGTATAGAAATGGTGAAAACAGATCATAGTGTTTGTAACCAGCAGTGCTAATATACGGGTATAATAGTAGTTGAAAGAGGAAGCCTAAGGTCACGTATATTACTAGAAGGAAAGCTAGAAAATGTAATATGGGATTGTACAGCATAGCAAAACCTCATGTGAAATATGAGTATGGGTAATATGGCATATATAAGACATTTTCTTTGAAATGGAACAAATGTGCTTTAATTATATCAGGTAAAAATACAACCAAAACAAACTATGTATAGCAATATATTAATAATCTTCTGTTAAGGGTTAAAAAAAAGGGGGGCGGGATATACTAAATGACAGAAACTGTACAAAATGTACTGCATATGGTTTGACTCCATCTATACAAAATATAAATATAAATATAAATAAACTAGAGAGATGGAAACAGAATAGCAACTCTGTATGGCAGGGGAAGGATAGAGAGATTGAGAGGTGATTATTAAGGGGTAGTTTTTTTTGTTTGTTTTTTGTTTATTATTATTATTTTTAGAATCTTTCATACATTTTTTATTTATACTGGTGCATTATTTTTGTTGCTTTTTTATATTGTGGGTAAAAATCAAATTTTTCACAATACAAACCAATATTTGTAAAATGATTTATAAATATATATGCAGATATGTGCATTTGCTTACATAAATGTTATTTTTTTATATATGTTTATTATTATTGGAGTAATGAAAATGCTGTAATATTGAAGTGATGAATGCACAACTCTGATTATACAAAATACTATTGATTGTACACTTTGGATGGATTGTGTGCTTTATGAATATGTATCAATAAAACAGATTTTTTTTTTTAAATGTTTGCTGGCCTCTAGCTTTAGTCTCCTCCATACTATTCTCCAAACTTTAGAAAGACTGATTTTTCCTCCAACTCACAAATCTGATAATGTCAGACCCCATTTTAGATATTCCAATGACTCCTCCTAATTTATAGTACAAAAGCAACTTTAGCATTATATAAAAGGCACTTCATGATGGGTCTCACCTACCTGTTCAGGCTGTTATCCACCAGCACCTAACCACACTCCCAGCCCAAACCCCCACTTTTTAAAAAACTCTAGTAGTACTGAGCTCTTTATAGTTCTTCAAACAAGTCATCATCTTTCCTCTCTCAGAGCCTTTGCCGGTGAAGTTCTGTGCCTAAAATGCCTCTCCCTCCTTGCTTACCTAGCAAACTTCTACTCATCCTTCAAGCCTCAGATTAAATGCTACTCTGTGAAGCTTTCCAAATTCCCAGGCAGGCAAACACCATTATTACCACTGTTAGCAGCAGCATCTTCATCATTATCATCAGTTACCATTTATTGAAGAGTTATTTTGTGGTAGCACTGTGCTAAATTCCTAGTTTAAACCTTACAACAGCACAATGAGTTAAGCATAATTATCTGTATTATAGATAAAGAAACTGAGGTTCATAGGGGTCAAGAAATTTGTCCCGGCTAATACAGTAAGAGGCACAACTGGAATTCAAATCTGGGCTGACCAAGTCCATGGTCAACCACCATGCTGGCCTTCTTTTCCATTGTTCCATTTGACCTTTTGTATGTACCCCTCTGATTACTAGTATCTTATTTCCATACAATTGTTTATTGCTTGTCTGTCTCCTCACAATACTGTCAGCCCTTTGAGAGCACAAATTTGTCTGTTCATCTTAGAGACGCAGCACTCTGCTTAGAGCTGGCACTTAGTGGGTGCTTCATAAATAATAAATAAGTGAATTAATACAGTTTCTGAACCTCAACGCTAAAAATATTTTGGGCCAGATGATTCTTTGTTGTGGAGGTGGTCCTGTGAATTGTGAGCTTGCCGCATCCCTGGCCTTGAACCACTAGATGCCCATAGCACACACAAACACACACACAACCCAGTTGGGACAACCAAAAACGTCCCTTGACATTGTCAAATGTCCCAAGAGTAAAAAAAAGACCCCCACCCTCAGTTGAGAACCACTACATTAAGGGTTGGGTAGATGGTGAATGAAAGTTAGCTGAGGGCCTAATCAATCCTCCATACCTCATTGGCTTCTGCAGCCCAAATTGCTAGCAAACTCACAATCTGGTGAGGGGCCAACCTCTACTTGTGACTCTGACCTAGAAAGCGATCTCATTGTTGAGAAGCAATTATCTCCTGACCTCCATACCAATCCTTATGAAAACAAAATGGATCTTCTTTTCCATATGATTCTACTACCCACCATTAACCAACTTTAAACCTCACTATCAACTGATCCTCCTATTACTGAAGAAACTCAGCAGGACTGGAAATGAAATTCCTCTTATCCTTTGGGATAAAGAGAAAACATAAATAACTCTGGCAATGCTTCCAGACAATGCAGAGCAGCATATTTATGGCCCTGACTAAGTAGGCACTATACTAAGCATTTTATATGTTACCTCATATAATTCATACACAGCCTTATTTTACACATGTGAGAACTGAGGCTGAGAAAAGCTAAGTTTCTTTCCCAGGACCACACAATTAATCATGATGGAACTTGGATTTGAACACACGCCTGTCTGAGGCAGGCCTTCCTCCCTGTCCTAGAGGAAATTAGAAATTCTCCAGCTGTTCCCTGAGTCTGTTCCCAGTTGGTTCAGAACCCCAGGGGATAGAAGTAACATGAAAAGTAGTCACCCTCAATTCCAATTTCCCTCCCAAAGCTCATCTCCCAATTCCAGCTGTTGGAAATCTCCCCCTGGATATTCTACTGATAATTAAAATTACTCTGTTAATACTTACTTTCATCTTCTCTTCTTACCCACTCATCCTCCTCTTGGCTGACTTGTTTCTCTCCAAGCCATTAAGCCTTTTGTGGACTTGTCTTTGACTCTTTCCACTCCCTTCCCCCCATATCCAATCATTTGTCATCTCTCACATCTGTCCTTTACTTCTCAGCCCCAATTCTACTACCTCTATGTTCAGTTCTCTTAGATTTTCACCTTGACTGTTAATGGCCCCTCACTGCAATCACCCCTAGAATCTCTACCTTCAATTCCTCTGCAGCTTCTGCAACCAGATTAAACATCCTGAAAGCAGCTCTGATCCTCACCTTCATTGGCTCCCAGGAGCAACAGAATAGAGTCCAAATTCCAGACTAACCTTGACTTGCCCTTCCTCTAACTTTCCAGCCTTTTCTCCCACTATTCCCAAACAAAATGAACATCTTATCAGCCCAGTGACCCATAGCTTCTATGTTGTTGCTCTTGCTGCCCTCTGCCTGGACCAGCCCTCTACTTTCACTCTCATCTCATGATAGTCATTCCTGCCTCCTTTCTTTTTGGTGAGAAAGCAAACAGCCTAACACATAGGAACCCTTTCCACCCTTCAAGACCAAGCTCAGATGCTACCTCATCCATGGAAGCCTTTCTTGGTTTTCCCTGTTGGAGCTTGGAATTCTTTCCAGCAAATGATCATGCTTTCTTTGTATCTTTTCCTCTGGCACTACATCACTTTCTTTTTTTAGTGTCCTTTTCTTACTGTAGAGCACAAACCCCTGGTTCATAATCTATAAAATAGGAAAATAATAATACCTCCCTGATAGAGCTGTTAAGAGGATTAGATTAGATAAATTATGATTGTAAAATGCTTCAAAAAGTGCCCAACACATAGTAAGCATTACAAGCATGCCTGCTGTTTTTAATGTCATCTTCGTCTTCCCAAAGCATTTAGCACTGTGCTATGGACATGAGAATCATTCAAAAATAATTTTTAATATATGTGTGACTAAAATAACACTGTTCTTTAAAGATGCAATATTAGCTGTGTAGCATGTAGCAAGTTCTCCTGTTACATCCTAGAACTTTGAATAAACTATTTTTTCTTGAATGCTGACATTCTCCTCTTGTTAAATGGCCCAAGTCATCATGTTTTTTAGACCAGTTGATTTCAACTAATTTTTTTCCATGTCAACACTCAGAGAGAGTCCACACTCTCCTCAGAAACAGTGGCTCACTTCAACATGATTCAGACTGTGGGGGGGTGGTGGTGAAGGAGGACACTATTGTGGTAGACTGAATTCTATACCCATTCAAAACACATGTTCTTAATCTTCATAATCCATATTACTGGAGGCCTTATAAAGGGAAGAAATGGGAAGCCAGGAGTCAGAGGAGGTTACACAGGAAGAAGCCGGAAGTCAGGCAAAACTGGAAGAGCAGATACAAGGAGAGATCACCAAGTGATGGCAAATAGAATTGTGGCAAGGTAGCAACAGAACACTACAGGCTTCAGAGAGAAGCAGGACTTGCCGACACATTGATTTTGGGGTTTCTAACCCCCGCTACCGTGAGCCAATAAATTAGTGTTATGTAAGCCAACCCATTGTGTGGTATTGTCATAGTAGCCTGGCAAACTAAGGCAGACACATTCTTTAAAAAGTGTCCCAAAGAGAATTCCTGATACACTTCTCGTGCACCTTTAGAAAATGTTTTCGACTGACCTTGAAGAGACAGGACCTGTAAATAAAACCCCATGCCGTTTTATTTTTCCATCATGGATGATGCATTCTCTACTTTTCAGTCTGGTCTGAGGTTTAGTGAAAATAGTGACAATCCAAAGAAGAGACATCTTTAAGAGGGTTTCCATCCCTTGAAAAAATAAGTTACATGGCATTTTTGGCTCTAATTTGTGAGTTGTGTGCACATGTGCATGTGCATGAATTTGTATGTGCATACACAGGCAATAATGGGAACGGAAATAATTTCTTCTGGGAATGCTGAGTGAGTTACCATTAAATCATTTATACCTCCCCTCACCCCTGATGGACAACTGTTGAGGTCCCCTGGGTACCAGAAGCTGCATCAAGCACAGAAAATATTAGAGTCACAAAGACATGTATGAACTTTGTCTCTAAGACCTTTGCACTCAAGTGAACACACTGGACAGAGAGAGAGAGAGAGACAGACAGACAGACAGAGATGTGGGGTAGAGGGAAATGACTGAGAAGATGTAACTGTTTTAGCATAATACACCAGACCAGACTTGCAGCCCACAGTGTTTGGAGATTTGCTGGAATAAAGGGTCTTGTGTGGTGCGTGCATGATAAGAGTCTTCCAGGCAAAACTCCTGTCCATCACTTGATCCTGCCACACCTTCCAAATACAAGGACGGCATTATGGAATTTGGTGTGACCTTGATGACTAGCTTATTAAATTCACTATTTCAGTTCTGGTCCTTTCATCAGCCAGTGAGCAAGACTTTTCCTTGAAGTAACTCCTCCCCAGAAGATCGGGAAGCACAATTTTTGATATCATTGAAGTTTCTCCTTGTATCATGTTCAGGGGAGCATAATACACCAGGGTAGGTCTTTGCTAGGAGAAACACCAAATGTAGACAGCACTATGGACTCAGTGTACCAGGCTGCCCCAGCTACATGCATTGCAAAAGCCAGGGCAGGCACTGAGAATATCACAGGTGAGTCCTCCTGCCCAGGTGGCTCCTGCCCCATGGGGCCTGTTCACCTGCTTCCTGATCCACACTAAATTGGGCACCAGTTTCTAGCGTTCAGAAAAAGCCCAAGTGAAACTTGTCATATAGATAGGGTTTCCCCCAAAGGAAAGAGCTCTGCTGGTTTGCAATTCCCAGTCATCAACTTAATAACACCATTCTGAGTGGCAGAATTGAAATGAAAGCAGGTTTGGAAACATTTGCTGCCAACTTAGGTTGCCGTCACTCTTCCAGCAGCCTAGGAGGAGCCTGAGAGGAACCGTCCACACTTGCAGCCAACATCTCTCCAGAGAAGGACCAGTTATCCTTAAATGGTCAGACAGACCTCGAAGGGGCAGGGCTATTCTCAGGCAGCTTGAATGCTGAAAGCAAGAGAAGAGGAAGAAATGAAAAGACTAAAAGCACTCTCTTTTCTGCCCCCACAGAGAATTTTAAATACCTTCTCCTCTGGCGTACTTAAAGTCTGCATTTTATTGTCTATTTAACTTACCTGGCAAGTCTCTGGGGCAGGCAAGAGCTGTGTCTTTGCATGTTTGTGTCTAGTGCTGAGTGTGCTATTGGCACTCAGAGCAGCAGAAAATAATATGGCTAAAATCCACCGCAGCAGGAGGTGGCGTGGGCCCAGAATGTAAAAGCCAAAGGAGATATTTCCCATCTGGGTGGCAAGCAGAGGGCATGAGATTTCCTGAAGTGCAAACTTAAATGCTGGGGAAGGAAGGGAATATCAAATACTGATTATATGCTAGGGATATATCTTGGCCTTGCAGACTGAGAGACTCAGAGGGAGAAGTGAGAGTCTCACCCCTCTGGGGAAGAAGGCAAAGATACCATCTCAGGGCTGGCCTTGCTAGATGATGCAGCCCTTCCCCATGTCTCAGACAAAAATCAAAGGTCCCCTTGCTTGACTGGCAGAGGGTAGTCTTGGCTCTTTCCCAGACTTGCCATGTAATTCTGCCCACCAGGCCATAATCACACATACTCATACAACCATTTGACCTACATTTATTGAATCCCTACAGTGTACCAGGTACTGTATAAACACTGAGCATATAAAGGCATACGAGATACACACAGTCCCTGCCTTCCTGGAGCTCACTTTGCAACTACATAGGGTGGTAAGTGCTTTGTATAAATAAATTGAGTGATGTGATAGTCTGGATCCTCCTTCTCCCCTTTCTCACATATCAAGCAAGAGCCATGATCTATATTGTCCAGGAAGATAAGGGAGTTCCTGTTCCCACTGATAAACTTGATAAACTGAGCTTAGTGTGGTGGTTTGAAGCTGTACGTACCCCTAGAAAAACATGTTCTTAAAGTTAATCCTTTACTGTGGGTGTAAATCCATTGTAAGTAGGACCTTTTAACGGGGTTACTTCAGATAAGGTGTGACCTACCTCATTCAGGATGAGTCTTAATCCTATTGCTGGAGACATTTAAAAATAGAATGAATACAGAGAATGAAAAGAAAGCCACAGAAGCCAGAAGCTGAAATCAATGAAACTCAGAAGAGAAGGGAGAGACCAGGAGATGCTGCCATGTGCCTTGCCATGTGAACGAGGAGCCAATGATCGCCCGTAGCCAGTCTTCAGGAAGAAAGCATTGCCTTGATGATGCCTTCATTTGGACGTTTTCACAGCCTCAAAACTGTAAGCTAATAAATTCCCATTGTTTAAGCCAACCCATTTCATGGTATCTGCTGGAGCAGCCTAGGAAACAAACAATTGGGAAACTGTCCTGGGCACTTTGGGAGGGAAAATTTGGAGAAATCCATTCAAAGATATCCTGCAGGCTGGGAGAATTGCCTTGATGAAGGGAAGAAGGAGAAAGGGAAAAGGAAGACAGAAGGAAAGAATGAAACCCTCCTTCAGAAAGAGCAAAATTTTATTCCCACAATTTTACAATTGAAAATATGTAAGTTATTTTTAGTAAGGGGATGTATGTCTGACTTTCCAAGGCCAATGCTAATTTGTGAAAATTCACTTTTGTTTTTAGGCTCCATCACAGTTCAGCTCCTGAAATACTCCAGTGAATGATTTTACATATTGATAAGACTCTTGGGAGTGGAGTAGAAGGAATTCTTTACACACACTTAAAGGAAGTTGCTACAGGGGAAATAATAATTTCCATTTATTATGTATGTGTCTGTTATGTGTCACATATTACATATAATTTCATTTAATCTTCACAAACAGTCCTTCTGGGTAAGAAATATTTCCTTTCTTTTACAGCTGGGTGAGCTGAGGCTCAGAAAGATTAAGTTCATAGCCTAAGATCACAGAGCTTTTAAGTGTCGGATCTGGGATTTGAATCACAAGCTCTTTGAGTTCAAAATGGAATTGGGGTGTGTGTGTGTGAATTCTTCAGTTCCAGAATGTGCCAGCAAAAAATGACAATGAAATTGAGCCATGGAATCTTGTTTTGGAGGTCCATGTCCCATCACCATTATCAGTCTGCCTATCACCATTCAAAACCTCCATTCTCCCTTCAGAACCCTGTCTCATATGCTAGATCAGGGTGCCAACACCTGGGTTCCACTTTCATAGGACCTTGCTCATTACTCTGACACTTAGTCTTCATCTGTAACTGATTTCATGTAAAATGATTTGCATTATAATAGGAACTTTCTGGAGATAATGCTATAACTAAAAATGGGGTCCAAAGTCATGGTAGGATTTTCAGACACTCAGACAAGTCTCATGGTGCCCTAACAGCAGGCTATTCCCACCATGATTAGACCCACCATTGCCCTTACAACTCTTCACATAAGTCACAGGGTTCAGGCTTTCCCATAAAAATGGCAAGGATTCAGAGCCCTGATGACAGGAGTAGTTCTAAGTGATTGAATGAGCTCCAGGGATACTGAGGATATGAACTGTGAAGGCTGCAAAGTCTGAACTCTCCTTCCCTGCATAACTTTGGAAACTGGGACAGCTACCCATTCATGATCTCATGTACACTTGTCTTATATCTCCTACAACACCTAGAAAATCTTTCCTCAGGGCTGGTGCTGGACATGTAGTAGGGATGGATAATTGCCTAGTTTGCCACAGGGCTGCCAATACAAAGTACCAGAAATGAGTTGGCTTCTATAATGGGGATTTTTAGGGTAACAGCTTACATTTCTGAGGCCATGAAATGTCCATATCAAGGCACCATCAGAGATGCTTTCTCACCAAACTCAGCTACTGGTGATCATGGGGTCCTGCCACATGGCGAGGCAAGATGGCCGCTGATCTCTGCTGAGGTCCCTACTTTCCCTTCCAGAATCTGTCTCCTGGAGCTCAGCTGTGAACAACCAGGCATAGGGCTTGGCTCTTTCCAGGCATCCTCTCAGTCTTGACTGCTCTGCTTTCTTCCCAAGTTCAGCTGTGGGCCATCAGGCATCTGGCTCATTTCTTTGGCCTTGAGCTGCTGCTCTGTGGGCCCTGCCTCTAGGGGGCTTCTTGTTTAAGCTTTGGCTGCTGGTGGTCCTCGAGTCCTCTCTCACATGGCAGGATCAAAAATGGCAGAGCTCCCTTTTTCTGTGTGTCTCTCTCTTTATCTCCATTTATATAAAACTCCAGTAAGAGAGTGGAGACCCAACTTGAGTCATGCCTCACTGACACAGTCTGATCAAAAGGACCCTACAGGGAAGCAGACGTGGCTTAAGCAATTGAGCTCTCGCCTACCACATGGGAGGTCTTGGTTCAGTTCACGGTGTCTCTTGGAGAAGACAAGCAAGACAGTGAGCTGGTGTAGTAGTTGGGCAATTTGATGTAATTATGAATTCCAAAAATAGAAATTGGATTATGCTGGTAAACTGGTCTGTTAATCTGGGCATGATTAAGTTATGATTAAGGCATTGATTGGACCACGCCAGTAGGGTATTGAGTCCCACCCCTTGGTGGATGGGGGAATCAAATATAAAAGGCATGATAAAGGACAGAGGAAGCAATTTTGATGTTGGAGTCTTGAGCTGGAGCCCCGGGAAGTAAGAGAGCTTGGTCGTGAGGAAGGAGAGAAGGCCCCAGGATAGAGACAAGCCATTCACCTGATAGTCTACAGCTGGCCTTGTGGATAGAAGCAAAGCCTAGAAAGCCTCATGGTCTATAGCTGACCTTGTGGAGGAAACAGAGGAGCTGAGCCCGGAGAGAAATGCAGCCCCAGGAAGAGAGGAACCCAAGAAGCCTGAACCTTGGCAAAACGTCGGCAGCTGTCTTGCTCCATCACGTGGCAATGGACTTTGGTGAGGAAAGAAACTTACACTTTATGGCCTGGTAACTGTGGACTTCTACCCCAAATAAGTACCCTTTATAAAGACCAACCGATTTCTGGTATTTTGCATCAGCACCCCTTTGGCTGATTAATACAGCTGGCATGACAGACAGGCACAGTGAGCTGACAGAACAAGATGATGCAACAAGGAGACACAAAGAGGAAAGACAATGAGAGACACAACAAAGCAGGGAGCTGAGGGGGCTCAAGCAACTGAGTGTCTCCCACAAGGGAAGTCCCAGGTTCGGTTCCCGGTGTCTCCTAAAGAGAAGATGAGCAGACACAGAGACCACACAGTGAATGGATACAGAGAGCAGACAGTGAGCACTAACAGCAAGTGAGGGGTGGGGGTGGGGTGGAATAAATAAATCTTTAAAAAAAAGGGGGGGGTCCCACATCCACAGAATGGATTAATTCAAAACCTAATCTTTTTTTTGGGGGGGGGGTGGATTCACCAAATTCAAACTGTCACAATATCTTCTGATTGATTGATCCCTTTGTTAAAAGGACTGAGAGACCAAAAGGGTGGCAAACTCCCCTCTGTTGGTAATGTTCAAGCCAAGGCAGGCTAGAGATATGACACTGGGAATTCAGGTGAGCTGCTGGTCCTTCAGTCCTCAAGGAGACTCCAAAAGGCTCCCTGAAAGAACGTAGAAAGTGGGTACTTTTGGAAAGGAACACTATTAACAATCAACCCATGCTAAGAGCATGTCAATAAATCAGGAAATAAGGTGATCAGGGTGTGATTTGCAAATGTTATCAGCATCAAGACAGGTGAAGCCCAATGAACTGTAATGCATTGCCAATGGGGATATAGTCGAGTGGACCCCATATAAGCCCAAAGGAACAGAACTTATCTGTACGTATTTTCCCAAAAATGTCTTAGGGAGATAAAAGCTAGTTCAGTGGCATATGAGCATGCTGCTATAACCCCCCAAAAGTGTCTGCTATTGGGCAGGGATAGTTCTTCAGATAAAAGATCCTCCAAGGTCATCCACCTCCCTTTGCTCCGAAGCTCTGTTCACCAAGCAATCTTCTGATTATTAATTCAATCTCCCAAATACTCTTAAATTTCTGGTCACTGAAATATTCTAAATGGCATATATGAACTTGTGAGCTTATATGTCAATTTATTGCAAGTCTGGTTATTGTGAGTCAATCTCTGACACCTGAACCTATAAAACTAAAGGCTGGACCCAGGAATACAGTGACCACACCAAGGCCCTGAGCTGTGGGAGGACCTTACCTGATTGAAGTCTTTAAGTCTCAGGCAGCTCCATGGTCACCTCTCTCTAACTGAACTACTTTCCAGCTCTGAGATTCTGTGATTCAATAGTTCTCTGACTCATGCTGAGATGGAGCAATACGGGTACCTGCATGGCCTGGGGATACAATCTGACCAGGACAACGAGGAGACCAGAAGAGGAGGTTAAGGAAGAGGTCCTAGCTCATCTTTTTATGAATATATCCTCCAAAAGAGACAGGATTAGCACCAAGGCAAAGGTTCTCAGTCAACTTTCAGAAAAATTCTGCAGGATCTTTTCCATTCATCCTTTTCTTTTTGAATTATATATAATTCAAACAATATATATATATATATATTCAAATATATATATATATATATATATATTTTTAAGATTTATTTATTTATTTATCTCTCCCTTGCTGTGTCCATTTGCTTTGCATTTTTCTGTGTCTGTTTGTCTCCGTTTTGTTGGGTCATCTTGCTGCACCAGCTCACTGCGCCGCGCGGGTCATCAGCTCACCACACCATGCAGGCAGACTTGCCTTCACCAGGAGGCCCCAGGAGTTGAAGCCAGGGCCTCCCATATGGTAAACGGGAGCCCAACCAATTGAGCCACAGCCACTTCCCTGATTTTTAAATCAGAAAAGTTGGAAGATTTTTAAATGCCCTAAGAAAGATTTTTAAGCTAATAGAATAACTTTCCTAGAACCTTAAAGTAAATCATTCTCTGGGGATCATGCAGTGGACAAGGGAAATACACATTTTGAGGTGGTACTTCTGGGGTTTTTATCCCAAGACATCACTACTTGGAAAATCATCAGAAACTCTGTCAAATGGCCAGGAACCAAACTTTGATCGATATTGCCAATATGAGACATAAAAGTGAAGAACTACAATGGTTGTTCAAAGCAGCAGTTGACTCACCCCCATGTTGCGGGGTTGCTGGTCTCAAAAAGAGGTGGCATTACCATTGCCATGGGAACCTCCACTTTGACTCACCGGTATTCAAACCTCAAGCTGGGAACATCCTGTCCCTGTCCTTGATTACAGCTCATGACCTACTTCTACTTGTTTGAGCAACAGGCCTTGGTGAGATACCTGGGAGCCAGGAAACCCCCAACCCCCACCTGGAATTGGCTTCTTTCTCTCTCTGAAAGAGAGCCAGGCATACTGCTCCATGGCTCAGCGTTTGCCGCAGTTAAATAAAGGATGACAATGTTAAGCTTTCTCTGATGTATGTTTTAAGAGTTTTGTAGAAGAAAGTTTGAAAGGGATACATAGTCAATATGTCTGGACTGTCCTTTCACCCTCCATGATTGTCAAATTGGGAGCCCAAGGCCACAGGTCATGCTTGAACTTGCCAGGAACCTTGCCCTTATGTTCAGATAGCCTGTTGCCGCAGCAAATAGCTTAATTAGCCTGAAGAAGTGACCAGCGGGTATAGGATGGCTTGAGGACAAAGAGATCAGAAGGCAGAAGGGGAGGAAGGACGAAGGGGCCATGCTAAATAAAAACTGCCAGTGAACATAAACATGAAGTTTTCATCACTCCCTCAGGAAGAGCATCAGATCTATCCTGCTTCTACAATTTCATCTTACTTCCCTGTAACTATCCTTAACTCTTTCCTGTTCTTCCCTTTCTCCCACCTCCAACCTGTCATCAAAATCTATCAATTTTACCTCCACAAAATACCCCAAATTTACATAGTTCTCTTAATCATCATAGGTACCACTGAGGAGCAGGCCACCATCTTTTGCCCGGACATCTGTGAAAGTGTCCTAACCACTCACCCACTACCACGTTTGCCTCCCTCCAATCCATCCTTTGCACAGTGGCAATAAGTTACATTTTTAAAAACATAAATCAGAATACATCCTTTAGCAGACAATCCACAAGTCTTCTACTTGTCCGCAAGATCCTGCATAATCTGTCTGCCGCTGCCCCTTAGGCTCCTACCATGTTGCAGCCATGCTGGCCTCCTTTCTTCAACTCACCCAGCCCCTATCCTTCTCACAGCCTTCTCTCTCTCTCTCTCTCTCTCTCTCTCTCTCTCTCTCTCTCTCTCTCTCTCTCTTTCACACACACACACACACACACACACATTCTTCTCAGCCTGTTTATCTTATAGGTCTCAGTTTAAATGCTGTTCCCTCGGAGAAACCTTCTAAGATTCCTCCAATATAAACTGGGAGCCCCTGACATACTCTCCCGGAGCCCCCTATATTTCTCTCCCAGAGAACTCATCACAGTTTGCTCTCATGTACCAATGGTTCTCCAAGGCAGTCCCTAGACTAGTAGCATCAGCATCACCCGGAAACTTGTCAGAAATGTAAATTATTAGGTCCCACTCCAAATCTACTGAATCAGAAACTCTGGGGGTGAGGCCTCCAATCTGCGTCATAACAAACCTTTCAGTGATTCTGATGCACATTAAGGTTTGAGAACCAGTGCTCTCTAGTTATTTCTGAGGCAAATTGATTGACATCTGTCTCCCCCACTTGAATGAAAACTCCATGAGCTCAGTACCTGGCACAGAGTAGGTACTTAATAAAATTTTGCTGAGTGAATGAATTAATAATGTGCATTTCATTGATTGGTTGGGAAAGATGTTAATGAGGCCAAGATCAGGAGCGTGGCCTGGTGTGGGCTCCTGCAGTTGGCTCTGTGCCATGGAGAGTCGTGAATGATTCTCTAGCCAGGCCCTGGCCTGGACTTTGCATGCAGTTTCTTTCTGGGCCTCTATGGGTAGCTGCTATTGTTCTAAGCCATGAAACCCCTGCTGCAGACACAGCAGATCTGCTATCTTTCTCCCAGCCATCTTCCCCAGCCCCACTGGAGGCTCAGACACTTGGGAGAAAAGGTGTCTGACAACCAGAGCCCCCATGAACCACACTCAGGCCGTGCAGAGACAAGACCAGCTGGGTAAACCACGGGCTGAACCAATGGTTATAAATACCCATGCTCACAGAATATAAACAAGCTGAGTTAACTAGCAAGGCAGTGAGAAACGTTCACCTTCGGAAGGTGCTGAAATTCCTTCAGGCTGTCAGGGCAGTTTGTGGCAGTGGAAGATAGAGTTTTTTAGATTAAATTGGATATGTCTGAAAATAAACCTCTGAAATCCAAGCAACTTTTCATGATTCTAATGCTTTTAGAATTCATAACCAATATTCATTTTTTTCGTACCCACAGTGGCCTGGCTCTGTGCCATGTGCTGTAGATAATACAAAAACGAGCAAGACACAACCCCTGCCCTTGAAATCTTATAATTGATATGAGATGGGAAACAGTGTGGGTTTCATAGCATGGAGAATGTTGGTGAGGAGTAGAAAAAGTGCACCAAAATAATATATGCCAGAACACAGGTGCCAAAGCCAAGTGCTTGGGGGGTTAAGGAAAGGGAGACATCAAATTCAATCAAAAATTTCAGGAGACCCCTCACAAAAAAACATGGTTTTCTGAGCCAGGCCTTGAAGAGTGGGTAGGAAAGAGCGAAGGCTCAGGTAAAGGTGTAAAGGTAAAAATGTTGTAAACATATTCTGCAACACTTAGATCTGACTGTCTAGCAGTTCAGCTGAACTGTAGAGCAGACCAGGATAGAAAGGGAGAAGCAACTACCAGAGAAAACTATAGAGAAGACCTGCCTCATCAACTTTTTCACTCTTTACTTGGTCTGATGAGCTCCAGTTTCCTAAACCTGCTGGTCTAAAATGTTTCTAGAAGCTTCCAGCATGCCAAGAGTGTGCAGTTTCCTTTTTTCTGCTTTCTCATATTCCTCTCTTCCTTTTCGGACAGCAGTAAACTAAAGATATAGGGCAGTGTGATGGCTAGGTTATTGTGTCCAGTTGCTTAGTCAAGTGCTGGCCTGCTTATTTAATGTAAGGGTATTTTGAGATGGGATTTGCATCTATAATTAGTTGATTGCATCTACAACCAACAAAGGACACTGCCCTCAGCAATATGGATAGTTTCCTCATCCAACCAGTTGGAGGTCTAAAATGCCAGAACTGAGGATTTCAGAAATCAGAAAAGAGATCCAGACTCATCCGCAGCATTGGCTCTTGCTGGAATTTTCAGCCAGCCAGTTTCCCCTGGGAAAATCAAACTAAGGACATTTGCCTCACCTTTATCAGAGTTTCCAGCTTGCAGCCTGCCTGGCAGTTTGGACTTGCCAATCCCCACAGTTGTGTGAGCCAGTTCCTTATAATAAATCTCATATATTTATCCTGTTGTTTCCATTTCTCTGGAGAATGCTGACTAATACAGGCATGCACTAAAGCTAGTACATACCCCTTTCCAAGCCATTCCTAATTCACTCAGGCTAAGTGATAGAATGACCCAAAGATAGAAGCATCTGGACAATGTAGAGGAACAGGAGTCAGGAAAGTGGCCTCTGGTGATTCTGCTACTCTGTATAACCATGGGCAAATGACAACTTCTTGGTCCTCAGTCTCCTCAATTGTAAAATGAGAGGGTTAGACTGATAAGGAGATTGCTAAGGTCTTTCCCCATGATAAGATTCTTGACTCCTTCCATTTTATTATTTAGCTTCTCTTTAAAAGACACCCATGAAGGGAAGCATCACACAATCAAAACAAGACTGAACAGTGTGGCATAAATAAAATGCTTAATAGTTGGTACTGGAGGGGAAGAGCTTGGATTACTTGAATATGATGGTGGCGGATCAGTCCATGATTGAAGGAGAACAAGAATGTGTGTGCCCTGTGGGACAGAGCTATGCACGTGCTAATATGAACAAATTTCATACAAGTAAGCCAGCAGAAAAGAGCTGGACAGAGATGGTACAGTTAAAGTGTCATTGCTTGTTGAATTATTCAAATATACTTATAGGATTTCCGTTCTATTTTGATCATTTTTTAGGGTGACTTTTAATGCCAATCACAGAACACATAAACTTGATTTCATCATATAATTCAAATAATATTTGCAGATATGTCCCCTCCTTTTGGAAGCTGGGGGGGGTAGGGCTCATCACCCTTTTCAGAACTCCCCAAGGCCACACTTACAAACAGATTACATTAAAAAAAAAAGAATTTCTTTGCAACACATATATAGCTAGTGCTGTCATTAGGAACCTTTTTTCCAAAGAAGAGGAAGAACTCAGAAAACAGAAATTCCCTATTTTCCCTATCACTCACCCAACAGATAGGAAAGAAAAGAAAATGTAGTGCTATGTGGACCACCAGATTTGTCAGTTGGAACGATGCTTCAGCTTATCTTGTAATGTCTGGTTACATGTGGAATGAGACCAGAAAAAAGTCCTGAAAAGCAGATGCCAGTTGTCTTTGTCTCTTAATTTCTTGGATCGTTTTTTATTTTGCACCATTTGAGCTCTGAACTCTGCCCTCCCTCTGAGTGGCCTTGGTTAAACCTTTTTCCAAGCATAGGAAAACCATACAGAGGGCATCTGTCTCATTTGTAAGGGATATTGAGATAGAGCACAGCTCCAGACTGGTGGGAATGTATCCCCCAGAGTGACCTACTTCCTGCTCCCTTGCCAAGGTCTGGCTCAGCATTGGAGAGAGAAAATGGACAGGTATGATACAGGGCCCAGCAGAAGTGGGATACCTATTAGACTGGTCACTATTAAAAAGTCAGAAAACTGTAAATGTTGGAGAGGATATGGAGATATAAGAATGCTTATTCACTCTTGGTGGGAATGTAGAATGGTACAGCCACTGTGGAGGATGGTTTGGCAGTTCCTAAGGAAGTTAAATATAGACTTGCTGTGGGACCCAGTAATTCCATTGCTAGGTATATACCCAGAAGAACTGAGAGCAGTGGTATGAATCTGCACACCGATGTTCATAGCAGCATTATTCACGATAGCCAAAAGCTGGAAACAACACAAGTGTCCATCAACTGATGAATGGATAAACAAATTGTGGAGTATATACACTATGGAATATTATGCAATGGTAAGAAGAAATGAAGTCATGAAACATATGGCAACATGGACATTATGTTGAGTGAAGCAAGCCAGACACAAAAGGACAAATACTGTATGACTGCCCTATTATGAATATATTATGTGAAATATAAATATATTATGTGAAATATGAATATGGATAGAAATGCATATGTAAGGCCATTTTTCTTTGAAGCTGGACAAATATAAGTTAATACTACAAAATATTAATACCGGACAAAAAAAACACAAACATTTTAGTAAGTGAAGGAGACCAGACACAGAGTACTACGTATTGTATGATTCCATTTATATGAAATGTAAAAATAAATCAATTAATAAAGATGAAATGAGATTAGTGGTTATATAGATTTGAGGAAGGATTGCTAAGACGTGTGGAGTCTTTCTTTTTGGAGTAATGAAATTGTTTTAAAATTTTTGAGATGATGAATGTACAGACAGCATTGTGATTATACTAAAAGCCACTGATTATACACTTTGGATCAAAAAGCCAGAAACAGCAGCTATGTACAGTGGGGGAAGCATACAGAGATTGAGAGGTGAGGAATTTTCTTGTTTGTTTGTCTGTTTTTTGTTTATTATTATTGAAATAATGAAAATGCTCTAAGAATGATTGAAGTGATGAACACACAACTATGTGATTATAACAAATACTATTGATTGTACACTTTCGATAAAGTGTATGCTTTATTAATATGTAGCAATAAAATTGATTTATTAAAAAAATGCAGGGTGCACTTTTAAAAGTTCTTGGAACTTTAGCCTTGATGTAAAAATTTTCTAGTCAATCTTTCTGTAGAGAGACCTGCCAAATAATGATAGCTTCTTTGTTTACAACATTCTAGACCTTTCTTCTTGTGCCCTGATGCCTTCTCCAAGCATACCCTCGTCCCTATATAAAGTTAAGCAACAGAACATAAAAGAATTGCTGGCTTTGGACTCTACTCCAGTAGGCTGTTAAATCAAAATGTGGACTAAGTGCCTTTACACACCCTTGGGTTCCTCCAAGCTCAATGATGAGTCACTCAACTGTATCTTGTCCTTATTTCACCATCATTTCACTCTTGGTCACAAAGAATCCCAGTACTTTGCTGAAGACTATATGATACATTTTGGACCAAAGCTAACTAAATTTCCCTAAATCCTTGAACAGAGGAAATATGAAGCCCACTTCATGGATGAGATAGCCAAATCTCAGCCAAAGGAAAACTCTTCTAAAATTGACATAGGAAATTCAGGGCTGGGTAAGATGGAAGATGCACAGCCAGGCTTTGCTCCCCAGAGCGAGATGGTGGAGACAACTTGTCTTTCTCCATCTAGAAGCATATGCAAGCTGTTTACCTCTTCCTACCCTCCTTCCTTATCCCCCTCATTAGCCCCACATCTCAACCATGATTGAGTTTCTCAGACTTCCACACCCCCAAGTCTCATCCACCCACCACTGACTCTCCTAGAGGAAGGCTCTGCTTGCAGACTGCTGTAAGCATCCCCACCTAGGGAGTACTCAGCCGGGAGTGATCTGAAGAGCTGAGGTCTAGAAACGTCTGCCAGGTCATCTATCAAGATCAGATTACAGCAAATTTGCCCATAATGGAGAACAGGCTGAAGGAGCAAGGTAAGTGAGTCTGTAAAATTGGCCCTGTGCCCCTCACTTGCTATGACTCTGGTCTGTGGGTTGCATAGAGAAGACTGACTTTTTGGATTTCCCAGAGAATTCAAATAAACACAGATCCTTTAGGGTTTTTTTTTTTTTTTCCCCCACAAGTGTTCTTTTATTGATGGAAACATTTTTAAAACATAAGGAATTATGGAAAGCCATATTTCCTTATGTTTTAAAAAAGTAAGGCAATATTGTAAAAAAAAATCAAACATAGAAATAAAGGAGAAAGAAAACATCCTTCTTCTTTCTGTAATCTCCCCACTCCCAATGCCATTCCTCAGAGTTAGCCATAGTAAATAATTTGATATGTATTTTTGAAAATATTTTCAATGCATTTATAAATCTATGTATGTGCACACATGCATACAAGCTATTTTTAACATGATAGCATTATATTATGCTTAATTTTCTCCTGCTCACTGTTTCTTTTTTCTATTTTTTTTGTAACAAGCTTTTACCAATGTCTTTTCATCAAAATATATATAGGCCTCCTCATTTGTATAGAATATTTCATTTTATGATCGTACCATAATATATCAATTCTCTGAAGTTGAGGTTGTTTCCAAAGTTTTACTTTTATAAACAACAGTCCCTTTTAACCCATATATTTTAAATAGTCACCTACAGATTTTATAGTCTTGACCATTCAGATTGCCATACTGTCCCATCTCATCTCTAACCGCCTGCAGTGGAAAGGTAGAACCCAACTGCAAGCTGTGTACATCCAACCCCACCCACTCCTTGTGTAGTCTGGAAATTTGGAGTATTTCAAATGTAAAACTGAGAGAGGCTTTCCTACCATCCTAGTGACAGTCCCTTACCTTAGCGCCATGACCCTGAGTATGTGTGCAGAGGGGCAATAATAATAGAAGTCCTGCACATTGAGTGTTCACTATGTGCCAAGTGCTGCTGTAAGCACCTTTGCACGCATAAACTTATTCAATTTGCACAACATCCCCATGAAGTGGTGGAGGCAAGAGTCAGACCCAGGCATTTGACTCCAGAGTCTGGGCTGGATGCTGCTCACTCTACCACCATCCTTAGCTTCCCTGTCTTCACTCTGTCCACACTTGGCCATCCACTGCTTGTTCTTGTCTCTTCAATCCAACTCTCTGACCCCTAGATTTGGAGTCAGGCAAATCTTGGCACCAATTCTATCTCTACCCACCGCTAGCTGTGTGGCTTTGGGCAGTTTCATTAACCTCTATGAGCCTTGATTTTCTTATCTGTAAAATGGGGTGGCTAATACTTCTTGAGGTGTCTGTGAGGGAGCAAATGTAATAAATTATAATGCAATTAGCAAAGTACCTAGAACACTCTAGATGCTTAACAAATATTTTTTAATAAATAGGCAAATGAAAGCAGCAACAGCAGGTATTAGTACCAAATTCACCCTGATTATGATGTTATATGATAAATGATAGACAGTCTCCTACTGACTGTACACTCTTTAGCACCTTAACCCCTGTGAGCTACTTCAATATTACTTGTATTGAGTAAAGTGTCTCACAGCAAAGCTAAAAGGGGCACTCTTTCTCCTTTTTGGCTGTTGATCAAGAAACTCATTTCCAAGCCTGTCATGTACAGACACTCCCAGCAAGCCTTCTGGCAGTCATTTTATTGTTAAATCTGAAAGCTTGGTAGCATCTGCTCAATGCCAAAGGTTTTTCCTAGGTATGGTTACCTGACACCCTGCTTAAGCCATCCCCCAATCTCATACATATTTTTATAACTGTTTTACTGAGGTGTAATTCACATACCATAAAATTCACTCTTAATTTTAAAGTGTACAATTGAATAGTTTTAGTACATTCACAGAGTTGTGCAACCATCACCACAATTTAACTTTGGAACATTTTCATCACCCCAAAAAGAAACTCCACACTCCTTAGCAGTCACTCCCCATTCCCACCCTTCCCCCAGTGCTTGTTAACTACTAAGCTACTCTCAGTCTCTAGGAATTTGCCTATTCTGGATATTTCATATAAATGGAAGCATGTAATATGTGTTTTTTTGTGACTGACTTCTTTCACTGAACATAATGTTTTCAAGGTCCATCCAGGTTGTAGCATGTACCAGAACTTCACTACTTTTTATAGCAGAATAACATTCCATTATAAGGATACACTACATTTTGTTTATCCATTCATCAATTGATGGACATATGGGTTTGCTTCACTTTTTCACCATTATGAACAATGTTGATATGAACACTCGTGCACAAGTTTTGTGGGTACATATGTTTTTATTTATTTTTATTTTATTTATTTATTTTTAAATTTTACCGGGAGGTCCCGGGGATCGAACCCAGGTCTCTCCATATGGCAGACGGACGCTCAACCATTTGAGCCACATCCGCCCTCACATATGTTTTTAATTCACTTAGACATATGCCTACGAGTGGAATTGTTGGGTCAGATGGTAACTTTAGGTTTCACTTTTGAGGAACTGCTGGATTGTTTACCAAAGCAGCTGCACCATTTTACATTCCCACCAGTAATGTATGAGGGTTCCAGTTTCCTCACCTCCTTGACAACACTTGTTATTGTCTGTCTATTTTATAATTGTGCTCTTAGTGGGTATGAAGTAGTATCTCATTGTTGTTTTGATTTGCATTTCCCTAATGACAAATTATGTTGAGTATATTTTCATGTGTTCATTGGCCATTTGTATGTCTTCTTTAGAGAAATGTCTTTGCATATGCTTTGCCCATTTTTAAATTGGATTATATGTTGGCCTCAGATATTTTTGTAATGACTGTTATATGTATGGTATGGTATTTGGCCTATATTTTATTCTGGCTCCATCATTTAGCTATGTGACCTCAAGCAAAATCATTTCATTTTTCTGAACCTTAGCTTTATTATCTGTGATAAAAAAAAGGGGGGGGGATGGGGAGGGCCATACCTCTTTCCCAGGACTGTTATGAGGAACAAATGAAGTCAAATGTATAAAGCATCAAGCACAGGTTGGGGTATTAAGTAGACACACCACAATTTGTTAGACCCTCTTACCCTGACTCTCATTTTAGACATGTTTTCCCTTAGAAAGCTGTATTTGACCCTGGCAGACCAATTTCACTATGGCCAGTAAGTGGATTGAAGTCTAAAAGACAGAGCTCTCAACTGGAAGACTTCAGTGAGTTCTTTATCACGAGGTCCACACACACAAAATGCTTCCACTTTGGGGTAAGAGTCAACTTGACCCTGCTGATGTCAGCCTGAGATCATCTGAGCAAATACAAACTATCTCAATATTTATAAAAAAGGCATTGTAACCCCTTATTCCAGCACCCCTGCTCTGTACAATCTTTGCAATGTTGAACAGTAGGACTTTAAGAATGGGGTGGCTTGAGACGGTTGGGTAACCTGACATTCAGAGTCTGGCTTTGCATAAGAGCCAGTCTGGCTCTTGCTTATTAAGAGTTTGGTAATGCACAAGGCCTGTCATTTGTTCTTTCTCTAATGAATGGATAGGCTGTTTAATTTCCTGATTGGCAGCCTAGTAATTTCATCTCCCTCTCCAAGCTTTTGTCTGGGTTGTTGCATGTGCATAAAACAACCTTCTTCCTCCCGTTATCATGTGCTGTTTTTCTTTCCATTAAAGCTCAGCTCAAAGGTCATTTCCTCTAGTCTTCCCCATTAGGACAATATAAGCTCTGAAAGAGTGGTTGGACTGATGGCTATATTTAGTCATTAACCCTGTAATTATTTACTAGCATGTACTATGTGCAAGACATTGTACATTTGCTGGAAACACAAAATAGAATATGACATGGTCTATGCCTTCCAAAACCTCATCATGTGTTGGGTAAGATGGGTATGTAAATAGACATTTACAAATCAATGTTATATTTCAATGATCTCCCCAAAGTGATTTACATCATTAGGGTTCACAGGATAAGACTTACAAAGATAGCAGACATTGAAATTTCATCTTTTTTTTTTCAGGAACCATATGTGCAATCTCTCTATTTATATACAATCATGAATGGGGAAGGAGAATAAAGGATAAAACATCTCCTCATTTTTTTATGTTATCACATATTTTGGGGAAGGAGGCCAGAAGAGAAGAAATGTGATAAAATACTTTTTTTCTAGATAAAAAAAAAAATAAAAGAAGTCAAAAGAAAGTATTAAAATTGATTAACTTTAATTTTGTTATGTATAAGTAGAAATTTAGGCAAAGAGAATAATTTCTATCCCCATGATATACAAAAGCTGACAAGGGTTCCCATCAAACTGGTGCCACATGAACAGGATCCCCAACCCTCTCTAGACTTCTGTCAGATCATATTTAAAAGGAAGAGGTTGAACCAGCAGGCTTTTAAGATTCCTAATAGTTCCAGCAACCCATGAGTCAAAGTGGGCAGTTTATTCATTTTTTTTTTTTTTTTTTTGGCCAGGAGAAAGGAAGAAAATATGAGCAGCAGGAAAAGGTGTCTTAATGTTTGTTTATGGCTGTAGAGGGCAGTGAAGGAGTGACAAGGACCATTTTCATTGCCTTTCTGTCTCAATGGTGGGGGGCAGAAACACAGAACTGTAGCAGGAAGCCCCATCAGCAATGGAGAGGAAGCTCAGGGAAGATGAGGGATTGAGGAAGATAGCAAACAGGTTCAAGTAGCATCATTTTTCTAGAATAGGAAAATGCACAACCAACAGTTTATGGTAAACCAGGCTCCAATGTGATAGAAGAGATGTGGGTGTCAAGAATGTTTTTTTAAAAAAATAAGGGACAGGGAACCAGTGTGGCTCAGTGGTTGAGCGCTGGCTTCCCACATATGAGGTCTTGGGTTCAATCCCCAGTCCCACTACCTCAAAAAAACATAAAAAAATAAGGGACAATGATGGGTGGCCAGCAGCCCCCAATAGATGTGCAGGACACGGCACTATAAAAATCTCAGATGTGTGTCTCTCTGGGGATACTTGTCATGATGTTTTTGTAGCAAGGACTAGATAAGGCAGGATGCCAGCATCACTCTGCAGGCACAGACTGCAGATAAACCATCCTCTGACTCAGATTTCTAACTGAAATAACACCTTGAACTGGCTAACTTCCATTCCCTCCCCAGTCAAGAATATTTGATCACATATCTCAGAATCCTATTCTCTGTGTTACACCACTACTAGGTCAACCTACAATTTCCAAAACAGCTTCTTTAGAGAGAAACCCAAGAAATGACTCCTAATCTATCACCTATGTGCATGGTACAAATTCTCATATGACCCAGTCCATATTTCTGGCCTCCTTCTTTCATTCTCCCATCCATGTATTTATTCATTCAACTTCTATAAGCTGTGGGCCTTGGGTAAGTCACTTACCTTCTATCCACCTCATTTTTTTTATTGGTAAAGGGGAACAATAGTATATACCTCCTCAGTTTATTGCTAGATTTAAGCGAATTATTATGTGTGAAGTGCTTAGAACAGTGATTGACACAAACTGAACAATATATAAGCATTAGATGATATTATTATTCATTAGTCGTAGTACTATGCACAAGGCTAAACACTCTTGTTAGCCACTGGGAATTCCAAGTCCTTGCCTTCAAAGAGAACACAGTGGTTAAAAATAGTAGCTTTAGGGGGGCGGATGTGGCTCAAATGGTTGGGCGTCCGTCTGCCATATGGAGGGACCTGGGTTCGATCCCCGGGACCTCCCGGTAAAATAAAAAAAATATATAGAAGGCTCATGGGCTGCCAGGCTCTGTGTGCAGCTGAGTCGTCGGGCCCCGGGAGCCATGCAGCAGGATGATGACGTAACAGGGGAGAGACAAGACGAGATGCTCCGAAAGCTCCAGAAGCCAGGAGCTGAGGTGGCGCAGGCGGCAGAATACCTCTCTCCTACATCGGAGGTCTCCAGGATCAAATCCTGGTGAAGACTGGAGGTGGAGGATGAGAAGAGATGGCAGGAAACAGACACAGAGAATTGCCCAGTGAATGGACACAAAACAGCAAATGGGGAAGGGGGTGTTTAAAATGGATAAAGTAAATAAATAAATCTTAAAAAAAAAAAAAAATAGTAGCTTTATAAAAAGTATTATCATTATTAATATTGAGAAAAAATATACCTGAGACATGGTTAGGAGGTAAAATTGATCAGCTATTAACATACTGGATGTAGAGGATGAGAGAGAAGAGATTCTGGTGTGGGTACAGGGATGGATGGTGGTGCCATTGATGCATTGAGAGTAAGCTGCCTGTGGGACTTTAAGGCAACTGTGTATAGAGATCTTACACTAAGAGGAGAGACCTGAATGGAGACACTGATTTGGGAATCACTGTAATTTAAGCAATAGCAGGAGGGAATGAGAGTCCCCTAAGAAGCCTACAATGAAACCCTGGGGAGCACCATCATGAAACGGCAAGTGAAGGAGATTGAGAAGGAGCCAGGAGCTTCTAGGACGAAAATCAGATGAGTGATGCAAAAGAAATCTGCAGAGAAGAGAGTTCCAACAAGGAGAGCATGACCAGCAGTGTCAGGAACACTGATGAGCTCATGGGCTTTACACCAGAGACACCTTCGTGAGTAGTTTCAGGGAAGGGGGAGGGGACAGAGTCCAGTGCTCTCAGTGAGTCTAGTTGAGAACGAGGTGAAATGGCTACCTACAGAGGGTTATGAGTATCATAAAACCCTGCAGCACAGGTAGGGAGAAAAGGGCGAGAGAGGGATAGAAGAGAGAGGAATAGTGTTACATTTTATGTTGGAAGAAGCACAAATACCTCTCCCTTCTCCCTTCTCCCTTCCTCACAGCCATCATGAACTGCAGAAAATTCTTTGCTCCTGAACACACTGTGGCATAGGTACCTCTGTATCTTTTTGCATGTTAATATCAATAAAAATATTCTGCTCCCTCCTATCAAACAGGAAAAGCCTGGTCATCCCTCAGCATGTTCTCAGGCACTGGCTCCTCTGGGTGTCTATCTGAGCACCACCCCCAGCAGAGTTATCCAGTCTTCACGCTTTGCGTTTTTTACTTATACATTCTTAGTTCATTGCACATGTTACACTGAAAGCAATGATTAATTTGCAAAGATCTATCCCCTGCTAGACATGTACATCCTAGAAAACGAAGTTTAATTTCTAATCATCTTTATACTCTCATAATCTAGCACAGTGATTGGAATCTCTTCCCTGCTTTTCTCAGTTTAATAACTAAGTATAAATAAGGGATAGTTCTGCCTTCAAAGAATGTTTAATTTTATTATAATTTTATGACAGGCATAAATATATAAAATCTTAAATAATAGGAGTCTAATGCAAGAAAAGAGATGTCCCAAAAAGGCACATCAATAACTTTCACATAAGTAGTCAAGAGCAGTAGGCGTCAAATGTTTTTGATCACATATCTCTATTTTGGGCATTTCTCACCATATATAATTGATCTGTTTATAAATTACATGGGTGCTTTATTTTACTATTGTGTTATATACATTAAAAACATGGCAAAAATTAAAATTAAAAGAAGATGAATTAAAAATATACATAGAAGTATCAATATTTTCTTTCTGTATCCCGATGGCTTATCTCGGCACCCCCATTTGGAAAACAGTAATCTAGAGCAGTGTTACTCAAAATAGAGTTCTACCAATTAGTATTGGTAACCAGACTGTGACACCTAAGAACAAAAATAAGGAGTAAGTTCCACAAAATTCTAAGATGTTGGTGGTAGGGTAATGTATGGGAATCTGTTCATTATACACAATTGTTTTGTATGCTCATAACTTCGCTGATTTAAAAAAAATGGAGAGTAAGCATCTAGATACTTTTGTAGTGATTTGAATGGGTAAATTTATGTCTGTAGAATGGAATAATTAAAAAATGAGGCTCTGTGTTTTTTATCTCTTTGGCTTTTATTTCATTTTCGAGTACTTTGTTTTTGTTTTATTAAAGTCTAGGCCTAATTTGGGTTGGAAATCAAAACAAAACCAAAAAAACTGGTCCTTCACCACAGGTAGTTTGAGACGTGCTTGTCTGGAGGTCCTTTGAGTTCAAAGAAGGGGAGAGCTTGGTGGGCTGCAGCAGACAGGAAGAGTACCTGGAGATCAGAACAAAAGACCAGGAAGTCTCTTCTCCTGCTCATCCCTACCCCAGGCTGGGCTACCTCTTTCCTTCTGAGCTTCTGGAGGGCTCTGCACACCACACAATATTGACGTTGGTCTGAATTGACTTGGGCGAATTACATGCAGCAAGTCTGAAGGAACTCAGCCCTTTCCAAGGTGCTAATCCTGTCCCCAGATCCAGCACTGTTAAGGAGCATCTAATGTGTAGGACTGCTTTCTCTCCTCTGTTACGGAATATGCCACTTGCTCTTCTTTGGTCTGACTCTAAGCACTTTGCACATTTCCTCCTCCCTACACGCCATAAACATTTGTTGACAAGGCCAGTGAAAACATTATAACACCATTCTCTTCTCAGATATACTGTGTCGATGCCATTTAATTGGATGTTTTCCTCATTGGCTTCATAACTCTTTTGTTCTAGCTTAACTACCAAATTCAGCCACAGGACAGAGCCAGGAACTCATGAAGTGAATCTGTGCAAAATGGGGCAATTTGGCAAGCAATGTTCCATTTATAACCTTGGTGCTTGACGTGGACAGTGATAGCTCTTCCATTAAAATGCACAGTCACCAGCCGTTGTCCTGACAGCTGCCTAATCGTAGGCACAGGGAAAGGCTCCAGATGCTGGCTGTGAGACCCCTTCTCCTGCAACCAACTGCAGTCAAGTGACAGGTGTGCACTTATAAAGCTCTGCCCCCAGCTTTGAGGACTTCTCTGGCAAAGGCGAGGGGAGCATAGAAGAGCTGCCATTTATGTAGCATTTGCTGTGTGCCAGCCTCTGTTCTAAGTGTTTAATGTACATTACCTCATTCAGGCCACATCAAGTCCTTTGAGGAAGGTATTATTATTATTTCCCCTGTTACACAAGAAGAAGCTGTAACCATCCCTATTACAGAAAAGAAAACCGAGGCACAGGCAGTTTAAGTAACTTTACCAAGGTATCACAGCTAGCAAATAGCAGAGCTGAGATTAGAATTCAGGCAGCCTGGTTCTAGAGCCCATGTTCTTTGCCACTAGGCCATGCTAGGGAAAATAGATGCTCCTTTGGGGAAAGGGCCGGGTATCTCCTTTCCTTAATGTCTCACCTGCTCCCAATACATAACTTCCCCCTGGCCAGAAGCAGAAGAGTGGCAAAGTATTTCTCAAGTCCAGAACTCAAGGTGAGAGGAAAAGAAACTGGGATGGTTCCTACTGCTCATCTTATGCCTCCCTTCTGCCCACCACCTTCACCACCGCCACATGCACACTTACACACAAATTCACACACAGCTGTAGTGGCAAGAGTTTGGGTTCTGTGATGTCCTAATTGCCTTCCTGTGGACAATTGTGACCCTTTCTGAACTTCCATTTCTTCTTTTACCTTACAGATATGCTGAGAATGAGGCTTAAATGAAATGAGGTTGTAAAGTCATGGGCACAGTGCCTGAGTCAGAGCAGAAACTCAATAATTGTGAGATCCCTTCTCCACTTCATCCTTCCTTGGAGGAAAAACTGAAAAGGAGTCCACAAGTACACTGGAGCCCAGCCAGTGTGTGTCTGCTCATGCTACCCAGTGGGCTAGGAAAGAATGAGGAAGATGAAGAAGCAGGGTTGAGGGGAAGGGAGGTTCGGTACCCATTCATCCTGGGGAAATGAAATAAAATCCCCAGAAGAATATGTGCTGCCTCTTGCATCTCAAATACTGGCAGGAAAATTAGAGCAATTGGCTGCTGTGCTCACAGTATTATTGATGCTCTAAAAAGCCAAATTCTTACCTGAGTTTCCGTCTCCTCAGCCAGCAAGTGGGCTGGACAGTTCCTGCTGAGTCCCTTGTGCTCACCACTGTATCCCCAGGGCCTCAGAGAGTGCTGGGCACACAGGAGGTGTGCAGAAAATTCTTTGCTGGATCGATAAGCGAGTGAGCGAGTGAATGCATGGTGACTGACCACAGTGCCTCGCATGTGTTTTCACATGAAAAAGCAAAGTAGAGAGAGGGAGAGAGAAAGAGACCGATTGATGACATTCTGATTGATTTTTGGATGCTTTCAGCTACCTGGGGCAGGAAACCAGCTTCCTGAAACTGTAAATCCAAAGAGTTAGAAGGGCCTGAAACTCTGAAGTATTCTAAGAACTCTGCAGAATCTCCTGGCAGCTGCAGGGCAAAGAAAGGAGTTACTGCTGTCTTTCCAAATTTCTTCTTTCCATTGAATGGACAAGCGGTATAAAAGAAACCAAAAGGGAACTCTACAGCCTAGACAGTTTCTCTGGCTGGTCTTTAGGCCCAGAGCAGAAAGTGCCGCCTTTAAAAGAAGAGATGGATTTGTTCGTAAGCTTTACCCAGGAGAAAGCAAAACATCAGAGTAAAGGCTTGGGTTTCTGTTCTTTTGTTAGCTTGTTTGCTTTAATGTTGTAAACAACGGAAGTGCAGGGGTCTCACAGAAGTTAACTGGCTCAGTAGACTGTGTGGTTGTTTTTATTTTTGCCTTTTTAATGAGTTGAGACATAACCTCCCTAATAGGATTAGGGAGGACATGATTACAAGGGCCAAGCAACACTCCAGCTTCTCTCCGCTTTAGGAGACACTTTTGCCTCCACAAGGGGATGACCCGTGGAGCCCAAAGCAGTGTAACTGAACATGTGGGGAATGCAGTCTGGCTCTCAGGCCACACTCTTGGGTTAGAGGAGAAATGAAGGGCAGCTTCAGAAGGACATATGAAAGAGGAAAGGGGCTCCAGAAACAAATACCAAGGAGCTGGGCATCAGTTAGTGAAAAGAATGACAAGAGAGAGTTATCAAACCAGAAACACAAAGACACAGAAAAGAGAGAAGGAAGAAGCAGAAACAATTGAAGAGAAATAATTAGACTCCAAACTACAGAAAGCAAGTCAAGAAAGTTCAGGGAGAAAAGAGAACAGCAAAGCCAGAAGGGAGGAGTTGGAGTAAGGGAGTAAAAATAAGGTATTGAGACAGAATTGGGAAGAACAAGATGGAGAACAAGCCTTGGCCTTCAACTATAGAACATTTAATACCACCTGAGTGGGGCCATCTGTGCAGAACAGCAGATGGAACTGCAGGTCCTTCCTGGTCCTCAAAATAAAATAGAATCCAATTTTCGGTGAAAACAAAGTTCAGAGCCTACTGTAAAATTAATTTGCTCTGTGTCCTCTTCTTCAAATGGTTTGCTTCTGCAAACAGCAAAAAATGCCCCCCCCCCTTATTTAACAGCTAGATAATTTCCAAGGAGATTCTGGAAATCAAAACCCAGAAGTATGATCCTGGAAAATGACCAAGCTAAACAACTGGGTTTAAAGGAATATTATAGGGATAAGACAGGCTACAACATCAAAAGGATTTGGCTCTGATGCCATCTGAGCAGCTCAGCCTGGGGAATGCAGGAGGAATAAGAATCAAATGTGAATCCCCCCAGGTCCTCCATGGATTTTCCTTGTGAACAACAGGGTGCAAGTGGTTTCCATCTCCTGGGCTC
Organism: Tolypeutes matacus; assembly: GCA_026826555.1. Lineage (NCBI taxonomy): Eukaryota > Metazoa > Chordata > Mammalia > Cingulata > Chlamyphoridae > Tolypeutes > Tolypeutes matacus. The sequence goes on from JAKSZT010054304.1 coordinate 23,119,714, forward strand.
CATAAGGAGGAATGGTTCCCTCAGGGAGGCCCATCCCTGTAGCTCTCAGGCCAGACTGCCCAGATGGTGCCAGGTGAGCTGAATTACTGAGGACCTCAGCCCTGGGTAGGATGAGAGGGGCCTGGGCTACCCCCTCCAGCCCAGAGCAGCTTCTCTGTTCAACACAGTATACTCTTCATATGTTAGGCAAGAATTCTCCTACTGAGCTATTCTGGTTCCTTCCAGTATACTCTTCAAACACTGATATTTCTTGGTCGTCCTTGAGAGGATAATGCTGGGCAGCATCACCAATCAAATATTTGGCTGGCTTTAAAAGTCAGCATTCTATTTGTGAATCAGGTACCTGAGGTCTTATCTGTGGGGCCTAATCACAAAGGGACCTTTTACACGGGGCTTAATGTACCACTAGATCTTCTCTGTTCTCCTCTCTCCCAGTGACCCAGTGGAGAGAAAATAAGCATGGATGCCACAGAGTCTGGCTATCATGGGGCAGCACCAGGTCTGAGAGGCCCGCCTTGGCTCCTTTTACAATAACAGCTGGGGGAAAGGCTTCAGAACATTCACATAATTTCACAGAATTACCGAGGAAAGAGCAAGTGCCTAGAACAAGGGTCTTCACTTATTCATGCTCCTTTAAGATGTTTGAACAGTTTGGGTTTCACACATAAGTCACCCTTTCTGTTTATTAATATTTTAAAAGTTACTTTTTATTGAGTGTTCACTATATGCCAGACACTTTGCTAAAGATACTTCATATATTAATTCATATAATCCTTATACAACAATCCAGGTGTTGGGCATTATTATCTAAAATTATAGGTGAACAAACTGAAGTTCAGAGAAGTTAAGTAACCTTTCCCAAGGTCACACATCTAGAGATGAGGATTTGAACCAGTTCTCTGTAACCTGGAGCCCATACTCTTAATCAACACAATATGGTACAATTTAAGAATTTTAACAAGAAACACCAACAAAAGAAAAAAGCACAAGTGATGGGTTCCTCAAAAGGAAAGATAAGACTCTCTAGGGGATTATTTTTTCATTCCCCTGGCTCAGGGCAGCTTCTCCTAGGCAATTCCAGATGTGGCCACCAGCCTAAGCACCTCAGACCCCTTGGAGAAAAGCCTCTCTTTCCCCATTTCTGGGGAATCATCTACTTAAACTAGGCCAGAGCCATAATCATTCATTCCAGAATGGGCTGTGATTCATATCTGAGTTGCAGAAAATGGTGTTAGTTTCATTTAAAGGGGGGAAGAAAGCAAAATAAGTGCTCAGATGCTACAGATTTCTCCACAAATTAATTTGCATTCGTTTTGCTTTCAGAGCATTTGATTTGTTTTTATTTTCAAACTGTGTTGTACCACATGCAAAGAAAATAGATTTAGTTAATCTAGATCCTGTGATTTCATTGTTTATTTTATTTTATTTTATTTTTTAAGATTTATTTATTTACTTTATCCATTTTAACCCCCCCCTTCCCCATTTGCTGTTTTTGTGTCCATTCGCTGGGCAATTCTCTGTGTCTGTTTCCTGCCATCTCTTCTCATCCTCCTCCTCCAGTCTTCACCAGGATTCGATCCTGGAGACCTCCGATGTAGGAGAGAGGTATTCTGCCGCTTGCGCCACCTCAGCTCCTGGCTTCTGGAGCTTTCGGAGCATCTCGTCTTGTCTCTCTCCTGTTACGTCATCATCCTGCTGCATGGCTCTCGGGGCCCAACAGCTCAGCGGCACACAGAGCCTGGCAGCCCATGCGCCTCCGGGAGGTCCCGGGGATCGAACCCAGGTCCCTCCATATGGCAGATGGACGCCCAACCATTTGAGCCACATCTGCCCCCTTCATTGTTTATTGATGTCAATACCAAGTAGATGATGAGTGCTGAGAGGAACATCAGATGGCTTTCCATCTTCCCTCTAGGAAGCAAGGATGAGAACCAACAAGCCCAGGGCTTTCAGAGACTTGGCCCATTTTCAAGGCTGGCAGCCACACTATGTGTTCACCTCCCCAGGTCCTCTCTCGAAGTCAGGCTGACCCTGACATAAATGCAATCAGGAGACCTTAGCCTTCTCCCTGGGAATAGGATTTGTGCTCAAGTTCCCAGTGTGTGTCTAAACATGTCCAGCATTTATCTTGAGTGCTGACATTCATTGGTGCATAAACATTTCAAAAGAGGGAAACATTCCTACCTGGCTTTTCAAAGAAGCAGAGAATCAGGCCTCCCAAGACTGGGGGGGCGGGGCAAGAAGGCGATTTAGGACAATTGCCACAGTTTCCTAAGGCAGCCTGCCTTGTCTCATTTTTCCTCCACACACAGAGCTGCCATGTAATATGATCATACTGCCTCCCTATTCAAAATTCTTCCCCATAAGCTACCTAATAAATAGATTAAATATAAATAAATAAATAAATAAATAAATAAATAAATAAATAAACAAATAAATAAAATCACCATGTCCAAGTCCAAGGCCTTCATTTATTTATTCAATCACTTGACAAATATTTATTGAACAACTGGTACCTGGTATGTACCACCACAATTGGGTTTTGACCAGTCTCTCCAGTCATATTTTCTCCTCCCCATTCCCTCCCCTCCATATACTCTAGTCACCACTTATATTGTTACTTTCTATTTCCCAGTCTTGATCCATACTTTCCCTCCTTTATGCCCAAGCTGTTCCCTTTGATAAATTCCCCTCCACCACATACATACATACAAGTTCTACCCAGCCTCAAGGATGACTAAAGTGCCACAGTCTCTATGAAATCTTCCCAGATTTCCCCAAGTCATTGTTAATTGTTTGCCTGACCACCTGCTATTCCCCCATCCCCAGGAAGAAGCAACTGTTCCATTCTCTGAGCTTCTGACCACCATGATCATTCCTCTGTTATTCTTTCTTTACACATTGGTGGTAATATTTCTTTACTAACATGCATCAAAAGTATAATACATCCTTATTCCTCTCATCCCATCTAAGTCTAGAACAAAGCAGCCACTCAGAGTATTTACTGGGTAAATGAGCACTTGAACACTGTCTCTACAGTTCCTGTAGCATTCCGTACTCATAATTAGGCCATTGATCACATTCCCTTTAGTATTATAAATACCTTTGTACTTAATCAAAAACCACTTGAGGGCAAAAACTGTCATATATATAAATATATAAAATCTCCCATGGCATCTAAAACAATCTTCTTGTTCAAAGGGGGCACTCAGTAAATGCTATTAAGATGAGAGAAAATAAAATTCAATTTAATCCTTTCAGGTAGGCCTAGAGAGGCACTGATAAAGACCTAAAGTGTGTTGGGGGAGGGCATGCCAGAATATCAATTCAGTTCAATTAGTATTTATTGAGCACTTAAGTGAATCACATTTGAGGGTCAAGTATGAGAAATGGAGGTGAATAAGACATGATTGTACTTTCCAGAAGGTCACAAAAATATAGACAGAAATATACAAAAATGTATGCTATACTCTACAGTAATGGCTCATAAGAACTCATCTGAGAACGTGTGCTGGGTCATAACTAAGCACCCATTGATCTGTGCTGAGGAGGAGAAAAAAAAGAACTTCACTTTATTGAGTTTTTCAAGGGGCTATATTTATTCCAAGTAAGGGATTGTTCACTATTCCAAGAATATGACCTTTGTATTTTGGTGGGTAGTTTGAGGCAAGGAGCTGTATTAAATGACTTTCATAATGAAATGATGTGATGGCAGGTGGGCACTTTTTGGTTTGAAAAGTAAAAAGTTAAAAGCCTGATGTTTTTCCTCCTAAATTTTTTTGTTTTAATTTTACTATTCTGTGAAATTCAAACCTGGAGTCCACTGTTCTTCCATATAGAACTTTATGGTCTTGAAGGCCCCTTTGAGTGTGTGGTAGATAGAGTGAATACAAAGGAATATAGCCCTGTCTACAAGGCTCCATCAGATCTCTCTGTGCCAAGGTAGAGTGACCAAATCCTCAAACCTGAGAATTGGTTGGGGGCCTTAATTTTCATAAAGGATGCCAACATTGTGCAATCGATTGCCAAACACAAGGCTCTCCTTGCAGGCTTTTCCTCCAGGTATCTCACCAAGGACTTAGAGGGAAACTCAGGAAGAAAGCTTCCCCCATGATGCTGGCTGATGGAGGGGAACAATAGCCACTGCTGAAATTCCATCTCCCCACTGTTTCCTAAGGAAGAAAATATTCAGGAGGAAGGGCAACAAAACTGTAGTCTGAGGGCACTGTGGAAACACATTGAAGCTGGGGTAGGGAGACAAGAAAAGAAAAAGGAAAGTTCTACCTGCAGAGGAGGAGAAGGAATGCATGCTGGGTGGGGCAAGAACACTTGAGAGGGCTACATCTCTGAATCCCAGATTGACAGTGCTTGCCTATAACTGAGGCTTAATCAGAACATCAGAGAATGTCCCCCAATCCCTCTACATTAGCAAGCATTAAGTAAAATTACGACTAGAATACAGCTGGGAGAGCTGCAAAGGACAGAGTCTCTGTGGGAAACAGTGTAAAGAGACACCCAAATCCAAGGGGGAATATTGAAAATCAAGCAGAGAGTAGACATTGACAAAAACCCTCTCATGAATTAGTCTACTCTTTAAACACAAGTTATCATTAGAGGAATTTGAAGCCTCTGATGCACTAAGGGTAACCACAACAATAACAAACTTCAAACCCAGCCCAACTTATGACTAAATTACCATAAAATACCCACAATAAAGGTCTATGAAGAAAAGGTGTCCAAGCACAAAAAAGTATTTACTTCATTTTCTGTTGTCCTATCCAACATGTCCAGCTTTCAACAAAAAATTACAAAGCATACAAAAAGACAAAGAAAAAGAAGAAGAAAGAAAACAGAGTCTGAAGAGAAAAGTGCAATCATTAGAACCAGAATCATAAGTGGTACAGATGTTGGAACTATCTGATAAGGAATTTAGAATAACTATGTTTAATATATTAAAGGCTCTAGTGGGAGATCAAATAGGTAATTTCAGCACAGATCTGGAAACCATAAGAAGGAATCAAATGAAAACACTAGAAATCAAAAACACAGTAACAGAGATAAAGAATGTTATCAATGGACTTATCATAGACTTAATCCAGATTAAGAAAGAATCAGTAAATCAGTAGAACTAGATGAATAGAAATTACTAAAATTGAAACACAAAGAGAGAAAAAGAGTGAAGAAAATAGACTAGAGAATCCAAGAAGTGTGGGTCAATATTAAGTGAGCAATATTAAATACATGTGTAACTGGAATCCCAAAAGGTGATAAAAGAAAGAGAGCGAGAGGGAGGGAGGGAGAGAAGGAGGGAGGGAAGGAGGAGGGAAGAAGGGAAGACGAAATATTTAAATAAATAATGACCGTGAATTTTCCAAAGTTAGTGACAGAAACCAAAACATAAATCCAAGAAGTTCAGAGAACACCAAACAGGATAAATGACAAAAAAAAACAAAAACAAAAAAAACCTCACATGAGGGCATATGCTATTCAAACTCTGAAAAGTGAGAAAATCTTAAAGGCAGCCAGAGAAAAATACATATTACCTACACAGGAACAATGATAAGAATTACAGCAGACTTAGTATCAGAAACCATTTGTGCAAGAAAACAATGGAGTGGAAAATTTAAAATGCTGAAAGAAAAAACTGTCAAGTCAGAATTCTATACCCAGCAAAATATCATTCAAAAGTAAGGGAGAAATAAAGATTTTCTCAGACAAACAAAAACTTAGGGAATTAATTACCAGCAGACATACTTTACAAGAACTCTTAAAGGATGTTCTTCAGGCAGAAGGAATATGATGTAGGTCAGAACCTTGAATCTATACAAAGAAATGAAGAGTGTTGAAAATGGAGTAAATGAAGGGAAAATAAAAACCTACTTTTCTTACTTTTAATTGTTCTAAAAGATAACTGTTTAAAGCAAAAACAGTAACAATGTATTATATTTGCAGCATATGTAAAATGATATGTATGGCAAAAATGGCACAAGGATGAGAAGGGAAATTGGGAATAGACTATGATAAGGCCCTTACATTTCACTTGAAGTGGTATAATATTATTTGAAGTTAGATTTAGATAAGTTTAAAATTGTATTATAATTTTATACGTATAAATTTTTTTTAAATCATACAATATGTTACACAATATTTTTGGTTCATAGTAATGCAATCATACAGTATTTGTCCTTTTGTGTCTGGCTTGCTTCACTCAACATAATGTCCTCCAGTTTTATGTTGTCATATGCTTTACGACTTCATTTCTTCTTACAGCTGCATAATATTCCATCATGTGAATATACCACAGTTTGTTTATCCATTCATCCATTGTGTATTAAATTGTATTTAAATTGTATTATAAAAATATGTATAATATATAAAATTGTACTAGGACAATCACTATTTTTTTATTAGAGATATAAATAAGTCATTAGAGGGCATTAAAATTGAATCATAAAAAATGCACAATTAAAGCTAGAGAAGGCAGAAAAAGAAAAAATAAGCAAAGAACAACTGGAACAAATAGAAAACAGTGAGCAATATGGTAAGTTTTTATCCAACCATATCAATAATCACATTAAACACCAGTTAAAAGACAGACATTGTCAACTCAATAAAAAACAAAAAAGCAAAACTCTATTTTATACTATCTTCAAAAACCCCACTTTTAATATAAAGATATAGGTTAAAAGTAGAAGGATGGAGAAAGATATAAATGCAAACACTTACTAAAGGAAAGCTGAAGTAACTATATTAATTTCAGACAAAGTACACTTCAGACCAAAGAACATTATCAGGGATAAAGAGAGACTATATATATATATATAAAGGAATCAGTTCCCTAAGAAAGAGAAATCCTAACTGTGTATGGATCTAACAGAGCTTCAAAAACAAAGGTCTGCCTGGTACTCTAGGATCTGGCCAAACACTTCATAGCCTTGAACTCTCAAATCTTATAAAAAGGTATAGTTATAATTGTTCGTATTAACTCAAGGTTTTGCTTGAAGAATAAGCAGCCCATCCATTTCTATAGATATTTTAAATATTATTCTCTAATCCAGATAAACCATTAGAAAGCTATGCACTTGGATTGTACTATTTTAGTGGAACTGTTTTCTTAATTGTACTTTGATGTCCTGCCAGCAACTTGAAATGAGAGAAATTATAAGAAACAGTCCTAAAAAACTCCTTACTGGTTTCAATACAGGGTTATTGTTGAGAAAGCTATCCTTTAGATTATACAGTGTTCTCTTCATAAGGGCCCATGAGAGATTTTGTTTGGGTTTCAAAAATAGGAAAATCTTTATTTCTCTGGTCATAATTTCCTATTTGCTTTGGCTATTGGGAAGCTCAGAGGCAAATTTTTAGCCCGTGGAAATTTATGGCATGCATATTGTGTGCTAACCTAACCCCAAATTTATTTCAATTTCCCATCTTTATTTTCCCTTCATTCCAATTTTCCCATTTGTTTACTTTTATTTTGCTATGCGTTTATTTTTTTCTTTTAAAATCAATTTTATTGAGGTATAAAATGCATGCAATAAAAATAACCCATCTCGGGAAACGGATGTGGCTCAAGAGGTTCGCTGTCCGTCTACCATATGGAGAGACCGGGGTTCGATCCCTGGTACCTCCCGATAAAAAAATAAAATAAAATAAAATAAAAAATAACCCATCTTAAGTATAGAGTTCAGTGGGTTTTGACAAATATTACCATATCATTTTTGTTAGCCATCTAAACACAGTTTTGAAATAGGTATAGGTATAAATAAATATATCACAAGGCAGCCTGTGCTAAGCATTATCATAGAGATACAAATTACTATGACAGTTTGAGAGAAGATGAAAAAATCTCATTGGCTAGTACTGGGGTAGGGAGGGGATACTGAAAAAGAAGCCCCATTTAAAAGAGTAATACTTTGGGAAACGGATGTGGCTCAAGCAACTGGGCTCCCATCTACCATATAGGAGGTTTGAATCCCAGGGTCTCCTGGTGAAAGGCAAGCTGGCCTGAGCAGAGAGCTGGCCCTTGCAGGAGAGCTAGCCCACGTAGAGAGCTGGCACAGCAAGATGACGCAACAAAAAGAGACACAGAAGAGAGACAATAAGAGATGCAGCAGACCAGGGAGCTGAGGTGGTGCAAGAGATTGAGCGCCTCTCTCCCACTCCACTCTTCTTGAGGAAACAGACACAGAGAAAGCAGACAGCGAGCGCAAAACAGCAGGGTGTGGGGGGGCAGGGGGGATAAATAAAATTTTTTTTTTTAAAAAAAGAGCTAAAAAATAAAGAGTAATACCTCACCTTAATATTTTCCTTTGTTTTTAAAAATATTTATTCTAATGACATACATAACAACCTAAAACACTTAGGTAACACAAGAATAATAATAGCCAACTCTACCAATGCCATCTTAGACAACTGCCTGGCTTTAGACTATCTCCTGGCTGAATAAGGTGGTGTCTGTGCTGTCATTAACAAGACCTGTATTATTTATGTTGATGCAACAGGACAATTTGAAGAAGACATAAAAAGATCTATGATCAGGTGAAATGACTCCATTCCTTCAAGAAAAAATCACTGCTCTACCGAATTCATCTGGGAGGCAGTAAAATTCGTTCTCCCCTCCCTCACTTGGTTCCTCCCCTCCTTGGGCCATTAGTTCTGATCATTCTACTTTTGACCTCCAGGCCCTGCTTAGTCAACCTACTAATTAAATTTGTATCTTCCAGACTTCAACAGCTTCACTTTAATGTTGATGGTCATACAAGGATTTTCTCCAGCCCCAACCAAAAACCTCCCAGCCGATCCTCCCTTGGGATCTTTAGATTTAGTGGCCAAAGAATTCCACTCCCATGATAGGCATGGAAAATGTCCCAATAGAGCATGAAGTAGTTACATAAGACTGATCATCCTCCTTCATCACCCCTAGGAATAAGGATGTAATTCTCTGAGGGGGGAACGACATAGGAAAGGGTAGGAGAAGGGAGATAACTCGGCAATGGAGGAGGACCAACGGAAAATTACCATCAGATAATACCTAACTGCAGTGGAAAATCACCCACCCAAGGCCTAGTGCTGGAGACCTAATGCTGGAAGATACCAGATGACAAAAGGCCCACCCATCACCTGACCACCACAAGCTTCACTGACCCCTCCCCTGTACAGTTCCCACTCGGAGGAATATGGAGCCAGTAAAAAGTTGTTTTCAATCCCTCTTTTGCGTAAGGCAGACCAAGGAGAACATTGAGACTTACAAGTCCTAATTTACATGGAGGGGGCAAGAAGGATGGGGAACCCAGCCTTAATAAAACAGTGCCTCCAGCCCCCAGCAGGCACTTTTTGGGCAACTCATACAAGCACACCCACACTCCTGTCTTGAGTATGTACTTTCACTTTACATCAAAATTTCCTCCTACTAAAAAAATAAAAAATAAAAAAATAATAGCCAACTCTAACTCATTTCCTATGTGTCAACATTCTTCTAATCACTTTACATAATTAATTCATTTTATCTTCATAAGAACCCCAGGAAGCAGGTACAGTTATTAAGTACAGATAAGGAAACTACGGCCCAGTTTCATTAACTTACCTAAAATGGCTAGGTTACAAGTGACAGAGGTGAGAAATCATGCACTTAATTATTATCATTTTCCTACCTTAGTTGGGACTACCAAAAGGAAAAAGACCAGCTGTAAGTAGGGAGACAAGCTAGTAAGCTGGGGAATATGGAGGCACACGTGTTTAGTTAGGTGAAGCCAAGGTCAAACATTAAGTAGGCAGGAATTTGACAAAGTGAGGGCACAGACTAGGATTCATCTAGGGCTTTCTCCCCACTCTGGGCCAAGTATAGGCTTCTGTAGCCGTTTGGCAATTTGATGTAATTATGAATTCCAAAAATATAATTGGATCATGCTTGTAAACTGATCTGTTAATATGGGCATGATTAAGTTATGATTAGGGCGTTGATTAAGTCAATAGGGTGTTGAGCCCCACCCCTTGGTGGGTGGGGAATCGAATATAAAAGGCAAGGCAAAGGACAGAGGGAGCAGTTTTTGAGAAGCAGTTTTGATGTTCGAGTTTTGATGTTGGAAAGAAGGCCCCAGGAGAAGAGAAGCAAGCCGTTCGCCTCATATTCTACAGCTGACCTTGTGGAGGAACCAGAGGAGCTCAGCTTGGAGACAAACGCAGCCCCGGGAAGAGAGGAACCCAAGAAGCCTGAACCCTGGCAAACATCGGCAGCTGTCTTGCTCCAACACGTGACAATGGACTTTGGTGAGAGAAGAAACTTAATGCTTTATGGTCTGGTATCTGTGGACTTCTACCCCAAATAAATACCCTTTATAAAGACCAACCCATTTTTGGTATTTCGCATTAGCTCCCCTTTGGCGGACTAATACAGCTTCTAAAGAAATAGACCCCTGCCAACTGCATTTGAAGATTTGTAGCATTTTATTTATCTCATCACTTTTAAAATTACTAATAAACCAGTCACATTTCCCTTAGTAACTCAGGTGCTCTTTGAGGGTCCATGTTCAATTCACTTCCTAAAGTATTGAGAACTGGATTTTGCACATGGCAATTAATCAATACAACTTTGTTGAACAAAGGTACAGAAACCATTAGTCCTCAGTTTGGTTGGCTCCCTTTAATAGAGCAGACATGTGTCAAAGATACTTTAAGATTTCTATCCCACACTTTAAAAATAATTCATACCTGTTTTATTTTTCTTTATTGCATTTCCATATTTGTTTGTTATTGTCTGTCTCTCCCAACTAGTATAAAAACTTCATAAGAGCAAATGACTTCATTCTTGTTCACCACTGTATTTCTGGTACCCTGGAACAATGCTTGGCCCATAGAAAGAACTCAGTAAATATTTATGTAGTTAGTATTTGAAGAATAATGGCCTTGGAGGCACCCACCAGACCCCTGTGGGCAGCCTTTGCCTTTGACAGCCAACCTTGAGTTAATGCATTAACACTGTTCCATGACCCCCAAAGTAAACATATCATAAAACACAATGAAGGTTTCTTCTGGAGATTTCAGGGGATAGGGACAGGGATGGAGGAAAGAAGTGACTTTACACAGAGAACAGCATTTTTCCTCCCCAAACCTCCATTGAGCATCTCTGTCCCCAGCATGTTCCTAGCCTGCCAGCTGGTCATCCCTCTTCCCTCCTGGCACAGCTCCAGCACTGCAGGTCCCCAACTGTCTTTCCTCCTGGACTTTACCCTCTCCCTTTGCCCTATATCCCTCTTATTATTTTGCCGAGCAATTTAAGGTCTCCATTTTACCTCTCATACCTGTTTAGCAAACTAGGACATTCCCCTGGGGATCCATTTTCCTTAGAAGGAAGCATGGAAATTAAAAATAAATTTTTCCTTTCACAAATATCTATTTTTTTTCTGTCAGATACAAAGACCCAAATCTGAATCCAAGTTTTACAACTTTGTAGCTACATGACCTCCTTCAGATTACATGACTTCTCTCCACCTCAATCTTCTCATCTTATAAATATGGGAATAAAACCAAATTTACAATCTGTTGTGAGAATTAAATGGGACAAAATACGCAAAAGTATCTGGCACAGAGTAGGCATTAAAGAAAATGTTAATTCCCTTTTTGTCCTTGAAGTAAACTCTCAACCATCCAAAAGGACCAAGGAGAGTTGGTTTTGCAAAATAGTACAATAGAAACTCATCACCATTAGAACATTGTTTCTATGGTGCCAGGACACAGCCCCAGGAGCAAGATATGGCTGAGGAATATGGTGGCAAGGGGTAGGCTTCTGGCAGCTGGCGTTCAGCATAAGAACTCCAATGAGAGGATGTGGGAAGAGGGGATTGGAGGGCATCAACTGCACAGGAGAGTTCTTATAGGTAGCAGTGGTGAGGGTGGGTGGAGGAATATTTGCCCTCTGTGTGTGTGTGTTGTTTATAAATCAAAAGTTACTGGATAGGGAGAACTGCATGTACATCACTGGTAAATAGCTACTCAAAAAATGTTCATAGTATCAGTCAGCATTGGAAAGAGATACACAGCTCTTAATGATCAGAAGGATATGCTTTAGTGCTTACCTTGAAAAAAATGTCACAAGCATGGGTCACCTTCCCACCCTAATCCTGTCATCACTCCCTTAGGCTTCAGAGTCCTTATTTTGAGGTAGCTGAGTCTGAGAAGGCAGCCCATTCTGCCTTCATTGGCACTTCGTTAAACCCAAGTACGTAAGTGCATATCACCACGTGTGATGGTTTGAAGCTATATGGACCCCAGAAAAGTATGCTCCTAAAGTTAATCCATTCCTATGAGTATGGACCCATTGTAAGTAGGATCTTTTGAAAAATAGGATCTTAACTTAAAATGTGACTCAACTCATTCAGGGTGGATTGTTGTTTTTAATATATTTTTTATTTTTTTATTTTTCTAAAAGATACATAGATTACATAAAATGTGACATTAAAAAAATATATGGCTGCGAATATTCTCACTGTCCTGATTCTGTGATAATCAGGGTGGGCTAAACATTCGCTATATTAGAAACCATGCATGTGTCCCCAGACCTCGTTTTCCTCCCTAGGTCTGGTTTTTAGACTGCTGGTGATAAACTAAGCCTGATTTATTATATGTCCATCCTGTATGGGAAAAGACTATAACTCTAGGTATCTCTGGTCAACTTTAAGAGATATAGCAGGGGGCTATATCTGGTTGGCGTCCATCTCCCATATGGAGGGACCTGGGTTCGATCCCCGGGACCTCCTGGTAAAAATTTAAAAAATATATAGAAGGTGCGTGGGCCGCCAGGCCCTGTGCGCGGGCGCACCACCAGTTCCCGCGAGCCACACAGCAAGATGATGACATAATAGGAGAGTGACACAAGGGAGAGGCAAGATGAGACGCACCGAAAAACCAGCAACTAAGGTTGCGCGGGCAGGATGCCTCTCTCCTACATCAGAGATTCCAAGGATTGAATCCCAGTGAAGACAGGAGGAGAAGGATGAGAAGAGAGGGCAGAAAATGGACACAGAGTTGCCCAGCGAATGGACATAGAAACAGCAAAAACGGGGGGGAGGGGGAAGGGGTGTAAAAATGGATAAAAGTAAATAAATAAATCCTTAAAAAAGAAAAAAAAAAAAAGAAAAAAAAAAGTTAAAAAAAATATATATATATATATGGGATTTCCATATGCCCCACTCCCCACTCCTCCCACTTTTCCCCACATTAATAACTTCTTTCATTAGTGTGGTACATTCATTGTATTTGATGAACACGTTTTGGAGCATTTCACTAAGGATGGATTATAGTTTACATTGTAGTTTACACTCTCTCCCACTCAATTCTGTAGGTTATGGCAGGATATATAATGGTCTGTATCTGTCTTGTAATGTCATTCAGGACAATTCCAAGTCCTGAAAGTGCCCCCATATTAAACCTCTTTTTCCCTCTCCCTGTCTTCAGCAACTCCAGTGGCCACTGTCTCCACACCAATGATATAATTTCTTCAATTTCTAGAATCACAATAAGTCTATAGTAGAATACCAGTAATTCCACTCTAGTTTATATTTTATTCCCCAGTCCTGGGGATTCTGGGATGGTGGTACCCACTCTACCTCTAATTGAGACGGGGCTTAGATCCCATATGCCTGATGGATGGAACTCTCCTGTTTGCAATTGTGGACTCTCTAGTTTCTTGGTGTAGTGGTTGTCCATCCTCACCTCCTTGTTAGTTGTTTAGGGTGGATCTTAATCCTCTTACTGGAGTCCTTTATAAATGGAGGGCTAAAAAAGCTACACACAGAGAAAAAGCAGCAGAGACAGAGAAACCCCAAGAGTCTAGAATCAGCAGAGCACAGAGGAACAGAAAGAGGGCTCCAAGAGGCTGAAAGAGGCAAGGCTGGGAGGAGAGGGGAGAGATGAGTCATATGTCTGATCGCCCACAGCTGAGCTCGGGGGAGAAGTGAGTGTAGAAGTGAAGACAAAGACCTCGACAGAGACCAGCTGCCATTGTGCCTTGCCATGTGGCATGCATCCAGGATAGGTGAGACAGCATCTCTGATGATACCTTGATTTGGACATTTTCATAGCCTCAAAACTGTAAACTTTTAACCTAATAAATTCCCATTATAAAAGTCAACCCATTTCTGGTATTTTGCATTGGCAGCCTTTAGCAAATGAAAACACCACATATTATTATTTCCAGGCTGGTACATCATCATTGCCTCACAAATACTTGTTGGCTGCTTGATTCTAATGGTAGTTATACAAATAATATTTAAAATCAAAATTGAAGACCCTTGACTATTGTCTAAAAGATAGTGATTGGTGAAAGCACTTAAAATTAAAAGATAAAATATCTCTGGCTAGAAATACCTGACCAAACAAAACAAAGTCAACAATGTTAAGGACAGCATATTTGTCCAAAACAATAGAAAGAAATAGTTCCTCTCACAGGCTACAATGGACTCCCTAACTAATCATGTGAAGGTGAAATTAAACCATGTTATGCTGCATAAATTTAGAACATTTTGAAGGTCACTCTGGGTCAGAGCATAACATTTTTCTTTTTCTTTTTTAGGAAGTCAATTTTTGAAAATACCATGACAGTTCTGTACTCCCACAACCTGAAATCATTTGGGGTTATGCACAAAAGGATTTTAATTTTAAAACTTATGCCTAAAAATTGATAAAAATCTGACCACAAAAGTTTGGAGGAAGGATTGGGATGCCTGATATTTTGCAGTACAGATTGTCACTGAAGAAGGCATCTCACCTGAGGGGAAATGCCAAAGCCCTTAGAGAAACAGTTCCATCACCACTTAAGTTATGTTCTGTGGCTCATCCATTTTCATATTTCTCTTCTCCCTTCAAATCCCCAACACGTCCTCCCCCATCCTCACGCTTAACTGATGACCCTGTTTCGTATTTTACAGAGAAAAAAAGCACTAGGAAGAATGTCTTATGCTCCTGCCACATCTCTCCACCTACCTCCATGTGACTCCATATTCTCTACCTTTTCTCCTCCTAATATGGATGAATTGTCAGGGCTCCAAGGCAAGGCCAAGTCCTCCATTTTGCCTTGACCCCATCCCCTTGCACCTACTCCAAGATTCCTTTTCTCTCTTTCTTGCATTATCAGTTTTTCTATATCTATTAAATGATAGAGATATGCTGATTCCCATCAGTATATTAACATGTTATTTCTCTTTAAAAAACAAAAAGCAAAAATCTTCTGTTGACTCCCCTTCTCCTCCAGCCATACCCTCTTTCTCTGCTACCCTTTAGAGCAATACTCCCCAAGAGTGTCTTAACTTGCTCTCTCCAATTCTTCTCCTCCCTTTCTTTCTTATACTCACTCCAGTCAGGCTTCTGACCCCACTTCTCCACCATGTCTGCTCTCGTCAAAGTCTTCCATGGGCTTTGCTTTGAGATTCTAAAATAGTCAGTCTCTGTGCTTAATCTATTTGACCTCTAACTATATTTGGTAACTTCCTCTTCCTTGAAATATTTAATTTGACATCACACTTTCCTAAACTTCCTCTGCCTCACTGAATGCTCTTTCACAGTCAATTTTGCTGCCTCTTCATCTCCCCAGTTCCAAAATATTGCAGCATCCAGGATTCAGTCCTTGACTTCTTCAAACTTCTCTAGCTACATTCACTCTGGCATTTTCAGCTAGTCTCACTTCTTTAAATACCAACTATATGCTGATGACTCCCAATTTATTTTATTTTATTTTTCTGGTCCAAGCTGGTATATTTAATTGCTTACTCAACATCTCCATTTGGATGTGTAATCACCGTCTCAGAAGATGTAGTCAAGACTGAGCCCCTGAGGTTCCCTCCCAAACTTGCTTTTCTCAAAATTTCTGCACATCAGTAAAAACAGCAACTCCATTCTTCCAATGGCTTAGGCCAAAAACCTTGGAGTCATCCTTGATTCTTTTTTTCTCTCTCACTAACACTGATCCATCAGGAAATCCTATTGACTCTTCGTTCAAAATACATCTAGAATACAGTCACTTCTTCCTGCCTCTATTGCCTAGTCCAAACCACCATCACCTCTCTAGATTACATGCAGTACCTTACTAACTGGTTTCCCTGCTTCTATTCTCACCCCATAGGATCTATTCTCATCATTACAGCCACAATGAGTCTAGTGGGAAGTCAGTTCATGTAACACTTTTCTTCAAAACGTCAAGTAAAAGCCAAAGTCTTTACAATGTTCTGCAAGGCCCTACACTACACCACCTGGGTGTTCATTATCTCTCTAAGCCCCTCTACTGCTGTCCTCTCTCTCCCTTCACTGCAGACACACTGGCCTCCTTATCCTGGGTGCTTGAGGTAGGCTGAACTTTATTTAGAGCGTAGGGCCTTTGTACTTGCTGTTCCCTCTACCTGGAATGCTCTTCTCCAGCCTCCATATACCAACTACCTCATCCCTTCAAGCTTCTGCTCAAGTGTTACCATCCATTCAGATCTCCCCTGACTACCCTTTAAAATGGCAACCCCACAACCCTAGTACTCCTGCTTTTCCTTTTCTTTTTTACTCCTTGGCACTTGTAACCTTTTAACTTACTACAAAATTTACTTAGTAAAGAAAAAAATTCACTTATTTTGTTTATTATCTTTCCATCCTTTCCAGACTGTAAATGCCTTGAGGACAGGGATTTTTTTTCTCTGTCTTGTTCTCTGTTGCATCTCCAGCAACTACACTAATGCCTACACATAGTAAGTATTCAATAAGAATTTCTGGGTGGTGGTCTTGATGAGCAAACTCATAAAGAGCATCTCTGGAAACAAATGATCCCTAGTTGCTCCAGAAATAATTCATCTTAAGTAGAAGATAAATTCAGGCTAAGTACAATTTTGAGGCTAAATACAATTTTCCTGTATCAAGATAATACAACCTTAGTAATAATAATAGTAATGAAGTTTGGGGGATGCTGTATTCCTCTAGGTTCTTGGCTATGATAAATAAAAGATTTTAAGAACAGGCTGGTTTAGTTAGACCAGAAAGTTTATTGAGAAATGAGAGAAAAGAACAGAATTACACACCCAAGATGTAGATGCGACCTCCTCTAGGCAAGAGAGAGGATTTGGGGTCGGGGGCTACCTTTATTAAGCCATTATTCACTGGTCCCCTTTCCTAATGTTGGAGGATAAGCCCCAGCTCTTTCCTGTTCTGATTGGTTACACTACCTGTTAGTTCTCAGGGGGCCAATGATGAGGCCTTTAGTTTGGGGTTATTAGGGACCAATAGGGAGGCCTGTTTGGTATTATCCGGGGCCTCCCCTTGACCCCGGAAAGAGTTCCAAGTGGGACCTTGTGGCCAGGGTGTCAGCAGTGTCTTTCCAGCTTTATTCCTTGTAGTAGCCTTTCCCTCAGGGGGTTTCCAGGAGGGGTTTCACAGCCATGTTTTCTGCTGGGTCTCAGCTGTGATTCAAATAGTCCCTCTTTCCCTATACTAACTTGCCTCAGAAATGACTCATATTTATATAATGCTTTCCTGCTTTCAAAATTCTTCCTCCTATATGGTCATGTTTCAACCTCAGAACAACCCTGCAAGATAGACAGGGCATAGCGTCAATCCCATTTTACAGATGAGGAAGTTAAACTTCAGAACAGTTAAATATCCAGCTTCAAGGTCATCCAGATAATGATCACAAAACTGAGATGAACCCAATCCCCCGACCCCAGGATTAGGACTATTACTCCTATAACCATCAGCTTTTAAGGAAACAACCTTCTCTATAGTACTCAGATGAGTACTGACAGGATCTGGGAACTTCACTATCATACTTTGGCTCTTGATTTATTCAACAAATATTAATCATGAACTTTCTATGTTCCAGCATTGCTCTAAACATTGAGGATACAAAACTATGCTTTCATGGAGTGTATATTTCTAGAGAAAAGATAGACAACAAATGAATAAACAATCATATAAAACATGTCAAGGGATGATCGTGCTATGAAGGGGAAAGTCATATAGATTGACAGGGAGCAGAGAAGAGGGGCTATTTTAGAGATCCCTAGTATTAACATGATGTATTGTCCACAAATCCTTCTTCTGCCATTGGAAAGGGGTGTGCTTCAAGTTGCTGGCAGGGATGCTTCAAAATGAATTATTATACATTTGAGTATCAAAGATGTTCAAGATTCCCAGTCTAGGTGCTAGAGAATGGGAATGATATTAAATCTGAAAAAAAAAAAACAGAGCCTGGGTGACAGTTTCAGAAAGTAGCACTAGGACAAACAGCCCTAACTTATAAGAACAAGGCTTAATACTGTATGAATGCATTACTATGAACCAAATATATTGTGTAATATATTATTTGATTCACACACACACAAAAAAAAACACAATAAAAACAAACAAAAAACAAAACAACAAAAAAATTTTACATGTATCCATTACATTTAATTGAGAAATGTATATATTTATTCATCTGTGTTTACTTTTTAGTGTTTTATTGCTTATGTTTTCAATTATTAAATGTACAAAATAAAGTTAAAAAAAAAAAAAAGAACAAGGCTTTTATTCATGATAAAGAGAACTTTCTAATGACAAAAGTTGCCCAGCAATGAAACAGACTAGAAATGAGCTCCCTGTGAAGAAAGTATCCAAAAAGTAACTGTATGATCTCTGAGGTCTCTTCCAACACCACATCTGATTATTTTCCATTCTGCAGAGCCTCCCTCTACCCTAGGTCACTGTCAGTTTTAGAGAGAGATTCTATAAGGTTGAGAAAAGGTTAGGGGGTGAGGACATGTACAAAAGTCTGGCCCAAAGCCATGGTTCTCTTGCCAGCCCTCACAGAGGAGGAGCAGTCACCTGACTGCTGGCCCCAGATTCTTCCAGCAGAAAAGGCTGACTCTTCTACAGGGAGATTACAAGGACAACCTATTCTAACCTTACCCTGCAGGACCCACCAAAGGCCTGCATCAAAACAATGTCCCCTGCCCAAGAGGAATGGGCAGGATGTCCTTGGCAGTCACTCTGTTCTCACTGACAGTTAAGTCACCAGTGACTTTAAGAGGAGAAGACCAAAGTGTCCCAGACAAGAGGCTGCTTCAGTGGTGACTTTTGGATGATCATTCATAATGTCCACATGTCTGCAGACCTCTCTGAGATCCCAACCTGCTTTCAACATCTCTGATTGGCAATCACTGTCTTCCTTTGCCTTTCAACCATTTCCCAAACCCTCCACTAACTTGGGCAACCAGATATCTGGGTACCTGGGTGGGCCCGGGCAAACCATTACAGGATAGACACTGGCAACAACTGTAACTGAGGGTTAAGAATTAACAAATAATTATTATTACTAAATCATTTTATAAATGCATTTATATTATAAAATAGCAAAAGGTTAATACCTGAACTTACTGGAACTGCCTAGAGTGGCCCCACACCTCTAGCCAGCTTACTCTAGACTTAACCTCACCCTTGTCTATGTTTACTATTGTGATGGTAATGAGCTCACCTTTGTGTGTGCTTACTATTGGTATGGAAATCACTCCACCCTCCTCTGTTTAATATCCTTATGGAAAACCTTGTGACTGATCTCTACTCTGTACTTTCCTATCTTACAACCTTGATCTCTGAAAATGATTCTAACTTTGTAACTCCCCCTGGTTTGGAGTCTACTCCCATCTTATTTGACCCCTTAATGTTTATTAATGAAGGAATCTGTGTACAGCTCCACCCCATTATTCATTAGCACCCTAATGTTATAAAATATTGGAATTTCTGCAGATCAGAGGGGCAGGAGGCCACTGTGGCCACTGTCCTCCACTGCTTGTACAACCAATAAAATTCTTTCTCTCTTTGAAATCCTGATGTCTCAGGAATTGGCTTTAAAGATGCATTGAGGGATTGTGGGAAGATGGCAATGGACTAACAGGCAGAGCTAAATGCTGTCATAAAAACAATGGAGAAAGAGGCAAAAGCTGTCCAAGGGATCTGCTTTGGGGGTCAGCAGACGGGGACAGTGCTACACAACTCCCAGGAGGGTGAGGGACAGAGAGACGAAGAAGCTGAAATGACAAACATGAGTTACCAAGTCCTCATGGCAGCCAGGAAGGGTTCCCATCCCCCACCCCCAAGATATTAAGCTGGTGTAAAACCCCTGGTTCACTGCAGCCAACTGAGGGGAACAGACATCTTCCTTCCTGTCAGCTGTTTCAAGGGAAAAGGGAGGGAGGTCAGGGTGCTTTTCATCAGTGAATTTGGCCCCAGAGCCCACTTTGAATTTCCACTCTTGAGATTCAACACAGGATAACAGGAAAGCCAAAACTGAAACACGTCAGTGGAAAAGTGCACTAACCAGCGCCATCTGCTGGCCGATCTGGAAATTGCATGGACAAAAACTGGTCACATTCTCTGTATCCAATTCCTGGGAGAAAATCTGCACCCCACTAGTAAGTCCTTGGCCCAGTATTGAAAACTTAAGCTAGGAAATTTTAAAAATTGAGGATAAGTTGAACTAAATATCAAAGAAAAGCTATGAGAAAAGAAAAACAATAGGCAAGAGAGAGAAGTTGGCCATCAGGGTAAATTCACCAACATATTCAGATGCCTAGACATCAGCAAAAAATTACAAGCTATATTAGGAAACAAGAAGAGATGGCCCAGCCAAAAGAACAAACCAAATATCCTGAAGAGATACAGGATTTAAGACAATTAATCAGTGATAATCACACAACTCTCTTAAATCACTTCAAAGAATTTATAGAAAATATGACTAAAGAAGTAAAGGATATTAAGAAGATACTGGGAGAGCATAAAGAACAATTCAAAAGTCTGCAAAGAAAAGTATCAGACCTTATGGGAATGAAAGCCACGATGGATGAGATTAAAATTATATTAGAGGCACATAGGAGCAGATTTGAATTGCTTGAAGACAGAATTAGTGACATTGAAGTCAGAACGTCTGAACTGGAAAAGACAGGAGAACAGATAGAGAAGAGAATGGAAAAAATGGAACAGAGTCTTGGGGAAGTGAATGACAATGCAAAATGCACAAACACTCACATTATTGGTTTCCCAGAAGAAGAAGAAAATGGAAAAGGGGCAGAAAGAATATTTGAGGAAATAATGACTGAAAACTTCTCAACCCTTATGAAGGACATAAATATCAATATCCAAGAAGGACAATGCACCCCAAACAGAATAAATCTGAATAGACTGAGACACCTGCTATTCAGAATGACAAATATCAGAAATAAAGAGAGGATTCTGAAAGCAGCAAGAGAAAAGCAAAGTATCACATAAAAGGGAAACTCGATAAGATTAAGTGTAGACCTCTCATCAGAAACCATAGAGAAGAGAAGAAAGTGATATGATGTATTTAAGGTACTGAAAAAGAAAAACTGTGAGCCAAGAATTCTGTATCTGGCAAAGCTGTCCTTCAAAAATGAGGGTAAGTTCAAAGTCTTCACAGACTAATAAAAACTGATAGAATATGTTACCAAAAGACCAGATTTACAAGAGATACTAAAGGGGGTGCTGCAGCCTGAAAAGAAAAAACAAGGATGAGAGATTTAGAGTAGAGTTTAGAAATGGAGATTATTAGGAAAGGTAAACTAAAGGCTAAGAAGACAGATAATAGAACAGTATGACAACAGAAAACCAAAGGACAAAGTGGATGAAGTAAGTACTGTCTTTACAGTAATAGCACTGAATGTTAATGGATTGAACTCCCCAATCAAAAAACATAGATTGAAAGAATGGATTTAAAAAAATGAACCATCTATATGTTGTCTACAAGAGACCCACTTCAGATGTAAGGCCACAACCAGGTTAAAAATGAAAGGTTAGAAAATGGTATTCCATGCAAATAGTAACCAGAAAAGAGCTGGAATAGATCAGATAAACGTAAAATAACATTATAGCATATGAACAATAATTACTTGGCAACTAGCAAATTGTTCCTGTGATCAGTATTCTGTAAGTTTCTTCATACAAAATAAACACTTGCTTTTAAATGAGGAGGGCTGGAGAAGAGATATATTTTTGGATACTTCATTTTTTTTTTAACCCTTTCTTACGCACACTCATTAATTAAAATAGTCCATCTGGATCAATAATGACTTAGCATAACTACTGTTGAAAAAGATTTTGAGTTTTTCTGCCTCATAAAATTATGAGTTGGCATATTGTTATCTGCTGTAATTCATTCCAATAAGATGTGAAGAACTCCCAAAAAGAAATGTGATTGTCCAGAAAGAATTATGAACTGAATGGAAATTAAAGAACTAAACTGGGGGGGGAGGGGATAAAAAAAACCAAAAAACTAAACCAAGAATTTATTTCATTCTTAGAGATTATTATGTCCAATAGTTAGAGCTGTAATATAAAAATTAGAATTATGTTATAATTAATTTCTATTACATTAGAATTATTATTTACATTTATGTTTGTTGCTATGCTATCTATTTTTTATAATTGATTATATTAAATCTAACCTGGCCTTGCACTCTCTTTTAAAATTTGTAAATTCTTTCAATTTATTTTTCTATTTACTTTTAAATTTTACAGTAAAGTGTTTTGTTTTGTTTTGTTTTTACCAAATAATGGTTTATTAAAGATGTGTCAATACATTTTTTAAAAACTGAAATAGAACATAGTAACTTCTTTAATCACAGCATAATTCAACTGGAAATCAATAAAAGTAAGATGTCTGAAATTCTGTGAACATTTGGAATTTAAACAACATACTTCTAATTAATTCAAAGAAGTTGTTTATAGTTTTAAATTCTTTTTTTTTTTTGTAGTACACGTTATTGTATTACTTTTTTTTTATAAATATATATGCATATATGTGTATTTGCTTACAAAAATGTTGTTTTTATATATATATATATATATATACATATATTTTAAGAGGTGCTTAGATTACCCAAAATATTACTCGGAACCCACTGGGATTCCCATGTTGCCCACCTCCCACACCTCCCACCACATCCCACACAAACATCTCCCACAGTGTGGCCCACCACCCTCAATGAACTTACACATCCTGGAGCCTTGCCACCAACCATAGACCACAGTTCACACCGTAGACCACACTCTCTCCCACCCAGCTCTGAGTGGTGTGTGCTGATTTAAAATGGCCCACATCCGTTGCCACAACAGTACTCAGGACAACCTCCAACTCCCAAAGAAGCCACTGTATTTCAACTGCTCGTCCCCTCCCTACCCCAAAAGTGTCCAGTGGCCACTGGCTCCACCTCATTGTTATAATTTCTTGCATTGCTAGAATCACCATATGTGAACAAGAGAATACCATCAAGTCCACTCTAGTCCATAGTTCTTCCCCTAATCCTGAGGGGACTGGGATGGTGATGTCCACTCCAACTCCAAGTGAGAGAGGGCTTATATCCCATGGATATGGTGGGTGGGATGATCCTGCCTGCAGATGCAGGCCCTCTCCATTCCCTGGGATGGCCATTGCCCATCGTTGTCTCCTCACCAGGTGACTTGGATGAGTCCAAGTAAAGTTCTTTTTAACAGCTTAAAAAAAAAGCCATTGATTATGCACTTTGGCTAGATCATACGGTATGTGAATATATATCAATAAACCTGCTTAATAAACAAATAAATTGTGCAAGACTAGCCGGAAATAGCAACTATGTATAGCAGGGGAAACAGAGAGATTGAGAGGGGAGGAATTTCCTTGTTTGTTTGTTTGTCTGCCTTTTGTTTATTATTATTATTACTGAAATAAAGAAAAGGCTTTAATAATGATTGAAGTAATGAACACACAACTATGATTATACCAAATACCATTGATTGTACACCTTGGATAATTTGTATGCTTTATTAATATGTATCAATAGAATTGATTTGTTTAAAAAAACTAGGGTAGGTTGGGGGAAAAAATACACCAAATGTAAGATATGGACTGTCAGAGTTTGATGTAATTATGAATTCCAAAAATATAATTGAATCATGCTTGTAAACTGATCTGTTAATCTGGGCATGATTAGGTTAGGATTAGGGCGTTGAGCCCCACCCCTTGGTGGGTGGGGAATTGAATATAAAAGGCAAGGCAAAGAGCAGAGTTGAAGCAGTCTTTTGAGAAGCAGTTTTGATGTTGAAAAGAAGGCCCCAGGAGAAGAGAAGCAAGACGTTCGCCTGATCGCCTACAGCTGAACTTGTGGAGGAAACAGGAGCTAAGCCCGGAGAGAAACGCAGCCCCGGGAAGAGAGGAACCCCAGAAGCCTGAACCCTGGCAAACGCCAGCAGCTCTCTTGCTCTAACATGTGGCAATGGACTGTGGTGAGAGAAGAAACTTAACGCTTTATGGCCTGGTATCTGTGGACTCCTACCCCAAATAAATACCCTTATAAAGACCAACCCATTTTTGGTATTTTACACTAGCACCCCTTTGGCTGACTAATACATGGACTATAGTTAGTAGTAATATTTTGACAATGTTCTTGCATAGTTTGTAACAAATGTATAACAACAATGCAAGGTGTTGGTGGAGGGATGATGTATGGGACCCCTGTATGATGTTATGCGTGTTTATCTTGTAAGTTCACAACGTTTACTATACACTTAGTATTTATGTATGTTCTTGTATGAGTGATACACTTCAATAAAAAATATTTTTAAAAAAACAAAAAGAGGCATCTGGAGAAAAGAACCCACTGTTGCTCAGTGTCAGTCCCTGTTTCTGCATTGTTACAGTTCCTAACACAGGGCCTAGAGTCCCTTCACACTCAACAAATGAACAAGACAGCATCTTGCAGTGGTTAAAACTGTGACCTCCAGATTCAGAGCATATGAACCCACATTTCTACTCCACCATGCACTTGAGACAAGTTACCAGAGACAACTTCTCTGATCATTAGCTAAATGGGGTTGATAATGGGACTATCGTAAGTATTAAATGAGGTAAGCCACAGAAAGCACTTTAACACATATAGTGTCTTAAGTCAGTAAATGTTAGCTCATGTGTTAGTTTATAGTGATTATTTATTGGAGGGGATGAGCAGTGTTGGTTACAACACAGTGCAGAAAAATTCCGTGGTATCAGGGATGCCAGGCATCTGCTGTTCCCTTTTCCCGGAGGCAGGAAGAGCATCTGCAGGTGGTTCCATTTCCTATAAAGGCTGCCCTCTAAGAATAGTTCAAACCTATAGGAAGGGAAGGGGAAAGGAAGTTGTGAGAGAAACACATGATTGGCAAGTTGGGTTTTCTTTTCTCTTCCTCCTCCCTTTAATTTCTGAAGTTCTGACTACCCCAAAGCCTTGCCATACAATGAAAGAATTCTTCATCAAAATGACAACTCTTCTTTCTCTTTCCACTTCCCAGCATTTTTTATAGTTTCAGAAACACATTGTTTCTGAATTTTTTTAAATAACAAAAGGTTGTGAAAAACACAATAGGCTGAAATAAAACAATTTGCATCTTAAAAGGAGTATGTGTAAATGGCTATGGAGTTGTATTGAGGGGGCAAGGGGTAAGTGAAGGGGAGCAATGCCAGAAAAATAGCATTAATGCAGCCTGGTAGTAGTAAGTCAACACTTTCTTTGTACTGATCCTCAACAATCCCCTTTCCCATTCACAGCTATAGTTCAATACGACCTGAAACAAGTAAGAGACAATCCTAACAAAACAAGTGCATCCAGTAAGCACAAATTCCACCAGAGGAAGTCACTTAGGCCTCTTTATGAATATTCATAGCCGTATGATTTACTTGGCAAACTGGGATGTTGGGCTTAAACACTCCCCACTCTCTGGGTACAGCAGAGTTCTTTATTCACTACATTTAAATGTAAATGATAACAATTAACAAAACTGCATGACAACACACTCTGAAAAGTTGATTTACAATATCACAAGGGAAGGATCAAGGGACCAGGAAGAAAGATTTTATTTTAATTTTATATAGAAGTTAAAGTCAGGCCAAATAGACACCAAGCATTCAAATGTTAGCCCAGGGGCTAACTTTGTCGCCAAAAAGTATTGATTCATTTAATTATTTTTCTCCTCTTGTGAAGAAATAGGAGAAAGAAAATCCACTTTTTGTTCATCAAAAACTTCTATAGCTATCAATCAGGACTCATGATCAGTATGAGCCTGTATCACCAAACTAATAATTCAGGAAAATTCCAAGAAACTTGGTACTTACCTAACCTGTGCTATATGAAGACTAAATACATGCTTGGCACTAGGCATTTTGAAATACTGGAAATAGTTCCCAGAACCTTATTCCAATTTATGAGAAACTCAGGTCAGGAACCACTGATTGGGAACATCTAATACAGACATTCAAGGCTTTGAACAACAAAAGATAAAGAGCTGAATGTTCAGTGTCAGGGAAGAATGGTCCATTATGTCTAGTGAGAATTCCACTTTGGAAGTGAACCTTGGAGATTGTGAGAAAGATGGGAAAGACCTATAAATCCTGTGCTTCAAAGACAATGCCAATGTTAAAGTATCACTTATTGTTGACTGGAGTGATGGCATTATTATATCGGTTCAAAGATGGGAATTAGGGAAGCGGCTGTGGCTCAATCAGTAGGGCTCCCGTTTACCATATGGGAGGCCCTGGGTTCGGTTCCCGGGGCCTCCTGGTGAAGGCAAGCCCGCCCGCACGGCGTGGTTAGCTGACCCAGCGAGCACAAGCAGCAAGGGGGGGATAAATGAATAAATAAATAAAAATCTTTAAAAAAAAAAAAAAAGATGGGAATTAGACACTGCCCCATATTGTCTGCAAATCAAACTGTCAATCAAAGAAACATGAAAGGGGGAGGAGAAAGGCCCAGTCTGTAAATGGTGTCAAGGCCCAGTCTGTAAATGGCTCATATAGACAAAGAAGCAATTATGCATTAGCTGAAAGGATCTCACCCTGAAACAATAGGATGTCTGTGGCTTCAAAATAATACGGGGGGTGGGGAACGGATGTATTTCAGTGGTTGAGTGCCTGCTTCCCACGTATGAGGTCCCAGGTTCAATCCCTAGTGCCTCTTAAATAATAATAATAATAATAATAATAATAATAATAATAATAATACAAGGTGGGGATAGGGGAGTGGGTAGGAATATGATGAATCTAGATTGGCTATGAATTGATAATTATTTAAGCTAGGTGACAGTTACATTGGAGTTTATTGTACCATCTCTTTACTTTTATATGTGTTTGGAATTATCCCTAAGAAAAATGGCTTTATTATTATTGTTATTTTAATTCTGTATAGTCTCAATATGACACTATCCACCTTTTTTGGGACAAAGTCACCCTTGCAGAGAACAAGTATGTTATTGCCACTCTTGTGGGAGTCTTGGAAATAAGGTAGTACCAATGTCATGGCCAGGAGGGAAAGGCCAGGGACTTGGGGAGCTGGGCAGGATAGGGAGAAAGTCCTGAGTTTATTCTCCAATCAGGAACTTTTAAACATAGACAAGAATTGATCTGTAGCTCTCAGCAGAAACCATTTTTAAAATAACAGCCCCTGTAGTAAAATATCAAGAAATTTGATAATTCCAGAATTCAGAAACTCCCTGTCTACTAGACTGTAAAGATTTTTCCTTATTCTGAAGGCAGGGCTATTACTCCCAGCATGTGGTTGATAACTCATACAATTAAGCACAGTCTTTGACCTGAAAAGTTCCAGTAGATACCACATTTGTGGGGTTTTCTGCCCATGATGATACACCAGTCAGATCTTTTAATGAATTGGATTAATTAGCTTAGCAGCTTAACCCACCAAACTGGACAAATTTGAAGAATGTCCGGATATTTTAACATGCAGGCAGCCATAGCTTGCCTTGCCTGGTTGAATTAGAAAGAGAAAGATGCCGTGCCACAAATAAAGGAAACATCTGCTAAGCTAGATTTCAGTAATAGATAAGAGTTCACATCAGGCTATATCAGAATGCTTCATCATGAATTGAACATAACATTTTAAGAGGGGTAGAGACAAAGAGGTTGTGTGCAAAGATGAACCAGGATGCTACAAGGACTAGAAATGGTAGCGGACGTCCAACTGAAGGAACTGGAGCTTGTAAAGCCTAAGGAGAAGGCTGGTGGGAAGGACAAGGTAACAGTCTTCAGATATTCGCAAGTCTCACAAATGGAAGATAGATTAGACCTGATCCATGGAGCTCAAGGAAAAGAGCCAAGGCCAATGGAGGAAGCCTGGTGTCTGTCCAATATAAGGAACAATCTCTAAAAAGTAAAATTGAGCCAAGTGCTATTTGACTGCTTTGGAAAACAGCACATTCCATGGCCCTGAAAAGTCTCTGGCAAAGATTGAACTCTTGTAAAGAGGTTTTGAAGGAGATTTCAGTATAGAATGAATATTTGCATGATTTTTTAAACCTCCTTCAATTGAAGATTCTATGATTTCTGAAGAAGAAAACTTATCATTGACATGTCAAAACATCACTGATCAAAGGATACATAAGCAAACATAGGTAATTTTTTTGTTTGTTTGAAGCAGAATAAATGATTTACTGAGCTTCCCTTCACTAGGTGTCATATAGATAAAGCCTTTTCAAACTGTGAATAAATAAAAATAAAACCTAAACCTCTGCCACTCTCAATCCTAATTTTGCCTTACCAAAAAAAATTCCTAGATGCACCATGAATTAGAGTAAAACATTCAGTAGACAGTATCAGGATTCACCTTCATCCTTGACCCCACATTTTTCATTCCTGCCTAGTTTCATATTTAATAGCTCCTAAACATAAATTACAGTTTCCCACTGTGGATACCTGGGGAGAGTGTATTCCAGAATAGAGTTCCACTCTAGGAAGTGTGAGCCTTCCAATCTTGGGGCAAGAATCAGTTTTGAAGTCCCTGAGTCAGTACCTTGAACTTGCTATCTGCCCTGTTCTCTGATCCTGTCTTCCTTGAATCTCTGCTTTCATGTATTTCCTAGTTCCAAATGCTTGTTGGATTTCTGGTCTCCTATTTTGCCTACACTGTGGAATTCTGAATATCCCTAACAATTCAATTATCCATTCATTTGCTAAACTTTTATAGTAACCTCCATTTGCCTAGAGGATTGTGGCAGGCACCTTAGGAGATACAAAAAGTCGTATGACCCAGGCAAGGGCCTAAATCTGATAGAGAATATGAAACATGGACAGAAATAGCTATAGCCCACAGCAGAATGTGCTAAGTGCTATAAGAGAGGTACAAACCAAGTGCTATCAGAGTTCAGAGGGAGGTGAGATGCTGCAGAAAAACTAGATGTGATTTTAAAAGCAGCCTTCAAAAGCCAGATGTGATTTGTGTGCTAATTCTATTTAATCCTCAAATATAAGATACATAAAAATATTAGGGAACAAATAGAGCTCGGTGGTTGAGCACCTGCTTCCCACGTACAAGGTCCTGGGTTCAATCCCCATACCTTCTAAAAAACGCAAAAAGAAAAACACAAAAACTATATTAAAAATATATATCTTTTTAATTGAAGAAGAAAGTAGCTGTGAAACAGGAATAAGGAGAGTATATCTAATGTTCAACAATGTTAGCTAGAGGGACCAATCACTGTCCAGTGTAAACCACGCACCCAAAAATCATCCCCATTGTCAGAAATAAAAATTACAATTATGAATTGAAAACATATTTGCTACTTAAATGAGTCTTTTCAGAGATTTGACTTAGACTGAAAATTATTCATTAAAGAGTTCCTCTGGATAATGGACTGTAACTGCACTTTGTAGTTTTAGAATACCTTAGACTCATTCCCCACTCCAACCCCAGAGGTAGGTTATATTAGGGTCGGCAAACTTTTTCCAGGAAGTGCCAGATAATAAATATGTTAGATTTTGAGGTCCATATGGTCTCTGTTGCAACTACTCAACTGCACAACGGTCGTGCAAAAACAAACATGGATGATGCATAAACAAAGGAGCATGACTGTGTTCCAATAAAACTTTATTTATGAACACTCAAAATTTGATTTCAGGAAATTATCATGCCACAAAATATATTACTCTTCTTTTGAATTTTTCTACCATTTAAAAATGTAAAACCCATTCCTGCTCACAGGTCTTCCAACAGGCAGCAGGCCACATTTGGCCTGAGGGCCGTAATCACCTGACCTCTGGACTATTATCAATGACCCTACTTTACAGATGAGAACACTCAGGCTCAAGGAGACTAAGTGTGTTCCCAAATCAATTGAAATTCAATTTATTGGCTTCTGTAAAAAGACAAATAATGAAATAATAGAAAACATTGAGGACACTTACTCTTTTTTTTTTTTTTTTTTTAAGATTTTTTTTTATTTATTCATTTATCCCCCCCTTGATGCTTGTGCTCGCTGGGTCAGCTAACCACGCCGTGCGGGAGGCCCCGGGAACCGAACCCAGGGCCTCCCATATGGTAAATGGGAGCCCTACTGATTGAGCCACAGCCGCTTCCCCTTGGACACTTACTCTTTATCAACATTGTTCACAGCATTGGAACAAAGCTTGTATACATTATCTACAAACTTCAGTTCCCTGGGCATAACAAGCAATAATTCTTAAACTGTGCCTAGAAAAATTAGTTCATGGTAAATGAAGCAATAATGGCTTAAATTTATATGTACAATAATTTATTGTCTTTCTTAATTTTAATTTATAATGGATAAAAACCTTTAAATTAAAAAAAACATTTGCCTTATTTTATTTTATTTTTTATTTATTTTTTTATTTTTTTAAAGATTTTATTTATTTATTCATTTATCCCCCCCTTGCTGCTTGTGCTCGCTGGGTCAGCTAACCACGCCGTGCGGGCGGGCTTGCCTTCACCAGGAGGCCCCGGGAACCGAACCCGGGGCCTCCCATATGGTAAACGGGAGCCCCACTGATTGAGCCACAGCCGCTTCCCTGCCTTATTTTAAATATCTGGTAGTTCATGTACTGAATCACATACTGCTAAATGTTTATCAGCACATAAATATTTCAAAAAGAAATATAAAGAGTTATTGATGTAGTTTAACCTTACTACTCCATGGAATGAGTATTCCACCTTTCCATGGGTACCAAGATGAAGGCTTGGAATAATATTGAAGAATAAAGCATTGGAAAACAACTCCTCACACACACACTGGATTGTCACTTATTTGAGACTTTAATAAGCTATACTATTGGCATATAACCCGAAAAATTGAAAGCAGGGACTCAGATAGATATTTGCACACAGATGCTCAAAGTAGCATTATTCACAATTGCCAAAAGATGGAAGCAGCCCAAGTGTCCATCATCAGAAGAATGGATAAACAAAATGTGGTATATACATACAGTGGAATATTATTCAGCTATAAAAATGAATGATACAATCTACAACGTGGGTGAACCTTGGAAATATCATGTTGCGTGAGATAAGCCAGGCAAAAAAAAAGGACAAATTTTGTAAGATCTCACTTATATGAAATATTTAGAACATGTAAGTTCATAGTCAGGAACTAGACTTTGGGTTATTGGGGGCTGGGGTGGGGGTAAGGAATGGGAGTTACTGCTAAATTGGTATAGCATTTCTGGTTGGGGTGATGGGAAATTTTGGTAATGGATGGTGGTGATGGTAGCAAAACATTGTATACTGAATTGTATATTTGAATACAAAATATGTGGCTAAAAGAGAAAATTTTAAGTTGTATAAATATTGCCATAGTAAAAAAAAATTTTTAAACAGAACTGTACATCACAAACAGTGAATCCTAATGTAAATTATGAACTATAGTTAACAATATAATTATAGCAATATTGTTTCATAAATTGTAACAAAGTTACCATATTAATGCAAAATGTTAATGATAGGGAAAACGGAGTTTGTGAGGGGGTAGATGGGAACTCTGTATATTATGCATGGTTTTTTTGTAAACCTACAACTTCTCTAATTAAAAAAAAGATATAATAATAATTTTTAACATCATGGAAAACCATAGTTTTATGGCAAGAACAGAAATACACTTATTCAAGACCTCCAGGAAAGATTATCAGATAAAAACAAATGGCAAAGCTTCTCCATGGTACTTATTCTTCAGACAATTAAGCCTATGGAAAAGAGAAGGCAGATGATTCAAATCCTACAAAATCATAAAAGATAAAAGTAATGTGAATTAAGTTCACCAGTTCTGAGAACTCTTGGACAGCCAGGGTTATCCCACTGAAGTACAGAAGAGGTAAGTTTAGAATTTGGTGAGAACAACTTCCCACCAGGGCAGTGAGCTATGGAGCTCCTCATTTCAAAAAGTGATTCAGGGGGGCATGGATGTGGCTCAAATGGTTGGGCGTCCATCTCCCATATGGAGGGACCAGGGTAAAAAAAAAAAAAAAAAAAAAAAAAAGTGATTCAGAAATAATAGCTTTAAAATGTTTAGGTAAAATCACAGGTACAGATTGCTAATAAATGGCTAATAAAGGGAACATTGGCATTTGGGGTGCAATCTGAATGTTTGACGTGCTCCTCTGTCCATCACCTTTCAAGGGCTCACTCAAAGTGCTGGGTAAAGTCTGAACCCTACCCCGCCGCAAGCCTGTTTTCTGGCTCCCCCATAGGAACCATGTAATGTGCCAGCACTGTTTGGGCCTTTGCACAAACATTGTTTTCAACCCAGAATGTCATTCTCTATCTACTTGAAAGCTCAAAGTTTCACTAATGTCTGCTCTCACAGCCCTCCTACCATCTCCAAAGTGATAACTCCTCCTCTGTACAACCGCTTTATCTCATTCTCACATCTTTCATGGCAGGCATCACCCTGAACTGCTATGATTAGTTTGTTTATTTCCTCTGCAGAGGATTATCTCCCTGAGGCGGAAGGAGTGCCATCAATTTTCATATCCTGGAGGCCTAGCCTGGCATCTGAGACACAGTCATAACTCAATAAACATTTGTTGAATAAATTAACAGCCCCTGAGTCTTCCAATGCCTCTACCCTTTTTTACCTGCAGTTAAAGTAAAGATTTGAAGTAAGGATGGCAGGTAATTCTATCATCCATTCATTCATTCATTCAACAAATACTTATTGAGCATCCACTAAGTGCAAAGCACTATTCTGGAAGCCTGAGATGTATTAGTGAGCTAAGTAACCAAAGATCTCTGCCCTTGAGGGGCCTACATTTAGCTGGGGAAACAGGCATTAAATAATACACATAACAAATAAGTAAACAACAGACTTTGTTAAAAGATGCTAAGGGTTAAGGGGAAAAGATGTAAGCAGAGCGGGATAAGGGGGCCTAGGAGTGTGTAAGTTGTGATTTTAAATTTTGTGGTCAGGAGAGTAGGACTGGCCAAGTGAACAATGTGGAGAAGGGTACTCCAGGGAAAAAATATTCAGTGCAAAGAGCCTAACCCCAAAGCAGGGAGGTCACTGAGGCTGGCTAAAAGCAAGGGGGCAAGTAATATTGGGGTGGGCATGGGGACATAGATCATGAAGGCCTTAAAGGCCATTATAATAACTTTGACTTTGACGCTGAGTAAGAAAGGGAGCCATTGGAAGACTTTGAACAAAGGCTAAACATGATCTGACTTAGATCTGGTTTATATTGTGAAAGGATCATTCTGGCCATTTTGTTATGAATTAAGTTTGGGGGAAAGGGTAAAAGAAAGGAAACCAGCTAAAAGACTATTATGATAATTCAGATGAAATATAACAGTGGCTTATACCAGGGTTGTTAGATTCTGCTTATAATTTGAAGATAGATCCAAAAACATTTGCTGACATATGGGGGGTGGGCAGGGGAGAGAGAGAGAGAGAGAAGAATCAAGCATTAGTCCAAAGCTTTTGGCCTAAGCAACTGCAAGAAAAGATAAACGACAAGCATTTAATTCTATCTAAGGGCTATACTTTTCCCACCCTCCCACCACCCATGTAGCAGCATGGTTACCCACGTGGAGGCAATATGATGTAGGAGAAAGAGTAGAAAAAGAGAGCTATTTATTTTTTTTTTTTTTTTTTTTTTTATACATTTTTTTTTTTTTAAAGATTTTATTTTATTTATTCATATCTCCCCCCCTTGCTGCTTGTGCTCGCTGGGTCAGCTAACCACGCCATGCGGGCGGGCTTGCCTTCACCAGGAGGCCCGGGGAACCGAACCCGGGGCCTCCCATATGGTAAATGGGAGCCCTACTGATTGAGCCACAGCCACTTCCCAAGAGAGCTATTTAGTTGCCACCACTTCCAGGGTTAGCCCCTGAGTCCCACTCCCTTTCTACGTCCTCCTCTTGCCTCTTACCCACAGAATTACAAGAACTTTCTTGGCTGGCTCACTTGTCCAGGACGAAAGAGAATTATGCAATAGGTTTTAATGGAAAACGATTTAATGGTAGTAAGTTTTAAAGAAGTTCAAATAAGGCAGCTCCATTATTAAGATGATAATGGGGAAGATGGTGATGTTGGTAGTGTCACAGCATTTGCCTGTGCTGCAGATTTCATGGATCTTGGAGATATAATAAAATATAAAAGGAGGAAGAAGCCAAAGTCAGAATGGTCACACCATGTAAGGTGCCGAACATCTTCTGAGCCAAAACACTTGTGAGACTATTTGCAAAACTGTTTCCAAAAAAAGCAAATGCGGTCCATGCAACTGATGCTTATAATTGGAAGGCCTCTGGCAATGGAAACCTTTCTTCCATGTAAACTGATGCTGCATTTACATATTTTGAAAAGTGGAACATATCCATAAATAAAGCTTTATAATTCTCTATAAAATGAACTCATATATCTCAGGTCTTAGTCTGCAACATCAAATCCTAAGGATTTATTTTAAATGTCTTTGCTTAACCAAAATTTTATGTACTGAGTATTGTAAGAAACAACTGACTGATCAAAAATGGAATGCATTTCTTTGTATCCTTAGGTTCTTTATGATGATTTGAAAACTCCTTCAAAATGAACAAGAACACTACAAAAGTGTGTATTTCACAGCATCATTAAATATTGCTTAAGCCACCACCGTACAGAACACTGTATTGGTGACTGAAAGGACAATGATATTGTAAAATTTAGCCTTAAATCTTTTAAAAGAAACACTTTCAAATCTGTTTTCCTTCTCTTTCCTAGTCATGCATAGACTACTTTCACACTATTGCTCATCAGTAGAAATACAATAGAAATCCTATATTATCCATCATTTTTCCATCTAGTTTTGCATGTTCCTCCTGTGTCTGAGGATGTCTCTAAAACAGAGAGGCCTAAACTTAAGTGTTGGCAGGATATGCTTTTTAGTTTGCCTCCAGACTTTAGGCTGTTCATTTGATTTGGTCTAATGTTGGAAATTTGTATAGAAATTTTTTTCTGAGGTTCATAACATTTTAAAGGATATTCCTACTAAACAATAATTCAAGCTACTTCTTAAAAGTTATATGAGCCTCTTAATTCTGATGGCTCTGAACAGAAAGGCTTAGACATGGAAAATAGCATCAGGTAAAACTGAAAAGGTAAAAGAGAAACTGAAAATGAACATTCCTTCTTTTCAAGCTCATAAACTATCAACCCTTGATTTTATCCTCTCCCTTGGTTTAGGATGAATTCTAGATGGAAGCATGTTTCCAAATGAGGCTCCAACAGCCAGTCAATTCAGTAGGATACAAGTAAATCAAGCTACCTGTTTGTTTGAACAAAAAATATCTACATTTTCTTTTTCAGCCCTTTGTTCTGGTGTCATAAGCAGACTTAGCTCCTGCCAATGAAACTACCAAATTTGATTCATGAGTTTCCATTAGTGTTATCTTCACCTTAGCAATGAGTTAAGACTCCCAATCATCCACTTGAAGGTATTACTACTGCCATCACCACAGTAAGGACAAGTTCTGAATGATCTATGAACTGTATCAACTGTTCCCCAATTCACAACCTCAACATTAAAAAAGACTCAACGTTAGGAATTTGACTTTCTCCCAGTTCCTACTAAATACACACACACACACACACACAGACACAGAGCAAATCCTTCTTTTTATCTTTTTATATCCATAATGTTAATGAATTTTAGTCTTTCTTGCCTGAAGACCTTTGAATAATCCGATTAAGATTTACTGGCAGCTTTCCTTACAAGATTCTTTTCAGATGTCCCAGGCTACAAAGAATCTTTAAATTTAGATATTTTCTTCTTTTGCATCAATGTTTTGGTTGGAACAAATATTTCCAATATTTAGAGTAGAGGTATGAAACTTCACTTCCCCCACCAACCCCAAACCTGCTTTTCCTCCAGTGTTCTGTGGCCATCATTCTTGGATACCTTGCAAGTCACCTTCACCTACTTCTCCATCACCCATCCATCAAATCACCAAGGCATATCTTTTTTACCTCCTAAACACCTTTCAAATACACTCACTCCTCATACCAAATATCAACACCCTGGGCCAGGTACCTGTCTTCCCTGACTTGAAATCTGTGCTGCTGAAATGGGTGCCTAACTGTTCTCCCCACTGCCATTCTTGCCCGTCTCCAATCTACACATCAAAATTCAGTTAAATGATAATTTTTTTTCAAGGTACCAGGGGCAGGGGACTGAACAGGGGACCTCATATGTGGGAAGGCAGTGCTCAACCACTGAGCCACACTGGCTTCCCTGAGTTGGTTTTATTGTTTGTTTTGCTTGCTGTTTTTGTTTTATCAGGAGACATCGGAAACGGGACCTTCCATGTGGGAGGCAGGAATTCAACTGCTTGAGCCACATCCGCTCCCCTAAATGATAATTTTAAAAATATGGCTATGTCACCTCTTTACTTGAAAAAGGAAATATCTTGTTATCATTGGAATAAAGTCTAAATTCCTTAACATGACTTAAAAGTCCTCATGACTGATCAGATTTCACCTACCTTTTCAGTCTTATCTCTGATCTCCCTCCTCCTTAAGCCATACTGAACTTTCTTTTGTACCACTGTGTGCTCTTTGTCTCACCAGCCTAGCCCTTGCACATGACTGGTTCCTCTACCTGGAACAAAATTCTATTCATTCTTTTTAAAATTAATTCAATCACTCTTATAGAGAATTTACTACCTGCTAGATATGAGGAAATAGATCAGGGACCAGATATAGCTCCCTGCTTCTCATGTCAGGGTTTGATCCCGGGTACCTCCTAAACAAACAAATAAACAAACGAAAAACCCAACTCTAATTGGGGAGCAGATGTAGCTCAGTAGTTGAGCACCTGTCCCATGTATGAGGTCCTGGGTTCAATCCTGGTACCTCCTTAAAAAAAAAAGATCAATGATCAAAACAGGCATGGTTTCCACCCTCATAGCACAGAAAACAGTTGTGAATCGTGTGTTGAAATAAGAGCTACAGCATGGGAAGTATAAGATGATGTGGGAGCAAATATGAGGATGACCAGGCTTATTTCAGGAGTCACTGAAGGTTCCCTGAGGAAGTACTATTGAAACTAAAATATGAAGGATAAGTAGATGTCAGTTAAGGTAACACAAGAGCAGGGAGGAAGATGGAGGTAGGGAGGGATGGAAGGAATATTCCAGCAACACAGTTAAATGGGAAATATAAGAGTATTAGGAAAAGAAATGGCCTTTCCTTGTTATAAGCATAAGACAGTGGTAAGATACATCTTTGTTGAACATATTTTGTTGGTGGGCTGTGTTGCCAAGGAAAAATCTTAAGTACCCATTACCCTAGGTTTCTTGCAATTAAGGGAGTAAAGACAAGGCATCTTGGTTGAGAGTCTAGATATCAGGAAACTGCCTCTAGCCTAACTTTTGTTTATGCCTTGGCCAAATAACTTAAACTTGTACCTCTCCTATGTCCTTCATAAAAGGGAGATAGATAATATCCAATTTATTTCACAAGGTAGGATCAAATGAGATAGTGGTGTGAAAGTATAAAGTACTAAACTGTGCATAATGACATTTTACATAAGTTTTTCCAAGCATATTAAACAGTTTCTCAATTTCTAACACTTCTCTCTATATTAGTACCAACTCAAATTCAATTTTCTTATGCTTTCTGGCTGTAGCCACAGGGGCTACATTGTACTTCCCAACAAGTAGACATCCTTCTTCAATACTCCTTAAGAGGAATAGAATTGAATCATGTCTCTCATTTGAAATGATCCAATTGTTCAAAGCAAAAATATTTTGAAATAGAAAAACTGAAAATTCCAATTATTTTGTAATAACCAAAAATAATAAAATGTGTTTCTGCAGTTAACAAATTCCCCAGTTCCTCTATTTTTTATGGCCAGACTAATCTGATCAGTCCTTTCTGACTTTTTAATTTAAACTTGCTATCTGATTTCCTAGTGGCTGGTTTATTAACAAATATAGCAATGAAAATGCAAAGAAAGTTATATTAAAATATAATATAAAACTAAGAACTTACATGTGAAAAAAACTAATCAAGTTTTAGCTTTATAATATCTTCTTATGTAATAAGGAAGAACTATGAAATATGACACTGGTTTATGGGCTTACTTTACCAAAAACTTGTATTCATCACTGAAACATTTTAATTACAGTTTAGTATTTTGGTGTCAAATATCTCTATTGCAAATATTAATGTTTTTTCTTATCTATCTCTAGAGCTACAAACAGAAATAATATCAACTACCCTTTCAGAGTAAAGGAAAATCTCATTTTAAAAATGCTTTACCAATATTGAGGACTATACAAGTACTGCTTTGCAGAGATGAACAGTGAGCCTTTAGTTCTGAATGTTGCTTATCTTTTTGTTTATAGAATCTTTCTCTTTTTCACTTGCTAAGCAATTGGATTTCAAAATATAGGAGCTCTATTAAAAGTGTATAATGTCAAAGTTCTGGTTTGGGCTATGCTTTTTAAAATGTTATTACAAGTGTCAGGCACCTTAAAGAAAGTTTGAAAATTTTATTGCATTAATGATTTCTGTATTATTGAGAAGAAAGTTTTAAAAGCCATTTAAAAGAAGGAAATAGTTCAAGGATACCTGGTTTCCAAAACTGATATCATTGGAAATGGAAAAGAACTCTTAAGGAAATGCATATTTAGGAATCTAATTTAGTTGATGGCCAATTTAATTCTAATCTGTTAGTATATATTTGAAGAAAATAAATTGTTCATGAAATGATGCAGTCAAAAAGTTAGTGGGCACTTCCTCCCACTTTTGGTACAGCCTTCCGCTAGAGGAATCAGGAATCATGGGTTCAAGTCATGCCTCTGCCACCCACTCTCCATGTAGGCTCATAAGAAAGTCACTTAGCCACTGAGCATCAATTTCTTATTTTTAAGATGGAGATAATTGTGCCTTCCTTAAAAGGTTGTTATTAGGAATAAGTGGATAACATATATGAAAAGACTGTAAACCAGAAACAACTCTATAATAATAAATTACAAAATTTACCACTAGCTCAATGATTCCCAGAAGGAATCTTAACAAAAAGTTTCATATGTATTTTTTTCCTTGTTCTTGTTTTTTCTTCATATATATTTGTGCTAAATCCTTCAATAGCTTGTAATCTCCTTAAAGCTTGCAAGCTCACCATATTCTCTTTCCATGTTGCTCTCTGGATTACATGTAACTAATGGATTCTCAAAAAGTTTTATTGACAGTCATTCTTCCTTGGTCCTCAGTTCTAATACCAAGTAAATAGTCATTACTGTCAGGAAGTCTCCTTTTCAACTATCCCATGCTCAAATCCTCTTGCTGTAATCTATGCCTATTTTCACATATTCTGTCCTACAAGTTGTTGGAAAATGGCTGGTCAGATTGGCTGAATAAAATCCCTTATAAGTGTTACCAAACTTTCTTCAGCTTAGACAGATTCCTTGGTTCCCAGTATAAATCTGTTCTTCTTGAAATTCAAAACAAGAGGAATTAACTACACATATACCAAGGAAAGAAAGAGGAGTACCCACTGGCTAACTACAGATTCCTAGAGTCAAGGAGTTCCAAAGGAAAGCCCATTCCGACCTGGCCAAGGGAGAGGAAAAAAGTATTTCGACAAAAAATGGCTAGAAGAAATATGGACAGAGGAAAAGAAGGACAGAAGTGAAAACACCAGAATTAGGAGAAAGTGAAAGTAGAGTGCTCCCAAGGCACCAATATTCCCTTAGAAGATTGATAAGACCTTATGTTCTACTCCACTACTTGAATGAAAGTCTTTATTTAATAGACAAGTTGGCATTGCATCCCAATAAAACACTTTAAAAAGCTGACAGAATGGTGAGGAAGGGATGGCTCTCTTTGTCTCCCTCCTCAGATCCTGTAAATGTGCCTATCTGATTTACCCTCTACTCAAAGTGGTTCTGTATTCTTTCATGAGTTTTGTTGTTGCTGTTGTTGTTTTAATAAATGAGTCCATTCCAGCGCACCTTTTGGGTTTAGAGAGGTATATGTTTAGCCTAAGCCACCTCGCTCGGTCTTTATATAATGATATGATGTTGCTTTCATTAAGCTGCCCTTAGAGGTCTCACGGAATCCTCAGGCTCGGGGTAAACACGTGTGCCCGCAGCCTGCTCCTGCGCGCCCTGAGTTTCAGCACCGCCGCCTCTGGATAGCGCCTTGCTGGCTGGTCAGGTCAGGGCCTCCCACTGGATATCTCACCCATCTTCAGCCCACTCCCCTCCTTCTCCACATTTCCCTCAGTCCAAGGAAAAAGCGTCTTCCAACTTCTAACCGTTCCAGAATTCCCACTTCTAGAGTGACCTCCACAGGATCTAAATGCACACGCCCCCGTGCCTTTGGATCCTATCGGAACAGCAGCGAAGCCGCGTGGTTTCCCCACTGGTGACGCGAGATCTCCAACAGGCAAAGACCACCTTTCCCCTGCCACCGGATCCCAAACCAGCAGCCAGAAGTCCCCGCTGGCTCCCTCTCGCTCCACGCCCTAAGCCTTCAAGAAACAAACGTACGATGATGCACGCGCCCGGTCACAGACGCACACACGCATACACACACATACACTCCACAAATACTCACACGCCGAAAGCCATCCTAGTGCCATCGACGCCCTGGGCAGCGCCTCAGTCAACTTGGGCCTCGATCCATCAACACCGGCTCGCCAAGCGCCGACCGTATCGGCCGCCCCTCCCCCTCCCCTGCCTAGATAGCAGGTCCAGGCACCCCAACACTGGCTGGCCAGGGCCCCCCTCCATTCACTCCAGCCTTCTACCTCGCGTGTACAGCACGGTCCACAAGCGTCCTTGGGCCCCTCCAAACCATCAGTCAAACCGTGAATTAATCTCCTTGAAACCCCAGCCCCCGTCACTGCTCTGTTGGGTGTGAATGTGTTTTTGTGTCTCCTAGGCATATCATTTAACTCCTTCGAGCATTCCGCCCATCCTAAACAAACAGCACGTTATCTCCAATCTCCTCCTCCCTTCTCTGCGCCCCAACCTCTGCCCCTATCCGAGTCCACACCAGCCAAGCAGCCGAATCACCACACAGCAGCACTCCAATTTTCGAACCCCCGACCCAGGCCAAACTGACGCTCATCTCCAGACCTCTCCTCTCCTCCACCCTCTGGCCCCCTGCTAGTCCGGTCCCGACCACGCAAGAGACGCCTAGAAAATGCATTCTGCGCCCCACCTTGCTGAAGCCCGAAATAGAAGGGCTGACCTCCCACTAGCCTGATCAGCTGGCGCACCCCTCCGGATGGGGCACACGCCTTCCTGTTCAATCGCCCTAGAAAACACAGGTGCCAGGAAAAGACGAGGAGCGGAAGCAGCCTCCGGGGGTGGGCGGGAGGACTCACCGAACATCTGAATGTGCCCTTTGGTGATGGGATTGAAGCTGCCGCAGGCAAGCAAGATAACATGGGTCTTAGTGGTCTCGGTCATGGTGCGTGTGGACCTCTCGCGCTGGTGTAGCGTTCGCCTCTCTTTTTGTGTCTCGATATGTCTGCAGAGGGAGAAAGGAAGGCGAGGCTCCGGCGGTGGATGCTGTGGACTCCAAGAAGCCGCTCTAGACGCAAACCGCGTCACTCCCCGCCTCCTTTTAACGCTTGCAGCCCCGGCAAGATCCGAGGCTGCTTTTGTATTGCTATTCTCTATTCTCTCCTCTGTACTTCTCTTTTCTTTCTAGTTTTTTTTTCCCGTGTCTCTCATCTTGGGCCCCCGCCCACCCTCTCTCTCCCCTACCCAACTTCACACCATCACTCTCTTAAAGTAAAATATGGTACCCAATCCGAGAACCATGGAGACTTATAGCATGATGTGCAATCTTTTGAGCTCTTTCTATCTTTTGCCTCCACGTAATTTAGTTTTTCTCCCTTACTCTAACACTTTTCTGCTTCCATCTATTTTCTCTAACATTTCCAAACTCCAAAGAGTTTGATCTTAAGAATTGTTTTCTTTCTCTTTCTTCAATATCATGTTTTAAGGACAAAAATGACTATTGTTCATTTTGGGAGTAGTCATTTCTCCCTTCCCCCCACCCTTCTCTGGTGGTCCTGAACTATTGAACTGAGTCCAGATCTTGACCTAGAGATTGCAAGAGATAGGAGACATGTGAATCCTTCCCCCTGGTATATTGGTCCTTCTTGTGATTTGAAGCAATGCTATCAGATTGAAAGAACATGGGTGAAATAGAGTTCCTAAAAGCTGTATTAGAAAGCTATGTGATCCTACGTAAGCTATCACAGCTGAGCCAAAGATTCACCCATTTGGAAAGTGTTTCTTGAGTGCGTGCTCACTGTGTTAGCTGCTGTGATAAGCCCTGTCCTTGCTGGGTTTATATTCTACTAGAGGGAGTCAGATAGTAAACAGAGACGACAATAAGGGCAATGCACAAATGTAAAGTAAGGTAATAGAGCAGAGAAGGACTAGAGGAGAGGGGATCACTTTAAATTGGGTAGTTAAGGAAGGCATCTCTGGGGAGGTGACATTTCAGCGGAGACCTAAATGACAAGAAGGAGTTGCTAGTACAAATATTCAGAGGCAGAAAAGAGCTCACTCTGCTCATAGAAATGAAAGGAGGCCAGAGTGGCTAGAGTGTACAGGTAAAGGGAAAAGTGGTAGAAGAGAATATTGGATCAGATTCAAATAGGATTTGTAAGCTGGGGTACGGGGTTGGGATGTTTTTCTATGTGGAATAACTTATAATAATGAAATTACAATAGGAAGCATTCCATCCATCTTAAACCAACAGCACATTATCTCCAATCTCCTCTTCCCTTCTGTGCACCCCAACCTCTGCCCCCATCCAAGTCCATACAGTCTTATGCATCAAACTGACATCTAATTTATATTTTTATTAGATTTTCTGAATAGAAAAGGGTTGTGAAGAAGATGGCAAAGAAAGCATCTGGGAGACTCTGGTGGTAGTCTAGGCATGTGGAGTTTTGCCTTGGACTAGGGTTTATATAGGTGGAGATGGTGAGAAGTAGATGGCCTCACAAATAGAGGTTTGTTTTGTTTTCAGATAGAGTTTACAGTCTTTGCAGTAGGATTGGATGAGGATGAGGATGGAAAGAGAGAAATCTAGGAAGAAATCTAGAAATTTGGCTTAAATAAATGAGTGGATGGTTGTTCTATTAACTGAGAGGAGAAACATGAAGGAAGAGAAGGTTTGAGGGACAAGATCGATTGTTTTGTTCTGATACAATAGAAAGAACTAATAATTCTTAACTCAGAGGCACATAAGTACAAATAATTATCTTTCTTGGGCTTCAACATTCTTGGATAAATTGCTCCTTCATATTGAAGACTTTTTATATAATGACCATATAACAAGTATGCAGTAAATAATGTTGTATATAGCAAATCACCCTAATATGTATAAAATTTCTGGTTTAAATACAAGGGCCATTAACGGGGTTTGTGTCTTACTCAGAAATCACATGAGATGCAGCAATCGCATGGAGTAGAAAGAACAAGGGGTTTTGGAGAAGGACTGACTTGGGTATGAAACTCTGATACTTGTAATTAACATAATTTTAGTTAAGTAATAAATATCTATGGGTGCCTGCCATGGTCCAGGCACTGATTTAGGAGTTTGAATAAAACAAAATCCTCACTTTGATATAGCTCACATTCTAGAGCAGGACAGCAGACCCTAAACAAAATGATAAATATAAAATATGCTGGATGGTAATATGAACCAAAAAGACAAATGAAGCAAGGTAAGAAGAAAAGAAAATGAAAGGAGAAATTCTTTTATTTAAATTGGTCAGGTATGGCTTCTCTGACAAGATGGTATTTGAGCAGGGACCTGATGGAATGAAAGTCTATGTCGTTTGAATATGTGGGGAAGAACATACCAGGCAGAACAGCAAGTGCAAAAGGTCTGAGGAACAAAAGTGCTTGGAGGTTTCCAACAATGTGGAAAGTGGTAGAAGAAGATATCAGAGAAGTACAACAGATTGTGTAGGGCCTTGTAGGCTCTGGTGAGGACTTCCCCTTTTCACTGTGACAGACTGGAAGCCATTGGAGGGTTTTGAGTGGACGAGTGACATGAGCTGACATATCTTTGGAAAGTTGTCAGTTTTGCAGGAGATATAAATTTGAGTCACTGGTACAGTTTATATTTAAAGTCATGGGATTGAATGAGATCAGCTAGGAATAAAAAACATGGAGAGAATAAAGGAGGACCTTAGATGCAGCCCTGGGGCACGCTAAATTAATAACACTGGCAACGAGTCATTGGGGGTCATTGGAAGCCCAGGCAATATAAGAACAGATGTTAACTCATTTATTGCTCACAATAACTCTATGAGTTGGTGTATTAGTCAGCCAAAGGGGTGCTGATGCAAAATACCAGGAATCTGTTGGCTTTTATAAAGGGTATTTATTTGGGATAGAAGCTCACAGTTACCAGGCCATAAAGCACAAGTTACTTCACTCACCAAAGTCTATTGCCACGTGTTGGAGCAAGATGGCTGCCAATGGCTGCCAAGAGTTTAGGCTTCCTGGGTTCCTCTCTTCCT
Organism: Tolypeutes matacus; assembly: GCA_026826555.1. Lineage (NCBI taxonomy): Eukaryota > Metazoa > Chordata > Mammalia > Cingulata > Chlamyphoridae > Tolypeutes > Tolypeutes matacus. The sequence goes on from JAKSZT010054304.1 coordinate 23,164,514, forward strand.
GGGGCTCGTTTCTCTTCAGGCTCAGCTGCTCTGCTCTCTCCACAAGGTCAGATGTAGACTATCAGGCAAATGGCTCATCTCTATTCCTGGGACCTCTACCATATCTAATAGAACATTCTCTCTTTCTTCACCTATCTGCTACTCCTGTTTGTTTACTTTTCGGGCTCCAGGATCAGAACTCCAACTTCCCTTCTCTGCTGAGCAGTTTCTCTGTGAGTCCCCACCCACCAAGGGGGCAGGGACTCAATGTCCAACCGATGTGGCCCAATCAAAGCCTTAATCATTATTTAATCAAGTAAAAGTGAAACCTCTGAATCCAATATAATCTAATATGTCCAGGGAAGCGGCTGTGGCTCAATCAGTAGGGCTCCCGTTTGCCATATGGGAGGCCCCGGGTTCGGTTCCCGGGGCCTCCTGGTGAGGGCAGGCCTGCCCACACGGCACGGTTGGCTGACCCAGCGAGCACAAGCAGCAAGGGGGGGGATAAATGAATAAATAAATAAAATCTTTAAAAAAAAAAAAAAAAAAAAATCTAATATGTCCAGAAGAAGAGACCAGTTTACAAACATAATCCAATATCCATTTTTGGAATTTATAAACAATATCAAACTGCTACAGTTGGTACAATTTTATCTCATTTTTCAAATGCACATACTGAGGCACAGAAAAATTAAGTAACATGTGCAAGTTCAGACAGCTAGTATGTATGGTGCCAGATTCAAAACTGACCTTTGCACAAAGGTCCTGCTCTTGACCCAAGGCTACTCTCTCACCTCAGTTCACTGCTATCATACAACCATATTTATAAAACGAGGACAACAATACCCATCAAGCCACAGAGATGTGAAGATTAGAGGTAATGTATGTAGAACACCTGCAATATTGTGGATGGTCGGTCATGATAGCTATTTCATAAGTGAGAGAATGGGAGTTCTTAGAGGTTTGAGGGTCAGACTGAGAATTGCCTCACTAGGTTTTCAGATTTTCCCTTTCTCTTTATCCACGAAAAATGGAAGAGTAGACAAGAAGATTGATATGACTTGCTAAAATGACTGGACAGTCATTCAATTCTACAAATTATTATTATTTTTTTAATAGAAGGTACTGGGGATTGAACCCAGGGCCTCGTACATGGGAACATGGGAAGCAGGTGTTCAGCCAGTGAGCTACATTTACTTCCCAATGAGAGTTGGTTTTTTTTCATTTGTTTGTTTGTTTTTGTTTTGTTTTTAGGAGGTACTGAGGATCGAACACAGGACCTTGTACTTGGGAAGCAGGTGCTCAACCACTAGAGCTACATCCACTCCCCTACAAATTAATTTTAATGGAAAGAAAGAAGAAATGTCCAACTCAAATTTCTATACAGAATAATGCTTAGTCAGGACTTATTGATGAATTGAGTACAAAAATCTTTTTATCAGTACAGTGCCCAGAGAGTAACATTGATATTTGGATTTACAATATAATGCAATAAATATGTTTTCATCCTGGAAGTTTATATCTTAAGAAATAATTTAAATTCTATGTATTAGATTGATTGTGATACTAATAATTTCTTGTAATTTTTTAATGCCCATCTCTAATTTCATGTATCCCCAAGGAGGACTTTGGAATTGGAATTTGGAAACATGGGGAGCAAACTCTGACCCTTCCACTTGCTAATTGAGTAACTTTGGGCCAGTCATTTGTAACGAAGCCTCTATATGGAACTGTATCTATCTCTAGGTTAAGACAGGTATAATATTTTGTGAAGCAGTTTAGAGTCTGGCAGATAATACATGTTCAATGTATCATGTATAACTATTATGTATATTATGTATAACTAATGTTCATAAAATGAGGATACTATAATACATGCCCTACAGGGTTGTTGTAAAGATCAAATAAGACCATATGTCAGCCTTAGGTCAAAACCCTACAGTTGCTATATACAAAACATTTATTGTTTTCAGGTGTTCAGTTGTTTCTATTGATGGTTTGTCAGGGATGTTTCTGGAAGTATCAATTTTAGAGGGTAATGGCTTTGGGAATGTACCAGTAATCTCTATATTAACCAATGGAAACAAGTTGCCAAAAAGCATCCTAACAAAGAAGTTATTTTCAGTGAAGATTCCAAGGCTGGTTCATAAGATATAGAAATAGGAGTACCAACTCATGCATAATACATGTACCTTAATATACTGAGATCTATTCTCAGGGGGTGCTTATTTTAACTTAGGTTATATAATTTGGTCCAATATTTCAACCTCCTAACAGCTGTGTAATTGCTTTAGGCTGAAAAGAAGGATACAGAATCATATTCCTCACATCCCAGATCCTGAAATACACTTCAGTCATTTCTGTTCCCTAACAGCTCAAGGCAAACATATCAACCCAGAATTTTATCTGCTGTAAATGCCTGTTCTAATGGAGTAGGCTTAAGTGTCTATTGGATCTGACTTGAAATGTGCAAATGTAAAATCTAGCAGAATGGGAATGTATGCTCACTTACCTCCCTATTTATCTAGTCCAGATTAATCATCCATACAATATAAAACAATTCTATATTTATGAAGCTGGCTTCCAAGGTATATTAGGGATTATCCTAGTCAGGAAGAGCAAAAGACACGTACATAAATGTGGTTCCCTCAGTTCCTGGCATTTAAGTCAGACACTGAATATTTATTTTATGTTTTGCTGTTAAAAATATATATATATATTATTCTGAGAAAACCATGCTGCTTTCCAGATATATTTTTCTATTGGGATTCTCTAGAGTTCTCTACATTTATATAGTTCTTTCTCCTTTGCTTTCTTCACTACTCTTCAAGATAAATATAGAGCTAAAATGATTGGCATTGCTCTCCTCTTTTTCCCCACTCCACAAGCAAACATTTTTACATCTTTAGAATGAATAATGTCCCTAAATCAAGGTCCTCCTTCTCTGCCAGCTTCAAGTTCCAAAATTCTCATTCAAACTTATAACTTCTTTAATTATTCAAAACATATTTCACAAATGAACTATGTTTCCAAATTTTAAAACCTGGCTTAAAAATTATAAACATAGCAATACCTCTGACACCACAGTGAAAGAAAAGAAGTTCACCGGTCCTTACTAACAATAAGCACTGGTTGGCAGTAGATGGGGGTGATGGTGGTACAGTGATGTGAATGGGGTAGATAGTGCTGGAGTGAGAGTGTGAGTGGAGTAGGGGGTGGGTTGGGATACCCATGGGGCTGGAGGACAATTTTATAGGTTTTGACAAAGTGATGATGATGGACAACCCCCATTCCAAAAAACAAAGAGTATCTACAACTGCAAGCAAAATATTTCCTTCCATCTGCTCCATAAGATCCACATCCCCTCTCAATCTGAAGCAGAGCAGGCATCACCACCCCCAAATCCTCAAGATTGAGGAATGAACAAACATAAGGGGGCAATGCAACCATGGACCAAAGTAGACTTTTTATTTTGCAGCAACAGAAGAACTTGTAACATTGATATAAAGATAGTGGTTACCAGAGGCTCTAAGGGGAGAGGGAGGGAAGAATAGCTGCAACAGGGCATTTTTGGGGCATTGGAATTGTTCTTCATGACATTGCAATTATAGAAATAAGCCATCATACATTTTGTCAAAATCTACAAAATTGTATGATGCAAAGTATAAACCGTAATATAAACTATAGACCTTGGTTAATAGGATGTTTCAATAGTTGTCCATTAATCGTAACAAATGTACCACACTAATATAAGATGTTATTAATAGGCGAAAATGTAGGAGGGGGAGTGGGTGGGGTATATGGAACTCCCTTATACTTTTAGTGTAACTTTTCAGTAATCTAAAACTTCTTTAAAAATAAAGTTTATTATATGAAAAAACAATACGCACTGTATACCATTTATTTATTTATTTATTTATTTATTTAAAGATTTATTTTTATTTATTTATCCCCCTTTGCTGCTTGTGCTCGCTGTATCCATTTGCTTTGTGTTTTTCTGTGTCTGCTTGTCTGCCTTTGTTGCATCAGCTCACTGAGCCAGGCTCTCTACGGGAGCACACGCCGGCTTTTCTTCACCTGGAGGCCTCCGAAATTGAACCCGGGGCCTCCCATATGGTAAACAGGAGCCCAGGCAATTGAGCCACAGCTGCTTCCCACTGTATACCATTTAAAAATAACATATTTCTTCAGCCAACTAACATATTTGCCAATTTGTTCACCATAGCATCTTTCTAGCATTCAGGGTAGGGAGGGGTAGTACCAAATCATTATTTTCATCTTGATACTGAAGATATCACTTCTTATCAGAAAGTTTTCCCAAGAATAGAAATAGGAGCTATAAAAATCAGTTCTAATAGCCTTAGAAAGAGGCATGATTGATTAAGAAGTAAAACTATTCCCTGAAATGACATCTGAGAATATCTCTGCCTCCCTCCTTTAAACCACCCAAATGGAAAACTCATTTGGCTCAAGGGATTGTTAAATAAAGGATACAGACTTAAAATACAAAATATTTTTCCAATAGGTCAATACCTCACGATTAAGTTAAGTTGCCTCTAACTTGGAATTTTAATTCCATGACTCCCCAAATTTATTAGACATAGAAAATAACGGTGTTGCAAGTGAGCTATTCTAATACCTTGCCAGTAATAAGCTAAACTATTTTCAGAAGAAATGAGGTCATAAGAAAAAATATGCACCTATTGTACCTGCTAGTTTCACAATTCTCAATCCATATTCATTCTGTTGCTGGAGTGCAGGTTGCTCAAGGTTGGTAGCTATGCACTATCAGATTTTATGAGTTGCTTGTATTACTCAGGGCTATTTCAGAAACAGAACAGAAACCCTGTTCAAACTAGTTTAAGATAAAGAGAGAATTTATTTACATATATGACAGATATCTAAAGGGTAAATCAAGCTTCAGGCACAGCTGTATCCAAGAATCAAATAATATCATCAAGATACTGTTTCTTTCTCTTCACTATATCTCAGTTTGCTTTCCTCTGTAGTTGCTTTATGAACAGACAGACCCTCTCCACATCAAAAGAAGATGGCTCCCGGCATTCTCAAATGACATTGTCCTTATAGATCACAATCCCATTGAAAGAGAATCTTTTCTGGGAATGCCAGTAAATGTTTCAAGGAAGATTCTGATAGATCTTCCACTGGTAATGTGCCTATCTCTAATCAATCATTATAACTGTAAAGAGAAACTATTCTAATTGGCTGAGTCTGGGTCATTTACCCACCCTGGGCTGGAGGGAGAGAAGGTCACCTCCATCAAAACTACTTGGAGCAGGAAGCGGCTGTGGCTCAATTGGTTGGGTACCTGTTTACCATATGGGAGGTCCTGGGTTCGATTCCCCAGGGCCTCCTGGTGAAGGCAAGCCGGAGGGCGCAGCATGGCGAGCTGATGCAGCAAGATGATGCAACAAAGGGAGACAAGCAGACACAGAAAAATGCAAAGCAAAATGGACATAGCGAGCACAAGCAGCAAGGGGGAGATAAATAAATTAATTAATTAAAAAATATATATATTTGGAGGGAGCAGATGTGGCTCAAGTGGTTGATCACCAACCTCTAACATGGGAGGTCCCAAGTTCAGTTCCTGGTGCCTCCTGAAAAAAAATAAACAACAAGCAAAACAGATGAAATGACCAACTCAGGGAAGCCAATGCGGCTCAGTGGTTGAGCACTGGCTTCCCACATACAAGGTCTCGGGTTCAATCCCTGGGCCCCAGCACCTCAAAAAAAAAGCTTGGACTGAGCAAGATTTTTATAGGTCAGGGTAGATGGTCTTGGCAAAAGTATTTCCCCAATGTTGCTCTAAGAAGAAAATATACAGTGCAGATACAGAATTTAACAATATGGTTGACTTCTTATAAAGAGTAAACTGAGGTATTAGTTTGAGTGGGAGGGTAGAAGCTGGTGGGAAAGGAGCAAGGTATTCCAAGATGTCGCCCCAGATGAATCCAAGATGTTTATGTTGTAGCTTCAGGGATTGAGGAGGGTATTGGAAATAATCTCTTGATGGTGAGAGCTAATATTCCCTGATCCAAAAATGGCCTTGCTTGGCATCTAGAAGTTTCTAAATTCTTCAGTCTCTCTCTCCCTCTGTCCCTGCACTCTACTAATGGTCTCTTGTCTGTGCCGTGCATTGACATCTTCCTTCTCTCTGTACACCAACTTCTCTGAAAAATTGTTTCCTCCTGCTCCATAACATTAGAACTTCTAAGATTTCTAAACTATGGCCTAGACTCTCCGTGACCTCCAGTTCCCAACAACCACTAATCTTGGTGTTTGTGTCTTGGTTCAAATGGCTGAGAAAGAATCCTATTAGCTTAGCTTGACTCATGTAATCATCTTGGTCCAATCACCCAGGGGTCAAAAAATAGTTCCACTCTGCCCACCTCTTCATTTGGGATGTAAGGGGCCCTTTCCCACTTCTAATACCCAAAACACACACCAAAATTAAATTCCACCATGGAAAACAGGCCTAGGAACTAGAAGAGGAATGGTGAAGATGGTGTGGCATGATATTTCTTATCACGCCTAAGATGGCTGCTTGGGGAGCTAGCTCAGATCAAAAGGTTAGCCTCACGAGGAAATGGACAGGGCTCTCTAATCTGCATAGTAAGATCTGAGGGCCACCAAAGCAAAAGCCAAATGCAAATATAGGTCCTTGTGCCATGTATTTTTCCATGTGGCCCTAAATTTGCAACATTAATAACTCTATTATGTTAAATAACTAACATGGAACATTGCTTCTGGAGGCCACTATTATGTCACAGATTTGTTACCCAAGACAAAATTTTTAAAGGATTTTTATGTCCTAATTAAAATAGAAATGAATAGAGAGAAAGGAAGGTGGATGTTGCAAAAAGCATACCTTACATTCCTGCCAATTATTTCCTAAATATCTCCAAAATTATTTCATGACCTATCTCCTGCTTGCCTCCTAACCTTACCATAACCCCCTTCACTTCAGCCTAACTGAACTTCTTTTAGTCCTTAAATATGGCATGCTCTTTTCTGGACTGATAAATGCTACTTTTTATCCCCATCCCAGGCTAAACCCCATCCCTGACTAACCCAGGCTCAACTCAAAACTTATTTCCTGAGACTTCCGTGAGCACCCTCCAAACCCCCACCAGGTCTGAATTAGCCTCTCCTCTTATATATGCTCAGTTTTTCCCATGTCATAGCATTTATACGGTGTGCTGTATTATAATTGCCTTGTTCTGTTTTTGTTTGTTGTTGGTGGTGGTTTTTTTTTGTAATTGCCTTTTAATTTGCTTGTATCCACTACTAACATATAATCAGACTCTACCATGCTCTAGGCAGTATGCTTAGCACTTGACAGACATTATCTCATTTAATTTTCACTGTATCTCAGTGAAGGAGGTTCTTTGATTATATCTATCTTACAGATGAGGGAACAGACTTAGAGAAGTTAAATAACTTATTCAAGCAATACAGCTAATAGGTATTGGAGGCAGGTTTTGAACCAGAGCAATCAGCCAGCCACTTCTAACACCCTACTCTCTCACAACATCCATAAGGGCAGAAACCACTTCTATCTTGTTCATTATTATATCCCCAGTGTCAATCTGGCACATAATAAGGGTTCAAATTTATTTATTAAGTAAATGTAGCTCGGTTTTTACTTATGGCTGACTCTACTCTCTATGCATAATTTTAAATTCCCAACCTGGGTTAGATGTCTTAAAAATTAAGAAAAGGACTGCTCTAAATAAATCCTAGCAGGAACAGCCTACAATGACAAAATCTCCACATTTTTTTCCTTCTCTCCTCTCCTTTTATGCACTCTTTTAGACCATGGCTCTATGGTTCAAATTCTGTAAGCAACAGAGTTCCTACCCTGAGGTCATTACTGTTAGCTAGAAGTAGGCATCCATTCTCCAAGCCCTCTATGTGTATCCCTACAATTTAGGGCTAGGATGTTAGAAACTATATTTATCAGACTCCTTTGCAGCTTGATTTCTGGACACTCATTAGTTTCTACCAGGGAGCTGTCCTCATGTGAAATGAGCTGAAGGTTATCTCCCTGTTGTCATTGCTGTTAATCAACAATGTGGCTATGTGTTTGAAGCCAGAATTCACATTCCCATATCGAGTCACCAAATTCATGGGCATGGAAAGACAATTTTGGGAGCTGACATTTAGGTTGCAGATATTGTGTGTCTGAAATCTAGAACCCAGTCTTCGCCCCTTACCTTCAGTTTGTTTAGCTCTTCCAATGAATTTTATAAGCACATAATTCCTTGTTTTTTCATCCTTTCTGTTTGAAGTATTTAGAGTTGTTTATATTTCCTAAATTGAAACTTGACTGTCACACCCCTTTAGATGCTATTTCTAGCTGTACCTACTTTTTGTGTGGCCAAAAGCAAATTATATGTAAACGCAGTTATTTTTGTAATGTAAATTTGCTGTGAATAAGAAATTTTTTTTTTTTTTTTTTTTTTTTTTTAAGATTTTAATTATTTATTCATTTATCCCCCCCTTGCTGCTTGTGCTCGCTGGGTCAGCTAACCACGCCGTGCGGGCGGGCTTGCCTTCACCAGGAGGCCCCGGGAACCGAACCCGGGGCCTCCCATATGGTAAACGGGAGCCCTACTGATTGAGCCACAGCCGCTTCCCTGAATAAGAAATTGATTGACAGGAATTAGGATAACAGGTGAAAGAATTATAGGGTATGTGTGTGTGTGCTGATGCGCACACGTATGTGTGTTTCATGAGTAGGGTAGGGAGATGTTGAGAAGGATGAATCAAGCAGAATGATAGAAAATGACTGGGAAAAGAGAGAGAAAAGTGAACAGAGAATCTTAGGGGATAACAGAGCAGATTTACAATTAATAATAATTGTTATTATTATTGTTATTATTAAGAAGTTTATCCTGTAATTGTTTACATATATAGAACCATTTAGAGCTCATAATGTTCTTTCATATATGCTATTTTATTTGATCCTTACACTGATTCTGTGAGCTAGGCATTTGCAGGTAGTATTATGGATTTCATCCATGAAGAAGTAAAACAAGGCTCAGGAAGTTTACTTAATTGACTTCCTCATGATTGCAACTAGTAAGTAGCTGGGTCAGAACCTTGATTCTATGTTCCAGTGTCCTACTCCAGGCTGCTGACTATAGCAATTATTTTTGGTTTAAGAATGTGGGAAAATTGAGAAATTCAGACTGCCAAGGACAGTAGGCATGATATGGTAAAACTGAACATAAATGTTGTAGGCCCAATCATTAACATCATTAACATTGAGACTAGGTCTCAAGACTTCTTTTCTTTCTCAGTGACTAGTCCCTGAGAGGTAGAAACTGAGTGTCCTGGCAGTGGAGCTGAGGAGCGAGGGTGGATTCGGTCTTTATGCTGGCTAGGTGAAATTTGACAATTTGTAAATAGTCTTGGCCTGATGCTCCCCTTATTGTAATTAATTCATTCTTGCACTTATTATTGACTCATCATAGAGAAGGGCACAGAGATGATATGAGAGGTTGTGGTTCTAAGGTCACATTAGTCTGGAGAGAAAGATACCCTTTGAGTGTCCAAGGTATGACTTGTGGTGAATGGGAGGCTTTCTTTGCAGAGGGCCCCTACTGCTTGTGCCCCCCTTCCATGTGGACCCCTCTCATCTCTCACACTTCTTGTAATCTTGGTCAATCCTGCTTTAAGGTATGGATAGGCAAGAGGCCTTGCTTAGGGGACAGAGCAAGCTATCCTCACCTGTACAGTGACATATACAAACAGCTGCTCAAATGCCATAGTGGGGGAGGGAAGGATAAATAAGCAATTGCCGAGGGAACAAAAAAAAATGTTGGGCTCTATTATTTATTTCCTGTGCCTGGAGGGTACTTCAGGATCTCATGAAAGGAAGACAGTTCCCTCTCTCCCGGGGTGACTGATATGGTGATAAACATGGATGTATGTGCCCCTGACCTGGGAACTATGGGGGAGAAGAAACACTTTTTTTAGAGAAACCATAGGGTGGAGGCTTCCCCCACCTTTGCCAGGTCTGATGGCATTTGCCCTAGACTAGCCCCTGTCTTGGCAAATATAGGCAACAGGTGCTATAGGGTTAGCAGAGCATGGAGCTGTCCTAAGTAGAGAAAACACAAGAAGGAGGAAGGGAGAGCCTCACCTTGCCTGCAACTGTCTGTCAGGACAGAAGACCTAAAAGGGGACCCAAGAAAGGAGAGGGGAGTCTGGGAATGCAGAGATGCTGTCTGTATATATGTGTGTGTGTGGTGAAACATTAAAAACTACTGGTAGATGCACTCTAGAAAGAGAAATGCAGAGGACAGTATAATACATTGGAAGTCCATAAAAATATATCCTCAACTCTGGAGACACCCAGCACTATGGTCAGGGCAGATAGCTCATGAGTTTGGTGCCTTGCCAGTGGGCCCTACTTTGGGGTTTGTGTTCCCCAGTGTGACAGAACTGGACTCAGTTGTGGTTTCCCTACACATGGCTCTTCGGTTCCTTCTATTTGAACCTATAGTTGGTGCTGGAGTTGGTAGATGTACGTCCAAGAGACTTGAATCTCTGGGCTGTCCATATGCCAGCTGGGCCCTGAGCCTCAACAGAGTTGCAACACCTACTCTTCAGTTCAATGGACTCACCCAGGACAACTAACGAGGTAATGATGGACAACCACCACACCAAGGAACCAAGAGAGTCTACAACTGCAAGCAAGAGAGTCCCATCCATTGGCCATATGGGACTGAGACCCCCTCTTAATTAGAGGTGGAGTGGGCATCACCATCCCAGAATCCTCAGGATTGGGAAATGAGCTATGGACTAGAGTGGACTTACTGGTATTCTACTATAGACTTATTGTGATTCTAGCAATGGAACTTATATCATTGATGTGGAGACAGTGGCCACTACAGGTTCTGAAGTCGGGGAGAGGGAAAACAGGAGTAATACGGGGGCATTTTTGGGACTTGGGAATTGTCCTGAATGACACTGCAACAACAGATACAGGCCATTATATATCTTGCCATAACCTACAGAATTGTGTGGAGGAGAGTGTAAACCACAATGTAAGCTATAATCCATGCTTTGAGGCAATGCTCCAAAATGTGTTCATCAATTGCAATGAATGTACCATATTAATGAAGGATGTTGTTAATGTGGGCAAAGGTGGACAGTGTGGGGAGTGGGGCAAATGGGAATCCCCTATATTTTTTATGCAACATTTATGTAATCTAAATATCTTTTAAAAATATATATCCTCAGCCTTTAGAGTGACAGATGATCAAGCAGCTATTTGAATTGAAGGTGAAAAGAAGTACTTAGAAGTTGCAAGCCCTGGAAATTCTGAGATTTCATTTTGTAAAGGGGGGCAGTAGGGGTATCATATGACTCACCTTTATGGCTCTACTTTTGATTAATGTGTGCACAGGCAAAGTTGCCACCAATTTTGCTCCTGCCATTCTCTGGGTGGGGGCTTTTCTAACTCTCCATAACAGTAGAGGAAATGTATTTTCAGAGGAAGGAAAGAAAGGAAATTGTCAGGTATGCTTAAAAGTCATATGCTTTCTAACTTTTTACTCTAAACCTGGGTGTGTGAGTGTGTACATGGGTGGTGGAGGTGATTGGAGACTAAGGAATGGCAGGGAAAATCATCACAATTTTACAATTGAGAAAAGAGTCACAGGATCAGATAATTTGCCAAAGATCATTTAGCTATTAACATGGAAGAGTCAAGATTTGAATGGTCCGTCTGAGCCCATGGCCCATTCCTATCACAAGGCCCCATGCAGTCTTTTTGAAGGAAAACTTTGGAGTGTCCTCCCTGAAAGATATTCAGCATCTTCATCGCAGTGGATCAGGGTACACACCTGTTTCTCTCAATTGCAGGACTATGAATTGAGACTCTCCAACAGTCACCTTTGAGCTCTCTTGACTCTCAAACTAGTCTGGATGAAGGCAGAAATCATCTCCTGTTCCACCTCCTCCCCTTTTGCAGTCCAATGACATTTTCAGCCAAAGGCTGAGGATATTAGCTTATCCAGAAGGGACTGCCATCCACAGACCCCATGGTTGGAATTCCAGTGATGAATGGGGTAAGTAAGGCAGCACTCACTGCCTTTGATCATCTGCACTCTTGATCTGCTTTCTCCCCCAGCCCAGCTCACCTCCCCTGAGGCCTCCCTTCCCAGTCAATTGTAAGACTTTGACAGATCAAGGACCCCTATCTTAGCTGGTCTTTGAAATCCCACCTAATTCTAGGATTTGTTAGCCCCAGGTGTAACAGTTTGAAGTTCTTTTTATGAATTCAAAAAAGGGAAAAAGGAAAGGATGTGGCTCAAGTGGTTGAGGGCCTGCTTACCACATGGGAGGTACTGGGTTCAGTCCCCAGTGCCTCCAAAAAACAAAAAAACAAACAGCAAGCAAACAAATGAAAAAACCAACTCAGGGGAGCTGATGCAACTCAGTGGTTGAGCACCAGTTTCCCACATACAAGATCCTGGTTCAATCCCCAGTCCCAGAACCTCAAAAAAAAAAAAAAAAAAAAATATATATATATATATATATATATATTATGTTTTTGAACTAACCCATTCCTGTGGGTGTAGGGCTCTTTTGATTGGACTACATCAGTAAGACGTGACACAGGTAGAGTTTCCACCTTCTTACTGGACCTTATATAAACAGATTCACAGAGGAAGAGCCACATAGAAAAAGGAAGCTGTCATTTTGATCCTGCAATGTGAGAGAAAGGAATAAGTAGAAAGTAGAAAGAGAGAGGACTCCGGATTCACTGAGCTCACACTGAGCTCAAGGAGAGAAGCCCAAGAGGCTGAGAGAGGTCTCAGAGTCTGGAATCAAGAGAGCACAGAGGCCCAGAAAGAGGCCCCTGAGGGACTGGCCGATGGGGCAGCTCAAGGTTGAGGAGACAAGCCCTCCCATATGTCTGATCGCCACGTGGCAGAATGCCAGGATCACCAGTAGCTGACTTTGTTGAGAAAGCAACTCTGATGATGCCTTGATTTGGACATTTCAATGGCCTCAGAACTGTAAGCATTTCCCCTAATAAAATTCCCATTATAAAAGCCAACTCATTTTTGATACGTTGCATCATCAGTCCTGTAGCAAACTAAGACACCGGGGCACATCTATTTCAGGGAAGACTTCCTGAGCAGAAGGTAAACACAGGCCAGTTTTGATGAAAATGCTTTAAAATCTGCCTTTAGAACTTAAAGAATACCCATGAGCTGAGGTGGTTTCCAAGATGATTTGAAGAAATTTACCACAGTAGAGGAGATGCCATTAATGCAGAGTAGAGGAACTGTTCCTCATATAAATGGGACTGAAAAGGTCCTTTGAAGTCATCAAACTTTGTATAATTAGGAATGATGGGTCTAAAGATTTCTCAGACTCTCTGGAAAAATGCTGGAGTCATAATGTGGATTAAAATTAAATATGCTACCTAAAATGAAGTATTTCAAAATGCAAAGGATAGGTAGCTGCCCTTATGGCTGATTCTGACATGCTGTTTTTTATTCTCTCACTATTGTGCTCTTTAGCAAATTCAGGACACTGAAAGAAAAGGAAGTATTTTTCACATGAAAATGATCCAAATCAGATTTAATTTATCAACCTTGGAAATGTGAATTTCAGAGGGGAAGAATGAAGCTTGTTCATATCTTTTCCTAAAAGGGAAGGGAAAAAAAGGCAAGTTTGGACAGGATGAGGTTTCTCTGAGCACAAAATGGGATTTTGTGTGCTTGGTGCATGTGTGTAAGAAGTGTTGCCTTTTTCTCAAGGAGAGTAAAACAAAAGATTATCTGCAACCTTCTGTTATAAGACATTTTGGATGCTATTGAAAACAATACAACTAAGGGAATCCAAGGCAGAAAACTCTATCATACATTAGTAAAACCACAAGTAATAATTAGTGAAAGTCTGTTTGATTTATTGAAGGATTTTTTTTTTTTTGCTGTAGAGAAAGATTTGCAAATAGTATTTCTCTAAATACCAAGACTCTGACTGGGCATTTGTGTTATTAGATATAGGAAAATTTAATTTATACTTGACTCACATTTTCAGGCACTCATACCTTTTGCCAAAAATAATGCACATCAGAACTAAGATGGAGTGAATCAAAATGAATTTTTCACAGAAACTTTCTATGTAAATAGAGAAAAAATAAATTATGGATATATTAAAAAGCCAACATTAATTTGCCTTGGTTTCCTTAACTTGCTCCTTTGATTAACCACCCTCTCTCCACCCTCACAAAAACATAGGTTGCTGGGGGAGTACAGAAAAAGTTGATTTAGAAGCTCAGTAGATATATTTGTATACAAAGAATGCATTTATCCCAGGTGGTGTCTATTCATTACAGCTTCCCCTGAAGGATTAGTTATTGGTTGTCCTAGGCTAGCCAGGTTCTTACTGATGAGCTGCAGTTTAAAGTGACAGACATGCAGGCTCCTAAAATGATTGCATAATTCCTTTAAAAAAAAAAAAAAACTAATTCGGACTTCTCTTCTTTCCAATTAGTCTGAAGAGATGAGGTATTAGTGTAGAGATTACAAAGTTATTCAAGAAAGAAGCTCCCAGAATCAAATAAGATGGGTGGTTAAGATACTCTCTGCTCACTAGATTGGAGGTTGCCTTTGAGGTAGAAAGTACAAAAGAGGGAAGCAGCTGTGGCTCAATCAGTGGGGCTCCCGTTTGCCATGTGGGAGGCCCCGGGTTCGGTTCCCAGGGCCTCCTGGTGAGGGCAGGCCCGCCCGCATGGCGTGGTTGGCTGACCCAGCGAGCACAGGTAGCAGGGGGGGGATAAATGAATAAATAAATAAAATCTTAAAAAAAAAAAAGAAAGTACAAAAGAAATTTCTCTTTCATACGTGTGGTAGACACTGTTGGCTGCCTACAGGCTTTTTCTTTATTTAGGCTGGCATTCCCAACCTTCTTTGAAGCCGATGTGGCTATAAGACTAGTTTTAGCCAAACACCTGGAAACTACCAAAATTCCAAACTCTTGAAGGAAAGCAGGTTAGTGCCTCATGTGGGCAATACAGTCTTATTAGTGAAGGGAACTTTTCATATCAGTGTGGGGGACTTTTCCCAAGCAAGACTCCCAGATGCCAGCCAAACCTTGCAAGCAGGCCCTTCTAAAGATGTCAACCTCAGACCTGTTATGTTAACTCTTTCCTCTACAGATCATGTCAAAGGGACACAGGAGCCAATCTGAAAGAGCTCCCCATGGCCAAAGTTGGAACAAGTTGAACAACAAAATAAATAATAATATTATTGGATTATAATCCAAAGAATAAAATAAATATCATGAGTCCATACTGACATGAATGAATGAATGAATGAATATATACATACATAATATATAAGTACATAAATGATATGGGGGGTGGGGTGGACAATTCTTCTTTACAGAAGAATTCCAAATAATAAATGTAGAAGGAATGAGGAAAATTGAAAATCGCCATTAGAATATCATAGTAATAATTGCTACATGCAAGAGCCACTGATGAATACTAAAATTAGTGGGCAAAACCTTAAGGAGAAAGAGGATATTTGTGTAGCCTCAAAGTCCTCAAATAATCTCCCCCCAAATATTAATTATTGGGTGGTTTTAACATATGTCCACAAATTCTTTTATAATCCTCCCTCCAGGAGATGGACCTTAATTCCCCTCCTCTTGAGGGTAGGTAGGGCTTGCTGATTGCTTCTAACAAATAAAGTATGGAAAGGCGAAATGAGCAACTTTACAGTGAAGAAACCTTGCAGACATTACCTTAACCAAGTAAAGAAAGTTAAAATCATCAGCAATGTTATAATGATATCATGTACTCTTTTTTTTTTTTTTTACCGGGAGGTACCAGGGATCGAACCCCGGTCTCTCCATATGGTAGACGGATGCCAAACCTTTTGAGCCACATCCGTTTCCCATATATCATGTACTCTTGATATGATGTGATGAGAAGGGCACTTCACCACTGTGATGTCCTTTCCAAAAATCCATAAGCCCAATGTAATCATAAGAAAACATCAGACAAACCCAAATTGAGGGACATTCTACAAAATACCTGACTAGTACTCTTTGGAATTGTCAGGGTCATGAAAAACAAGAAAAGACTGAAAAGCTGTCAGAGATTAGAGACTTAGACACGAAGGCTAAATGCAACGTGGTATGCTGGATTGGATCCTGAAGCCAGTAAAGGATATTAATGGAAAAACTGGTGAAATCTGAATAAAGTTTCCAATGTTGATTTTTAATTTCAGTCATTGTAATAGGCAGGTAATATGTCAACATTGGGGGACTCTAGGTAAAGGATGTACGTGAACCCTCTGTTCCATCTTAGCAACTCTTCTATAAAGCTAAAATTATTTCAAAACAAAATGTTATTTTCAAAAGAGAACTTAGGTTGGCACATACTATTTGCTAGTCAATGTTAGCTTCTCTTTGTTAATTTACTTGATAATCATCCCCAGAAAGTGATAGTGTGGGGAAAGCTCTCTTGTCACCTCTACTCCAAATAAAATGTTTCTAAGGATGGAATTCATAAGCTTGGGAAACTTCTTTGCCCTTTAAGTGAACAATATCATGATGGATAGATATCAGGTGGACAGTTTTAAAAGATAGTGCTTTTGGTCAATTTGGAGTTGCTGAAGATACTTCAGTTTTATTGTACTAACAGTGGCATGCCCACATGGCACAGAGAATTGTATCGGGATCTGTGACCACTCAGGGGAAAGATAAGCCACACACTCCCCTGATTCTTCTGTGCAGACCCTAAGCCCACCAGCCAAACAATCTGAACCTGTGTGTTCAAGGCTTTTTGGAAGCTTATGACCCATGAGGCCTGCAGGTAGAAATATCTAAAAATGGGACCATGTGAAAGTATGGCAAATGTGGCCTTTGCAGCTGGCCTTAAGGGTTCTAGATAGTACTAACTTTGACAGTGGCCAGGCAAAGGACAAGGGAAGGGTAGAGAGGCAGCTTGGGGATATAGACTTATTGTAGGCTAAAGTATACCTGAACTTCCCCTACAGTAAAATGTTTTTTCTCTCATTGGAAAAGAGCTTTGTAGTTTTACCCTGGCTAAACTCTTTCTTGCTTGTGGCTTTCACAACACTAGAGTGAAATCGTTTTTACTCATTATTTATGCTCCCTCCTACTTCCAAAAAGGATCTAAGATAGCTTTTTCTCCAAACAATTGTACTAACCCTAGACCTACATTTTCTTCCAGAATATCTGTCCCTCTTCACCATGAAATCATAGTACTAAATTTGTGACAGCACAACCATTTCCATAGAAACAAGATATGGCCCTCACCACTGAATCCTGATTTCACTCTGACCAAGATCAAGCAGTAGGTAGATAAGGGAGTATATTCTGAGATTTTCTTTTCTTTTTTTTTTTTTCAAGTTCATTTTCTCTCCGAAGAGGTTCCTACTTTTGATTTCAACATCTTATACTGCCTGGATATGTGTTTTTACGTAGTTTAAAAGCAAAGCATTTGTCCAGGAAATGATTAGATATGCAAGCCAAAAAGCAATACTTTTTTGAAAAATCACACATACACATGCATGCACGTGTGCATATGCACACACACTATTATGTATAAACTTGCTTGAAAGCTGGGTGATTAGTAAATACCCTTTGGTTTGAGATAGATGAGAACAGGGAATCTATTTAAAAGACCTGAGACTTCTAAGCCTAAGAACTTTGCTTTGGTGACTGTGATAAGCAGTGGAAGGCAGCTGACCTACTTCCTACTCAATGGTTTCTTTATCTTGCTCAGAACAAGTCAGACATAAAAGGGTCTTCTTACTTAGGCTCAGACCATCTGACCAGAGGAAGATAGAAAGATGGGCAGGTTTATTCACATAAATGCCCAATAGATAGACATTCTGTTTGTTTTAATCACACACAGCGTAATTACATAATCTTTACAGAAACTCCTTGCAACACCATTTGTTATATTGTAGAATTGAGTAAAGGGCATGCACTTTTAAAAAGGGAACTAGTTACAGGAGCATTGCAAGAATATAACTGACTGATACATTAACTGAGCTTCTTACAGGACAGAGTCTGCTGGACATATTGTGTAAGTGGTATATATAAAACAAAGTGTAAGATTTGAGAAATAGCTATCTTTCCCCTTCTTCTGTCCTGTTCTGGACTCCTTTTTGAATTGATTGGGTTAAGTGGAGAAAGGTATAGGGATAGAAAGAACTGGAAGAAAAACTAAAGAAATTTATATTTTAAAAAGAAGAAATTACCTACAGTGGAAAAGATCTGGAAGGAAGTGGAAGGGAGAGAAAAGGTAGGGAAGTGAGAGGTGAGGGGAGTGATTGAGAAGCAAAGAAAGGATGTTTAGATAGCACCTGCTATGCAGCATGGGACTTTGGGAAAAAAGATAGGGAAAGAGAATTTTAACTAAATTCTGTTGTGTGTCATGTGATGTGACTCCCCACTTCTCTAATTCTTCAAGAGACTTTAGTGAAGACAAATTATCTTTAAAGTTGGATTTGTGATTCTTTTTTTTTTTTTTCTCAAAGATTTCATTTATCTATTCATTTATCCCCCCCTTGCTGCTTGTGCTCGCTGGGTCAGCCAACCACGCCATGCGGGCAGGCTTGCCTTCACCAGGAGGCCCTGGGAACCGAACCCGGGGCCTCCCACATGGCAAACGGGAGCCCCACTGATTGAGCCACAGCCGCCTCCCAGATTTGTGATTCTTTTGAATGAGGTAAGATGTACAGCTAGCCATTAAGCAGAAGAAAGCCTATTCTATATAATCAGATTCTGGAAAAGAATCAGTGTTGCCACCATCTACTGCTACCTGGTACCCTTAGAGAATATGTTGGCAAGAGCCATCCCACTCCCAAAGCATGTCATATTTGCAGTGGGTGCTAGTCAGAAAAGGGGTGCCATTCCATGGTCTGGAGTGTCTGATTCTAATGAAGTTTACTTTTAGCCTTAGAGGATTCAGGAACTTGGAAGAATAAGACATGGAAGAATGGAAAAAGACACTGATTGCTTCAGGGAGGCCTATGGTCAAGGCTTAGACCTGATTTTTGAGGCCTAAGAGAAGGCAAAACAGGATTAGAGAGAGCATCGTGACACCTGAAAGACAGCCCTCACTGACAAAGAGACGTAGCATTTGGACTTGCTCTAATCTGGCCCTGATCTGAGTCTTGTTACAGACTGGGGTTGATCTGAAAAAATGCAGAACCTTCTGCTTGTACTCATGCATAGGCGTGTGGTAATAAGTGGAAAAGAAGACCTTGCAGGAAGCTCATCATCACTTCTGATCTCATCAATATATCTTCCAGGTATGAACACCAGAGTTGAGGACATGCACTAATTCAGGGGAGGGGAGGGTAAGACAAGATGAGTGATAGCAATGGGAAGCCAGGGCAAGAGTAGAAAGCATCAGTGATTCCCAAGTGTCCTACAGAGCATTAGTCCATTCAATGTCATGATTTTAAAAATCTTTATGGGAAGATAATTTCTGGAACATTGCATTTTTTTTTTCCTTTGGGGAATACACACTTGCATTTTAAAGTTCCTGAGAAATCTCACCAAAAGAAAAACCCTACTTACACTATTGCTGCCCAGGAGCATTTGACCATGGAACACCTTATTTTAACATTGTCCATTAACATACCAAGAGACTAGTATTGTTCAGAACATATATTGATTAATATAGGGGTAAATGATGTGTATGAAATCATTTTATAACAGATTAAATTACTATTATAGCTTTAAAAAATGTACTGAGGGGCATGGGCTTAGTATGAACCTATGTTCAATTTCTGTGACTTTTGACCTTCCTACAATTTCAGTCGAGGACTTCACTCTACTATACAGTCAGAACTTGCTTCATAAACACTATGGAATGGGTGAGGTTTATTCTTTTCTCCATTTCTCCTAAATGCTTAGTAACTTCATGATGCCTGTCATTATCCAGGAACTCTCAATGTGGCAAATCTCCAGGATGTAAACTTTCCTTTGCAAGGTTGCATGCATCAGACGTTTTTGGAATTTCTTCTCACCCAAATCAACCTTAACTGCTAGGGAACTGCCTTCTGTTAGGGAAACTACAAATAATCACATCCTAATGTTAACAGATTAGCCGGGTTACCTATTTGTAGCATAATAGGAGCTTTCTGAAAATATAAATCCTTTATCCTAAAAAAGGAAGCTCATGCTAGGGGCTTCCAGAACTGGAGCAAGTTAACAGTAGGAATGTTTTGGGTTAGATGGGTCTTTGACAATCCATAGATCAAACCCCTTGAGAAATGATCTCTTTATGTGCACTCTAGCATGAGTTATATTTCTTTTCAATAGCCCCAGAATTGCTGCTGCTGCGTTTCATAAGTAATATAAATACATATGTCTGTGTGTGTGTATTGGGGGGGGGTTACATTTAATGAATAAATAAATGGCTATCTCTCCTTGGCTGTAAGTATTTTGTTTAATTTGTATTTACTTTGAATAGGTAACACATTCACATGGTACAAAAGGCAAAAGGTACAAAAGAGCATATAATGAAAAATATGTTTTTCTCTCTCCACTGTCCCTCGGCTATATCCTGTTTTCCTTCCCACAGGTAATTACCAATATTACCAATTTTGTCAGTACCCTTCTATGCATTTTCTATGTATTTATAAACATAAACATATTCTTTCATTTTTTCACAATAATGCTGGCATAATATACATATTATTCTCTACCTTGATTTTTCACTTATCACCATATCTTAGAAATCTTTCACTATTAGTATATAGAAAGCTAGTGGCCTCGTTATTTTAACAGCTGTATGGTGTTCACTGAACACCGATGCCATTGTATTTAGCCCTTTTATTAAGGAATATGTATAGGTTGTTGCCAATCTTTCATATTAACAATATTGTACTAAATAAACACCTAGAAATGGAATTTCTGCATCAATAGGTATGTGCATTTTCACTTTTGAAAGATATTTCCAAATTTCTTGTCATCACTTATACACCCATCAAATATAAGTGGCTTCTTCCTTAAGCCTTTATCAAACCAGTTTTTTATCTAACATTTTGATCTTTGACAATTTGATGGGTGAAAAATTGTATATATCTTTACAACATGAGAACCAAAGCTAGTAGGGAAGTGACAACTCAGGGTCAGTGTAAAGGATATTAGCCCTATCTTTCGCATTGATAATGTGAGACAGAATTCTTATCTTTTTCTTTTTGAACTCTTATCTTTTTGAACTCGGAAACTTGTATCTAAGTAAAGTATGTATTTAAAATAAT
This sequence comes from Tolypeutes matacus, assembly GCA_026826555.1. NCBI lineage: Eukaryota > Metazoa > Chordata > Mammalia > Cingulata > Chlamyphoridae > Tolypeutes > Tolypeutes matacus. The sequence continues at coordinate 23,185,804 of JAKSZT010054304.1, forward strand.
AATAAACTCATTTCAAGTCTACTATGACTTGAGTTTTAAATTTGTTCTCTAGAAAAGGTAAACCTCTTTATACCAAGAAGTTATTACACATATATAATTCAAGCCTTGACACTTTTGGAAGTGGTGTAGGGGGAAACAACCTCTTGAAAATCTTTTACCTTCATGATTTTGATTTCTATAACTCTGTGGATGTATTAAAGTACTGAACACTGAGCAGCATACGTTCATTACCAACTCATCCATGATTCCACTTGATAAAATAAAATAAAAACATATCATTAATAAATCACTAGATATAAATCAGGACAAAAGGAGGGAGACTGCAAACCTATACTGCTGTTACTCAGTTCACATCTCCAGTTGTCTCCAATTGTTACTGTAAGGATGGCTATTTCTAATAGGCCTGCCCAATCCTGTGCTACAAAGAACAAACATGTCTTTTAGTGAGAAGGTGATTTATTGCTAGTGCACAAGCAAGGAACTGGGGGAATCTTCCCAAAACCAGTTCAAAGTGAGAATGTTAAAGGTAAAGAAGAGGGTAGGGGGAGAAGGAAAACATGTAGAAAAACAAGTGATGCCAGAGGTCTTGTAAGGAGGGTACATGCAATTTCTCAGACCTGTGTTGTCTCAAGCACATCCAACTTGTCCTTGATTTCAGCAGGTGCAAGGCCTTCATGTCTCCTTTCTCAGACAACTGCTCAAGGATATCAAACTTTTTGTCTCTGGGAAAAGTTACAGATTTACACCATTCTGTCTGGTTTTGCTTTGAGCTGTTATCTTATTCCTGTAAGCAAAACTGAGAAGGTCTGGTTAATATTCTTCAGGGACCTAAGTGCAAAGAGTAAACTTATAAAATTAGATTAATAAAAAACCAGTTCAATTAGTTTTAGAGCTTTCAAAGCTGCTTAAGTGGAGAAATTAACAAGCACATTTTCCAGCTATCACTTCCATTTCACTTCAGCCTCCTAGACTTGTGATCATACCCAGGACCTTCAAATCAACTCAATCTAATCAACCTCACAAATCTTAAACTTAAACATTTGTTTCCCAGCTTCTGGTCTACCAGCTACCTTACACCATTATTATTTTTAAACATTTTATTTATTTCTCCCCCCATCTCGTTTGTGCTCTCTATCTGCTATGTCCATTCATTGTGTGCTCTCTGTGTCTGCTCATCTTCTCTTTAGGAAGCACCAGGAACCAAAACCAGGACCTCCCATGTGGGAGAGAGGCACTAAATCGCTTGAGCCACCTCCGCTCCCTGCTTTGTTGTCTCTCATTGTGTTTCCTCTCTGTGTCTCCTTGATGCATCAGCTCACCACACCAGCCCGTCGTGCCAGCATGCTGTCTTGTCTTCTCTAGGAGGTGCCAAGAACCGAACCTGGGACCTCCCATGTGGTAGGCAGGCGCATAAAAGTTTGAGCCACATCTACTTCCTATGCCATTATTTTTAATGAGTTATTTAGGAGTGTTTCTGAGTTTTCAAACATATGAGAATTGATTTCAGGGAATGTGGTCTGTATTAGAGTGATTCTTTGAAATATGACCTAGTACGTAGTCAAATTCTACAAATGATACATGTTTGAAAAGAATATGCAGTCTCTATTTGTTCAGTGGAGGGCTTTTATATATGCACATACAGTATGTTATCAAAATCTTCTATTGCTCAGATATAATTTACTCCCACTGGGATAGAAATCTAGATTGGAAGACTGGAAAGCAATCTTAAAATGACTTTAAAATGAGTAGGCTTAAGATTCTCAAAGAGATAAAGAAATAATCCATATAAAAAGAACCAAAGCTTAAGAAACAGACATAGAAGATATGAATAAACAAAAGATATGAAAAATAACTAAATAGAAAAATGGAGACAGTAAAAAAAAGTCAGTAATGAGATAAATTCTAGACTGTACAGAGTCAAGGAAAGAATTATTGAATTGGAAGATTATTCTAAGGAATTCACTTAGAATCCAACATTGTATAAAAGAGAAGAGGTTTTGTGACAGTTTTAAATCATGGCCACAACCTCTTTGACACTCTTCCCATTATGAGGTAAATCAACACCAACCCCCAAATCAGGACAGGATTGTGACTAAGTAAGGTGGAACTGACACTATGTGATTTCCAAGGCTAGATAATAAAATGCCGTGCAACTTCTTTCTTGTTTGCTCTAACACCCACTATAGAAGTCTTGAGCTGCCATATAAGAGTTCCAATTACTCTGAGGTCACAATGATATGAGGAAACCCAAGTCAGGTGAAGAAGTCATGTGTAGGCACTCCAACCTACAGTTCCAGGAGAGTCCAGTCTTTGTCACCCTAGCCTAGGTGCCAGACATGTGAATGAAAAAATCTCCAGTCATTCTAGTGACTATGAGCTATTCAAGTCCTCTCATCTGAGATCTAGACATAGTGGAGCAGAGACAAGATGATCTACCTGTCCAAATACATATCCTACAGAATCTGTGAGCATAATAAAATGGTTATTGTTTTATGCCACTATTTTTGGGGAGTGATTACAAAGTAATTGTATGATTACAAAATACATAGCCAGAGCATACTAAGAATATATCTAGTAATAGTTTCAGAAAGAGCGATTAAAAGGACAGTGGAAGTAATATTTGGAGAGGTAATGCTGACAATTTTTTAGAGTTCTGGAAAGCACATACTAAGAGTAGAAGAACTTAAAATCCAGAAAGAGGAAATACAATCTACAGTTTCCCAAACAGCAGAGAAAAAAGAAAGAGAATTTAAAAAAAAAGTTATAAATCCATGTATTAGTCAGCCAAAGGGGTGCCAATGTGAAATACCAAAAATGGGTTGGTCTTTATAAAGGGTATTTATTTGGGGTAGAAGTCCACAGATACTAGGCCATAAAGCATTAAGTTTCTTCTCTCACCACAGTCCATTGCCACGTGTTAGAGCAAGACAGCTGCAGGCTTCTGGGGTTCCTCTCTTCCCAGGGCTGCGTTTCTCTCTGGGCTTAGCTCCTGGTTCCTCCACAAGGTCAGCTGTAGACAATCAGGCAAACGGCTTGCTTCTCTTCTGGGGCCTTCTTTCCAACAACAAAACTGCTTCTCAAAAGACTGCTTCAACTCTGTTCTTTGCCTTGCCTTTTATATTCAATTCCCCACCCACCAAGGGGTGGGGCTCAACGCCCTACTGACGTGGCCCAGTCAACGCCCTAATCGTAACTTAATCATGCCCAGATTAACAGATCAGTTTACAAGCATGATCCAATTATATTTTTGGAATTCATAATTACATCAAACTCCCCAACGGCCACAATCCAACAAAGGGAGGAAAGGCAAATAAACAAGCAAATAAAAAATGAGAAAGCATTGTAAACAGAATCAAAATAAAAGGGTAAGAATGACAGAGATAATTTCAAAGATATCATACTCATAGACTTGAACTTTCTAGTTAGAGAGACCAGGAAGCGGATGTAGCTCAGTGGTTGAGTGCCTGCCTCCCATGTACAAGGGTCTAGGTTCAATCCCTGGTATCTTCTAAAAGAAACACCACAACTACCACCACCACAACAAAAAAACCCAAAACAAACCAGACTGTCAGGATTTAAAACAACAACACAGATATAAGTTGCAGATATACCTATAATAAAATAACAGAGAGTTGAAAAATAGGAGAAAAAAGTTATAGCAAGCAAATGCTAACCAAAGAAATTATGGTAGAATATTAGTTTTAGATGAAATATTTCAAAACAAAGAAATATTTGTAAGTATAAAGAGAAATTACATCATGATAAAAGAAAAAAATCAGTACGAAGTCCTATCCATCTAGTCATATAACCATGATATAGAACAAAAAGTAACAAAATTGCAAGGAAAAAAATCAACAATCACATTGGGAATTTTGAATATATCTTTATTAGAAATTCACAGATGAATTAAAAACTAGAAAGCCAGTTGAGAAGGCTGGTGTTCTTAGCATTAATTTCCCTTACGTGCAGATTTTAATTTGCAGGCTCACCTTAACTGGTAGGATTTATCTTTTTACTTACTCTACCCTATTTCTTGTTTTAGCATTGCCTCCATGTAGATGCTGAAATCTTCTAGTTCAGAATGAGATGTCTCAGGATTCTTGTTCCACGGGGATATTGGGGATATAAAAGATCCAGTGACTGAGCTGGGAAGCTGCTTGGCCCAGGTCTTGAGTGCAATGATTTCTTTGCTGCCTTCCACCACTGCATATAAGCAGAATTAAAAAAAAAAAAAAAAACACAAAAACTTTTAACTAGAGATGGATGTCACAGTTTTTTTCCCAATCCCAGTTTTGCAATAAGCCTAAGGGTCCATGCCCCCATGGGATGCCTTTAATCTCCATTATCCTGAGGGAATCAAACTCCCAGCCAACTTCTACCAGCTTCCTGACCCAGAAGATCATTTCGGCCATAGCTCTAGTCCCACTAACCCAGTATTGTTTCATTTCTACTGCTCATCAATTATTATTTTAATGAACACAGAGGTGTCTTTGAAATTTGTTTAAATGTTTTTATCGTTGAAGTTCTTGGATAAGATTTAAGAATGCAAAGCATGAGCTCACAATAGCATTTTTTAAAAAAAGATTTCTCCCCTCACCCCTCATTGTTTTGTACTTGCTGTCTGCTGTGTGTTCTTCTGTGTCTGCCTGTCTTCTCTTTAGGTGGCACCGGGAACCGATCCTGGGACCTTCCAGAGATAGAGAGGTACTCAATCTCTTACACCACCTCAGCTTCCTGGTCTGCTGTCTCTCTTTTTTTAAATGTGTTGGTCTTTTTTTTTTTTTTTTTAAAGATTTTATTTATTTATTCATTTATCCCCCCTTGCTGCTTGTGCTTGCTGGGTCAGCTAACCACGCCACGCGGGTGGGCTTGCCTTCACCAGGAGGCCCCGGAACCGAACCCGGGGCCTCCCATATGGCAAACGGGAGCCCTACTGATTGAGCCACAGCCACTTCCCTGCTGTCTCTTATTGTCCCTCTTCTGTGTCTCTTTTTGTTGCATCATCTTGCTGCATCAGCTCTGAGTGTGGGCCAGCTCTTCTGCATGGGCCAGCTCACTGCAAGCGCCAGCTTGCCTTTCACCAGGAGGCCCCGGGAATCAAACCCTGGACCTCCTATATGGTAGACAGCCCAATTGCTTGAGCCACATCCACTTCCCTCACCATAGCATTTTGACTACCTGATTTTCCTGTACCATTCTGGATACTGGGAACTCTGTGGTTTTGCTACCTTCCATGATCTTACTTAAGGAAGAGACTCAGGTTTCTTCTATTCTCAGATCCCAGAAACCTATTTAGAGTCTTTATAAATCCCATCTTCACCCCTCACCCCCCGCCCCGCCTGGGCATCTGGCTTGGGGTGGGGGCAGAATACAAAGCACATTTTGCCTCTTGTTCTGACCTCTGAATTCTGTGTACACCAGCCAGTATTTATATATATATTCTAGGTTTGGAAGTTACAAATTGCTCCTAAATCATCAGTCCTGTGTAAATTCCTTCAGACCCTATGCACTTTTGTAGCCTTAAGCTTTTGAAACCCAAAACTGCAAGGAGTACAAGAAAATATGGGTGGGGTAATCCCTCAATTAGGACCTCATTATTCAACCAGAAAAGACATTTCCCTCTCTGCCCTTGTGTCCTGGAATCTATCCTATTTCTTTAGAAGCCTAACTCCTGTCTACTTACCCTCTCTTAGCTCTTATTCTTTTATATTGGATCCTTTTCTGCTGAAGTCCCTCACCGTTTTATAAGCTTCTCTTATCTCCTTCATTCATTTTACAGGCAAACTTTCAGGGAAAACCACTCAAATATCTAATTCTCATCTAGATGCTGATGATTTCCATATCTATAACTTTACCTCAAGTTCTCCAGATCCACAAGATCTCTCCACCCCAGGCAACTACAGTTCAACAAGTCTGAAATGAATTCACTATCTCCATATGCCACACATCCATTATGAAGTAAATCAACACCAACCCGCAAATCTGGACAGGCTTGTGACTAAGGTAGAAGTGACACTATGTGACTTCTGAGGCTAGATAATAAAATGCCATACAACTTTCTTGTTTGCTCTAACACCCACTATAGAAGTCCTGAGCTGCCATATTTAAACCTGTTCATTCTCCTATGTTTTCCACGCAGTTTCTCAAGCAGAAACCTGGGAGTCTCGATTTCTTCCTTTCCCTCCCTCATATCCAATAAATCACCAAGTCCTGTCAATTATATTTCCATTTAATGAACTTTTATAACCAAGTATTTATTAAGTACCTGTTAGAGTCATTGCTGTATAATGAATTAAAGATGAGGTTAAAGTATTAGAAAAAAAATTTAATGTCATTATATTTAAAGGAAAAGATAGTTTCAATAAAGAAAATGTGATCAGTATTGCTAAATGCAACAGAAAGTTTGAAAGAACAAAAATTTTCAGAAGGTTATTGGATTTGATTAGAAGGTTCCTGGTGATCTTAAGTTCACCTGAGGGGTAAAGGAGAACTTTTTACAGAATATATAGTAGTTTACTAACTCAATGGACTGCACTGTTTTGATTGTTTTGTCTTGCTTAATGGTGTTTTCATTTTACCAAAATGGGTAAGAGTGACATTCTACTTTGTATCCACAGGACAAATTTAAACAATTTGTTTTGGAGACTATGAGTCTTTAAAATGATGTATACAAAATTTCTCATGGTGTATTTATCAGTCTCCTTGAACTGGATCTTTAAATAGAGTCATCTCCAACTTGCACAGACTGTAGGCAGCAAGAACCAGGGATGTCCCATTCAGAATTTAGAGACTGCTGAGTCCGGAAGAAAATGTCAGAGGTCACAAAGTTCTTTTCTTGTTTTTAAGACAGATTGGGGATCATCAAGCTCTCATGGGAAGTAGATTCTAGTAGATGGGCTTCTAACAACCATCACTAACATTTTGCTCCTCCATCCCTTCTTTTCCTTCCTCTAAACCAGGGGGGTCCATGGAAAGATTTCAGGGAGTCTGTGAGCATGAATTGAAAAAAATCAACTTATTATCTTTACTTTCTCCGACCTCTAACTGAAATCTAGTATTACCTTCACTTATGAATGTATGCAATAACTAAATTACAGTAGTATTCATTTTACCTGACAGGCAAAGGGGTATGTGGAACAAAAAAGGTTAAGAACCCCTGGTCTAAACTGTCATGGTTTCCTTTTTTCTTTTTCTCTTCTCCTACTTTTTCTTCTTTCCCAGCTTAGCTTCTTTGCCCTCCCTTTTTATTTCTCACCCTTAAGAAAAAAAAAAAAAAAAAAAAAGCAAATGTTGAGGTTCCTGACAGATCACATTCCAGAGAAATAAGGAAGTGCAGGGTTGTTATATAACTGAGAAGGACTAGGAAGGTATGACCTGAAATAGAGTATGGAGGAGAAAAGAATTATAAAGGTAAGAGAAGGCAAAAAAGTTAAATAAAAGTTTAACTTTAGACTTTATTATTTAAGTTTGTTCTCCTGTGACTCCCATCCAGAGCACGTCATCTTTCTCAGGCTCCCTAAACTAGACCCAAGATTACCAAAGAGGGTCAGTAATGGTGGTATTCAATGATGGTCACCTTGTTCATTTTCTTTTTTTTTTTTTTAAAGGTTTATTTATTTACTTTATCCATTTTAAACCCCCCATTCCCCATTTGCTGTTTTGTGTCCATTTGCTGGGCAATTCTCTGTTTCCTGCCATTTCTTCTCATCCTCCTCCTCCAGTCTTCACCAGGATTCGATCCTGGATACCTCCAATGTAGGAGAGAGGCGTTTTGCCATCTGCACCACCTCAGTTCCTGGTTTTTGGAGCTTTCGGGGCATCTCGTCTTGTCTCTCCCCTGCGTCTCTCTCCTGTTACGTCATCATCTTGCTGCATGGCTCCCAGGGCCTGGCGGCTCACCGGCACACAGAGCCTGGCAGCCCATGCGCCTTCTATATATAATTAATTTTACCGGGAGGTCCTGGGGATCGAACACAGGTCCTTCCATATGGCAGACGGACGCCCAACCATTTGAGCCACATCTGCTCCCTGTTCATTTTCATTTGTGCATAAGTATCCAAGCAAATTGCATTAGAGCACAACATGTCCAGACTGATCCTTAGGAACTGGCTAGAAGAAGACTTTTTTTTTTCAATCTCCATATTGTAAAAATCACTTGTCTTTAACCTATCTCCTTTTCAACTCCCAATGTTACTTTCAGGCTCCTGTAATATGGCAAATAGTTTAAGCATTCTTTAAAAGCAACAGCAAAAAATGAAACCCTGAGCAACAATAATAGCAACAACAACAAATAAATCCACTTTTTAGTTGGTGGGAGATACTGAAAAATATAATGAAAGTCTTGCATCACAACCCTGGCTGGCTGCTTCTCCATGCCCTCATTGGCTTGGAGTAGAGCTGGCCTGTGCTCCCAGTACAGGTCCCTGGTTTAAAAAGGAAAAAATGAAAAAAAAAGTTTTACCTCACAGAAATAACTGCTATTAATGTTTATTATATTTCTGACCACTTTTCTATTCAATTCTATTTCATAGTTATATTTTATATGCACAGTTTTGTATCTTTTGGACATATTTTAGTCCTGAAAACACTTAGCTATGATCTTCATCACTTTTCTGAACAGCTGAACTGTGTGTAATCCTTTCCCTGCTGGGAAATAACACTTGACAAACCTGGCAAGATGGCAGTTTTGGAAAAGTAAATTCTGCAAACCCCATTCTGAAGGACTTTTGAAGTTGATTGGAATACTTAATGTGGTTTATCTGATTTCATGTGTGTACATGATCTCAGAGTGGAATGGTTCTGTATATGTGCTGTGAAGTGAGCTACAAAGTAGAATGGTTCTGAAGATGCCTACCACAGCATTTATCCACTCTCTAATATAACAGCCCCCTTAATTGTATTCTTCTCTAAACTTTAAGTTTTGAAAGAAGGTGGTAAATATTGTTCCCCATTGAATAGCATATGACCAGATACAAAGAAAGTTCTCAATACATTTTTGAAGACTGAATAAATTAAAGAATGAGTAAATGGCTAAATACTAAAATTCTGTAGGATCCAGAACTCATCAAGCTTTCTCCCTGCTATCAGGATACATATAGATTAAAGTTTCATAAGTAAAGTATTGGTTTATGTTTAGATTGGTCTTGAAAGAGCAGAAACTAGGAAGTGATCATTAAGTGAATACTCCGTCAACCTTAAACTCTTAACTCCACTTAGGATGCCTACTGTTTTTTAATGTTAAAATTTGATGATCCCACAAATAGTTATAGAAAGTTAATTCCAACTTTTTTCCACAGCTAATAACCTTCTGTAATATCTATTCCACTGCTGTCTACATTTTTGAAATGTCAGCATTCTAATATATAGCATGTCCTGTAAGCTTGGTCCATCACAGAGGTCTTGTTAAAGAAGAAGTAAAACCATGCATGTCTTCTTGGACAAAGGGTTGGATCATGTAGAGGAGCATGACAGAAACATTATAGCTATGGGTACTAGGGGGGGAGAGAGAGAGAGAGAGAGAGAGAGAGAGAGAGAG